>CM068583.1:32281504-33523263 GCA_035048485.1 Pteria penguin
CCAGGCCCCCTGCCCCCTCCTAATCCACCTCTTCAAATCCTCCTACATCGTCTCGTTCCAGCCTTGGAACGAGACGATATAGGGGAAGTTGGATAATTAAAAGGCACTCGTTATGTAACGCAGTGCCTGTGGTGGAACAAAAATATCCTGGCAGATGTTTTGCTGGAAAATCAATAATCCCCTACCGGCATCGCCGATGGGGACTATAGGTTTGTACTCCGTCCGTCAGTCCATCAGTCACACACACGTTTTCCGGACTTTTTTCTAACGGTTGTAGATATTCATCCAATTTTTGGTGTGTGAGTCTACCACCATGAGTTACAGATCAAGTTCGAGTTCCGTGTCGGTCCACCGATTTTTGACGGAATTACGGCTCTTGGGATTAGAAAATTTCTTTAAAATGGCAGTCTTCCGGACTTCTTTTCTAAACGCTTGTAGATATTCATCCAAGTTTTTGGGGTGTGAGTATACCACCATGAGTTACAGATCCGGTTCGAGTTTCGTTACGGTCCATACTGATTTTTGACGGAATTACGGCCCTTGGAATTAGAAAATTTCTTCAAAATGGCAGTTTTTCGGACTTTTTTTTCTAAACGCTTGTAGATATTCATCCAATTTTTGGTGTGTGAGTCTACCACCATGAGTTACAGATCAAGCTCGAGTTTGTTTTTGATTCGCTGATTTTTGACGAAATTGTGGACTTACAAAATTCTGTTATACATGCTGATTTGGACCAATTTTTGTGGTAAGTACATGTACTATTTTTATGTAAACTATATGTGTATATTGCATTTGCTTGCTCATCAGCTGTCATAATCTTGAATATGGCACCAAGCAAAATTTGAGGTTACTTTATTCAGCAAATTCTTTTCTTTACATTAATCTTTGACAGGCCTTATGGAGATTTCTAAATTAATGTAACCTCATGTTTTGCTAATGTGATACTAGGCTTACTATTGAATAAATAACTGGATTTAAAATGTTTTGATAACTTATTCAGAAATTTAATATGGTTCTTAATAAATATGTAATCAATTTTGCATATTGAAGGAAATAATTCTCTAGCCAAGTATGACATTGCATGGTTAAGTCTACTGGTAAGATATTGTAGATCCCTTTCTTTTGGTTATGTCTGTCTTATGAGTAGATCCTCCCAGTGGTGGTGCCGGACACACGTATCCACTTGTCTAGCACATTTCTTTGGTGGAGATCATGATCACTCTAATCATATTCATCATCATTCATTTCTTTCGGATATAGTTAATTCCTTTTACCTCATCCAATCCTCTGTGCAGTGCTTATTTTCTTTTACATTACCTACTGGTATATAGTGTTGGTTATATAAATAAATGTATACTTAGTGCTAGAAGTGTATATGTGGCCAAATTAACCATGCTTTTGATGTGTAATATACAAGCATTTTACAAAACTGCATGATGAGTGTTAGATACTGTAGAAACTCATACATACTGCACACTCATGCACACCCTGAGTTTGCAGTTTAAAACCTTGAAAAAAGAAACTCATTTAATGTGCCCACTTTCTACTTCTATGCACAATACCCTTTAAAATATTTCTTGTATTATGCACACTCCCCTTTCCAAAACAGAAATTAAGGCTAGGAAAGTGTACACTATATATGAGTTTCAACGGTTGTTTACCTTGTAGGCTTGCCTTAAGGTAATGTCCCTGTAATGGTTTCACTACATCTTGAAACACTTATATTTTACCAAGATAACCAAGGTACCCTATTGAAACATTAGGAAACCTTAGTTATCTTCATGAAAGGCCATAAGGTCCGAAACACAGCAGGAACATTCAAAAGCTTTACCAATTTTCACTGAGTAATGAACCTTGGTTGTATTCATCCTTTTTAGTAACTCTTTCCGTCCCTTTTTATTTTCTATGCTATTTTACCTTATCATATCAACTCTATTTTTTGGTATTTTCCTTAATCATTTATCTCCATTATCATTTCAAAAGAATCATCTAGTAGATGTTAATATTTCTATTCCTTTCATAGCGAAATGCAGGAAGCCAAAGACAAGTCATCTTTAAACAAAATGTGGGACAAATTGATTGCTACCGGATACCAGTTACAAGGGGTGTGTCCATGGAGTCTTCCAGTATACCGAATCATCATGCTTCCTTCTTTTCTAAGACTG
Organism: Pteria penguin; assembly: GCA_035048485.1. Lineage (NCBI taxonomy): Eukaryota > Metazoa > Mollusca > Bivalvia > Pterioida > Pteriidae > Pteria > Pteria penguin. The sequence continues at coordinate 32,283,670 of CM068583.1, forward strand.
TGCATTCCATTTTAAGAATGGGAAATGCTCTTGGTGCAGAATTGAAAGCTATTGAAAAGCACCAAAAACAAACTGAAAAAGAACGCAGAAGTAAATTAGGAGGAACCTACACCAAAAAAGTTCAGAAATGAGACTTCATCCGCAGGGGTAACCTTCTTATTGTCAGAAAAGGAAGGAATGAACAGTTCGCCAGGAAGCACCTTTGAAGAAATGATAGGCGATATGACAATTCCGACAGACAAAAGTATGAGTACTATGCATGGTCAGATATATACAATGTTAAGTAGGGCCAAGTCAATGAAAGGACTGAAACTCTCTGCATTTGATAGTAGCAAAATTAAAGTCAAAGGTAATGCATTACAGGAGATGGAACGCCTTCAGGAAGATTTCCAACTTTCTACAGACACATTATACAAATACTTGTGTTGTTCTAAACCTGTTGCTACTATATTGTGCTTGAATATTCGATCCTTGAAAGAACATCACCAAGACATAATGCATTACATCACATCAGAATTTTCTGGATTTCTTTGCCTTCAAGAAACAAAAGTACATAATCATTCTAAATTTGATAATATGAAATTTGTTTCAAAGGGAGGAAGGAATTATATACATGGCAATGTGATATATTCAACAGTTTCTGATGTAGAAGAAGTGTTCTTTCAGGCCAAAACTATCGAAATAGTAACAGTATTCACTGCAAATATCTTCATAGCGTCAGTGTATATTCGACCAAATCACAAATTCAAGGACACATTACCATAGTTGAAAGATCTCATGGAACAATTTCAAATCTTCACATCCTTGAGAGATATTGGGGAAACTCTAGTTGTAGGAAATTTCAATCTCAATTTTGACCAACTTGAAAAATTGACAGGAACTTTGAGATTGTTTGGTCTATCACAACTTGTGAAAGAGCCAACTTATCAGTTGGGATCTATTCTGGATCTAGTTTTTTTTTTTCAAATATAAAAGACAGTTCCATCAGTAATGTACCATTGTGGATTACATACATCATGCAGTTGTTGTATCTCTTCAATAATGACTTTTACAGTGCTGATTTTATTATAAAGGTACACTGAATACTACTATTTCTACATGTATATACATTGCTTATGATAAATCCTCTATTACTGGAGTTTTTTTCTCATTTTATTTTAATTTATTGCCCAGTTTATTGAATTTGTTAAATATATAAATTTTGTTCTAGGCCCTATTTTAAATTTTGGTGGCGTCTGGGGTATTTGTCCTGTTAGGACATTTCTAGTTTTCATCATCATCAAAGGTTGTGATCAAATACTTAACTTGCTGGCAGCCTGAAAGACAGTATGGTGTGTGTGTGTGTGTGTGTGTGTGTGTGTGTGTGTGTGTGTGTGTGTGTGTGTGTGTGTGTGTGTGTATGCGCGGATCCAGAAATTTTTGTCAGAGGGGGTCCAACCAAAAAAGGTAAATTTTTCTCTTAGACGAGGGGGGGGGTCCAACCCCAAAAATGCCCAAATATTACCTTTTTTGGTAAAATATTCGGATTCCAGGGGGGGGTCCAGACCCCCTAACCCCCCCCCCTGTATCCGCGCATGGTGTGTGTTTTGGGGGTGTTAGTTTTCCATTTGCCGGTAGGGGACTTTGTATTGCCTAAGCAATACTTTCAGAATGCTTGTTATATCTGTGATACTCTAGACAAAGTATGTCTACAATCATCATGTGTGTAAGGAGAGCATAAAATGTAGGTATGTTATGAGCTTTATAGGCAAGTGTGACCAGTGAAATGTAATTCATTGTCCGCTTCTTCGCACCTGATCTCCAGTCAGTTTTTCATGGGTCTATCAATGTCCCCTATTGTACAATACATTACATGACAGTCAGTGAGGCAACACCGCTTGAAAGTGCACAACAAATAATTTGTGTACAATCAGCAGTACAGATTCTAGTGGTGAGGTATCTTCAGTAATCATAGCAAACTTTCTTGTTGTAATTCTTGAGTTATCTTTCTTTTTATCCATAAATTTACTAATGCATCTTAGAATTATCTTTCTTTTGTCGCACATTCTAGTTTAATCAAAATAATCAATACTAAATATGGCTGAAAGGGTAAACATTAAAAATAAAAAATCATTTTACAAGATTTACTCATAGTGAAGTAATGTTGCATATGCGCTGTATATTCGTATTTCTTGTTGTAATTCTTGAGTTATCTTTCTTTTTATCCATAAATTTACTAATGCATCTTAGAATTATCTTTCTTTTGTCGCACATTCTAGTTTAATCAAAATAATCAATACTAAATATGGTTGAAAAGGTAAACATTAAAAATAAAAAATCATTTTACAAGATTTACTCATAGTGAAGTAATGTTGCATATGCGGTCCTTCACCGTAATGGAGAAGAAAAAGAAGCCAATGGACAAAAGAAGTAAAGACTAATATAATCTAACTACAGGTGATAATTTATACGAGTGCACAAAATGTTGTTTTACGGCTAAACAAAAATGTGCATGTTTCTGGTAACATGCTGGAAAAAAGTCAGGGCCGATACGTCTTTTTTGAGTCGGCGCTCTCATAGAGCGCTAGACTCAATTGCATCGCTTTTCAAATTCTCGCTTTTCAGGGGTTATAACTTTCACTACCGATATAGAGCTTACTACGCCGCTGAAAAATAAAGTGCCGAAAAATTACTGATGTTGTCTTAAAAATTCTTGATCAGCACAATGTACCTTTAGCTCAGTTAATTTAAGCTAAACATAAACTAGTTTCAATAACTCGAAAAAGAAGTTGCAATAATGTTTTCAAATTTCGCGTAATAATATGTAGTTGTGACTACTTTACGATGTGTTTACCACCGACACCGTCGGATGTACTCGATTGTGTAATTCTCCGGACAAAGCATTTGTCTTGATCTTGTATCGCTTGTTTTTATCGAGATATTTCAATTAAAGTTTTCCCCAACATGTTCTGGAACTTTAGTTCTTTTTCACATATATGACAAATTTAAAGATCGATCTTCCCGCATTTCCTTTGATAATGAAAATGCATTATAAATATTTAGGTAAATGTTGTATGTTTCTAAATATAATTGATGTTAAAACATTATGAGAATCGTGAATAAAATGGTTATTTAATGTCCCACTTGAAGGAATGTCGTTCCTTGGCTCAGCTTCGACTCGTGACAACAATGCAGTAAAACTTGTTGCCATGAAGTTGTCAATTGCACGTTCATTTCGAATACAAGCAATTGCAAACTCTTTGCCGTAAGATAGTATAAAGAGAGCAAATTTTATTAGCATTTTGTATATAGGTATAATGACGATGTAGTTGCAACAAAGACCTAATTTTTGCCCCCCCCCCCCCCCCCCCCCATTTTCCTGAAATCCTGAATCCGCCACTAAAATGGTAAAATGATTACATACTTAAAATCAGCAAAGCCGACTCTCAGGACTTTTGAGTCCTTTGATTTATTTATTTTTATTTATTTATTTTTTTTATTTATTTTTATTTTTTTAATTTTATCTTTATTGGTTTTTAAATTTTTTGTTTTATATTTATTTATTTTATATTTATTGAATCAATGTTTGATGGAATCTAAAATGCATTAGGATCACTCACAAGTGACAGTTACTTATGTTTTGCCCAAACAATTATTCCCCGAAGATTAAAAACTACATTCTAAGGCAAATATTCTACACTGGAAACATTTTCTATTAAAAGTGCACTGAAACGTTTATGGTCGGGGCCCACAATTAGGGTCGATAGAGTAACAGGAGACTTGCATATTTTTTATTTTGGCCTTATCTATGATGTGTCAAAACATTGCTGTGTATTTCACTTTAAAAATAATGATCTCATAATTAGTATTTTAACTATTTCATAGAAAACCAAGCCGACGTGGCTTAGTGGTATCGCGCTGGCCTCCTGCTCGGGAGGCCGGGGTTCGAGTCCCGCTCTGGTCACGCCGGTGTCCTGTCTTTCGGATGAGACAGTAAAAACCGAGGCCCCGTGTCGTGGTATGCATGGCACGTTAAAGATCCCTCACTGCTTCGGGTGGGTTCTTTGCAAAGGTCAAAATGTGTATGCCCCGCATCAGGCAGATGCCGTCACTATATACGTGAAATACTCATGGTGTGGCGTTAAACAAAAAATCAATCATAGAAAACACGTTACGTCCGGAATGGGTGATACGGTCGAATAGCGACTTTCAGTTTATCCGGATATTTCTCAGTTCGAGACAGTTCTTGAAGTATTTATTTACGAAAGTGTTGCTATTGTCAGAACATGCTATCGGATTAATGCTACTGATAAACCATTCATCAGTATCACTCAAGAGACATCACTTGTCGAAATGCGCATATGATGCACAAAATTCAAAAGTATGTATGTTCTATGTATATCTGTTTTTCATAATTATCATTATATATAGTGAATGACAAAATAAATTTTGAGAAATAAAAATCTCTGAATTCTCAATCCCAGTAAATTCTCTCTCTCAGATCATTTCAGACCCATGTTACATGCTTGACATCTGGCATGGCAATATATTTTGGACTGGTATGGCAATATATTTCGTATGGACACGATGGGGCATCGTTTCAGCAATCCTCGCAACAAAGTCTATTGCCGTATATAAAGCAGTCAACCACCAAAACTTATATCATAGAAACATAAATTAGTTTTTAGATATACAGTTCTTAAATACTCATTCAAACTTCTATCATACATACTCGATGCAGCTATTCATTTCCTGTTTATGTCATATGTTTTTGCAAGCATAGTTAATATTTCAGCATGATTTTTACACGTATCAATTAAATAAAAATCAGCGACCAATGTCTTTGTTTCACAGGTCACTATTCACAATACTTGCTATTATCATTTATTTAGCACCGCTATATTTTTATTTCAAAACTCTCATCGAAATAGCTTTGTTGCAACCTGGATTGTAATAAAAACCTGAATTATAATAAGTTTATTACAACTTTATTTAAAATGCAAAAAAGTTGTTAGCCACCTTTAATTTGTTAGCCACCTTTAATGGTAATAAAAACCTGAATTGTAATAAAACAAGTCAAGACGAGAAGAACTTTATTTTCTGAGGTTTTGATAGTTATTACCGCTTCAGATATCATAGGATCTGGACCAGAATTTCACTTAGTACTTGAATTCTAAGCAAGAATTGTAATAAATAATTACAAAATTGGTTGAAATGCAAAGAAATATTATTACAATAGGGTAGCCAACCTAGATTGTAATAAAAACCTGAATCGTAATAAAATACGTCAAGATTAGAAGGATTAGATTTACAGAGTTTTAAATAGTTGTGACATCTTCAAATTAGAATTTGGATCGTGTTAGGTCAAACAGATGTCTATAAATTATACAGGTACATATAAAATTAAAACATATTACGGTGTACATTTCGTCCTCTTTACTTTATAAGGCAATCATGAATTAGTAACTGCGTTTAAACCATTTGCATGGACTGCAATTATCTATGTCAAAGGTACTGGCACACGGTACACAAGAATGAAAATTTTAAGCGGTTTTAATTGAATTCTAAGAAAGAATTGTAATAAATTTGTTACAAAACTGTTTGCAATATCAACGAATTATTACAATTGGGTAGTCAACATGAATTGTAATAAAATAAATCACGTTGAGGACTACATTCCCTGAGGTTTTAATAGTTGTAACATCTTCAAATATAGAATTTGGATCGTATTAAAGAATATAAGTACATACAAAATTTAACCCATCATATCATATTACAGTGTACTTCTCTTCATATTTACTTTATATTTCAATCATGGATCGGTTTAAAGCCTTTGGATGGTTCCTCTATAGGCACAGTTTGTGAATTATCTATGTAAAAAGTAATATCATACAAAATGGCGTATAAGGAAAAAAAGGTGTGGGAGATTTATTAATATATTTTTTTATGTTTTTGATTCTAGAAGTTGTTGTCATGATCCTTTTGACTATTCAATAAATACAACGGGTGCAGATATAGAAAACACCTAATTCAAAGGGTTTTTTTTGGCGGTTGCATCACAATTATACTTATTGTGATGCAATACATACATCATCAAAAGTAGTCTGAGTTTCTACCGTAAAATTTAGTAAAATTTGGGAATAAAAAGTAATTTCATACACGATATCCAAAATAGTAATTTCAGTCAATTCTTGTTGAATTCTAAGCAAGAATTTACAAAGCTGATTGAAATGCAATAATGTTATTACAACTAGGAAGCCAACCTGAATTGTAATAAAAACAGGAATTGTAATAAATTTATAACAAAATTGGTTGAAATGCAAAAAGATATTACAATTGGAAAGTCAAATGAATTGTAATAAAAACCTGAAATGTAGTAAAATAAGTCAAGATAAGACGGATTATATTTCCTGAGGTTTTAAGTAGTTGTAACATAGTTTCGGTGACAGTGAGGGTAAAAATGGTATACAAAAATAATAATTTCAAGCAGGTCTTGTTGAATTCTATACATGTAATTTTTTTTACAAAACTGGTTGCGATGCAAAAACGTTATTGCAATATGGTAACCAACCTAAATTGTAAAAATGGGATTACTTTCTTCAACATACAAATGACAAGTTTTAAGGTCACACGATCCAATGTTAAAGGTTATTACTTTCGCAGACATAAAAAGGCTTATTTTTTAAACTTTCAAGATAACACTGTAGGAAAATTAGGGTGGGGGAATCATGGCTAAAATCTAAGACCTTGAAGCCAACAATTTCTAGGAATAGATTTGAGAGTTGCAGGAAATAATATACAAATATACCAAACATTTTGGTTTACAGACTGACGAAATTGAGCCAAATGGTTACTGTATATTTTTAAATTTTCACTATTATGTTATAGACCTTTGCTTGGGTGACAGGTTAAAACACTTAGAGCCAGGCTGTTAGCAATATTATCTATGTTTTCTGTCTATATTTTTAAACAAGTGATATTTTGTTCTTTCGATAGACAGAATTATAAATGTTCAGATTTGCTCAGACTATTTGGAGCAAAGCCAAATGATAGAATAGTTAAAAATCACATTACGCTGAACTACGCTGTATTGATAGGTTGAGGTAAATGGAGGGGTACCCAACAGATTGGACCGTTGCTTCGAAGAATGTGCAAACCTTCTGAAGTGTGTATTGCATCAGAGGATTCAGTCTGAAAGTTGTTACAACTTCTCTAAAACATCGTCTGGGAGGTTTTGTCGATCATGGTATCCTAAAGAAAAAAGAGGAGTTACTGGCTCAGTTATGTGGCAGAAGTCACCATAGAGCTATACAATACATGAATATAAATAATATACTAGAACATATATCACATTACAAAAATATTTGATTGTAGTGCAATTACGATACCGACTTAGGACGGTCATTTAATTTGACAAAAGCCAAACAAATGGTGTGGTTAACCGGTTTACGGGCCCACCTTCCCACTCACCGTAACAGCAGAACAATCAAAGGACGTACATTTAAAAATTTATAAATAATCCTCCATGTAAAGAACAAGGGTCAACAGGTATCGCATATTGAGAGGTCATAAAAATATAAACACGTAAGGTATTGTAAAATACATAATAGTATAAAAATATATGCGACATCAACATGATAAACCGTGCTCTGCCAGTCTGAAAGCGAGCTAAGACCCTAGATCTGTAGGAGTCCCGACTAACAGTCAGAGGGGACGAGGTTCAGGACCATGTCTCCTCTGAAAGAGGTTTGGACAAGGCCCGTCATATAGTCCCCACCGCCCTGTTAGTCAGCGTGCAACGTTCAAGTAAAAGTCTGCATAAGGCTGTAGAGGGGCCAAATACAAGACCTATAGTCTTTTTGATGATCTCAATATCATATTGTCTATTTATAAGACGTTTGATTATTTTATTACATGATAAAATAACGTTATCGGAGCCTTTTACTTTCCTTAGTTTATATACGAGATCACCGTAAAAATAAGGATGGGAAATTCCATTGGATACCTACTGTTGAAAAGAAATATTTCCAAATTTAGATAGACGTTCTGAATAAGATCTGAAGAAGTTGCCGAATGTTTTTCTTAACTTGTGATATCTGTAACCCTGAGTTAAAAGTTTAGTAGTAATTTGTAAATTTCGTTTATGAAAGTCCAAAACATCGGTGCAGCCTCTGACAAATCGAACTAATTGAGATATATAGATACCATATGATGGGAGTCGAGGAACATCGCCATCCAAGTAAGGGAAATTTACAATAGGAAATCCAAAATCCTCACGTTTATCATAAATATTAGTATATATTAGGTGGTTGATAATTTTGATGTTTAAATCTAAGAAAGGTGTAGATTTATCTCAAGTATTAGCTTTAATCAGTGTGAGCTCTGGTGGATAAATTTCTGATATAAATTGTTCGAATTCAGGGTTGTCGATAACCAAAATATCATCCAGATATCTACAAGTATTATTGAATTTGTCAATGAGGTCAAAACGTTTTGATTTTTGAAGAGAAACCATAAAATCCCTCTCATAACAATAAAGAAATAAATCTGCTATCAGAGGCGCGCAGTTAGTACCCATAGGAATCCCAACTATTTGTTGATATATCTTGCCATCAAATTGCACAAAAATATTATTCATGAGATAATCTAGTGCTTTACATAATTCCTTGCAAGTCCAGTATTTATATGAAGTATATTGTTTGTTGGAAAAGAATCCGGAGTTATTGGAAGTACATATGTACGTTTTAGATTCTCTGTGAAAACACCATTGTATAAGAGACAGCAACTTGCTTTTAATCAAATCATGAGGCAGAGATGTATAAAATGTAGAAAAATCAAATGTAGAAATTTGAGTCGCTTTGAAATTTAGCGAAAGAAGTTTGTCTATAACTTCATGAGAATTTTTAATCGACCAAAAGTAATTGATGTTACTATTATGAAATGCGACATCACAATATTTGATAATATGATCTTTTATAGCAGTTAGAGCAGACGTAATATGCTTCGATAGTACCGTAGTAGAGCAGTGGCTAGAATTAGATATGAAACGTGATTTATATGGACTTTTATGTAGTTTTGGGAGCCAATATATGGTTGGTAGATCAGATTTATCAGTTTTAATTTTGAAGTCGGACATGATCATGAGGTGATCGTGCAAGGTGCTGTCTTTTGAGGTAGGGCTTTCCACATATGTATGAGTGGAGTTTAATTCGTTTTTAAGTACTTCAATATAATATAGTTTTCAAACAACTATTATGTTATTACCTGCTTTATCAGCAGGAACAAAGACATATTTAGCATGTAAGTCAGCTATCTTCTTTTTAATAGAATTTGCCGTCAATGTATTAGGCTGTTGAAATAAATGCGGATTTTCCGTAAAGTTCTTAATACGGATATCGACAATTCTTAAAATCTCGTATTTCCAATCATTAAGAGCATGAACCTTTACCTGTTCTTTTTTACACCAACGTTTACAATATGTAGTTAAAGCATCTTCTATAACGTCACGGCATTTATTGAAATCTATCCTGGACGGTAACCTATATTGAGGTCCTTTTCCAAAAAAGATGCGCAATTTCTTGTCCGAAATACAGTTTAGGTCACCAGTAATAACATGACCTGCCGGTTTATAAACATATTTAGATTTATCACAAGAACACGACGAAGGAATAGAGTCTGAAACATCAGGGTTAGATGTAACTTTATTATAATTTAGAATAAATTTCTTATAGGCTTTTTGTACTGGTAACAAATAAGTGGAGGTTCTAAATTCTCAAAATATTGGGGGATTTTAGATGTGACTCTATGATCACGGAAAATATTAGAAATGTTAAGTAGATCGAAGCCTTTATTAATAAATTTAATTTTGAGAAATTGCTGCTTGGGTGGAAGAGACGGAATACGAGGAAAGAGTTTATTATATGAAAATAAAATAATCAAATTGAGTTTATATCAATCAGAATTGCGTAAACTTCGAAGATCAGCTTCGTCCAGGATAGATTTCAATTTATTAACCGGAATAGAGGATAGTGCATGCAAAAGTTCATGACGGCCATTATTTTTTGCGATAAATAGAAGATCGTTTAATGACCTATTTAAACGATTACGTTTTCTGATGTTACGATTACGGCGACGACCATGTGACCTACGTTTTCTAATAGTTTTATGTCTTAATGTAAAAATATTGATCTTATTCTGACGAGAAGAAATATTACCTTGTCGATATATTTGGTCGTTGAGACCGAGAGGATATGGGGTTTGTAGTTGTTTAATCCAGTAGAGCTCGGTATCCAAAAGTCGTTTTTTAACATCTGATTTCGTATCACCTGGTAATTTAGAGATATTTTCTACTGGAGTTATTTTCAGTTATTTCCTAAGGAGTAACTGTCATCTAATCCTCCAGAATTATCTTCGTGAGTATTGCATTAGATCCAGATTCGAAATTCTCACATGTAGCTTATCTTCCTTCACTATTGATTACTTCATTTACTTCTCCTCCATCGTCTACTTGATCTCCATTGCTTTCAATATCTTGTCCTCGAACATCTTACACTTCTGCTTGTTCTTGATCAATGTCCCTTCCCATATCTTGATCTTTTATAAATTTTATAAAAATACTTCTCTTCTTTCTTTGTCATTTTCCTCTTGCTCTAGAATACTTTGTGAGTCTTCCTGTATGCTACACTCCTCTGATCTTAACTGGTGTTCTATTATTTCCAATGGTTCGTTTCCGGGGTGTGTGTGTGTGATAGGGGGGCGGGAGGGGGCAACATCAGTTTCAAATTCTGAAAGTGCAAACCTAAGTTATGCATTGCCAACAACAACCGAAGCATAATGTTCTGGGAAGTACCCCAGTCTATACACACGAAGATCGCATTCGTAAACTCCCGTGTTCGATACCAGCTGGTGGTAACTTTCGCCTTGAGAATAAAGCACAAAAACTGACAATTCATCTCTCTAGCTATGACCACCAATGTTATGTTACTCCCGTATGCACTTTCCTTTTTCGTTTTGTCCGTATACTGTTCAAATTCTTCTTGAATAAACTCTTTTACTTTTCAGTGCTTTTGTTCTGACATGAATTATATACTTAAAATTTGAAATTATGTAAATCACTCTAAAACTAAGGAGTATCTCCCTCATGCACAACTCTGTCCTTAGATTGATTCTTTGGTTAATTTTTTCGGTCATTTTGGTTTTAATACTGCTCTTCAAATATTTATATAATATGAGAATTCCAACCATTCGACCTAGAGCATCACTGAAGAGACATACGTTGTCGAAATGCGCATCTGGTGCACAAAATTAAAAGGCATATATGTTTTATATTCATCATAATGCCACCTGTTTGCATGTATATGGGCTACGATCATTTGGCGTAAGCGGTTACTGTTCTTATAGAGTTTCACTGTCTGCAACTAGTCGCTTATTGCTCGAAACTGGCAATCAGCTGCACATTTAGGATCCAATATCGCTTTTATCCTATTATCTTTATTGAAACACACGTTTTCCTCAATTCCAGTCATTACTTTCTCTTGCGTCTTAATCTCTTCTTATTATCCATGATTGACATATAAAGTAAACATGACGAGATATACACTGTAATATCATGTGTAACACGATCCAAATTCTATATTTGAAGATGTGAAAACTATTAAAACCTCAGGAAATGTAGTCCTCATCTTGATTTATTTTATTACAATTCAGATTGACTACCCAACTGTAATAATTTGTTTATATTGTAACCAGTTTGTAACAAATTTATTGCTTAGAAATCAAATAGAACTGCTTACAATTTTCATTTATGTATACCATGAACCAGTACCGTTGACTTAGATAATTCAGAAACTGTATCTATAGAAAGTACATGCGAATGGTTTAAACTCAGTTACTAATCCGTGAGTGCCTTATAAAGTACAGATGACGAGATGTACACCGCAATATGTTTTAATTCTGTATGTACTTGTATAATTTAAACACGACTGTTTCACGAAACACGATCCAAATTCTCTATTTGAAGATGTTACAACTATTAAAACCTCTGTAAATTAATCCCTTTAATCTTTAATACTTATATATGATATATATATATATAAAGCACAAAGACACTACAGTTAACAAGGCACCCTATATTTCACTTATATTCGTTCCCCGTCTGGGACTCGAACCCACGACCTATGGTACCGAATCACCTAGCTGTCATGCATCCGACCCTCTAACCGACTGAGCTACCCGAGCTCGGGTATATATATATATATATATATATATATATATATATATATATATATATATATATATGTGTATATATATATATATATATATATATATATATATATATATATATATATATATATATATATATATATATATATATATATGTATGTATATATATATATATATATATATATATATATATATATATATATATATGTGTGTGTGTGTGTGTGTGTGTGTGTGTGTGTGTGTGTGTGTGTGTGTGTGTGTGTGTGTGTGTGTGTGTGTATAAATTCGTATTATATGTGATATGATATTTATTATTGATTGCTCTGATAAACATATTCAGATTTTGAAATATTACATGCAATTACGATGAAATACACGATTGATTAATTTTGGTAGATATTTATACATATGGACATTGATCTTCATTCTATTTTATTCATTATTATTTTCTTTGGTCTGTTTTCTTCTTTTTTTATGTATTCTTTTTTTCTTCCTGGTGAGGTGCAGGCAAACTTTTGAAAAATATTAATTTTATAATCTCAGAACAAAAGACAAAGCATGCGCACTGGAGTCGCAAGGGAAACTAGAGTGTCGGTCGTTTTCTAACCTAAACAGTAAAGAAAAGTATCTTTCAGAACCCCCCACCCTTTCATTTTCTTATCATCTTACATACTCCTGCCAGATATAGGGCCGTATGTATCTTATGATTTCATCTGATACGATCGTCTAATTCCGTGTATTAATCAGTGTCATAAGTCAAACCCTTATTCGCTACCAGGGTGAAGTAAAACAATAGACTTCACACAACACGCGTGCTCCAGTCGTAAGGTTACCTGGACTAAGTGCCGTTTGACCTAAACAGAGAGGAAAAGCCCCCCCCCCCCCTTTTTTTTTTATTGTTTTGTCTCGTTACATATTTTTCCCAATACGATCGTATCTATTTTTGTATTAATTTCACGGATACGATCATGCAATTATATATAAAAGATGATGACCCGACCGAACACTTAATCTTGCATGTTTTACATACACAAATATATATTTTGGTTGTATTGAAAAAGTTTAAGATACGTTTGCAACGATATCTCGTCCACAGAGAGAGAGAGAGGGAGGGGGGTTGACGTGTCGTTACTTTAACTCGGTCGTTAGGTGGCGTCGATCTTTCACTTAAATTTATTGCCCTGTAGGCTTACAGCACAATGCTTAGACTTGCAATAGGGAAATCACCCATTGTATTGGCGAATAAGATATTTGACTGAAACATCGTACAATTCTTCATTATCAACAGGTACAAATGAAAGGAAGGGGGGGGGATATTCAGTTTTGGGTTTTCTCTCTTTGCCGGAGATATGGCTCTTAGATTTTGCTGTTGAGGGGGAGTAATAAATCACAAGAAATCTGATAATAATTAATTTTCAAATATAAAATAGTAATGCTAGTACACAATTTATTAATACACATTCACATACAACGATAGAATACATGTATATGCATTGGTATGTACATGTATGACAGTCTTCACACTAGAGATTTTCACACCTCTGTGGCTCAAATTAAAAAAAGTTGGTTCACACATGAATGATTAGACGTTTTCCACAACAGAGGAACACCTTGATTGCTTTCAACTAAGGGTGATTTAAAAACATTGTGATTTTTATTTATTTATTTATTTTTCTTTAATCAAAAACTCCTAAAATAAAACATCGTGTTTTCTGATTTTTAGCAAAACACCTGAGTCTGGCGCCATAAACTGAGAAAATCATTTCAATTATTTCAGTTTAATTCATTCCATTATCACAAGGACTTATAAACAATTTGTTTATAAGTCCTTGATGATAAAACATTCAAATAAATTGTCATACAGAATGGGTTTATTCTATTTATGGATAGAATAAAACAAAAAAATCCAAATCCACGTTAAAGATTCATTGTTGAACAAAAAATTAAGTATTTCCTCAATTTATGACGCCGGACCCTAGATTTTCTTAAACGATGTAAAAATTCCAATGTAAACAGGCACTGCTTTGCTCCTACATTCCCTCACTTGAATGACCTACATGTACCTAGTTATGAATTAACTGCACCAAACGGCAATAAACGACGGCTGATTAATGACTGTCCATTGAAATGTGATACCCGAACTTACAGCATGTATTTTGGTAACAAAGAAGTTAATCGTAAATGTCCGATACGTGCTGTGAACAAGTGAAACTATCGTTAATGTTCTTTGATTAATATGACATAATACCGGCAAGAAAGATATTCGGGCACATGGTCACAAAAAATTAAAAATAAAAATAATAGTAATAATAAATCTTAAAATAACTGACACCATTTCCACGGCAATATTGTTGTATTCACTCGTTTTTCAAAACTACGCTCTATCAAAAGCCGGTTTATAGGTTATCGAGTGGAAGTAAAAAAATATATAAAAATAATCTGGAAGTTTTACGATCGTATTTTTAAAGACGAGATGACAACACGTTACGTATGACGGTTTGTAAAAAACAGGCACATCTATGTAATGTCCCTTACGTCCGCTGTGGGACAATTTTAATTAAAAGGTGTGAAAAGCTCGTCCGTTTTGTCCACCAGAGGACACGTACAGGTAAAAGGTGTGAAAACCTTGTCCGCTTTGACCTCGAGAGGACAAGTACAGGTAGATGGCAAATTGTATTATTAACATTAACGTGGACAGAAAACTGGCCTCCCGTGGTGTCCACGGAGGACAGACGTGGACTGCCCACCGAGGCAACGAGGATTTTCCAACTTCCACGGTACATGTACGGTATGTGACTTTTTATGAACCTAACATATTATTTATGATATTGGTGTAAAGAAATTATATCTATATGCATTATATTTCAAGAGATTTTGCATAAATATGAGAATTCACCCTACAAAACTGATATTTCAAAAAGGGGGTATGGTTGCGGGCAAGTCTCTATTAATGTGTCTTTTTATAAACCAAACATATAATTCTTTATATTGATGCAAAATAAATTGTTCTTTAACACGTTTGATTTCGAGAAATTTAAATAAAATTGTAAATTTCATGGGTTTTTTTTTTATCAAAGACCATTTCAGGCCTAAATTACCAAAATTTTATGTCATTATGATAAATATTTGTGATTGTTCTACTGAGAATGTATAGTAAATTGTTTTCCATAATAATGTCAAAGTGTGTGTTTCAGTACATGCAATAATAGAATTTGGTACAAATTATCACTATGCTTTGTATTTAATGAAAACCCATCATTTCAAATTTTCAGGGGACGTTACTTGAAACATATTTTTGATTAAAATATTCGGGCATTCCTTTATTTTATTATTTGGAGTTTGTTTGTTTTTTAATTTATTGGCAAGTTTATAAGGTGATCTCTCAATTCCAAAAAAAAAACAAACAAACAAACAAAAATAAAACACCAAACAAAAACACAAAAAAAAAACAAGAGGTAAACACGCTAATTTCAAAAGTATCGTTTCACCTTAAAAGACAACACAAAAATATTCGATTGTTAGTGCTACCGTTTTAATAATCACTTGAAGTGACAAGTGGAGGGGTATGGTGTAAAGAATAAAAGGAGGAAATACACAGGGTACATAAGGATTAGATGTTTTATGATCAATATAAAAAACAGATAAAACACTTTTATTAAAAGATAAACGAAGTAATCTTGGAGTTTATAAGATGCCAAGAATTATGACGTAAACTTTCCCTGTTTGCCATTCACATCCACAGATGATTCATGCCAGAAAAATAATTAAAACCGTAATGAGTAGTCAACCAAATCGTTACGCCAATAAAACTATTGACTGGAATGAAACATAATCTTGCATTTCTATGTGACAGTAGCCCTAATTAAGCGACATATTTATACTTTTAAAATCAACATACATTAATGAAGATTACTGCATTTTATGCAAAATAAGGGTAAAAATACTGAAAATATCATGTTAGAGACAATGTCAACTTACTTGTTCTAGTTTACCACTGATCATGGTCTTAAGGAAAATATAGATACAACACAAGTGTGCTCAGATGTGCATTTTTATTTCTAGTTATTTGTTATCTAAAGTACAAAGATCATACCATACTGATACTTTTGATTTCTTTTTTATTCTAATACTAAAGTTAACTTAACTAGCCAGGCCATAGTAGGTTTTTGAGTGCTGTCATAACATTTTATTTTTTCTTATTTTCCACGTTTTATCGACAATTTTCAGTCAAAAAGGCATCGAAAATAATTCTGGTTGATGTACCAAAGAGCTCATACCTTTTCATTAAACCAAAACAGGAAATATAAACTGTGCATGACGAATGAATCGATCATAGAAATGAAGGTTTGGAATCTTCCTCCCTCCTTTCCCCTGTTTCCCTTTTTTCTGTCCACTCTCTCGAAAATGCTTCGTTTAGTGTAAAGGAGAATATGATGAGTTTGTTCTCTTTTATACCTTAAGTGGTCTCACACAGGACAAGCATGACAAGCTTACACGTTTCCTCATCTTGAGAATCTGACTTTCTTTTCATCCTCTGATAACATTTATATACTAAGCTCAGATTCACGTAACTTTAATTTTCGTTTTCTGTGTTGGTTATTATTTCATGATTCATTTCACAACGTAGTAGGTAAATTTCTATTCCAAACAAAATTACATATAAATGACTATGTGGTTACCGGAAACAATCTTTAATTGAAGGTAAGAAAAATAAGTGCGGGCGTCTAGTGTTAAATTTTATCCTCACGTTCATGCTACCGTATTACTGTTGCTTTTATTTGTGGCTATCGCGATAAGCCAATAAATAATTAAAACAGTCGTCAATTTCCTCACCTGATATCGATCAGTTATACTCAAATTAAAATCCTTCAATATCCTATTTCCTTGTGAGTTGATCCTCCGCAGAAGCGTAGTTAAACCGGAGATAGTTTCAGAAATTAGAATTCAAAATATAAGAATTTAAAATTTTGTACATAGAAGATGATGAATATAATAAGAGGACAAGGCATTTGACATAATTATTTACTATTGTTAAAATCACTATGATAGATTCGACATCTACTATGTTCATAACACATTTTGCCGATAAAAATTGCATAATGCAAGATAAGGGAAAAACATTTATTCAGTTACTGATTTTAATAAAAAGCATTAATTATTGCCCAAAATCTTCGAGTTAAAATAACATTCTCCTATAAGAAAATATAATTCAAGCGAGAAGAAAATTCCAGACGAAAAATCAGTGAGTAAACAGCTTATTGTGCATATTTCGTATGCCCATGAATAGCTCGTTACAAATATTTCTAGAATTCTATATAAACATAGACGAGTTCGTAATTGAATTTTGACAATATGTACTTTCATTTTCCTCAATCACACAGTTTTAACAGCAGCTTCTCAACGAAAACTGGAAGCGTATATACTGTGTATTTTAAGTTAGGTAACATCAGGTCAATAGTGAACAGCATGTCAATAGACGTGAATACCTTGTATAAAAATTCAAGAACAGAATATTTTTCATATTTGCATCAACGAATGTGAATTATTATGTTAAATATCTTATTAGAAAGTGTTTGTGTTTTACTCACAGGTAAAACGACAAATGCACTGACTATATAACTAATATAGGTGTCATTTGCGATTTAATTAGGCTGTTGCATCAAGCGTCTTTGCTTTTTTTTCATCTTGGCTCATCGCCAATAAAATGCACAATACTTCCTATCGGACATTGTACCTTGCGACTGAGTTGACATAAGTAAAAGATACTTTAACAACTTATAAGAAAATATAAAAAAAATTGCACCTATGAGTTTATGTTTTACAACACGATACAAAACTTCACGGCTTTTCTCTTTATAATTCTTTACTAAAGAAAATTTGTATGACACACGGATATGTAAGTAAAACATGATTATAGTTACGACATTACAAAATTACTCGATTGTATTACAGTTTCTATAACGACTTTAGGACGGTCAGTAACAAACGTCACTCAAGTGGTGTGGTTAGCCGGGTTACGGGCGTCCAGTACAATAGTCAAAGCGAAAGCATGATTCATGGAACGGAACGTATAGGTTTTCTTACAAGATATTGCTGCATGAATGACAATACAACATGGAACGTGTATAGTGAGGATTACACAACAAATAATAATGCAAGGGATATGGTTCTACGTAAAGGGGTCCGCAACAATTACTGCAAAAACTGAAAAACTCAAGAAAATAGATAAAAGATGTGATTTAAATATATTAACAATGCCGTAAATTTTCAATCATATGACATTTATGGTATCGGCCGACGGCTGGTTGACTTGTACTATCGTGTAAGTAGTGTGATTACCACCGAAAAAGTCCGACAAAAAATTAGGAAGTGTATACCGAAACTGAATAACACATGCCGAACAAGGTACGCGTGATACTTTAATGTATTCGTACAATATATATATATATGCACAAAAGGAATTTTAATTAGAAAGGATGCTGCGTGATACAGAAATAAACATTTTCACTGTGTATCTTTATCTAGGAATTTGGACGGATTGTGTCTTTTCTTGTTTTAATTGTCTCTTTATACTGGGTTTTTTATTTTTATTTTTTTTTTTTCATTCTTGTATCACTTCACACCAAGGTTATTTCATTTATATAGTGCTGGTATCTGCCTGATGCGCCCATTCATAAGAATGTAGACTTTTGGCATAAATCCACCATACGGAGTAAAGGATCTACGGTCTACGGTGACATTGGACCTCAGTTTTAACTGTATCATCTGATGGTCATTACGATCCCCAAAGACTCAAAACAAAGGACCCCTAGAACAAGAGGTCATCCATTTCTAAATACCATTGTTTTCAACATTTTATCCAACACCATTTTTTCAAACAGTACAGAATATATGACCGTTTAATATATATATATACATATATACATCACTTTCTAAACTAAGTGTTAGACGTTTTTCAAGATACAACTCCGTTATATGTTAAAGCAAAGTAATTTACATGCAATAAATATTTCGAAGATGAAACCTGAGTATAAAAATAAGTATAAAAAGACCATTGTATTAGGCATTTCTATCAAGATTTGATATATAAAAAAGTATATTTCGATTTTAAGCTTTAATAGTTTTACGTATTTATATTCTGATTTATATTTAAAACATACATTGCAATATTATCCCTTCCCCCAAAAATCATATTTCATTTCTTAATTCGTTATCTTTACTTCTTAATCAATAACAAGTCAACTATATTAGTTTTTTCTAACTTTACCTTTGTTACTTCCTTATTTACGTGTAATTATATTACGAACAAAATAAATGACCTATGGCTACTTTTAGCCTTAAGTGTATTTCGTCCACAAAAATGAGTTGGAGTGGCCCAAATTCCTGATGACGTATGTTGAAAAGCCTTATATTTTGACCTATCAGGACGGTAAATGGAGCAGATTGAATAAAAACTCATAAGCCCACGACAATCAAGTCTCTGTTTCAGTGAACCTCGTACGTCACAAGAAAACATGGGGTTCACCCATGCGAATCAACCTGAATAAAACATAAGAATATTCGCCACAGATTTTATTTATGCGAAATGATACACAACTAAAACTAAATACCAAATATTACATCGTCTCGATTTGTTCTTTAATTTTGAACTAGGATTGTATTAAATATGGCGAGTAAAGATGCTATTGTGGTATGCTTCCTTCTATTTTTCGTAATAGGTATGTAATGTTTTCTTACCTTTTAACGCATGTCTGACTGTACTTGTAAAATCTCAATTATCTTAAATGATTTACAATATTTTTTATAATACTGTAGATTTTATGTATTGTTCAAGATCTGCAAAAAGCGTAATTTTCAGTTAATCGTTCTACAGAAAAAAAGACCTGATAAAACATTGTATGAATATCATTTTATGTATTTTGTTTAAATAATTAAATGTAGAAATAATGCGAGATGATACATGTGGTATCTGATGCGAAAATTATCACAAAACTTATTCCAAATATCATCATTATATATTGTAATCTAAATTTTTATGAACAGTATTGTATAACAAATCATCAAAATTTTATGAGTTTGAAGTGCTTTGAATATAATTATATAATAATAAACAATGTTTAATTAAAATATTAAGGACGGCTCTTGTTGCAATGTAAATATTTAAGCATTTTTTTCCTAGGGTGTTTTTCCACTTCTGATAAAATAGAACTTCAGCGGAAACCATTATTTATTACTGGTTTCGGCGATGGCGTCATATTTTTTAACACATATCCTGTTAATAATAATAAAGGAGCTTACACACTTTATATTGTCACACCATTGGTGGAAACATTACTGTGACATAAACAAGATGATAAATGCGTAAACCTCTTGGTAAAACACATGCCTCGGGCAACTCATCAAATCTATTCTTGAAGCTTTACAAATGTACAGGTGACTGTGCCGATGACTTGTTTTATGCAGGCGTTAATGTTATATCTTTTATCTTTTCTGTTTGCAATGTTACAAATTAAGATCAATCACACTTAATGCAGGAATTACTATAATAATCAATCTATACAAAGCAAAAGTAACATACAGCGAATTAATGTGTTGCATTCAATCATTGTCTGCATTTAGATTTTTGGTCTTAAACGTAGAGAAAACAACGTTTTAATGACGTCTATACATATTTGCAGTTTCAATAAAGGTTGACAGAAGAGCAGATGTGCCAAAAAGGAGTATGGCATGCGTCATTTCTTATTACCGCGTAACTTTTCAATAAGTTAATCGTTATGCATACCAGATGAAATGATAAATTCAAGCCCATGCATATTCTTTTGCTTTATATTTTTCTTGTAGAAGTTTAACTATGAAAACTCATAGACGGGAGTTGTATTCCTGAAGAAAATAAATTATTTATCCAAAATTTAATATAATGTGTAGTTCTACGAAAATATGTCATCTTTTTACAGGCTTATGTCATTCTCAATCCTCTTCTTCCAATGGAGTGACTTCAAAGAAAGGTAATACGTGTGTTACAATTATAACACCTGTAAATATACGCGTAGTTATTGATGTCTCTTATTTCTAATTTTTATTTTCAAAACTCCAACAAAGTGTTGCATGTAGAGAGAAACAGCCTCATAAATACGAAATTACATGTATGGTTGAATTCGTCTTTCATTATATTTATACTAAGTTCATCTAAGAAAAACTTGAGAAATTTCTGTCATAAGTGAACAGTATATAATCAAAACATGAATGAATACTACAGACACTTATTCATGTACTGAATTTTAACTTTGTTATAAATATTTATTCATATCGCATTTTATCTATGTTTCTTATTTTAATTTTTGTCACTATAATACATTTCATAGATTGCCCAAAGAAGAGAGGTTATGCCTGGTTAAGTTGTCTTATGGTTGAATTAAGTTGCAATCCAAAAAATTGTAAAAGATACAAACATACGGATTTGGTGAAAAACATAACCTGCAAGTAAGTTCTTTTCTACTTCCTTTCCCTTTATGAATTGCTTGTGGTTGATTATGTATGCAGCTCAGTGATATCTCTTCATCCATCTTTTTGTAAAAAATGCTCGCCATATTGCTTACGTAAACATGCTATTATGTGCGTTTTCTCTTAAGGACTTTTTCATCAACTAAATATATATATATATATATATATATATATATATATATATATATATATATATATATATATATATATATATATATATATATATATATATATATATATATATATATATATATATATATATATATATATATATATATATATATATTGTCGACGAAATCTTCCTATAGAATTATATAAGGTGCTTTGGACAGAAATATTTTTATTATTCATCTCATGTATTTTTCTCATTTCAATATACACATTATACTGCAATGCAAAAATATAAAAAAAAGTCTGAGAATTTCTTTCAATCCTTTTGCAGACCTAATAAATCGGCGTGTGGTACATGTGCACCAAAATTCTACTTGAATGACCAGGAAATAAACTGTGAACCTTTGGAGCTCACAGGCTATGGTATAAGATTTACAGTTGATAATGCTTATAATCCATCTTTGAATACTTTCTACAGATCATATATTCAAAATATATTCGTATATTTCAAATATGTTGTTATTAGAATACTTTTAGTATGTAAAGTATGATTTTACAAGGTTTATGTTACGAATTTATCATATTCTGTTACAGATTGTCCAGTTGGTGTACGTAAGGCGGAATGTACCTTGAATCCCTGTGAAAGTACAACTTGTAGGGACCAGAAATTTTTAGTTGCAGATTGCAAACCTAACTACTGCGGAGGGTGCTTTGCTGAATACTTTGTCGATAACAGGTGGCAAAGATGTCCTGTATCAGGTCTGTTTTTGGTTTCACCTATTATTTTCATACATTAGTTATAAAAACAACTGTAGATAAACTAAATTAGCAATAACAGAAGGGAAAGAAGAAATCTCGATCGCCTGTATGACAAAGTTTGTTACATGCATGCAAAGCAAAGAGGAATAAACACACAAATATATAACAAAACTATTTGATTGTAATGCCACTGCGGTAAAACTTTGTAGAGCCAATGACCATTGCACTCGTCACTTGGTTCACGGGCCCACCTTCCAGCTCACCATAAAAGCATTACAATCAAAGTACAAGAGCACACATCAATAATCCTCCACGAAGAGATCAGTGATCAACAGGTTACTTAAGTTGACATTTCAATAAAATATGAACACGAATATCATTATGGAATAATTCTAGATACTAAAAGAAAGGGAGAGACATCAACATAACCTACCTACTGCCCTCAAAATGCAAGGAAAATAATGCATAAGGCTGTGGAGCGGTAATACAAGACGATATATTGTTTATCAGTTCTGTTAAAGAAACACTTTTGTTTTATTTGAGAGATCGCATTTTTACATAGCTTGTAGCAATTTGACACAATATAAAGATAAAGCAATCGATAGATTACATATATTATGTATTTCTTGGTTAAATAGTGCTGGATATACAACCGGACGCGATGGTTGTGAGATCAAGACAAGGGATGAATTCTCCTAGATTAGCTGTAGCATTTGGTGGTAGATCGGCTCTTCAAGACCCACCCAGAGTAAAACAATCAGTCATTGATGCACCCGTTTGTCCAAGTGGCCAGACGGCTTTTGAGTGTCCAGCTAGCGTGTGTCAAAATGCTAACTGTCCGGCCTATCCTAACGCCAAATGCAGGTAATTCTTATACAGTGAAATTAATATTTTTTATTTCTTTGATGTTCCTTGTACAATCATTTATTTATCAATGCTAGCTTTAAGGCAGAGTTTAAATGTGTCTTAATCACATACAGCCCAATAATGTCTATAGCAGTTTCGCCTCTCTTGCAAAATGAGTGATTGGTCAATAGTGAAATACTGGACCTTTAAGTAGGCTATCGGCTATTGAATGGAATTTTTTTCTGATGAGATAAATCATATCTCGAAATGAAACTGAAGGTTAGTGTCATCCAGTAAGTTTATTCGTATTATACGTAAGGCCAGTGTGTTGCCTCAGTATGAGGGAAATACTTCCAATGTACTGTAAAACAATAAAGACACAAACAAATATTTCCATCGTAAAGCTAATATGATCAAACATTAATTGTTTTTTCTGTTTCAGAATTGATAATTGTGGAGGTTGCAAAGCTCAGTGGACCCATGGGATATACGTGATAAAAGATTGTAACTCAAGAGGTTAGTCACGTATTGTTAAATTACACGTTGTCTGTAACGTATTCGAATACATTTTTTATTTTGTCCATAAATAGTAAAATGATTGCTATACATGTTACTCGGTCGAAAACTTTCTACACTAATAATCTTGATGTTTCTTTCAGAGTGTCCAGTGAATACTCTTGAAATGGTGTGCAACGATGATCCATGTAAATATTCGACATGTCTAAAGCATGCACATCTTAATCCTGTATGCAGGTAAGAAATAATCAGAATCCAATACTCATAATGAGAAGTTAAGAATAGGTCATCATTTCACATGATACGAAAAACAACATCAACGTTTATATTCCTCAAATTATAAAGACCTTCTTTCCGCTTATCATAAATCGTTGTCTGACATGTTTATTTCCTATATAGTATAATCACATCATTTTACTTAGGATTAAATTCAGCTCCAGGAAATCCTACTTATACTCTCACGAAGTTTTCGGTTTCGGAAGTACTTGAGAATCATAAATCTGTCCTCAATACGTTTGGTATTGACAGAAATAAATTAAATTTAGAACTTCCATATTTGTACTGCATAAAA
Organism: Pteria penguin; assembly: GCA_035048485.1. Classification (NCBI taxonomy): domain Eukaryota; kingdom Metazoa; phylum Mollusca; class Bivalvia; order Pterioida; family Pteriidae; genus Pteria; species Pteria penguin. The sequence goes on from CM068583.1 coordinate 32,308,175, forward strand.
ATCCTTACAAACAACGCTTTATCACTGGTTCCTCGAAGTGTTCCACAAAATCTGTATCGATACTACTCACAAAAATATTATCAGAAATTAAATCTGGCCTTCATAGATATTGCGAAACAGTATATCCCGGAAGTGGAATTAATCAAATGTGGTTCCTTAAAAATTCACAACAGTTGTTAGAACATTCAAAATCAAAAAAGTTTTACTAAAATTCACTCCATCAAGTCTTTTGACTTTTCGACTCTTTACACAACGATCCCTCATCAGAAATTAAAAGACAGATTGGCGGAAATTATTCAAAATGCATTGACTAGTAAAAACGGAAGCCGCAAATTCAAATGCATAGTTATAGGCCATGATAAAATTTACTTTGTTGGGGAAAATTCTGATTCCAAAAATAAATACACTGAAACAGCTGTCATCCAGATGATGAACTTTCTTATCGATAACATTTTTGTGGTGTTTGGAGGAAAAGTTTTTCAACAAATTGTCGGCATTCCAATGGGCACTAACTGTGCTCCGCTTCTGGCTGACATATTCCTGTACTCATACGAAGCTGAATTCATTCAGTTTTTGCTTTCGCAAGGAAATAACAATTGGCTCTTGGCTTCAATTTTACTTACAGATATATAGATGACTTGCTTTCAATTAATAATCCTTCATTCGCGGATTACCTTAGCATCATATATCCAAGTGAACTGTAGGTCAAAGAAACCACAGAAAGTAGTAATTCTACTTCGTATTTAGATATTATGTTCTCTTTCGACATTAATGGTTAATTGAACACCTCACTCTATGACAAACGTGACGATTTCAATTTCGCTATCACAAACTTTCCTTTCATAAGTAGCAAAATTCCATCATCGCCCGCATACGGCGTATTCACATCTTGGTTAATACGTTATTCCAGAGCATATTCAAATTACAATGACTTTGTTCTGAGGGCTAGGCGACTTTCAGTTAAGCTGCTCAACCAGGGTTATATATGTGCTAGACTAGCAACGTCACTGAGGAAGTTCTACGGTCGTTACGAGACTCTTATTACTCCATATTATATCTTGTTATCCACACTTTTAAATGATATTCTGGACTGAGACCGATTCCGATCATTTTACACAGATTTGACACCTTCTATACTTGAAGGTTACCTACTTTGACTTCTCCATATATAAATACATATGGAATTTACTCGATTAGACTCTTTCTACTGGGTATATGTGACGGGTGTTGTTAGCAAGCAGGAGATGCTCACTCTCCCCGGGCACCTGATCTCATTCCATCACAGGTGTTCACATATGATCTTCAAGTAGACATATTTTGTTATTTTCCACTTATTATTCATTTTCACTGATTTTGTATGTCCTCTGGTTTCATGATTTTTAGTCTTATGGTTTGGATTTATCCACCATCTTTACATTCCATTACCTTTTACTGATTTTGTCTACGGTTATATCATTATCACTTAATATGACTACGATTTCAACTAGCTTGCATAATCCTATGACACCATGTTGGGTGTAACTGATCTGAAAGAAATCTTGGTTTGTTGTTGTTAGTGTCACAGTGACATAGCAACAGTTTCTATCGTGTGTCAATGAGATGAGTAATTGTATATATATATATATATATATATATATATATATATATATATATATATATATATATATATATATATATATATATATATATATATATATATATATATATATATATATATATATATATATATATATATATTTGTATTTTAACCTACAGGCCAAGTCGATGTGGTGGATGTAAGGCTCAGTGGAGTGTAAATGGAAAAGAAGTGGACTGTTTCGAGCAGTACGGAGAGGAAGTTGGTAAGCTTGTACTGTTTATGATCAAAATATCTATAATTCATATATATTATGGTATCACTTCTTTAATATATATGATTGGTATTGTATCAGACATTAAGACTACTCTTTTTTAAAAAAATACCTATATAGAGGTATTAGAAAAAAACCCAGATTTTTAAGAGTAAAGGCAACATTTAAACAATTATAATCGAAATACGAAGTCATAATCATTTAGATTTCGTAATATATGAAATTGGAATATGAAATATCTTCTATCTACTCCAGCATGTCCAAATGGCGAGAGACGGCACCGATGTAAATTAAACACTTGCAAGTTCAAGAAATGCCCAACCGACAAGGAGATTACTTGCACGTAAGAAATTCTCATGTCTTAATCATTCTCATATAACTATAAAAGTTATTGGTTTCGTATTCACTCTTCTATAGTTTCCTATAAAGCGTTCTTAACATTACGCTCTAACATAAAAAGAGGAGTTACTGGTTCAGTTTTGTGGCAGAAGTCACCATGGAGCTATACAATACATGAATATCAATAATATACTAGCACATATAACACATTACAAAAATATTTGATTGTAGTGCAATGACGATACCAACTTAGGACGGTCATTTAATTTGACAAAAGCCAAACAAATGGTGTGGTTAACCGGTTTACGGGCCCATCTTACACTTACCGTAACTGCCTTATCCGGACCTCTCAAAGGAGTCCGGATCTTTATACCTTTTCCTCTTTTGATAACCGGGACTCCCTTACACTATGCTTTATAGCTCGCATTCTTAACGGTGTCATTTTTGTTCATGTCACATATTGGTGTTTGGGGGCGTTTTCTTTACGATTAAATGCATATTGGTATATTTGGCTGTAAATCGAAGTTTACATTTACTTCATTCAATTTTTATCCGCACAACTATCGCTTTTAAAATAAATTTTCGTTTTGGTGATTTCTACATTAATTTCATATTTTAGTATAAATCCTCTCATGCTAACTAGTCACATCAGTTACTTCTTATCTTCAGTTTAAACTCTGAATATCCCAACTTAAGTTAATTATGAATTTTGTTGATCTGAGTTTACTGTAAATTTGTCTATTTGTATATTTCAGGATAGACAACTGTGGTGGTTGTTTTCCAGAGTACAGAAACATGTCAAATCATATAGTAGATTGCATAGGATGGTGGACTCCGTATGAACGCAAGCGCGTCCGCAAAATCCAAAACAGTGCTTCAAACACCAACAAGCCTGCACATTCACAAAGCAGTGGTAGGGTACTAGATATACCACTTCTACAACCTAATACAAATCCTGTAGTAACACCTGTAGTACCAAGCGGGGGCTCTGTGAGCATTAACAATGAATCTATTGATAAAATGGCTGTACAGCGTGGATTGGAACGTGCATTGGGTATTGCTGCAAGAAAGGAAAAAACAAGACAAACAAAATCTAACACAATCCAGAAAAGTCCATCGTCCAAATCCGCAGTGAAAGGAGGACATAAGGATATTCCAACATCTGTCCCTAGTAAGCCATCAAACACTATTGGATCATCATTAAATACTCGTAATAGATTTGATACATCGTCTTCGTCATCGTCAGTACCTTCCTCGTCGTCATCAAGTACTGGACGTAATAGGTTTGGCACATCGTCTTCATCATCGTCTGTACCTTCTTCGTCGTCATCAAGTACTGGACGTAATAGGTTTGGCACATCGTCTTCGTCATCGTCTGTACCTTCCTCGTCGTCATCAAGTACTGGACGTAATAGGTTCAGTTCAAATACACAAACTGATATTCGAAGAGATAGATTTAAATCTGCACCTAAGTCTAGAGACCGTTTTGGGCCGTCTTCATCCTCATCCAATGCACCCATTCAACGAGAAAGATTTGGCACATCATCAAATTCCGTGAATCGTAATAGATTCGGACCATCCGCAAACTCTGTAAATCGAGTCGATTCCTTGTCTAAATCAGCAAGTAAAAGCAGCATTAACGTGCCTGTAGATGTATCCAAACCAGACCCTAAACAACAAAATCTCCCATTGAATGAACAACCCAAGTTACTGGTTTTGCCACCACCACCACCACCACCATCCCAAGATAATCCTGCAAGAACAAAGTTCGATAATAATCCTTCTCCTTCCAACTCTATAAACTTGATGAGCTCTTCGCCAAAGCAAACTCAACAGAAAGTAGATGTAACTAATAAAAGAAACGTGTGGAATTCAAATTCGAATGACCCTATTCAGGTAAATGTTCCCGTAGCAAATGAATTAAGTAAGAAACGGAAGCCGAAAATAGTTTCTGATAAACGCTCTCCTCCAAAGCAAAACCAGAAAGGTTTGATAAACCATAACAGAAAATCAATAATGGATTCAAATAATCGACAGATAAACACTCCTTCACTACCAATCGTGAACCTCGATGCCTCTGTTGTAGACAGAAATATCGCTAAGAAAGTAATAAAAACGACAGAACCTGTGCCCACTGCACCACCACAAACGCAAAATATACTGTTCGTAATCAAAGACAAAGGATCTGAACCAACATTACTGGATTGGCTGCTACGGGGTCTACTTATTGGGACAGATCTTACAGGAATGCCGATACAAGCCATGGGAGACCACCAACCGATCAGTAGTTAAGACAGTATGATAGTAAGTAGAGGTTGTTAGATATCCTAAAACAAGTATAAGATTAAAGACTTAACGTATGATCGATGAAACTTACATCAGTTTCATAAATGTAAAATGATAGATTTCATGTCATTTACAGACATAAAATAATTGCTTTAATTCTACTTATTTTAGCGACATTGGCTATGCACATAGTGTGTTACGTCATAAAAATACATAAATATATTTATAGGTAGATGTATTGAATTCTTATATATCACAAATCTCTGTTTCTATATTTTTCAATACAATGTGGTTACTCTAATAGTACGTATACTAAATAAACACATTTTGAAAAGGGTTTTTGTAAAATTAATTTAACTAAAAAAGTGAAAATTCTTAACTAAAATTTTATTAACAATGTGAAGATTTGATGTAAATTGTATATAATATAGGCAGATACTCATAGCAAAGGTCATCACGATGTGCTTTTTGTTGTTTCAGATATGAGGAAGAGAAAAGATGGAAGAAATCCGTAATATATTTAATACCCATGATAACTTTGCTATGTAGATAAAGATGCTTCTACACAATAAACTTTTACCTTGGTTACGATACCAATGTACATTAAATTGGTATTGTCATAAACCAGTGTATCAAATGTTTAATTGAAACAAAGGAAGCTGTGATATTTTGAGAAGCTTGTATAACCAATATTGTAAACTTCATCCTTGATATAATAGTCTTACCGTGCATTAACAAAATTGAATATGGAAGGTTTTGGACGAGAATAAATTCAAATCTAATGACTTACTAAAAATAAAATCATTCTGTTATAGTATTAAGTGGTTATAACTAAAATCTGTTTTGTTTATTTAATGATTTTGTGTTTTATTTATTCTGTTAAAATTATAGTGTTTAAAATTATTCGTGCACCGTAAAATGCTAATAATAGATAAACATTGTCAAAAATGACTGTTGTTTCCAATGTATTCATTGTGTTGTCTCCTAAATTTATATATTATGTGTCAAGTGATATTATTGTATATAGCGATATATGTGTTAATGCGTTGTGTGTGAACAGATGTGTTATATTTATATTGATCATTAAATAAAAAGAGTATTATTGTAGTCATCCACTTTTTAATCATTTTTGCATCTTTCAGAATATTGTTATCGTCATAAAACCATTCAATTGGATTATCTTAAAACCATGACAAAATGGTACGTCACAATGATATATGATCTTCAATTTTAAAAACTAAGTTTATATTTTGTTTTTAGTTTTGTTTTTTTTTTTTTTTTTTTTTTTTTTTTTTTTTGTTTTTTTTTTTTTTTTTTTTTTTTTTTTTTTTTTGGTTTTTTTTTTTTTTTTTGCTTTGTTTCAATAGAAGCTGGTGTCCGCCCATTTTACACGAGTTTGTCATACTCATACATTAGGTTATGTTCATACCTACTATTTTCATAGAAATAACGGTGGCGGCAGTAAAACTCGAACGTTGATTTATTCGAATTGTAGCCGAAAATCTTACATAAATACACATGCATACAACAAATGTTGAGTTGTAGACCACACAAGCATAATTACATGATGATTTAGTGTCATCTACCTCGCTACCTGTCTTTAAATGTGAATTGTTGTCATCTACCTTCTTACCTGTCTTTAAAGGTAATAAATTGTTTTCTACCTCCTCACCTGTTTTTAAAGGTGATTGATTGTCTTATACCTCCCTAACTGTCTTTAAAAGTGATTACTTGTCTTCTACCTCCCTACATGTTTTTATATTTGATTTATTGTCTTCTACCTCCTTACTTGTCTTAAAAGGTGATTTATTCTTTTTCCTCCCTACCTGTCTTCACAGGTGATTGATTGTCTTCTACCTCTCTACTTGTCTTTTTATGTGATTTATTGTCTTCTACCTCCTTACCTGTCTTTCGAAATAGACGGCATACCGAAACCTCGTGTTGCGGTAAACTTTTGCATGTAAAAATTGTCACTGCATCTGGTGGGTCTGTACCATAGAACGAAATTATGACACAGAGCGCCAAACAGGTTTCACCACCATATAAGCACAATAATCTTGGAGTGGCGAAAAAATAACAAATATATAAATTATTTGCCGACTTTTCAATCCTTTCTTGAGCCTGTAGTTATTAAATCTGTATAGTCAACAATCAGATTAACTTCCAATATCTCTCTCTCTCTCTCTCTCTCTCTCTCTCTCTCTCTCTCTCTCTCTCTCTCTCTCTCTCTCTCTCTCTGTGTTTCCTGTAAGTAGTATGTTGACACAGGAATTAGTAACAACCCTTTCTTAATTTACATTATCGTCACACTTATTTTCTTTGAATTTCGTAGGACGTCTGCCGGGAGATTCTATACTTTGGCCTTATAAAATGTGATTGTGGCAATTGCTGTGTATGATTGCCGACCTCTGTCTAAAATGGTCAATGCTTAGATATTCTATGACAACTCTGTTTTGTACATGCTTGATAGATTAACTGGCAAAACAAGGAAACGGTTATTCCTACATAGTACTTGACCCCGTTATGTTCTCAAGAAGACGGTTCTCCCCTGAGCATCTGGTCTCACCTCTATTCTCAAAGAGAAGTTTACTCCTTCTGACCATCTTGTCTCATCTCTGTTCTCAAAGAGGGGTTTACTCTTCATGAACACTTTGTCCCACCTCTGTTCTCAAGGAAACGTTAATTCTTCCTGAGCACTTTGTCTCATTCCTGTTCTCAAAGAAACGGTTACTCCTCCTGAGCACCTTGTCTCACCTCTGTTAACAAGGAGACGTTTACTGCTTCTCAGCACCTTGTTTTACCTCTGTTCTCAAGGAGACGTTTATTCCTCCTGAGCACCTTGCCTCACCTCTGTTCTCAATGAGACGTTTACTCTTCATGAGCACCTTGTCTCATTTCTGTTCTCATAGAGACGTTTACTCCCCTCTGAGCATCTGTCTCACCTCTGTTTTCAAAGAGGAGTTTACTCCTTCTGACCAACTTGTTTCATCTCTGTTCTCAAGGACACGTTTACTGCTCCTGAGCACATTGTCTCACCTCTGTTCTCAAGGAGACTTTTACTCCTCCTGAACACCTTGTCCCACCTCTGTTCTCAAGGAAACGTTTACTTGTCCTGAGCACTTTGTCCCACGTATGTTCTCAAGGCCATGTTTACTCTTCCTGAGCACCTTGTCTCACCTCTGTTCTCAAGAAGACGTTTACTCTTCCTGAGCATCTTGTCGCACCTCTGTTCTCAAGGACACATTTACTCCTTCTGAGCACCTTGTCTCACTTCTTTTCTCAAGGAGACGTTTACTCCTTCTGAGCACCTTGTCTCACTTCTGTTCTCAAGGAGACGTTTACTCCTGAGCACCTTGTCTCACCTCTGTTCTCAAGGAGACGTTTACTCCTCCTGAGCACCTTGTCTCACCTATGTTCTCAAGGAGACGTTTACTCCTGAGCACCTTGTCTCACTAATGTTCTCAAGGAGACGGTTACTCCTCCTGAGCACCTTGTTTCACCTCTGTTCTCAAGGAGACGTTTACTCCTGAGCACCTTGTCTCACCTCTGTTCTCAAGGCCACGTTTACTTGTCCTGAGCACCTTGTGTAACCTCTGTTTTCAAGGAGACATTTACTCCTCCTGAGCACCTTGTCTCACCTCTATTCTCAAGGAGACGTTTACTCCTCCTGAATATCTTTTCGCACCTCTGTTCTCAAGGAGACGTTTACTCCTCCTGAGCATCTTTTCTCACCTCTGCTCTCAAGGAGACATTTACTTCTCCTGAACACCTTGTCTCACTTCTAATTTTGAAAATTCATAGTAATATAATTTTACATTATTGTCGCATATTTTGTACCTTTGCAAATAGATGCAAATAATGCTGTTAAAATTAACTCTCAAACAACGGAAATAAATATACATGAATAACAGACCACAATAACAATATTCCCTTGCATATAGCATAGGCGAATCTAGAAGGGGATTACAGTCTCCCATGTCAAATGGTTTGCACTATCGGTCTGGAAAGGGGGCATCCCGAAAAATGGTCGAAAATTACTTTTTTGGTAAAATTTTCCGACCCACTACCCCCCCCCCCCCTCTAGATCCGCCAATGTATAGCATTATCAGACTAGAACCATAGAAAAGGTCAAATCTGGTGGAAACTCGAATCATCAGTTCGAGTGGACTATGATACTCGCATGTTTAGGGCAACAAATATACATCATTAATCCCACAGCCAAACAATACATAATAGTATAACCAATAGTAACCAATACTTCACTGAACGTGTGGAAATATAATTCAGATATTGCACAGCTTGTTTGATCAATGGTATGTTCCTGTGACATACCTTTCCGTTTATATTAAGCCGGTGTGGCCTAGTGGATAAGGTGCTCAACTCATGATCGAGAGGTCCTGCATTCGACTCCCGCCCTGGGCGCACCGGTGTTCTGTCTTTCGGATGAGACAGTAAAACAATTATATCAATCAATCAATCCGTTTATATTCTTTGTAATGGATATTAATAAAGAAAGATAACTCTTTGTAAAATGTTTCGGCTTTTGTTGTTTTGTTTTTTAAATGTGTCTAACAAAATTAGCACAGTATACATTTTTATCTGTCCTAAATCCATCATGGTTATAGACAGAGATGCGAGGGTTTATCTTTTGACTGTGGATATATAAATCTTCATTGCAATCGCACGCGTTGTTTGTTATTTTGATACTAATTTTCGTGGTCTATGTTTTCTTTTATCGAAAATCAAATACTTCTTTTTATTATGATATGGATTGTTTTAATTATTATTATTATTATTATTATTATTATTATTATTATTATTATTATTATTATTATTATTATTATTATTATAATCATTATTATTATCATCATCATCATAATCATCATCATCATCATCATCATCATCATCATCATCATCATCATCATCATATACTTCAATATTTACATTTCATTTATATTTAATGTCATACCTAGATTTTTCTAATCCATGGCATCACCTTCATGGTGCGTTACCTCAAAATTAAAGTTGGGGGTATGTTTTATTTATCACCGTATAACTTAACGTAGAGCCTCGATTTAGACAATCTCATTCGATGTAAAGATAGTTTTCGAATGCACAAAATTTAAGTGGAGTAACTTCCCTTATCCACCATCTTGGAGGTATATGACTGAACATTTGTGAATAAATCAACCATATTGTGCTTCTTGAAGTTTTGCAATTGTTATGCAATAATAAAACCATGAATACTGTCAAAATGTTTTCAGAGGAGTAAAAATATACACAACTTTCTAAAAACATTCAGTACGATTGATACATGTATGAATATGAAGCAAAAACTCAGGCTTCACCTCTAAAATGGCGGAAAAGGGAAGTAACTCCAATTAAATTTTATGCATTCGAAAACTGTCTATAGGTAGACAGATGATAAATCGTTCTACCTTCCAGATACGAAGTTTAGCCAAGAGAACCCTGTTTGTTTTTAAACATATACAATATCTTTTCATTTAAACAGTAGTAACCAATTGGAGTCTATTCTTATCTACTGGATGGAAGTGATTAAATTCAGTATATTCTTCAATGTAATGTCACTCAACGAAAGATAGTAATAAAGTGTATAATTTATGATCTATATTCCATCCACAATTATACGAATCCTTGAAATGTTAAACAGTCAATAATGTAATATATCTACAATGGGATCTTACGTTACACACATAAAAACTTTGAATAAAAGCAATATCATGAATAAAAAGTTCACCATGCCAACTCATTTCATAACTAGATAGAACATCATCTTTGAGCGTAAACAAGAGACATTGACTTGTCGACCATGCTTTCATACCTTTATGAAGAGTTATCAACAAATTAATGTCGGCAATCCTTCCTCTAGGTGATTCACCTTATTACTTATAACCACAATATTCATAATACCATTGATATATCATTAATGGAAACAAACAATACATTGTAGCAATGGTTCTGTGAAATTTCTCTAAATACCACATCCATGTTGTCTGTAGCTCAAAGAAACCATTTCATTGATCGAGTACGGTAAAAGATTCGATACACGATACACGAACATATGATATAATGTAAATACTGGCATTACGGCTCTGGACAATGGCATACAGTCATTTTCTAATGTAATTTATTTGTCAATGGAGGTATTCCAGGGCCATCTGTCTCAAAATGCTTCATTCATTGTTGGGAGTAGGAATTTTGCTTTAATATCCCTTCCTTTGAAGCATATCCACATCTGATACACGTCGATCGCTTTGAATGAAACATGCTTATGACGTACTCCTGCACTGTAACAATAATTCATTCACGTCATGGATAAAACAGAACGTCAAATGTTCTATTGGTAGGCGATTCTAAATGTATATAGAATTAATAGGTAAAAAGAGGCGAAGATATTGTTGATTAATGGCTATCTTTATTGAGCACGGTTGACGACGGTCAGCCAAGCCATCATGCATCAAATATAATGACGTTTGGTAACGGCCGCAAGTCGATTTCGACCTCTTTGTCCCCTCAATAGGGACCCCTGACACGAGATAATTAATTAGGAATGATGTGGTAGAGAAGGATAAATTCTCTAGTGCATACAGTCTAAAACCTTCGCCTTCAGCATGGAGTCATTATTCTGCGTTTTGTATTTTCTCCTTATCGGTTAGTAAGTCTGTGTTTCTGCTAGAGGATTTCGACGGATTTTGTTGAGACTTTTCATTTGTAATACATATATGTCCTTTTATTTTAATGATGTGTAATTTTACTATTCCAGGGTCACTGTCCGTTAACGGTCAAGGGGGTAAGTCAATATCTATATTTTAATGAATATTGATAAGAAAATGAAATTTCGTACACGTCAAATATTACAATTTTGATTTTGATTTGTTGAACTGAATCTTTGTAGATAAATAATCTATATGATATTTTGACAATTAGGCAATAGATTTGCGAATGTCTGTACTTGCAAATTCAAACAATATTGGAACATAATACATAGAACATTAACATGATACTGAATTTATCATTATCCTATTCCAATTATTTACTCAAAATCATTTCGAAACGAATTAAAATTTCAAAAGAATACAATACAATAACATATACTTAACAACAAAAATCATTATAATGTCGATTACATCAAGTTTTATTGAATATCATTGTCTATACATAAAAGTGGATATCTAAAGCTGTAATCTTTATGCATTTCATTTGACAGTTACCAGTAGATAAATTTCACTTTCGATATATTTTGTGTATAGCTGGCTCTTTGCCAACAAGTTTTGTTAATTTGATTTGCCAACCCCTTCTATACTAGATAAGTGTGTGAGTACTCAGATGGCCATGGCGACACTGGCTTTATTTAACATATTTATATACATGACGTCTCCTATGTATCAGAATATGCAGCGGTATGATTGAGCTTATTTCCTATTGAATTTCTCAGGTAGATCGCCGTTTAGAGGAAGGTCACACAGGGGTATGCATTGAACTGTGTTCTGTTTTGTTTGTATAGAGGATGAATGAATGAGATAAAATAAATTGGCAGGTACTGAAATAAAATATATGGCCATTTTTATTCAGTCATTTATTAACTGAATATTCATTTATTATTCTGATCATTCTATTCAATCTTACTTTAACACATTATAACAAATTCAGAGACAAAGCCAGGCCAATAGCCATAAAGCAATACGATTATAATTTATTTGTTATTTCATTTGTTTTTATCTTCCTTTTTTTTTTTATTTCCTCGTGTTCTATGCTTCAGGTTCATAGTTAGATTATGGCTTTTGCAATAGAAATTAATAATGAGTTCAAATTTTTGTCTTGGTTTTATAACAAACAGTGATATAGTGGTGAATAGTGTTTTTATCAAGCCAATATCGAGATCTGTTATGCTAAAATGACCCGGTCAATGATATTCTAGGAAGGTTATGTGGAGAATGCTTTGTTTTATGTACGTCTTTATTATGTTTAGTGTCCCTTCGTTAACTAGTTGACGTGTGTCGTGGTTCTGGTCATGATTATGTTCGTTCGTCTATGAAGTGTTACTGACTAAATAACAAAAACTATATATATTTATAACATGTTTTAAATCGTAGCTTTGTTTGATATAATGCTTTAACTTTAAAAAAAACTGTTACATTTATTGTCTGTTTATCATAATGTTTAACTGACTACATTCAATGTAAGTTCATGCTATCTACTTCGTCGTCATATGCTTTAAGACGACACACCAATGACCTCACTCCTCGTTATTTTATCATTGCAGGCAGTACGACCGCAGGATGGTCTCGGACGACACCCTCCACAGCTTCAGGGGGTTGGCACGGAACAGGACATCCTGCAACCACGGGACACATGGGCGGCGGTGGTGGCGGTGGTTTCTCCAACATGGGACACATGAACAACATGAACGGCTTCATGAACCCCATGATGATGGGTACTAATGATCATGGATTGGCGCCTTCCGGAACAATTGGATCAGGAGGTTTGAAAAATAGTGTTTAATTCGTACATTATGACCATCAGTTTTAATTCTGTTACTATGCTAAATCTTTCAATGTGTCTGTGTATCATATGAAAAAAGAAAGGGAACATTCACCATATAAGGATTATATGATATAAAAACGATTTATTCGGGGTTATTTTTATTCCCACAAACTACAAAATAACATTAAAGAGAAAATATAATACAATATATATACATGTACTAACACACAAATTATAAGGACATGCGTTATACATAGATTAACCTGGAGATTGAACTCTTTCTTGAATGACAGACGGTAGTTTACGTATATTGTTTATAACATGGATATTGCTATTATTAAACGGATTATTGAACTTACATGCATTGGGATTATTAAAGTATTTTCTACGTAAACATCGTTTTCTCAATTGAGAAATAATACCATCTTCACATTTAAATAGTAAAATTCGTCACCAATTTCGTTCACATTACATAAAGTACTTTTTCTATCCGATCTAGGTATATTACTCTATCTGCCAGTTTTTATTGGCAATTTAAAATCACAACACCTAAATCTACATAATAAAATACTAAAGTACTTTTTTTAAAGGGTAGCTTCAATAAAGTTCTTCTTTAAATATTCTATATATAACTGAAAAGCCTTGGAAGGGGGAAAACCATCACTTCTCTACAACTATATGAGATGATTAAACAAAGACTGGAATACATTAATGATATGCTTAAGCCATGAAATCCTGGTAAATGATTAGTATTGCCATACATAGGAAAGACTATAATATATACACTTAAAATGACCTTCACACATTTTACTTATGGTGCATTTTGTTGCATCTATATATTACTAGATAAATTATTAGAATATAACATGTTAGCCAAGAATGTAAACATTCTTATAGTAAAATTAATGGCTAGTGGGTATATTCCCAGTTCAACGCATACTATATAATTTGAATAGAATCGTTCAAACCAATAATATGTTTACAAAATTTTCAGTGTAATTTCTCTCTGTTTTTTATTAAAGTTTGAAAACCGCCAGATTTCACAACCATGTAGCAGAATAAATTTACAATTTTGTCCAACAAATACATGTACATTTGAGATATTCCGATATTTCTGATAACAGATAGGTTTCATTAGCAGTAATATATATGGAGTTACTTACCGTTGTCTGCCATTTTTGTGGTCAAGCATGATTTTTGCTTCATAGTCATACTAAGTTTCATTAATCTTTGACAGAAAATTGTTAATATTTACATTTCTTTTTTTATTGTCTGGTAGCACAGGAAGTATCCATAATTTGGAGAAATTACCTACATAATTTGGTTGATTTATGAACAAATATTCAATTATATACCTCAAAGATGGCGGACAATTTGTCACAAGGGAAGAAACTCCAATAAAATTTTATGCTAATGAAAGCTATCTATTAGTACACAAATTATGGCTTTTACATTTTGAAATGACACTATAGATTGTTTTGATAGTTTTGTTTTTATTATTATTATCTCATTGGTGACTTCTGTCTTAATACATCGAAGTCCGATGTTTTTCCCTTTCCCTTTGATAGCTTTATCATATATGATTGCTTCACAAGTTGCTAAAATGAACCATTTCGGTTACAATATATACTAAGGTATTTGAATTAATCACTAATTTCTACATCATTTCCGTCATATTTGAAATATAGGTTTTGTGATTTTCATCTTCTACCAAACACGACATAGTGTCATCTGTGTATAATATATCAAAAATTTTAAATACACATTAAATTCCTCTGTATATTCAGACGATACAGGCCCGTGGGAAGCAATTCAAAGGTGGGAGGGACAAACTTGTAAACTCAAAACAAAATTTGTAATATGATACCACTGTTTAAGTCACTTTTTATGCCAAAGAGGCTTGCTGGAATTACATAGAGCTAGACACTGACTATAGGCAGATCAAAGATTTAGTTTTCAAAGAGGGGTTGCAGTCTGCCATGACTACTATTTTCCACTATTTTATCTGAAAGCGGGGGGGGGGGGGGGGCAGCCTTGAAAATGGCCGAAAATAACCTTTTGGGTAAACATGCAGTTGATTTGCAATCTTATAAGCTGTATTGCAAAGGGGGTTGTAATCCCTCCCCCCACCCCCAAATCCGCAAAAATACTGACAGTAAATAGTAAACTCATTTCCACCTCCCAAACATGGATAATCGGTGTTCGCTGCTGGAGACGAATTAGTTAGAAAGAAAAGAACAAATTTATACATACTGTTGCAATACAACTTATAAGACTGCAAATCAACTGCATGTTAAAAATAATTAATGAAAACAATTTAGTAAATTTCCTACGGCCATGCGATATACTACTTAAGGCAATGGCACCTTCTGATATTAAAAATTTCTTCCATATCGTGTAGAAACAACGAAAATAAAAAGGGGATTAAACAAATTTCCCCTCCTTTACATGGAAAGCTTTCAGAAAAGCAATTATTCGCCTTCAGTCTCGCTTTTATTCCACTGTCCATGTTTGCTGTTACACTGAAATATTTTCTATTAATATGACATCAAAATTTTATTCCATCTAAGACCAACACTGAATCGAAAGCTTTCTCAAATTCAATGAAAGCACAATAGAGATTACAACTGTTATAACATAAATCAATCAGTGAATACAAAGTAAAAACATAAAAGCCGTGATTAGGTGAAATACCTTTAGTAAAATTGTATACAAGGACAAATCGTGTGACCATGATAGGTCATATGCAAATAAAGTAATTCAGTTGACACCGTAAATAATTATTTTTATTTTTTTCCACTGAGTTCCATATTAAATAACCAGTGACGTAGTTACGATATACGCTTGCAAGCATGCAAAACACGGTATGTTACATTGAAATTACAATAGATTTAATCAGCTCAAGGTAATAAGAGGAAACGTATTTAGATAACATAGACTTGAGAGTTTGTCGGTCGAGTGGACTAAAGCATTGTACTAAAACACACTGTAGTCTCTTACTTCTGTCATGTCGAGGTTCGAATCCTCAACTGTGGAAAGTTGTCCCAATGTTCCTGCCGAACCCTAGTTAGTGGGAGAAGACAATGTTCCCGTGGAACCCTAGTTAGTGGGAGAAGTCAATGTTCCCGAGGAACCCTAGTTAGTGGGAGAAGTCAATGTTCCCGAGGAACCCTAGTTAGTGGGAGAAGTCAATGTTCCCGTGGAACCCTAGTTAGTGGGAGAAGTCAATGTTCCTGCCGAACCCTAGTTAGTGGGAGAAGTCAATGTTCCCGAGGAACCCTAGTTAGTAGAAGAAGTCAGTGTTCCCGTAGAACCCTAGTTAGTGGGAGAAGTCAATGTTCCCGAGGAACCCTAGTTAGTGGGAGAAGTCAATGTTCCCGAGGAACCCTAGTTAGTAGAAGAAGTCAGTGTTCCCGTAGAACCCTAGTTAGTGGGAGAAGTCAATGTTCCCGACGAACCCTAGTTAGTGGTAGAAGTCAATGTTCCCGAGGAACCTTAGTTAGTGGGAGAAGTCAATGTTCCCGAGGAACCCTAGTTAGTGGGAGAAGTCAATGTTCCCGAGGAACCCTAGTTAGTGGGAGAAGTCAATGTTCCCTTGGAACCCTAGTTAGTGGGAGAAGTCAATGTTCCCGAGGAACCCTAGTTAGTAGAAGAAGTCAGTGTTCCCGAGGAACCCTATTTAGTGGGAGAAGTCAATGTTCCCGAGGAACCCTAGTTAATGGGAGAAGTCAATGTTCCTGCCGAACCCTAGTTAGTAGAAGAAGTCAGTGTTCCCGAGGAACCCTAGTTAGTGGGAGAAGTCAATGTTCCCGACGAACCCTAGTTAGTGGGAGAAGTCAATGTTCCCGAGGAACCCTAGTTAGTGGGAGAAGTCAATGTTCCCGAGGAACCCTAGTTAATGGGAGAAGTCAATGTTCCTGCCGAACCCTAGTTAGTAGAAGAAGTCAGTGTTCCCGAGGAACCCTAGTTAGTGGGAGAAGTCAATGTTCCCGAGGAACCCTAGTTAGTGGGAGAAGTCAATGTTCCCGAAGAACCCTAGTTAGTGGGAGAAGTCAATGTTCCCGTGGAACCCTAGTTAATGGGAAAAGTCAATGTTCCTGCTGAACCCTAGTTAGTGGGAGAAGTCAATGTTCCCGTGGAACCCTAGTTAGTGGGAGAAGTCAGTGTTCCTGCTGAACCCTAGTTAGTGGGAGAAGTCATTGTTCCCGTGGAACCCTAGTTAGTGGGAGAAGTCAATGTTCCTGCTGAACCCTAGTTAGTGGGAGAAATCAATGTTCCTGCTGAACCCTAGTTAGTGGGAGAAGTCATTGTTCCCGTGGAACCCTAGTTAGTGGGAGAAGTCAATGTTCCTGCTGAACCCTATTTAGTGGGAGAAGTCAAGGTTCCCGAGGAACCCTAGTTAGTGGGAGAAGTCAATGTTCCTGCCGAACCCTAGTTAGTGGGAGAAGTCAATGTTCCTGCCGAACTCTATTTAGTGGGAGAAGTCAATGGTCCTACCGAACCCTAGTTAGTGGGAAAAGTCAATGTTCCCGAGGCACACAAGTTAGTGGGAGAAGTCAATGTTCCTGCCGAACTCTAGTTAGTGGGAGAAGTCAATGTTCCTGCCGAACCCTAGTTAGTGGGAGAAGTCAATGGTCTTGCCGAACCCTAGTTATTGGGAGAAGTCAATATTCCTGAGGAAACCTAGTTAGTGTGAGAAATCAGAGTTCCTGTCAAACCCTAGTTAGTACCTGCCAAATTCTGGCTGGGGGAAGGTGTCTCCGTGTACCGCCAAATCCAGATTAGTGGGAAATTCTTTCAATATACTTGCAGAGTGATTTTCTTCACATTCATTATGCTCTCGCAACAGTGCAGGCACAATACATAATACAGCATTTGTCCAATCACTTTCAAACTTCACATAGTACTTGTTGATTATGAGAGGGAGAACACATTTCGGGTCACGAGGTCAAAGTCCAAGGTCAAATTTGGCAAACTGTCTGTGATTTCTCTAACGTGCGAGGGGTTGCTCTTGTTACTTTCAGTTACCGTTACATAATCAGATACTGTTTAACATCGAACTAGTAGGGTACCTGAATTCCTTAATTTATACAACTCAGTTATGAGTTGTTGTTGTTGTTGTTGTTGTTGTTGTTGTTGTTGTTGTTGTTGTTGTTGTTGTTGTTGTTGTTGTTGTTGTTGTTGTTGTTGTTTCTTGACCTCTTTTAAGTCGAGGAATATAAGTAGTGTCGAAACCTGCTGACTCGTTTTTCTTTTTAAACATATGATAATAAATGGTATTAGAATTAAAAAGAACTCCACACAGTTAGAAAAAGGTGGGTGGCGGAATTTAAGCGCGGCATACAGAGCCTTGACGATGACCCCCGGTCCTGGAAGGTCTGTTACGGTTGCAACCCCAGAAATGGTCAATAACGTTCATGATATTGTTATGACTGACAGACGAGTTACGTACCATGCTTCACTTCTGAGGCAGTTACGGGAAAATATTAAACGTAAGCGCCGCGGAAAGCTCCCTAAAGGTGTGTTGTTCCATCAGGACAATGCTCCTGTTCACTGTAAGTCTGTCATTGCCACGGCTGGCATTCACGATTGTTGCTTTAAATTGATTGAACATCCGCCTTATTCACCTGATCTCGTTCCATCAGATTTTCATCTATTTCCAAAACTGAAAACAGCTATTTCTGGCCCCCACTTTCAGTCCGATGATGACGATGACGTCATACATGACTTTCTGAACAGCCAAGAAAAGGAGTACGTTCTTTAACAGTGGCATTGATCCCTTTAAATACCGTTAGCAAAAGTGTATAGATACTGAAGGGGATTATGTTGAAAAATAATGCAATATGTCCCACAAAATTCAAATCCTTCAATATGAGGCTCACAACATATCAATCAGCCCTCTTATTCGGTCAGCTTATGCAGTACTGTAGTAGGCACAAGACGATATGCGCTATGTGTGAAATAAAATAAGAAACAAGAGGCCCAAGTGGGCCTACATCGCTCACCTGAGTACCTAGAATATCAGTCATGCATGAAGGAAGAATTCATTTATTTTTGCATTAATGTGACTAAGTCAACACAGATGTTGAAAATATGTCAAATTTTATTTCAGGCTAGAATAAAAAACAACACTTTTTTGCACATCCATTCAGGTGATTTTGATATTAAGCATTTCCTTTGTCTCTGCAAGAAGTCCTTCAGGGCAACAAGTTAGTCATTTTCTTTAGGTGGGGCCTTTTGTTGACTGATTTCAAGTCTGGGTCATGAACAACAATTGTTTCAAATATTGTCCAGATCTAACTTAAAATTGCCTAATTTCATATGTTGAGTGTTGAGAAACATCTAAAAACTTATTTAGATGTGTAAAGAAATGAAAAAAAAATTTTGACCACAGCTGGATTTGAACCGCTACTCTCCATATTTCAATTACCAAGTGGTATATGTACTATTGTGAGAACTGCTTTTTAGACATGGTGGCATTATCTGTTAACCAATTTAGATGAAATTTACCAAATTGATAGAGGACTTTTAGTACTTCATGTATTCCATGTTTCATTAAAATCTTTCATGTGGTATAACAGCAGAAGTGAAAAATGTGATTGAATTGTTCCTATACACCCTCATTTGGAAGTCTTAAAAAATTCATAGAAAATCCAAAAATTGAGATATTGACAAAATTCTTTCAAAGTAACAATCCTTACCATAATTATGATCATAATAGTCCATAAGAAATCATCATTATCAATTAACTAGGAAATATGACACTTTTTTCTGCATTGAATCACCAAGTCCAAAGAAATGTCGAAAAAAATTCTAAAATTTGATTTTGGAAGGGAACCAAAGTGACAATACATCTTCACTCATCCCTCTAGATCATTTCTATGCATTCTGTTTGTCTCTGTATACAGCCCGTATGAAAAAGAATATTGTTAGACGAGGGAACTCTTTTGTGACCTACTCTTGACTATGGTGGCGCCACCTGTAAAGAGGTCTGGACGAAAACAAAAGAATTTGAAGAGGATCATAAGTGACTTATTTCTACCAAGATTTATTAAAATCCTTCAAACAGTTTTGTAGAAAAAGTTGAAAATGTGAAAAATGGCCAACCCCCCCCCCTTTTTTTTTGGAAGTCTTAAACGTAAAATTCCTAATTTCATATGTTGAGTGTTGAGAAACATCTAAAAACTTATTTAGATGTGTAAAAAAAAAAAAAAAATTTTTTGACCACAGCTGGATTTGAACCGCTACTCTCCATATTTCAATTACCAAGTGGTATATGTACCATTGTGAGACCTACTTTTAGACATGGTGGCATTATCTGTTAATGGATGATCCGCACAAAAAACAAAACCTTTGAAAAGGACTATGAGTACTTGCATCCTACCCAGTTTTATCACAATCCTTCAAGTTGTTCTGTAGATCAAGTTGAAGATATGAAAAATTGTCCCCCCCCCCCCCCCTTTTCTTGGAAGTCTTAAAAAATTAATAAAAAATTCAAAAATCGAGATATTGAAAAAATTCTTTCGCACCAGCATTCCTTACCAAAGAAATGATTAAATGAAACCAAATGAATGCATCAATGTTTACTAAAAGAAAATAATAACTCTTTAATGCATTAAAATAACAAAGTCCAAAATAAAAATGAAAAAACGTCAAAAATTTGATTTCGGAATGGAACCAAAAATATCTTCTTCCCATATGCCTCTAAATCATTCCTATGCAGTCGGTTTGTCGCTGTATGCACCCGATCTGAATAAGAAGTTTGTCAAAGGAGGGTACCCTCTGTGACCTACTTTTGTCTGTGGTGGTGCCACCTGTTCATGGATCCTGACAAAGATGACCACATTTGTCGGGGACCTTGAGTATTTGATGCATGCCAAGTTTCATTGAATTCCAGCAAGTGGTTCCGAAGAAAAAGTTCAAACTGTGAAATGTTTACACCAATTATCCCACCCCCCTTTTTCTTGAAAGTCTTAAAAAATTCATAAAAAATCCAAAACATAAAATATTGAAAGATTTTCTTTGCAGTAGTATTTCTTACCATCAAAATGATCAAATTAAACCAAATTAATGCATCAATGTTTACTAAAAGAAAAAAATACCTCTTTTCTGCATTAAAACCACCAAGTACAAAAAAACGTCAAAAAAACGTCAAAAATTTGGTTTCGGAACGAAACCAAAAATAACAACACTTCTTCACACATCCCTCTAGATCATTCCTATGCATTCGGTTTGTCTCTGTATGCCCCCGGTCTGAAGAAGAAGTTTGTCAAAGGAGGGTACCCTCTTTGACCTACTTTTGCCTGTGGTGGCGCCACCTGTTGATGAATCCGGACGAAAAACAACAACACTTGTAGGGGACCATGAGTACTACATGCTTATCAAGTTTCATCAAATTCTGTTCAGTGGTTCTGGAGAAGAAGTCGAAAATGTGAAAAGTTAACGACGGACGACGGACGACAGACGACGGACGACGGACGGACGACGGACGACGGACGGTGATTGATCACAATAGCTCACTTGAGCCTTTGGCTCAGGTGAGCTAAAAACCATGCACATGATGATAAGTGAAATTTAGATATTAAACAGGCAATAACACTCTGCCACGTTTAATTTGTAAATATTATCAAATCTTAAATGTCCATCGTATGCCATCTGTATTGCGTAAAAATACCCATCAGTTGCCTACATGCCATAACGTCTACTGACATACAACTTCATGAACAAAACTCATCGTCACGCCTTTGGATTTCTCCTAGTCGTTTTGGTCCACAATGCTAAGCTATGTTATTGTTTAATATAAAATGTTTTATGTATTTGATAGGTCATGCTTCACATGCTTCTCAAATGTTGGCCCTGGCAAATATGAAATTATCAATGGGAGGTAAGTTATGTATCATTCATTATACCTATCTTGTCCTTTATATTATACGCATCTCACTCCATCAAGGGGGGTTCACATATGCTCTTCAAGTAGGCATTTTTCGTTGTTTTCTATTTGGTTTTCATTTTCACTGATTTCGTATGTCCTATGGATTCCCGATTTTCGGACTTATTGTCCTTTATATTATACGCATTACCAATGCGAGGTAAGCAACATATACATTATACATTATACCTATCTTGTCCTTTATATTATACGCATTACCAATGCGGGGTAGGCAATATATACATTATACATTATACCTATCTTGTCCTTTATATTATACGCATTACCAATGCGAGGTAAGCAATATATACATTATACATTATACCCATCTTGTCCTTTATATTATACGCATTACCAATGCGAGGTAAGCAATATATACATTATACCCATCTTGTCCTTTATATTATACGCATTACCAATGCGAGGTAAGCAATATATACATTATACATTATACCCATCTTGTCCTTTATATTATACGCATTACCAATGCGAGGTAAGCAATATATACATAATTCATTATACTTATCTTGTCCTTTATATTATACGCATTACCAATGCGAGGTAAGCAATATATACATAATTCATTATACTTATCTTGTCCTTTATATTATACGCATTACCAATGCGAGGTAAGCAATATATACATAATTCATTATACTTATCTTGTCTTTTATATTATACGCATTACCTATGCGAGGTAAGCAATATATACATTATACATTATACCCATCTTGTCCTTTATATTATACGCATAACCAATGCGAGGTAAGCAATATATACATTATGCCCATCTTGTCCTTTATATTATACGCATTACCAATGCGAGGTAAGCAATATATACATTATACATTATACCCATCTTGTCCTTTATATTATACGCATTACCAATGCGAGGTAAGCAATATATACATAATTCATTATACTTATCTTGTCCTTTATATTCTACGCATTACCAATGCGAGGTAAGCAATATATACATAATTCATTATACTTATCTTGTCCTTTATATTATACGCATTACCAATGCGAGGTAAGCAATATATACATTATAAATTATACCTATCTTGACCTTTATATTATACGCATTACGAAAGCTGGGTAAGCAATATATACATAATTCATTATATCTATCTTGTCCTTTGTATTATACGCATTACCAATGCGGGGTAAGCAATATATACATAACACATTACACATAGCTTGTCAGTTATATCATAGATATTTGAAATAGTTGTAAGTGTGTGGACTATATATTTATTCAAAAGTAGATGTACATGATCGCCAGTGACACAGTAAATGGATTTTCCACACTTCATTAGATTATATTACGGGAAACAGAGTCAAACCTATGGTGGGCCAAATACAACGGGAGTTTTCAAAAATCCAAACAACCCCCCCCCCCCCCCGGCCAAAATATCTCCAATTAAATTCATTGGGGTTATACTTATTATTAGTCTTCCACCGGTGAAACCAGAGAGGACTATAAGTTTTCCATTCTGTCCGTCAGTCTGTCTGTCCGTCTGTTAGTTACGCTGGTTTTGAAGATTTTCTTGGCCATGCTTACCAACATCAAGCTGAAACTTGGTAGCAAACTTCTCCATTAGAAGGTACAGATTAAGTTCCACTATGGTCACGGCTGACACACTTTTTCCAGGGTAATTGCCTTTTTTCAATATCAGTTTTCCGCACTTTCCTCCATCATGCTTACAGATATCAAACTGAAACGTGATAGCAAGCTTTCCCTTGCTGAGTTACAGATTAAGTTCCACTATGGTCACGGCTGACACACTTTTTCCAGGGTAATTGCCTTTTTTCAATATCAGTTTTCCGCACTTTCCTCCCTCATGCTTACAGATATCAAACTGAAACGTGATAGCAAGCTTTCCCTTGCTGAGTTACAGATTAAGTTCCACTGTGGTTACAGTTGACCCACTTTTTCCAGAGTTATTACCCTTTGTTCAAAATCAGTTTTCCGCATTTTCCATGGTTATGCTTACACATATCAATCTGAAACGTCGTAGCAAGCTTCCCCATGAGAAGTTACTGATCAAGTTCGACTTTGGTCACCGTTGACCAACTTATAACTAGAGTTATAGCCCTTTGTTCAAAATTAGTTTTCCGCACTTTTCTTGACCATGCTTACAGATATAAAAAAAAAGTGAGCTACTCAAGCTAATAGACACATATCAAACTCTCAGAATGACGGCCACTGACTAACTCTTTAGGCCCTTTTGGATTTGTTGGGACAGGTGGGGGAATTGTATTGCTTTAGCAATATTCTCAGAATGCTTATTTTAATTATAGTGCATTTAGTTTCACCAAAAAGTATTAAAAGAATGAATCTCTTTAGACCCTTTCGTTATTACTGCGGGACTGAAATTTTGATTGGCAAATGACTACGTATCCCGTAAAATTGTTAACGTCATAATAATAAAATGTCTGCCTCTGATGTCATTTTGTGGGAGCATTTATGATTTTGCCAACCAAAATGTCAATATTGAGGTAACAGTGAGAGGATCAATACCACAAAAAAGGACGCAAAACTGCATCATTGCGTACATGATGCATAATTTTTAAATATTTTTTCCATGGTATTCCTACATCCAACGAAAAACATATTACTTAATACTAACATTTTTCCAAAAAAAAATTAATTAAACTTAATATGAATATGAGGCAAAAAAGTCATGCTTGACCACAAACATGGTTGAAAACTGCAGGCAACTTCAACTGAATTACTGCTAATGAAACTTATCTATTATCAGAAATTTGCACGTCATGTCTTCACTATTTCTTCTCAACATCGCGATTGGATCAATATCGATGTCACAATTACGAAACTACGTGAAATATACCCGCCTTATTTAAAGCAATGCGGGTTACATGTGAAATTACGAAACTACGTGAAATATACCCCTAATATTTAAAGCAATGCGTGTTACATGTGACATTAAATGATTTCCGGAGACGTTCTCGGATATACATAGGAGACTTCTGTACCCGGCAGCTACGACCTTGTGCTATTACGTTGAACTTATCAATTAATTCATGGTATATGTAGTGCGTTGTTTAGATATGTATTACATAGATTATTATTTATTTTCCCTGAGGTAATTTAAACTGTAGATCAGTTTAATCAATGTCCCGAATTCTTCCCAAGCTGTGATGGGTTGAAATTATACAGATGTAAGACGGTGTAAATGTAGTCACATACAGGAAACCGTGGTATGAGGATCTACTAGCAGAATTGAGATTAACATTCTGTAAAATAAACATCGCTAATAAGGAACACTTATTATAATTAAACAGTTTAATAGTTTTGAATTACCCTATTTAGATATATGATTGAAAATGTGAATCGCTTGTTTATGTTAATCAACTTATATTACTCTTTACTTTCCAGATAACTTCAATTTCAATCCAAGTAAGTTATTTATATCTATGTTATCTTACTTCAGCTCAGATCAGCATGGTACTCTCTATTCCTATATGTCTATTCATTACTTTTCATCTTTTGTAGAAATGTTGTTACACGCCGTCGTTACGCAAGTCTGTTTAACGAGTTATCTTCTCTTGATCCGAGTATTTTAGAAATAAAGTCTAATCAGAAATACTTTTAAAGTAATCTGTGATATAATACAACTCTTAATTATTTTAAATAATAAGGGCGTTTGGTGTATTATTGATTTTTAGTGGAGGAGTATTTATTATTTTTTTTTATTCATTCATTCATTCATTAATTCATTTATTGCTTATAATTAATAACATGGGAACCGGTTTCTCTACGTGACCTTTCCTTATTCTTGTTGGTGTACGCTGATAATACTGGGCCCGATGTTATAAAAGTTTTTGAGAACGATCTCAGTGTTCAAACTCTGATCCCGTTTTCAAATATGAGGTCACCTAATAAACTGAGGTTATAAAACTTCTTATAGTTTGTGCATGTGCTCAAAGTTGAGCATATGCTCAAGTATTTCAAAAATATGGGAATACATTGCTCAAACCCATGCTCAAAACATCTATAGCCTCTACCGACTTAATACATCGATATACAAGTATCATGTGTTTTAAATTATGGGTGTGGAATATGGGGAATCCACAATGGGCATGAAGTAGAAAAGTCCATATGCAGTTTTGTAAAAGGGTTTTGAGTGTCATGCGCAGTATACTTAATTGTATGGTCTATTCTGAATTAGGTAGACTCCCATATTTATGTTATTAGTAGAATTGGAAAAATCAAATACTGGCTTATACTGTAAAAAAAAAAATAACAACTGTATATTACAGTGTTTGTACGATGAAATCTTTTCCAACTTAGCTGCTAATACTTGATTATTCAATGTTCGCAATATCATGTATATTTCTGGTTTTAATGATGTTTGGAATAATCAAGATGTGTGGATTGAAACACTCTTTTTATTCTTTTTGAAACACCTCACAGATATCTTTTTACATGAGAGAATTTTCTTTTTAAATGTTTCACAGAAGTGTTTAGTCTATAAATATCTGATCGATGCTTTTTCACTCCATATGTGTATATATGTCTCTGCGTAAATCCAAACCGGATAATTTGGTTACATTCATATCTAAATTTAGGTTGTCACCTCATAAACTTGAAATTGAACAAGGTCGCTATAATAGGGTTGAAAGACATAACATATAATGTCAAGGCTGTAATAATAAGCAGGCAGAAGATGAATTCCATTTTGTCTTTGTCTTCTTTATATTGTTATTTGTAGATTGTATATAAATCCATATTTTGGACACGCCCATCAATGTTTAAACTAGTTAAACATTTTTCAAGTGAAAACAGGAGGCATCTTTGTACTCTTGAAGCATGCCTTACTCCTAAAATCTGCGTTCACAGGAGTACATGCATCCTATTCAAAACATCCACCAACACAGTGGGTACCTATTTCAGACTAATGTGTTTTATTTCTACACATAGACGCCTTGTTTCATTTTATTGCTTGTTCATATATGTACGTGTTTTTGAGTCAATGCCATTGTGTTAAAAAATAGTAAAAAAAACAGACACTGTATTTTATTTGAATATATCTCCAGATGAGACAATAGTCTAATATAATCTCCGATACCCACATAGAGAGAAAGGCATTCTCTATCGAGAGTATTACATAGATAGGAAATGTTAAATACTAACTGCCTGATCTTATATTCATCATTTTATTGAAATTTATTTTATAAATGACATTTTGCAACCGACAAAAACTGAATAAAAAGACTTTCTTTATTCCAGATCCTCCAGAGGTTGTTTACTCAAGTAAGTACATTGTATATTTGTGTTTCTCTCTGCATTTTATTGTATAATTACTTAGGTACCAACATCATCGTAAAATTTTGATTTGTTTATATATAAGCAATGGTCGTCACATATGCTTACTAGAAACCATTGTCCGTAGAAACTGAAAACAATAAATATGTAAATAAAATAAAACTATAAATACGATATCACAAAGAGGGATAAAAAATTAGAAGTAATCATAATACCCTCAATCAGCCATCGTGATATATAAATATATGTATGTATATTTTAATTTAAATGAGACTCATGACAACTCGAAAGTGTCAAATCAATTCTTGAAGTCGGACTGGTCACATGAACTAATTTGCATCACATTAGTTAGGGGATAAGTCTCGGGATTTATCATCGCTGTCTATGAAGAATCCGATATTTTGAAATCTTATTTTTGCAAACTGCGGTCATATAAAATTCGAAGAAGAAAGATAGTCAATCGTCGTGAGATTCCTCAATGAATTTCAAAAGTTTTAAGACTCATCTAGCTCTTGTGCTCAAAGTATAGTTCAGCAAAGTTGCATTACGGACTATGATAAACCCCGAGGTTATCCCCCAGTTCTTCCTCGGAATGTTTCGGGGATTATCTTCATTTAGATCTTAGTGTGATGTCACGCCGACTTCAATAATTTGTGAAAACATTAATCTTCAACTTTCTCAAAATCAAAAAGATTTTAATGTTAAGAGGTAGATTCAAATTCAGTTTTTATTGTGTTCGACATATATTCTTCAATATTAAACGTCATTTCTAATGACAAAAATAGTTTCAATGGAATCAAGATGTAGTCCAGAAAGCACGACTTTGCATTGAATTTTACAAAATTTTCTCGGGGGAGACCCTCGAACCCCCACTTGCAAAAGAGGTTGATCCCATTCCCCTCTCAAAGTTGCGCGCGCCTCGTGAGAAGCTTTCTTTGCGTGCACATTAAATATTTCTAGCTGCGCCCCTGATTTTGGAAGAAATATAGCTTATTTGATCATGGAAGAAATATAGCTTATTTGATCGTGGAAACCCACCGGACAGAGAAATGGACATAAATCAATGACAATTCCCATGTTACATCGCGACATAATAGGTGTGCATCAATACGACATCGTGATGAGAAGGTAATACATTGAGAGCACACGTTTGCACTTGTAAGCTGTCTAATTGTGGAATCTTATTACAGGATGTCCGAGATTTACGACCCTTCATCGCTGTACAATTAACCCCTGTCCTACGAGGTGTAAACGTTACCCTACGGCAAAATGTGTGTAAGTATCCAAAGATACCTTAGCTCTCAATATAGGCATTGTATACGATCATAAAAATCTACATATCCATGGACCACTGTGAAAAAGGAATAGAACTAACGGACTATTTGACTTCATGTTATAATCATTTCTATCCAAGGGAAAAGTTTCTCTTTTAATATGCTCAGGATGTACTCTCTATATCTTCTGCAAAATGAAACATTATTTGAAAAATATATATCACATATGATATGAAAAATATATATCACAAATGATATCAAAAATATATATCACAAATGATATAAAAAAGCAATCTATTTTAAATTGTTCTGCCTATTTTGAGACTGAATTTCGTGATCGTCCAGACGCAAAACGACGTTTGAGAAAAGGATAAACTGAATGCGGCTAACAATTATCATGTAATAAAAAGCATTTAAGGTCGTTATTTCATATTTTTCACAGCATAAATCCATGTTTCATTACGTTGTCTTACAGAACAAATCCATGCGGAGGTTGTGCACCCGAGTGGTACATAGGGCCAAACAGAATCCTCGACTGTGATTAGGTATCTCGAACCAATGTCTGTTCATACTAAAGAACTTCATCCCCTGGTATAATGTATCAAACCTCTCCACATTTGCATATTTATATGGATTGTTTTAAATCTTGTTACATTGTATACATATTGGATGTATATATATACATGTACATGAACTCATGCATTATTCTTTAAACAATAAATCAAATCCATTACATCTGTGGCTTTTGTAAATTTTATAGGAGGCAACACGTTTACTTTGCGATGTTGGAATAAACAAGTCAAGTATGAAATTCCTTAACAAATTTACTATGATACTAGTATATACATATATATGGAACGAACACATCACAGACTTTTAGAAGCATCTTTAATTATGAACACTTCTCATTAGATGACTTGCGTATGCTACACTCTCTATTTACAAAAATAAATTATGGCATATTTACAAATGCATGGTCTCTATTTTGGTTCTCCTGATCGGGACTTCTTCTCGAATTACACAGAATAAAATACATAAAATAATGAAAATCACTTCGAATAAGTGTCAACTGAATGATAAATCTGGTTTAGTATCTATCATGAATCCGTTTTCATAAAGAATAAAAAAAAGTTAATTACAAATTACCATTTGTTATATTTTACATTTTTACGAAACCTATGACTAGTAATATCTGCAAAAATGTATCAAACAAAAACAAATCACCGGGTCGCCAAATATCCATACACATTTCATACAGAGCTTTTTGTGCCGGTATTGCCGAAAAAAATGTGAATGTTTTCTCACTGAAATCCTACATGAATGCCAAGCTACCCAATCCTCCAAACAAATTGTTGCTTCCACCACCAAACCCTGAAGTACCAAACATTCCACCGGCTCCCAATCCACCGAGTCCGCCGAATCCGCCAAGCATACCCGCCTCTGCCATATCACTCAGCATATCCATCCGCGAATCCATCATATCGGAAATATGACTACGAGTTGCAGCAGCAGCATTGATAGCATTACTGGCTGATAGAACATTTCCAATAGGGGAAACACCACTGGATCGCATTGGAGATGATAATGATGAAGCAGCCGAAGAACTTTGAAAAGGAGATCGAGATGAAATAAGGTTGGTATTGGAACTTGTAAATGGCGAACCAGATCTTGGAAATCCGGTTTCAGCCTTGCGGAAATTGGCCGGTGCTTGTTTCATCAAGTTTTGTGCTAAGCCACCACCGGAAGAAATCGATCTTGAGACGGAAATTTGTACGTTAGGTGGCGACGGTGCCGCTGGTGTCGTTCTGGGTTTGAATACATTTCCGAACATGGATGTTTCCTTTTTTGGACTTTTGAATCCCATGTCAGGAGAGAAAGATGATGCATGTCCACCAAATCGTCTCTGAAGATTCTGAATGGCGCTACTTCGTGACAACACTTGTGTATTTGATTTAGGACCTGAAATTCACAAAATGGCACATAGAGGCTTTCGTACAGGACATGGCACTAGACGTAGAACATTGTACACAATGTAATTTCAAAACAGATATCGCAGTCTCTGCATGCTTGGTACATTTCAATATTCAATATAAGTACAAATTTACGGTTTATGGTTAAAGTAACATTGTATCGATTATGGAAGATGGATGATTCTCCAAAGATTTAAAATGCTACGTTTACCTTGGGCCATTCGGTTGAACATTTCAAAATGAACACTGCCCAAACATCATGGTTATAATCATTGAGACCCTGTGATTAGTAATGGACGTGCATGACTAACATTGTAGTATAAAACTATAAACTTACTTAACTGAGATGGTCGCTGTGATCTCATAGACAGTATAGAGTCCAGCATATTGCCAATTCCAGTCTGTTGTGGTGTCAAGTCAAGGGAAGGGGAAGGAGGTGCAGCCATCTGCTGGAATTGTCTATTAATTGATAAGCGCTCCAACAAACCTAATGTCAGGGAAGAAAATCATTATATCAATAAAAATAAATGATGAAAGAAAACTATACAGTGTTTAGATTGAATGCTTGCAAGAATATTGTTTTCTGAAATAATTGATTCATTTATTCAATAAACCGGATTTTAAATTTTTCCCGAAATGTAAAATTAAGGACTTACGTCTGCGTAAACTTGCTAACCCCGTATCTGAAATATGGACAACATATATTTTAAGGCTTGAATACAATGTTTTGCTAAACGAAATATCAAAATGATATGTAGATATAAGAGTTATAATACATAATTATGTATTTATTGAAGTGTGTAATTGCTCTTGAAATGACTTTGTTTGCTGCAGTTTTATCCATGATTTTTGTTGGTTTTACGTCATGCAATGAATATTTCGTTTCTATGGAAATGACAATTGTGTATTGCATTGCCAAAATATTTTGATCTGTGCAGCGTACCCACCATGGAAATGAAGGATAAATCAAATGAAAGAGATGAAATTAAGATAAATTTATAAACATGTCAATGAATATCTACATGTCAAAATAATGTTTTGTCGTTAGTACCAGTATAACTACACAAACACAAAATCTCCCTTTATACCTTATGTAATAGCTATCACTTTATACCATGATTCTCTCTCTTTTTATCTTCCTTCGTCTTCTAGGCAAGTTATAGGTCAACTTATTAAAGACTTTATCCTCTTACACAGGATAAATATATTTACAACGATAATATATTTACGAAGACTAGGGATTTTGTTTTCAATGGTTAAAACAACAAAATAATAAACAAATAAAATAACATTAAAAAAAACCTCGTGCCAATGAATGACAAAGATAAAATCATCACAGATGTAATACTGTATGCTATCCGTATGTATAACAAACACATGATCACATATTGCACATTAGTACAAGTGTAATATAGGGATACCCATTACTCTACATCTAAGACACACATTACTCTGATCGCAGGAATCTGAAATTCAGTCCATAAACATAGCTTTTATATAGCGTGCCCTCGGATTGTGTGGGGAGAAAACAGGAAGGAATGCAACGAGTTTTTGAATGTGGCGGGATTATTCGTACTTCGAAACTTCATTGTACTCCTCCGCTTTTTTCTCCCCACACAATCCAAGGGCACGCTATATAAAAGCTATGTTTACGGACTGAATTTCAGATTCCTGTGCTCTGATATTAGAAAGTAAAACACACAAATATTCAGAGACCTGCTAACATATACTATATTAATAGTCCCAGTGTAAACATTATACAATGAACTACATCTATCGTTTATGTAAGAAGACATTATTTCTATGACTACGACCTCCACACTACATGATGGTCACCTGTGATTAACCTCCTTTGTACAGTTCTCGACGGCAGACGATATGGCACTCGAGGCTGTCTAGGAACCGTTTTTCTTAAAACTTTGATGAAAGTATACATAAATTGTTAATCAAATGTACCGAATAGTAAAAATGTACACCAAAAAGCTATCAATCAAAACACGGCAGGGACTTAAATCAAACACGCCATATGAAAAACCATGCAATTCTAAAATGGAATCAGTCGCCGAGGATCAGAACTGATTATATAGAAACCACATATTAATGCAGACCTAGACTGAACAAGTATTCAAATAATGCTAGCGCAAACCTTGTAAATATACGAACAATAAACAAAATTGCCAACAATAAAACATGTAAAATCATTCAAATAAAATCATATTTGTATACTTATAAATAAAATAAAATATAATGCGATATTAAACATAGCATTCTGTATTGCCAATTAGCATACCATCTTCCATCAATGTCGGTCATAAAATTTGGTGACGTCAATTGTAACGGGAACAACAGTGAATGACCTTGACAAAAGATGGTTGTAGATGAAGGCATTATGGAGTGCAAATCTTTTAATTCTGATTATAATGTCGTCTGCGGTGCAGATATGTATCATAAATAACCAGTCATCACAAAACAATGATTGGAATGCAGAGTTTACGACATACTTCATATTATGCAATCAATAACTCATTATCTTTATGTTTTAACCGATTTATTGATTGTTTACCTACTCTCAGTGATCAATACTTATGGCTATGGAGTGTTCCTGTTAGGTTCTAAAGCAAGATCTGAAGTAACAGCCTTGTTGACCTTTGTAAGATTACCATAATTTATACTGAGTATGCAATTGCCAAAGGACCCTGTCAAATTCCAAATGGGATCTTGTTTGGAAAGATCCATGATGAGTCACAGAGAGATTTCATAGGAACATCCCCAATACATTTACCAGTATCCATGGATACTCAATAATATCCACTAAAACTCATGTAAATTTCTGAAACTTCAGATTATATTTCCTCGGTGTCTTGGTTAAAACGCTGATTTGGTAGAACGTTTGACATATTTCTTATATAGATCTCTTGAGATTCTGATGTCCAGATTTTGGTAAGTTGTTTGTGTTTTGTGTCGCTTTCAACATTCTAGGCCATACCGAAACATTGGAGACCAGATTACAATCAAGAACGTACATAATGTCTTTGACAAACTGATGTTAAGACACATTGAGGATTTAACTTTTGTTAAATTCCTAGAAATGCATGTATTAAAATATCAAGTTTCAAATCTAGTACTACCCTTGGTGAGTTCCCTTATCGATTCATTGATAAATCATTAGTTAGTTAATTCACTTCCTTTTTTATGATCAGTTGTATATTCCTTTGCCAGCTTACACGTAAATTCTTGAGAAAAGTATGTCGTAAGATTCCCCAAGACAAATTGGGGTTTTTTTTTCGAATACAATACTGGTAAATACCCATATGATCAAATACCCCGATACGACAGAAAAGAAAAAAAAGACTAATACGGCTATTCCTACGGAGAAAATAGAAGAATTTCCCTGAAAATGGAGGACTCCTCTTTAACACAGTCATACAAATATTGATCAAGACCTAGAATTATCCCGTTTCTCGTGATAATTTTATGACTGGATGGAGTTAATATAGCTAGTCAAGAGCTTCTTCCCCTGACTGTTACAACTACAATGAAATACTTTTTATGATAGGCCCTAGTACTTGTAGCTAGCCAAGAGCTTTTTGTCCGTGAATGTTAGTATTTACCTGGCTGTTACAACTACAATGAGCTGCTTTTTATGATAGGCCCTAGTTATTGTAGCTAGCCAAGAGCTTATTGTCCGAGAATGCTAGTATTTACCTGACTGTTACAACTACAATGAAATACGTTTTATGATTGGTTCTAGTTATTGTAGCTAGCCAAGATCTTATTGTCCGTGAATGCTAATATATACCTGACTGTTATAACTACAATGAATTACTTTTTATGATAGGTCCTAGTTATTGTAACTAGACAAGAGCTTATTGTCCGTGAATGCTGGTGTATACCTGACTAATTTAACTAGAATGAATTGCTTTTGTCGTGACGGCGTGACGTATTACATATTATTAACTACAATGTATAAGATACAGCCATGATAATGTTTATCACGAAAAATCAATATACATGTAAACAGATACATATATGCAAGCCTGCAAAGCAGATACCGTGTAAAATTATACAAATATATACGATAATATAAGTATTACCTTGACATGAAGCATGTTTATAAGACACCTTG
Organism: Pteria penguin; assembly: GCA_035048485.1. Taxonomy (NCBI): domain Eukaryota; kingdom Metazoa; phylum Mollusca; class Bivalvia; order Pterioida; family Pteriidae; genus Pteria; species Pteria penguin. Next base: position 32,342,747 of record CM068583.1, read on the forward strand.
ATTGACTATTGACATTTATCTTTGCTTGAATGACAAATAAAACTATAGTGTTGATTCCCATTGTGTGTTCTCTATCGTACAAAAACCTGTCCAGAACTTACATGTAATGTAATCAGACGAAAATTCAAAACAGGAGAAAATGTTAACTTACTTTGGGCAGATGCTGCATCTGAAGTAAGAAAAAAAAAGAGATTAAAACGAATCACATTTAACAAGGAATACATAGGCCGATCTAGAATTTTTGAAAAAGGGGGATTGCAGCCCTAAAAATGGCCGAAAATTGCCCTTTTTAGTAAAATTTTTCGACCAAACCTGGGGGTTGCAACCCCTGCATCCCGCCCTCTAAGTCCGCGGATGGAATATGTCACATTTTCCGTATATTTTCACTTCTGTTAATAATGAGTACCCTCAATAACAAAAACACAGAAAAAAGAAAATGGTAGCTTAGATTTTCTAGTTCACCTGCTTAATGTAAACATGAAGTATATTGAAAATAATAAAGTTATGTATGTAGTCTTAGAAAAAAAATAAAACAAAGCAATAAAATTCTAATGAAAAGTAAATAGAATCATGTTTCTTTCACGAGTACTGTATATATAGTATGCATTATATTAATCTTTTTTGTTGTTTGACCAATTAAGCACGTGTTGTTTTGTTCTGGCGGGTCACATATCGTGGTCACATGTTCGATGTACAACAAACGTGAGCGTTATGGACAACATTTAGTACAAGTAACAATCGCAATCAATCAATGACTATTCAGGGCTTTTTAAAGAATAATTTTGGTTTTGAACTCCATCTTAACATAAGGATGATACAATTTTATATAAATGTAAATGGATATCGAAAAGAAACCAGGAGTATTACTGACTGGAAACTTTTAAGACAGCTGATTGATTTTTTTTTTTTTATTTTTATAAACAAAAAAGAAATCTTTTTATGACATTATTCAATAGTAATGATTTCCTGTCTTAGATAAATGACTGAAGTATTATTTATTAAAAATGAATTCTGGTATTTTAGCTGATAAAGAAAACGTGCATTTTGAATCCTTGGAATTTAGTCGCTTGTAATAGTTTTCAATTATATAAGGGCAAAGTAGATATAAATAAGAAAATGATAATAATTATTGATAATTCTTTATCAGTCGTGATAGATCCTTATCATTCAATGCGTAATCAAACAATAGTGTAAACGTTATAAAGAGATTTCAGTAGCCCACCATTCAAAACCAGAAAACTTACAATTTGGACTAAACATGTATATTTCTGGTGACTAGCCCTTATATGTGAATCCAAACCAAACGAAATATTAAGATGTAATAGATGTAAGTAATATCTACTACCATGCAATGCTGCAGAGAAGTAAGTATCGAAGAACACTACATTTCGGAATAGAGAAGGAATGGAGAAAACCATGATGATGATTATTATAAAATGGGTTAATATATTTGTTCTTTATCTAACTTCTTCCTACGGCAGTGATGAGGATAAAAACAATTACTATCAGTACAAATACAGTCAAAGCGACATTGATATGAAGATAAATACAATAATTTATACTTACAAGAGCAAAAGAGTACAAAAATCAACTTAAACATGTTCCACATGGTACTACTTATTACTTCCGTGCAGACAAAGTATAAAATAAGAGTGGAATTTGATCATTGCCGGAATAGTATTGTAACATTGACAACTGTCATGCTGATAGGTCACAGCACTTCATCATTAACTCAAATATCTGCGGTCACCTTTCATTAACCATGCCTTAGGCTGTCTTAGGGACTGGCTCAATAAGGCTTTTGTTTCATATTTTCTCTATTGAAAAAAAAAACCGTGACCATGACACACTTAAATGAATCGAGTATTGTATGAACATTGCCCGATTAATGACGGATTAGTTAAAGCTATATCATAGATTTCATGATCCATAAATACCAGTCCCTAGACATATTAGTGGAGTGCTTTCAGTGCAAATATGATTGAAGAAGAAACTGTTTGTGAAGTTTCCATTCTGTCATGATAAATGATGACCATTCAGAGTTATGATACATTATTTCTTCAGTGTTTTGTAACTTACCGTATTCCCTAAAATGACATTCATGATCATATGTAGACTTTACTCCTTGCTCATTCTCAAGACAAATATAACATATCAAAATACTTTTAAAATATGTTAATTATGAGTTTGCATTGCGCTTTCATTCATTTCCAAGTACATGTATCTGTATGAACTAATGTTTGAAGGTTTTAATTCCAAACCTCTTCACTAAATTACTTGTATATCTAAATATCTATCTTTCTATCTATCTATCTATCTATCTATCGAGAGAGAGAGAAAGAGAGAGAGAGTTGGAAGGCAGGATGGATCAGGGGCGTAGCTAGAAGTATTCAATGTGCACGCAAAGAAAGCTTCTCACGAGGCGCGCGCAGCTCTGAGAGGAGGATGGGATCACCCTCACTTGCAAGTGGGGTTTCGAAGGTCTCTCCCGAGAAAATTTTGTAAAATTCATTGCAAAATCGTGCTTTCTGGACTACATCTTGATAACATTGAAACTATTTTTGTCATAAGAAATGACGTTTAATATTGAAGAATATATGTCGAACACAATAAAAGCTGAACTTGAATCTACCTCTTAACATTAAAGTCTTTTTGATTTTGAGAAAGTTGAAAATTAACGTTTTAACATATTGATTTGACACTTACGAGTTGTCATATGATATCGATATCTTTGAGTCACATCTTAATTTTTTTTTTTTTTTTTTTTTTGTCCCCGTGATGTGCACGCCACGGCGTGCTGGCGTATAGGCAGCTTCGCCCCTGTGGATGGATGGATAGAAAGATAGATAGAAAGATACATTCATACATACATATACATACATATACATACATACATACATACATACATACATACATACATACATACATACATACATACATACATACACCCACACATACACACATACACACATACACACATACATACATACATACATACATACATACATACATACATACATACATACACACACACATACACACATACATACATACATAAGTAGATAGAAAGATAGATTTGTAAAACATATGCCCCCACGTGGGCTTAATTCATAGCAACAACAAGACTTTCCTAAATTATACATTTCATTGGCCATAACTTCTATAGATATTACCAGTAATGTAGTATTGCCTTATGACATATTGACCCTCAAATCTGTAGGCATCCTTCCCTTTTAATAAGATTTTGAATTACCTCTGCTTAAAAGAACTTGACCTGTAAAATATGTGAAATATAATCAAATTCTAATGAGCATTTAATAATATATGAGAATCAACAGGAAACCAATTATTTCAGCCTTTTCTATGAGATGTGACCTTGACCTTTGACTTTATGAGCCCCAAAATCAATAGGGTTCTTCCTTTCTTAATAAGTAAGCATATATCCATACTTGGTTTGAATATGTTAAAAGGTACTTGAGTAATCATCCAAAACCCAAAAGTAATAGATTATATTCATCCGCTATGACGTTTGACCTTCTGACCCCAAAATCAATAGGGTTATTTTCTTCTTGACAAGTAAGCATATTTCAAACTTCGGTTTGAATATGATGAAAGATACTAGAGTGATCATTCAAAAACAATAATAAGAGACTATTTTCATCAGATTTGACCTTTGACGTTTTGACCCCAAGATCAATAGGGTTCTTCCTCTCTTGATAAGTAAGTGTATATCCAAATTTGGTTTGAATATGATGAAAGGTACTTGAGTTATCATCCGAAAACCGATAATTACAGTTTATTTGCATTAGCTGTGACCTTGACATTATGACCCCAAAAGCGATAGGGTTCTTCCTCTCTTGATAAGTCAGTAGATATCCACATTCGGTTTGAATACCTCTTTCTTATAATAATTATTCTAACTACCTCCTGTTGTATAAGTGCATACAATATTTGTAAAACCCTCTACTGACTCTTATTCATACAGATTAATTAATCTCCACTTGATCGCATAAATATTATAATGTTATTAATATTTCATATAGTCTATATAGACTTATAAAACATACAAATATTATAAGTAGTATAGTCTATTAGTCAAAAGCAATGCATCTGACCGACATTTCAAGAATAGAATATAACATAAACAAAACAAAATAATATATGGTCAGAAAATTGATTTTATACAATATGTCTCCTTTTAGTAAAAGCCTACTTAGGGAACGAACATTTGATTCTGAAGTCAGATTATTTATTTGCAGATTTTTAAATGATGGAATATTTATTTCATTGATACCCCGAGACAGATTATTTATTTTCTTGACATTTTTTGTCGTCATGGTAAATATATACATGTACTACTAACAAACCCCCCCCCCCCCCAAAAAAAACAAACAAAACAAAACAAAACAAACAAAAAAACGTGCTAATGGTAAGTAAACTCAACAGATAACATAACAAGAAACCGCTAAATGTGTTATGGCCGGATTACGAAGCATTGACAATAATAGATAGCAGAACGTGTTTTGAAAAATTATGCACAGAAAAGCGACAGAGAGCAGTTTAATCAATTTAATGCAAAATACGAAAGTAACTGGTGTCACATGACTATGGCACTAACAACAATGTACCACAGTGGGCATTTACGGACCTCTGAAATTCAGAGGTGAGACCAGGTGCCGGGGAGAAGTGAGCGTCTCCTGTTTGGCTAGTCACACCCGCCGTGAATGCCCTTACATACAGACGAAACATATATAATTTAGCACTGTATATACATGAATGTGAACAAACACTGTGTAGAAAGTGTCACAGCCATATAACATCAGGAAAAAGGGTATAATAACACTTAAGTCAAACTCTCCGCCGGGAGAACTTTTTACGAGCTCCACACTGCAAAGGGAATAAGTGTGAAGTACAAAAGACAGATTTACAAAACTCAATGACATCCGCAAGAGCTTCGTTGGTTGAATGAACATGCATAGCATGAAAAAACAGGGGACATTTAAGGTATAGGTCACAAAGGTCATTCGGGGATACAGCTCATCAAGGTCTACGTGCGATTTGAAAGATCTAATTCTCATGTTCTTTCTGTAATTGAACTAAACCGAAATATGCTTTTGGCTTTGAAACTGGGAACCTTCAACCAGGAATTGTGTTCAAAGTCAATATATGTGTGAGGTTTGAAAAATATAACTCTCACGGTCCTCCTGTGGTTGATTAAAGTCAATTGCACATTTGACCTTGTAACTGGGAACCTCCAAGGTCAAGGTCACAAACAAAGGTTTCGATGGATAGAGCTTCTCAAGGTGTATCTAAATGTAAAGTTTGAAAGAGACATAACTCTCACAGTCTTTCTGTAATTGAACTACATTCAATTACACATTTAACCTTGAAGCTGGGGACCTTCAAGGTCAAGGTCACAAACAAAGTTTCAATTGAATAGAGATTATCAAGGTCTATCTACATGTGAAGTTTGAAAGAGGTTTTGTCAATAGTCTTTCTGCAGTGAACCTAAACGCAAGAGCTAAACCAAATTGTTGACGCAAACGGACAGACAGGCATACAGACAGACGGACGGACGGACGGACATTACCATTTCATAGACCGGATTTTGCTTAACAATCCGGCCAAATACATTCTTTAGTCTCATAGGCCTTTATACTACTAGTTCCTATAGTGAAGTGCATAGTCTCTCTGGTATCCGGAGGGAGAATTTCCATTTATCACTATAGATGGATGTGTGAGGAAGTGTTAGCTTGCTGTTTTGGCTTCCTGTCCGAATAATAATATTTTATTCTTTTTTATCTTACTTTGAACTATGTTATTTTAATGCAAAAAAAGCATTTCATAAATATTTTTGATATATCGATTTTTCACATTTCTAACTTCAAGTTGTCTTCACTACTTCTAGTTTAAATCTGAGAAAACTTGGCACATATTAAGGAAAGGTGTTCCTTCTAAACAATTTTATAAGTTTTAAAAGTTTTAAAGGAACTAAACACTTAGGACCATCTACAATCATTGCTCAATATCATTGTGCAGTGTTTTCTACTAGTATGTCTAAGGTGAACAATATAGGCCCATATTGGACTATTTTACTTTTGTTATCATGTATGTTAAGTGTAAATACACATGTTTGTTGGTTTTATTTTTGTCTTCATTTTAAAGTTAAGTTTGTGTTTATTTTACATTTATATGAATATGTGAAAATCATTTGACGAATGTCCTGTTGCACTGATTTGAATGAAACTTAAAAGGAATGAAACACTGTCAACAAATATGGCTACTAGAAATTTTGAAATGCACATGATTTAATTTAAATATCAGGTGAGAGATGAGACAAATTCAGTTAAGACCCCAATTGGCCATTCGCTTTAACGTTAAAATATCGGTGTGCCTGGCATATAAATGAGGGGCGAACAACACGAGGGGAAGTCGGGGAAAGGGATTGGCATTAGGCGGAAAGGGGACGCGATGATACCATTGCGAAAATCTGAAGAGAAAATCTCTCAGAAAGCAAATAATAGAGCCCTTGTCCCCAGGACATGCAAATATATTTTTCAAATAGCAAAAATTTTATCGAATTTTGTTGAACATACATGTATTGAATAGCACGATTTGTTCTCTGCTATAAATGCCGCTGAAATGTGAGTCACACAGTTATACTATTACACATTATAGTATATGGAGCAATCTGGCGAGCGAAACGAGCCGGAAAAAATCAACATGTTTTCTATGGAACATTCAGCTTTATATTTGCGATCTGGCATATCTACATGCTAGTAGCCAGAATATTTATTTTCATTTCAGTCAAAGCCAGATTTATTTTTCAGGTTTCAAAATAATTTATTTCCAAAAAGTGCTACCCCCCCCCCCTCCGCCCCTCAGAATCAAATGGTCGTCCCCCAAATATCCTGGCTGCTATCATGCACATGTTATTTTCTCTGCATTATGAGTTGAAATATTAATCTACAGACAATGCAGTGGCGGTTTTAGAGAGGGCCCCCTTTTCGCCACATATTTACAAGTAAAGCTCCAGATCTGACGCCCAAAATGGCTGAGTATTGTTGGCTAATATAATACAATGTACTTGACTTTCATATGCGGGACCACTTTTCGGAAATCCTGGATCCGCCACTACAATGGGCCTGAAAAAGCAATACTAGTATCTTTTTCATATTTCTGTCTTAAATGAATTAATGAGGTCATAGTCATGCTTTAATTTATTATTAAATTTTAATTAATTTTATCAATTATCGGGTGTATTAAATATATGATTTAGGCGCCGTCCATTTGATATGCTGGGGAGGGGGCTGGTTTTTTTTTTTAAATTCTTGCCCTGATTTTGACTAAAAAATAATCTTGCTCACAATGAAAAAAATAAGCTATCTCCAATAGACTACCGTAATCTTAAATCATATTTTGGAAAAAATTATGTGTTAAAACTCAATTTTTCCTGGCGTGCTTTGCTAGCCAGAATTATACATAACACAACAGTTTGTGATATTATAATCTTTTGTTCTTCATCAGTTCAATCATAGACAAACCTACCATATTTGTAACCTGAATTTAATGGCAAAAGTTTAGATTTCTATGGGTACTAATTGTGCACCAGATTTGTTTCTTTATTGTTATGTTGGGGTTTCCTGTATTCTCTTCGAAAGTTTAAAAGATACGAATTTATTGAGATGTTGGATGATACCTCTAGTTACATGTATATGTATCTTGACGACATCTTAGTTATCTCTAACCCTGAGTGTGAAAGATATATAGCTAACATACCGGTATACCCACCTGAACTTCAGTTAAACAAAGACAACATTTGTGATACAGAAACAATGAAATGCATACCAATATTTATGATAAACATGTCGATTTTAAATTACCTGTTGTAAATTTCCCTTAGTTGGATAGTTACAGATGTTCCTAGACTAGACTCCCATCATATGGTGTTTATAAAATTCAGTTACTTCGATTTGCTAGCCCCAGCACTAACGTTTTGGACTTTCATACAAAAAATTTACAAATAACGTTGGAACTTTCAACTCAGGGTTACAAGTATCATAAGCTTAGAAAAGCCTTCGGAAATTGTGTTAGGTCCCATTCAGAAATTTAATCAAAATTCGGAAATATTACTTTGTGTATTCAATGAAATTTCCAATCCCAATTTCTAATGTGATTTTGTGTACAAACTTAAGAGGGTCCAAGGTTCCAATAAGTTTATCTCGTCGGGTTCCAACACAGTGAAAGTCTCTGGATCTACAATAATATGTGTCTACTGTACTATTCTAACTATTGCTTGATAAAAGCCAGGAGGTCGAAAATTGCGGCAAAGAGTGTTTTGTGTTATTTTTTTTAGTACTACTTATTATATCATTCAATAATATGACCCGGAAATCATTAAAAGGACAATAATTCTTTATTTAACCCTTCTACACTCTTATATAGAGAATTTTTACTTGAACCTGTACGCTGACTAACAGGGGGTGGGGACTATACGGTGAGCCTTTTTGAAACCTTTTTCAAAAGAGAAATGGTCCTGAACCTCATTCCCTTTTACTGTTAATTTGCACTTTTCCAGATCAAAGGACAGAGCTCGCTTCCAGATCGGCAGAGCACAATTTCTTCATGTTGATGTCGATTTATACATTTTTGATATCTTGGTCTTACTCAGCATTACTATACATGTTTATATTTTTATGATATCTCAACTTGAGAAAGTTGTTGATCCTTGTTGTCTACATGGAGGATTATTCATAGATTTATAATGTGTATTCTTTGATTTTGCCGATTTTGTGGAAAGAGGGGAGGAGGACCCGTAAACTGGTTAACCACTCCAACTGATTGACTACTGTCATATCAAATGACTGTCCTAAATCCGTATCGCAACTGCACCTTATTCGAAATTTTTGTGATGTTCTTGTGACAAGTTGTGTCTGGGGGTATTTTTTCAAATTATTATCAACAGTGCATTTCCGTGGTGATTTTTTTTTCATGTGGCAGAGTCAGATGAGTTTATCTTTTTCTTTGAGTACTATAATGTTTGTACTGGATGTATGATAAAAAAAACCCGGTTTATGACAGATTGATAGGGGGTCGTAGCAACCCAGGTGAATTTTGCGGTGTATTCATATCTTTATGTGTTTAATGTATTTGGATAGAGCTCAGTGAGAAAAATTGAAAACAGTTTTCCATTTGCTGATGTCTCTATCCTATCACTTAACTCGTACCTCAGTTTTACGCAGGAAAAGGTCGAGGATGTCCGAATGAGATTTTTTTTCTTTATATAATTCATGATTGATTTCGCTACTAAGACGGAACCGACATTTCTCATATTTTCAGAATTTCTTTCATTTCTTTGTCAGTTTTTTTAACCAGGGTAGCCATCTTTCCTTCACACCTCTACTCCTTCCTCTCCTTCTTCATCCTCCTGCTTCTAGACTCACCCTCATTTCAGTATATGGCATCATTATGATGGACTAAAAGTGTGTAACATAGCTGAGCTCGGTTTGAGCAGAAATTTGTCAAAAATAACAGTGTTTATTATCAAATTGTAACAATGTTTTATTGGTGGGAAAAAATTCTTGCTCTGGATCTTCTGAAAAAAATTCCCTTGCCCCAAGGTTGAGGTAAAAAAAAATAATCTGGCTAGGTTGCAAAACCCAGTCGCAGACTATCAAATGGACGGTGCCCTACATTTGCATAACAAAATGTGTACTAAGGGAGCAATCATTAGATTTTTAGGGGGGGGAGGCAGAAAGACTTTGCAAGAAAAAAAAAAGTCCGGCTCAAATTTTTGGGAAAAAATAATCCCAAAAAAGTAACAATAAATAATAATAATAATAATAATAATAATAATCCGGCTCTGAAATTGGGCAAAAAAAATATTCAGGCCAGTGAAAGTCTTCCTGCCCCCCCCCCCCCCCCCCCCCCCCCCCTTTTCCCATAAAAATCAAAATGGTTGCTCCCAAAACTCTCAGGATTACTTGCAGAAGGAAAAACTGGCAACGTTAAGAAGGACGTTTAAGAAGGACGAATCGTTAATTACGGACTGTCAAATAGATCTAATGTCATTCAAAAATGTATGACTGTATGAAGTCATTTGTCAATCGTATTAAAAATTATCTCTGCAAGAGTTGTCTAAATAATAAATCTCGCGAGATGCCGGTATGTTGCGAGAATTAGAATCACTTCCTGTTTGACATCTGCAGAAAAATCTCACAGATGGACCTGTTAAGCTTCGATTTTCTGGACGATGTCCGTCGGATGAACAAAAGACAGGTGAATAAAATGCCATAAATCCACTTTTATTCGCTTAAGAAAACAAGGCAAATAATGTTAAATTCGTAGTATTTCTCACGAAAGCAAATAGGCATTATTGTTTTCTTCTTAATATGATCAATGACAATGTCAATGTGCAGAACTACTCTGAAGATTTGTAGTGGCTATTTAGGCTACACGATGGTAATGTACCTAACGTGATATGGCTGTTTACACGAGGGTTGTTAGTCCGACAAAACTGACGAAGGGCATTTTTATCATTTGTTGGTAAGGGCATAACAGAAAATGATAAAAAAGCCCTTCGTCAGATTTGTCGGACTAGACGGTTGTATGCCTAAATTGATATGGTTATCTACACGATCGTTGTATTACTTACATATATTGCATAAGTAAATGACTATATTTTGATATGGCTATTTACATGACGGTTGTATGCCTGAATTCTTCTTCTTCCATTACTAAGTGTACTCATAAATGAGTGTCATACTTCTTGTGATATATGGTTATTTACACGAACGTTTTGTTACTTATATACATTGCATAAGTAAACGACCAGTACAGAACCCATACCTGTGAGGTGCCACTTTTCTCACAAACTTACAGATTTAGAGAGTAAAAGGCCGAGAATACCAGAATGTGGAAAGAATTCATTTCGTTAACAATTCCTGTGATCAGTAATTTTATTTAATTGTTTTGTACATGACCAAATCTGTTCCATTAGAGAGTGTATCATTTTGAATAGAAGTTTTCTTTCAATCTAATCAAAATCGTATCTTTATTCCACTTCTCTGTTTGTCCCATTGCGGAAAATATCTTGCGTTATACCGTTGGGGGTCATGTTCTGGTGAACTCTAATGATGTTTCACTCACCAAAACCATTATTTCCCATAGCCACTCAATGACTCGGCTAGACAGGTACGAGTGACGCAATATGTAACAAACACTGTTCAAAAACTACTTGTAGGTCATGCTTACACTGAAGTGAAACATACAAATGCTGGGAATGTTAATTTCATTCCTAGGAATGTGTAGCCGATCCACTGATTAGCTGAAAGTCAGAGTTCACTAGAACATGACCCCTTATGGGTTTTGTCAAATCTTGATATGCAGTAGGACTAATACATGTAGACAAGCGGAATAAAGATAGGGATTTTAATTAAATTGTTTTCTTTATGAGAGTCCTGCTCAGTATAAAAACTTTATAAAGTAATAGATAATAAAGTAAGAGGAAAATGTTTGACACAATTAACATCCAGAAAAAGGGCAAGGAGCTTGCATAGCACCCTTCCCCCCCCCCATTTCTTATCTCTGTTATTCAGCAAATCATTTTAGGTACACAAGTGTAACTTCTTGTAAAAAGCCAAATAAAAAATTGTTTGCCTGCTTTACATTTGTATATAATAACTATATATGTAGGACACAAATCAAGTTTGTTTATCAGACTTCCCCAGCATTTGTTTGGGCACAAGGGGCCTTGACAAGGAATCTGTTAGTTACACAGTGACACGACTGTCAATAAATAGCTAAACACTTTAGGTACATGGCTAATGCGTATATAGCCATATCAGTTTAAGTACACGACTGTTGTGTTTATAGCCATATCACTTTAGGTGCACAACCTTTGTGTAAGTAGCCATTTCAATTCAGGTACACTACGGTCATGTAAATAGCCATTGCATACTCCCTCAGCTATTTACATGATAGTCGTGTATATAGAAATTCGGGTTTACGTACACAAGATTTGTGCGAATAGCATTGGCCCTAAAGTATTCTCACACAATAAATTTCATCACCGACACTTATCATTGCATGACACTGGTGTTGCTAATTTCTATTGAAGCGGCATGAATCATATATCACCACCACGGGTATGAGTCCAACCGTTTCAGTTGAAATTATGATGTCACATGATCACAAAATTCACATCCAATTCAAGTTTAAACCCCAGGGGTTTCGCTTTGTTGGTCCCCCCTTTCAATTATACCAATATTTAAAAAAGGCATAGAACTTCTGATTTACCAAAACTACACCTTCTCTCGTCTGTGTCTTAGAAATTTTTAAATATCTGCATAAATTGTCTCAAACTTGGTACACGTATCTATCAAATAAAAGCAGACATATGTATCTACACATCCATATATAAATGTGCATATTCATGTAGTTTGCAAAAGTAAGGGTATGGTAAGCCACAGAACTCAAAATTTTGTCAAAAAAAGTTTAGTTGTACACGAAAAGTTAATCAGGTCAGACTCAACGCCACTGTGTAAAGCAACCACTTAAGGCTTTCCCTTTTAAAAAAGAGCCTTTAGGGGTGTACAGTAAGCAAAAGGAAATAACTTTCAAGTGGAATCGGGGTATGTCAAATTATCCATCCTATCGCCTCACATTTCCTTCAATTGTTTTCGATCCTCCATGACCCCAAACCCAGATGCCATTTAAGTTTGCGGCAGACAAGTACACATATACATTGTACACTTCCTAACGTGGCCTCTGAAGTCTGATTGGTCGTTCGTGGCATGATAATACCTAAGCGTTCCTTCTAACCAATCAGAAGCCACATTAGGAAGTAATTATCTCTTAATTGAGAGGTTGTTCCTAACATGTCAAAATTTGCAGTTTTTAGCTCACCTGAGCCAAAGGCTCAAGTGAGCTATTGTGATCAATCACCGTCCGTCGTCTGTCGTCCGTCGTCTGTCGTCCGTCGTCTGTCGTCCGTCGTTAACTTTTCACATTTTCGACTTCTTCTCCAGAACCACTGAACAGAATTTGATGAAACTTGATAAGCATGTAGTACTCATGGTCCCCTACAAGTGTTGTTGTTTTTCGTCTGGATTCATCAACAGGTGGCACCACCACAGGCAAAAGTAGGTCAAAGAGGGTACCCTCCTTTGACAAACTTCTTCTTCAGACCGGGGGCATACAGAGACAAACCGAATGCATAGGAATGATCTAGAGGGATGTGTGAAGAAGTGTTGTTATTTTTGGTTCCGTTCCGAAATCAAATTTTTGACGTTTTTTGTACTTGGTAGTTTTAATGCAGAAAAGAGGTATTTTTTTCTTTTAGTAAACATTGATGCATTAATTTGGTTTAATTTGATCATTTTGATGGTAAGAAATACTACTGCGAAGAAAATTTTTCAATATTTTATGTTTTGGATTTTTTATGAATTTTTTAAGACTTTCAAGAAAAAGGGGGGTGGGATAATTGGTGTAAACATTTCACAGTTTGAACTTTTTCTTCGTAACCACTTGCTGGAATTCAATGAAACTTGGCATGCATCAAATACTCGAGGTCCCCGACAAATGTGGTCATCTTTGTCAGGATCCATGAACAGGTGGCACCACCACAGACAAAAGTAGGTCACAGAGGGTACCCTCCTTTGACAAACTTCTTATTCAGATCGGGTGCATACAGCGACAAACCGACTGCATAGGAATGATTTAAAGGCATATGGGAAGAAGTGTTGATATTTTTGGTTCCATTCCGAAATCAAATTTTTGACGTTTTTTCATTTTTATTTTGGACTTTGTTATTTTAATGCATTAAAGAGTTATTATTTTCTTTTAGTATTTTAATGCATTAAAGAGTTATTATTTTCTTTTAGTAAACATTGATGCATTCATTTGGTTTCATTTAATCATTTCTATGGTAAGGAATGCTGGTGCGAAGGAATTTTTTCAATATCTCGATTTTTGAATTTTTTATGAATTTTTTAAGACTTCCAAGAAAAGGGGGGGGGGGGGGGACAATTTTTCATATCTTCAACTTGATCTACAGAACAACTTGAAGGATTGTGATAAAACTGGGTAGGATGCAAGTACTCATAGTCCTTTTCAAAGGTTTTGTTTTTTGTGCGGATCATCCAAATTGGTTAACAGATAATGCCACCATGTCTAAAAGTAGGTCTCACAATGGTACATATACCACTTGGTAATTGAAATATGGAGAGTAGCGGTTCAAATCCAGCTGTGGTCAAAAAAATTTTTTATTTTTTTTTTACACATCTAAATAAGTTTTTAGATGTTTCTCAACACTCAACATATGAAATTAGGAATTTTACGTTTAAGACTTCCAAAAAAAAGGGGGGGGGGGTTGGCCATTTTTCACATTTTCAACTTTTTCTACAAAACTGTTTGAAGGATTTTATTAAATCTTGGTAGAAATAAGTCACTTATGATCCTCTTCAAATTCTGTTGTTTTCGTCCAGACCTCTTTACAGGTGGCGCCACCATAGTCAAGAGTAGGTCACAAAAGAGTTCCCTCGTTTAACAATATTCTTTTTCATACGGGCTGTATACAGAGACAAACAGAATGCATAGAAATGATCTAGAGGGATGAGTGAAGATGTATTGTCATTTTGGTTCCCTTCCAAAATCAAATTTTAGAATTTTTTTCCACATTTCTTTGGACTTGGTGATTCAATGCAGAAAAAAGTGTCATATTTCCTAGTTAATTGATAATGATGATTTCTTATGGACTATTGTGATCATAATTATGGTAAGGATTGTTACTTTGAAAGAATTTTCTCAATATCTCAATTTTTGGATTTTCTATGAATTTTTTAAGACTTCCAAATGAGGGTGTATAGGAACAATTCAATCACATTTTTCACTTCTGCTGTTATACCACATGAAAGATTTTAATGAAACATGGAATACATGAAGTACTAAAAGTCCTCTATCAATTTGGTAAATTTCATCCAAATTGGTTAACAGATAATGCCACCATGTCTAAAAAGCAGTTCTCACAATAGTACATATACCACTTGGTAATTGAAATATGGAGAGTAGCGGTTCAAATCCAGCTGTGGTCAAAAATTCTTTTTCATTTCTTTACACATCTAAATAAGTTTTTAGATGTTTCTCAACACATGAAATTAGGCAATTTTAAGTTAGATCTGGACAATATTTGAAACAATTGTTGTTCATGACCCAGACTTGAAATCAGTCAACAAAAGTCCCCACCTAAAGAAAATGACTAACTTGTTGCCCTGAATGACTTCTTGCAGAGACAAAGGAAATGCTTAATATCAAAATCACCTGAATGGATGTGCAAAAAAGTGTTGTTTTTTATTCTAGCCTGAAATAAAATTTGACATATTTTCAACATCTGTGTTGACTTAGTCACATTAATGCAAAAATAAATGAATTCTTCCTTCATGCATGACTGATAATCTAGGTACTC
Organism: Pteria penguin; assembly: GCA_035048485.1. NCBI lineage: Eukaryota > Metazoa > Mollusca > Bivalvia > Pterioida > Pteriidae > Pteria > Pteria penguin. Next base: position 32,358,210 of record CM068583.1, read on the forward strand.
AGGTGAGCGATATAGGCCCACTTGGGCCTCTTGTTATGTGCCTGTTGTACATGGACATATTATGCTATGGCTCTCTCTGCACATTGTTAACATGATACAGACCATACCGTTTAGGCTAAGACTTCCAATCTTTGTACACTTATTTCTTATGGCATGAGGACAAACCCTATAGATTTTTAATATAAAGGTCAAGGTCATTTTTAGGGCGAAAATCACAAATTTTTGAGAATGCAACTTGTAAACAAGGTACAGACCAAACTATTTATACTGAAACTTTTAATCTTTGCACACTTATTTCTTATGACTGGAGGATGAACAGTATTGATTTTCAAGGTCATATGTCATGTATCTACAAGGTCATGGTCACAGTGCTTATGTCATTTAGATATTTGTGCAGGCCATATCTTTTTACTTCTAGCTTGGATTTTAATAATATGTCACAAAACTGTTGCCCTGGACCCACGTGTGTGTCTTGATTTTGAACCAAGGTTATATCTGCAAGGTCATGGTCACACTGCATAACTGAGAGGCAAAGGCCATAACTAAAAGGCAAAGGGAGAATGTTTCCATACTTTCAAATTTTATCTCTTCAAATTAAGCAACAGGTAGATTACGCCATGCTAGGTGTCCCTCATGTTTATCAATAATTTCATTTATAGACTGACATTTAAAGGATTGAAATCACTAAGTAGTCAGAATTTGGTCCTAGTTGGAAAATGGGTCAGTACCAGTAGAGTTCTCCTGATGATAATAAAAGTGTTTTGAAGTGGTAGATCTGGCATTGTGTTACATAATAGCTAAATAGAACTATAACATATACAAGGTACAGTGTCTGTGGGAAGGAAGAAGTAAATTCTTCTTTTGATTTTTACCTCGTTGACTTGGTTGCAGGTAGATGTACATCCTTCATTTAAGTCATCTGAGAATTTGACATTTTTGGTTCACTGGTCCATCTTTAAGATCCTACAGAAATTCTAGTCCTGAGGATCTAACCAAATTCCCCACCTTTGATTGGCTATTTGAATAACTGGTTAGAATGAAACTATTGAAAGCCTGTATGAAAACATGGATGGGGATTCCATTTTTTTTTATAACAACTTTTGCACAACAAACTTTAAATTTACATTCATTTAAGTGACCATTTACTTATCCACATAATACATGTGCCATTAAAGTTCCAAGACATGCTCTATGAATTATAACATTGATGTACAGCGAAATTATATGTATGTGTAAACTTTATGAAATTCATATGTACTGTAAAAATCACAAGGTCTCATTCACAGTATTGTTATAAATGAGGCTGGCTGCGGACATAAATGTGAAGAATCTACAAGTCAGGAAAGTCATTTCCTTAACCTTGTGTATTTGAACATTGATGATTATAATTATTAGTTGTAAATGTATATTGCAGTACAGTCCAGGTGTTTTGTAATTTTTCCACCACAGTGGGCCACATCCAAGTGTAAATTCAAGAAAGACACAATACACAGTGTATTTTACGAAGGTGTGAATGACCACAGATAAGCTTCCACTTGGATTCCCACTGTGATTTCAGGTGTTTTTCCCTCTGTGTTGTGGGCAATTTCTCCAGAACACCAGGACTGTACTGTACTGCTCTGAACAATATGAATTATGATAGAATTGAAAATCAAAACAACATGAAATGTGTAATTGTATGAAATAACAACACTGACAAAAAACTCTCAGATTATGCAGAATCCTCTGTATTGAGATGCATAGTGCAAGCTTGATTTATAGTTAGAAAAAGCTATAAAACCTTGATGATAAGAATTCCATGTTTTCATACTGGTAATGAGGTATGCCTTTTCACCAAAATTCCTCAACCAGCTATCAGAATAACTGTCCAAGGCGGGCTAGATTTAGTCAGACCCTTCTTAGTCATTTAATGTATATATATGTACACTAAATATTATCATCTTTATATGCCCATCATAGACGGGACATATCATGGTATGGCGATATCTGTCTGTCCTTTTGAGCCGGCGTGGCCTAGTGGTATCGCGCTGGACTCCTGATCCGGGGTTCAAGTCCCGCTCTGGTCATGCCGGTGTTCTGTCTTTTGGATGAGACAGTAAAAACCGAGGCCCAGTGTCATGGTATGCATGGCACGTTAAAGATCCCTCACTGCTTCAGATGGGTCCATTGCAAAGGTCAAAATTTGTATGCCCCGCATCAGGCAGATCAGGCATCAGGCATAAACGTGAAATATTCGTGATATGATGTTATACAAAAATCAATCAATCAATCAACCGTCTGTCCTTTTGGATGCGATAACTTTAGTTAACATGGTTTTTCATGAAAATTATACAGAATCTCTAAATAGTATAGAGGAAGAGCCCTTTCAATTTTGAAAAAAATATGTCATGTTGTTACAGAGTTATGGGACTTCGATATTTTTTCTTCAATGATATAATAATGGCAGTTTCTATGGGACACAATAATTTTAGTAATCGAGAATGGATTTTCATAAAACTTATACAGAATGTTTAGATACAGTACAGTCCGGATGGAACTTAATTTGCCCACTGGTCACAGTGGGCATTTTTAGAGTGGGCAATAAAAATGTCCACTGGACACAGTGGATATTCTTGTAAGAGCCAGTTGGAATTAACATACAGGTAAGTGGACAGCTTGATAACTCAGGAAAATGTCCACTCCTAATGCCCACTGAAATTTGAGGTGGACTGCCCACTGTGGACAATGGGCATTCAAAGTTCCACCCGGACTGTACTTTAACATACAGGAAGAGCCTTTTTTGATTTTGAAAAAAATCTGCCTGGATCTGGATTTTTGCCAGAAGAAAAAAAAAGGGGAGGAGGGGGTTAAATTCTTCTCTTTGCCACTACTTGTCTTCTTACTGCCTTCATGGATTTCCATAATGTTCCACAGTGTTCTTGCCCAGGGCCAAAGCATAGGTCATCTTGAGGTCCTGAATCATAGGCAAATGCGGCATGTTTCCATACTTTCAAATTTCATCCCTTCAGACGAAGTGATGGGCGTATTATGCTACACTAGCGTTGCTCTTGTTGGATAAAGATTTTAACAGAAAACACCATGTGGCAATAACTTTTCTCATGGGATAACTGGTTTCTTGCCAGTTGTGTAATGGGTGTTGAGTATGTTACCATTTTGTCTAAGTGGATGCCTGCATCCTTTTGAATAAAGATTCTTAGTACATGTATAACATTATTAATATACATTCTCTATTTATATTTCAGCTGTATTACCAGTTTTTGAACTTTGGTATGATAGTATCCTCAGCCTTGATGATATGGAAAGGTTTAATGGTAGTGACTGGAAGTGAAAGCCCCATAGTTGTCGTCCTTAGGTACACGTATTTACAGGATAAAAATTTATCTTTTCTTGTATGTCATCATACTTGTAGCCCAGTCTACACCAAGTGTGCATAGCATGACTAGATATATGATTCGTTTGTTTGTTTCTTATTTTATGTCACATTAAGATTATTTCACACAGCATCTGCCCGATACATTACAGAGATTATTTCAGATAGCATCTGTCCGATGCATCACACACAGATTATTTCACATTGCATCCTCCTAATACATCACAAGAGATTATTGTCCAACGCTTTTTCGTAGGGACAATTAATCTGATTTGTCCGTCTTTCCATCCGTCTGTCTGTTACAAAAACGTAAACCTTTGTCATAACTTTTCAACCATAAGACGTGGGACCTTCATATATGGCATGCGTGTCCCTAATTGCAATACCTTTCCTTTGGTACCAGAATTTTTTATCATGTGACCTTGACCGTGACCTTTGACCTATTTCAATGTATTTGTTTTAATTGCAATACCTTTTTGTTGGTACCACCATCATGTGACCTTGTTTCACATAACATCTGCCTGGTACATCAGAGATTATATTACATAACATCTGCCTGGTACATCACAGAGATTATATTACATAACATCTGCCTGATACATCACAGAGATTATATTACATAACATCTGCCTGATACATCACAGAGATTATATCACATAACATCTGCCTGATACATCACAGAGATTATATCACATAACATCTGCCTGGTACATCACAGAGATTATATCACATAACATCTGCCTGATACATCACAGAGATTATATCACATAACATCTGCCTGGTACATCACAGAGATTATTTCACATAGCATCTGCCTGATACATCACAGAGATTATATCACATAACATCTGCCTGGTACATCACAGAGATTATATCACATAACATATGCCTGGTACATCACAGAGATTATATCACATAACATCTACCTGATACATCACAGAGATTATATTACATAACATCTACCTGGTACATCACAGAGATTATATTACATAACATCTGCCTGATACATCACACAGAAATTATATTACATAACATCTGTCTGGTACATCACAGAGATTATATCACATAACATCTGCCTGATACATCACAGAGATTATATTACATAACATCTGCCTGGTACATCACAGAGATTATATTACATAACATCTGCCTGGTACATCACAGAGATTATATCACATAACATCTGCCTGATACATCACAGAGATTATATCACATAACATCTGCCTGATACATCACAGAGATTATATTACATAACATCTGCCTGGTACATCACAGAGATTATATTACATAACGTCTGCCTGGTACATCACAGAGATTATATCACATAACATCTGCCTGGTACATCACAGAGATTATTTCACATAGCATATGCCCAATACATCAAACAGAGATTATTTAAAATAGCATCTGCCTGATACATAACACGGAGATAATTTCACCTAGCATCTGCCCGATACATATCACAGAAATTTTGAAGTTTACAGTGGACCCACCCAAAGCAGTGAGGGATCTTTTATGTGCCTACACTACCAGGACACAGGATCTCAGGTTTTACTGTTACTGTCTCATCCTGCTAGTTACTAGCAGACTCAAAACCAGGACAGACTTGAACCCAGGATTTCTCTGTCTCAAGCCAAGCTTGTTACTTACTGAATGCAAACTGACCAGAAATATGATTAGCTTGGTAATGAATGTTACTAAAGATACTTAATTATTATATAATGCAGGGATTTATATCTTCAGTTTTGATAGTTTTTCCTTTATTTTCTTCAGTGGTAGCATGGAACCAGCATTTCACAGAGGTGATCTTCTCTTCCTTACAAACTATGTTGAAGAGCCAATTCGAGTCGGAGAAATTGTTGTATTTAAGGTTGAAGGCAGAGATATTCCCATTGTTCACAGAGTACTCAAAGTACATGAAAAGTAAGGATTGTTGCTGCAAATGAGGGGGTGTAAAAAAGAGGGATGTATCCTACTTTTTTCTTAATTTTAGATTTATAAAAAATGTTTACTATGAAATGAAATGCAGGTTCTAGGCTTTAAAAATTACTAATTTTTTAGAAAATAAATATACATGTATGCCAGTTTTACATCTTACAAATTCTTTCTTTTAGGGAAGATGGTAATGTGAAATTTTTGACAAAGGGAGATAACAATTCTGTTGATGATAGGGGTCTGTATGCACCAGGACAGCTGTGGCTGGAGAAGAAAGATGTTGTGGGTAGAGCAAGAGGGTATGTCGCAATTGAATCAATATTGACTTTATAATTTGTGATATAGAATAAGTATTATGAATGTAAGTTCAAGTGTTATTGTCTTGAAAGTAAACTGAAACTTATATGACATATAATGTTAGTTCAATAGACTTAGAATATGAGATCCTGTGGTAAGGTTAGACTTGAGGCATTATAAAATGAAAACTGAGGTTTAAGGTGAGAGATCTGGGACTATATGAAGCTACGTCCTTTGTCTGAACCAAGACAACAGAAGTTGAGATCCTCTATGATCAGATTGAGGTGTAAAGCAATAGTGAGGCACTGTGTTGTTCAAGACAACAAAGGCTGAAGTGCTGTGATAGTAGAACATCCAAGGCAATATTATGAGTCAAGCAAGAAACAATAATTGGAATCTTGTATCGGAGTGAGAGCCTAAATACAGTGGTCCCTCTATTTGTGACCACTCCCAAGAACGATCTCTCCCTTTATGCAGCCATATGTGTCTAGCATTAGCATTTTTCAGTGTTACCCCCTATGAACGACCACAGTAGTGCTTCCATTGTATCATTGTATCAGTGAAATGTTATGACAAAAAAAAACCAATTCAGTAAAATAATTTTTTAATAAGAAATTACAAGCTTAAGTATGTGTCTACCATATAACTTAATATTAAGTTTCTTCACACATTAAGTACATTTACATAAGACCATCATGACCAACTCACTGTGTCTTTTGCTGATGACTTGCACACCCTGGCATAGTAATAAAATTTTATGTCCTTTGTATCTTTGAATGCATGTACATTTCTGTTACAGTTATAGATGAGTACTGGAGCACAAAACGTGTGTGATATAAAAAGTTGTGATATCAATATTTTTCTCTGAATTTATCTGATATTATGGGACATCCTTTACATGTATATAAAGGTCACAGTATTTGAAAACTTTGAGAATGCCTTCTACACTCGCGTATGTCCAATTGATTTGACAAAACTTTCCTATTTGGAACTAAATCGATAGATGCATAGTTTATGTTGTCTGTGTGATTTAGAATCTATTATCGTGAACAATACCATGAAAAACCAAATTTCTCGAATTCCGTATTGAAAATCTGGTATACTTGGTGTATCGTTACACCGCTAGTTACAAATTACCACACAAAGAATAGGGGTAATTTGCTAAAATGCAATCCCTGCTAAAACAAGTATATTTACTGTATAAAGTTGGTGCCAAGAGACATTGAAAGTAATATTTTAATTCTTGTTCTTAATTACATAACAAAATACTTTGTTACAGATTTGTGCCATATGTAGGGATAGTGACTATCCTAATGAATGACTATCCAAAGTTCAAGGTAAATGCTTTTTTCATGTTTTTGTATATATCAATGTCCAAAGCATGTACATGCATCTAAAGGTAGTTGCACGTTAAATATTGTTGAAGGGTTTAACACATAATATTTTGAATAGACATCACATCTAGAGATAACCTCCGACATTTTACCACCAAATGTTTTTGTATTTTGTGTGTGTGAAAAGGTCAGAAGTCTCTTTTCCTTTCCCGTAATTTTTGTTACAATAGTGTAACAGATAAATCAAAGCTGTAGTGATACTTTCTAAGTTTCTTGTGTGTGAAGGTGCTCAGATGAGTGTTATAGGCCCAATGGGGCCTCTTGTTTTTCTTGAACGGAAAATGAAAATGAAGCTTGGGGTTTGTAAATGATAAATGAAATACCTCTATATAATTAAGCTTTTAATATTTAAAAGTGATGGCCCTAGGCACTTATAAAAGGTTTAAAGGACAGCTTTTTGCTATTGTGAAGCAAGCCAAAGTGGGCACATAATTATGTTTGCTTTAGTTTCATCAAAATGCTGATACGGAAATAGCTTCTGTCAGTTTAGCATTAATCCAAGTTTATTAACATCTTTTCTCTTTATGTGCAGCCATGCACCGAAATTATGATAGTCCTGTGAAATCTATGGGGGCCACATAATGAAATTACAGATCATGTACACATTCATTTTCTCAAGTCTTCAGTACATGTAAAAATATGAGATTTAGCGATATGTCTTCATTTGAATACCATTTCTTGTAGAATTATACATTAAGTATTACTTCCTGTTGTGTTTGCCGATATGTTGGTCTTTATTGCATTGCAACATAAATGAAAACAGGTAGTTGTCTTCCTTACAACACCCTAATTCAGCTTTGATTAAAACAAGACTTGCTTTCTTTACTCCTTATATTAGGTCATAAAATACATGTATAAAAAATCTTATGATCTAGGGAAAGATAGGGTGTAAACTTACATGTATTTGTGGACATAGTAAGGGTGTAAATTTACATGTATTTGTGGACATAGTACTTTTTTTACATGTCATCTCACATTATTTGCACAATTATTTGAAGTGATATGTGACACAGGGGCCTTGATAATCTAGTCTGCACCTTGTAGCTTCTCTATCCTGTCAAATCGAATGGGTGAGAGTGTACCTACACCTGTTTCCTACTCCAAGTTCTGCAACCACCATACAGTGTGCTATTAAAGGTCAAATATGCAAGGAAAGAATTAATCACAAGTGAAAAACTACAGTGACGTGTGATATAAAGTAAAATTTTGATTATGTGCACAACTTAATGTATTATTTTTGGTTGATTTTACAGTATGCCATACTAGCCTGTCTAGGATTGTTTGTGTTGATACATAGAGAATAACTTATCAAACTGAGGCTGGAATATCATAGTGAGTGCAAATGACATGGATCTTGGTGTGTATGACACGGATATGAATAGGACATTACAATGTGGACTAATGCAGCTGAATGGATATTTGTCATAGGAATTACATGTGAAGGAAGAAATATTGAAAATGTATGAATGTTTTATGGTATAGATGAATATGAGCTTATGGTGTAATACCTGGTGTTGTCATTGTTTGTTCCCCCAGTGAAATTGTTTTTCTGATTTAATTAAAATGTACAAAAAACATGTAAAAGTTTAACATTGTAAGAAGGTGTCAGGTATCATATATGAATGTTTAATAATCATGTTTAAAATTAAAGGAAATCAGTTGGCAGCAGATGATAATGGACGTGTTGATTCACTACTATTGATTCGTTGAAAATGTAAGAACTTTGCACAATTCTAGTCAGTTTCATTTTTTTGAGTAATAAGAATGAATGAATAAATGAATGGATGAAGTCATAAACGTAACCTTGGTGCAGGATTTTATAGAATTCATGTGAATTCTTTTTTATTTTCTTTTTTCAATTATTTTTGTGTTCAAACTGATTTACTGGTTATCATTAATGAAGCTACTGAAAAACTAAGTGTTGAAACCTTCTCTACATTTTGTCAACATTGTATACATGTAAAATCATTTTGTTTGTGTATGATGTTAGCCTGATGTTAGCCTGTAAATTTAATAGTGTATTAAGTATGACTTCTATGAACTAAGAAATTTTTTTCACTATTGAACTGAATACCACTTTACTTTATATTTTCATAATTCCACCTCAAGCTCTTCTTTATACTTTTTCATTTATTTATGAAATGTTAGAATCATGTTATTTTTCCAAGACATGTATGTACCATTTTGTTAAATTTGTTATGCATCATTTTAAAATTGGCATTTTCTTCTACATCATACAAATGTAATTAGATTCCTTTGGTGAACAAACTGAAATAAGCATTTGTTTAACACAAATATCAAACTATAATGACCAATTAATTATACATGTATTTATAAACTACATGTATTTGTAAATTAAATCTATTTTAAAGACATGAATTAATTACTTTATCATTATACTTACTCATTGTCAGGTATCAGTGATGAAGATCTTATTAATAGTGTATGGAAAATCACAGAGAGTAAAGTAGTGTAACACAGTATAATGAACATCTTCTCACAGAACTCAATTCTGTTGGGACTGAAACAAATTTTTAAGGTCAGAAGTCTATGACCTTGTATCAAATGATAGGACTTCTATAGTAAAGATTGCGAGTATGTGACCTGTGACCCTAGTAGCGTCTATTTGAAATCTTTCGGAAGAGACAGTAAAAACCAAGGTCCCATGTTACGATAGTCGTGGCACGTAAAAGATCCCTCACTGTTTCGAGTGGGTCCGTTGCAAAGGTCTAAATTTGTATGAAATACATCAGGCAGATGCCGTCACCATATACATAGACTGTACCCATGGGCACACTGGTGTTCTGTCCTTCAGATGAGGCAGTAAAAACCAAGGTCCCGTGTCACAGTAGGCATGGTATTTTAAAGATCCCTCACTGCTTCAGGAGGGTCTGTTTCAAAGGTATAAATTCTATGTGATGCATCAGGCAGACGCTGTCACCATGTACATGAAATAATCGTGGAGCGGCATAAAACAATAATCAATCAATCAAATTGAGCACTTCTGTTGAGACACATGGTGTGAGGCAAGAAATAAATTAATCAGACCACACCAAATTCAAAATCAGCAATGCAATGAGATTGTAGAACACACAATGACATCTTTAAATTGTTTGAATGACGTATCACCACTGTTGTTTTCCTTATACATGTAAATTATCAGATTCATGGAATAATGAGGCTATGAAATGGTGGTGTCACAAAATAGGACCTAATCACTTCTAATCTGACTAGCAAAGTTACTGTATTGGTACTTGCTGTTCAAAGTGTGTAAGTAGGCCACATAACATGTGAATATTATGAGTAGTGACATACTCACCACTCAGATTTATTTTTCATTAATGAATGCCACAACAGGAATATTTCACTTATATGGTAATGACTCATCTTCTTGATGTGTAGCTTTATAAGGTTTGTCTGATGCAATAGACTTGCACAAAGCAATGAAGGCTCAACATATAAATGATTCTCTGCTATGTAAAAATCAACAAAGCATATGTTCTTTGATTATATGATTGCATAAGACAGATTGTTAAGTACATACTTTTTTATGCAACTGATAAAATGTTACATGTATTTACCCTATGTACTTTAAGGGTCAATCAGTCTTGCCATCATAAAACTACCACTGGATAGTGGTGTTTTGTGTATGGTCTCACTTGGAGATTTGTACTAATTCAATTTATGTATGACAATTTGAGAGTAGATGATCTTCTTGCTTTATATGAGTACAACTGTAGATTTTTTGTAAGGAGCTTGATAACTCTTTGAAAAAGAACAATTTCTCCACCATTATTTTAAGGTCCATAATTTGTATGTACATCAGATTCTCCTCGCTTGCCTACTTCTAAACGAAGATCTGGTATTCATGTACAATCACACTTTAGAGAAGATCAGCTTTCGAGTTCTGATCTCCATTTGAAGTTAGATAAGCACTTCTCCAGCGATTCCAAGCTATGACGGTAGACCAGATTTCCAGATTTTCCTTGGACAATTGCCATTTAAACTTGATCAGTTTTCCAGCTATGACCACACCTTGAAAACATTTCAGCTTTCCTTTGTCTATAACCACAATGATATTCATCAGCTTTCAAGGTATGAACACACTGTGACAGTGAGAGAATATACACTTTCTCATCATCTACAGCCATTACAATTGATCAGCATTCCAGATATAACCACATCTCAGTTTCCACTGTCAATGGCCATTATAAAATGCATCAGATTTCCTGGTATGACCACACAGAATATTTACAGCTTTCCACTGTTCATTGCCAACTTGAGATTCATTAGCTGTCTTGGTATGACCACACTTTGAGAGTATTTTCTACAGTATCTGTTCCCTCAGTACTGTCTGTATCTGAATCACTGTCACCAAGTTGTGGATAATGTCTTTGCCCTGAGCTTGTCACCAACAATGGGAGAGTAGGATGGACGCTGCAATATATATTTAACTTTCTTTGTTAATTATGAAAAATATCACAAAGTTTGCTGATGATCATCTGTACTATAAAAAGTACTGTATATATGTATCTTCATAATGACAAAGATATCAAGATGAGAAAACATTACTATATGTACTTAATTTTCTGATCATTTCATCAATCATACCCAAGTGTAGCTTACAAGTATGTACATATATAGACATGTATCTGCAAAGACATAAATTAGCTTTAGAGTTTAATTTATGTTTAGTACACCTGTCCAAAGGTATTGGCATATAATATGATTGATTAATTGATGGTTTTTATGACACTCCACAATTATTTTACATATATATGGAAGGCATCTGCCTTGATGCACTTCATAGTAATTTACATCTTTGCTACAGATCCACTGAAAACAGTGAGAGATCTTTTATGTGCCACACCCGATGTGACACTGTCCTACACAAAAGACAGGACACCAGTGTACCTAGGAAGGAGTTGAACCCCAGAACTCTGAGTCACAAACCAAGCACCTCATCCACTGAGCTAGGACGGATCCATTGAATATGAAGATTGTTTTGAAAATAAAGCAATTTTTGATTGGACTTTACTATTACAAAAAATAAAGAATTTACTGACCACTGGTTTATGATAACTTTTAATAAAATATATCATATCCAATTACAAAGCAATCTTTCCTCTTGTGCAATGGTCTGTCGTTTATTTTTACAATCAATGAAACAGGTGAGTACAAATAAACCAAATTTTCATCATTAATACTACAAAATTACCATCTAGCACCAGTACAGACATACCTCACTCCATTGGCAACATCACTATGAGCTTTGAATATGGATATTGGTTCCAAGCTAAAGTCTGTATTAGAACTCTTTTGTACTGGTGGTTTGTATGTGTCCCATACATATATATGGCCATTGTGATTAGTTGAAAATAAATACTGGCCAGTCCTACAATGAATAAGCTACACATACTTATCCAACTGATACAAAATTATTTCTTTTTCCGTGCACACATGATATTTTACTGTTTTTCAGTCCTCTAGCAGTGAACAAAGGAGGGGGGGGGGCTATAGATGTGTCTCCGTATGTTGCTCCGTCTGTCCATCCATTTGTCTGTCTGTCACTTGCTTTCCGGAAATATTTTTGCTTAATTTGATTGAAAGGTGGTATGTTATTCTATTAAGCAAAGTTACAGATCAAGTGAACATTTTGAGGATTTCGTTAATTTTTTACTAAATAATGGCCCTTAAATGACTGAAAATCAAGGAAATTCTATTATCCAGAATTACTTTAAGATAAATTTTGGGGTATTTGATTGAAAGTTGGTACCCTGTTCTATATAGCAGAGTTACAGATCAAGTTGCCATTCATGAGATTCCATCAATTTCTGACAGAGTTATCACCCTTTATATACTGAAAATCAGTAATTATCTATTGAATACTCTTTTTTCTAGATTTGTTTTAGGATAACTTATTTACTTCCTGTCTCTGTTTTACACTTACGGATCTTGATCAAAGTACATCCTTTGATTGGTTTCTACATGTCGGTAAGCAACAAACAAAATCTGTCCTGGTTTTCTTAAATCCCAGCACAATATCTCTGGATCCTATAAGATAAACATGCAACAAATAATAAGAAACCTTGAATGTCTAGTGAAAGTAAATATTTTGGTAAATTTACGGCATATCATATTTCTTTTCACTATGATAAGCATAAAATTGACTTTTTATCAAATTTACTTATACTGACATAATACAACCTTGCTTCTTGATTTATAATAATATTGATAATTATAGTAATGATGTAATCTTATCATTATATCAAACATCAGTGTAGCTTTCACAACCCAAAGTAACTGGTCTTGCATTCATCAAATATGTTTGATAATGTAATGGATATATTGTGGTCACAAGTATTAAATAATCTTATCTTTGATAATCCAGTTGACCTTGATTGGCTTGAAACATTTGGTAAGCTTTTATGTATGTTCAAATTACATGGATTTTGAATGCCTGTTGTATGAGGTACATCGCGTATGCAGTATATTCAATGCATACATGATTCAAATGACAAATTTTACCTTTCTCCCACCACTATACAGCTTTGTTCCATCTGGTGAAAAAAGAATATGAGTAACTCCCCCTTGCTGGCCTTCAAAAACACAGACCATATCTCCAGCTGGTTCATAGTATAAAGCAACTGTTAACAAATAAAGAAGTCTGTAGTGACAAAACAATACACATTATTATGTTTGACTTCTAGAAGACTTAATCTCAAAATGTAAGTCAACTAAAGCCTCCAAAAACATTTGTAACTTAATGAAATTTTATCAAACTGTATCAAATCTATAGTTACCCCTTCTAAGCAGTGTATTAAATTTATTGAAAGCTATTTAAAACCCACTTTATGAAACAACACTACATATTTCATATATGCTGCAACCTGCTGTATTTTATTACAATAATATAGTATTGTTATCATATTTTAGTGTATCAATTAAACAACTATAGACTTACTTCCCCTGGAGTAAGATCCTGCACCATATAATCCACCACCCTGGGGACTAGCAGCCATGCAAGAGATAATACCTGGCTGACCTCCTACTTTGCCTGCTGTAATAAGCATAACATTTTAGATGATACATGTACCTATATACCACTCTACCATGCCACATATAACTACTTGTATGAGAAGGTTATTAGCAATTAGAAATAATTAATAGACATAATACACATTCAGAAGATGTACCATTACTTATTTGCTTTTATTTTTATTTCTTTAGGATAAATTGCACAATAAACATTAAAGATATATAAAGAAAATTACAGTATCTGGACCTGTAATAGTTCAAAATACAATATGAAACTTGATTTTTTTAAGGCTCCTATAGATTAAATTATATCACAAATATATGATTCAGAATACAAAAAAACCCCTCTCTTGATTATTATTTGTAACTGATTTTTTTTTCTTCAATACTTGAAATGAGTGATATTTGCCTTACTGAATGTGGGTCTGCTTTGGAATTGTCTTCCAGGTCTGGAGGTGTCAAAAACTCTGATCATCTTATTGTAACCTCCATACAGCTTGGTGCCATCAAGACTAAATGTAAGACTGTAAGCAGCTGTTATCTCATCCTAAAGAAGATTATTGAGAAAATTCAGTTTGAATAACAATCAAATATCTAAGGAAACTTCCAGGAAGAATTTGTAAGCTATAAGTAAAAACCAGAAGTCTCTGTCGAGACTGGAGCTCTACTGTTATCCTCTACTCAAACAACAATTTACCTTCAGAGAAGAAGGGGTAAAAATATATTTGGACCACACATGTATGTTTTGTATTGCACATGCACAACTAGACCACCTACCAAACATGATGAGATCATAATTAAGTCTCACAGACATATACAATAAGAGAAGAAGTGGGAACAAGATTTTGGGACCACGCCCCTTTGTGGGGCCCCAGGGGGTCCGAACTGGTCCAAAATTGCACATGCACAATTACACCACCTATCCAACAAAAGGAGACCATAATTAGGTCTCTAGGCTATATACTTTCAAAGAAAAAGAGGGAACAAGATTTTGGGACCACACCCCTTTGTGGGACCCAAGGGGGTCCGGACTGGACCAAACTTATACATGCACAACTACATCACATATCAATCATGATGAGACTATAATTAGGTCTCTGGGACATATACCTTCAGAAAAGAAGAGGGAACAAGATTTTGGGACCACGCCCCCTGTGGGGCCCAAGGAGGTCCAAACTGGTCCAAAATTGCACATGCACAACTACACCACCTATCCAACAAAATAAGACCATAATTAGGTCTCTAGGATATATACCTTCAGAGAAAAAGAGGGAACAAGATTTTGGGACCACACCCGTTTGTGGGACCCCAGGGGGTCCAGACTGGACCAAAATTATACATGCACAACTAGATCACATACCAAACATGATTAGACCATAATTAGGTCTCTGGGACATATACCTTCAGAAAAGAAGAGGGAACAAGATTTTGTGACCACGCCCCTTTGTGGGGTCCCAGGGGGTCCAGACTAGACCAAAATTGCACATGCACAACTAGACCACCTATCCAACAAAATGAGACCATAATTAGGTCTCTGGGACATATACCTTAAGGATAGAAGAGGGAACAAGAATTTGGGACCACGCCCTTTTGTGGGACCCCAGGGGGCGGACCAGGCCAAAATAATAAATGCACAACTAGATCACATACCAAACATGATGAGACCATAATTAGGTCTCTGGGACATATACCTTAAGAATAGAAGAGGGAACAAGATTTTGGGACCACGTCCCTTTCTGGGAGCCCAGGGGGTCCGGACCGAACCAAATTGCACATGCACAACTAGACCACCTATATAACAAAATGAGACCATAATTAGGTCTCTGGGATATATACAATCAGAGAAGAAGAGGGAACAAGATTTTGGGACCACACCCTTTTGTGGGCCCCCAAGGGGTCGGAACTGGACCAAAATTGCACATGCACAACTAGACCACCTACCCAACAAGAAGAACCCATAATAAGGTCTCTGGGGTATATACCTTCAGAGGAGAAGAGGGAACAAAAAATTGTTTACGGACGGCCGGCCGGACAACGGACGAAGGACCATCGCATGAGCTCGACTGGTCGAGACCAGTAGAGCTAAAAACAATACTTCTTCAATTTAATGTCAAATTCTGAATTTCATTTATACTGAAGAGTGGAGTTTTGATTATATGTTTTCATATTTTTTGTTTATATTTTTGACTATGAGGTATCTCAAAATGGTACATACCAGATGGTCATAAGCTCTGTATGTACACTTTAATTCACCTGTAACAGCATCCCACATATGTATGGGACACTGCCGACAACTTGAAACAAAACTGAAAAAACAAAGGAGGATGGAAATTAGTTCCACATTAAACAAACTTCTTCATGTGATGTAATGTGCTATGGTTAAGCAGCTGAACGTTTACGGTCCATACTACTCTCATACATACCATTGCTCAGTATACTTCCTCAAATAATACAAATTACAGGTAATAAAATAAAGAATCAGTCAGTTTTTGTGAAATAAGTTGTTACATGTAAAAGATTTAAAAACACCTCAATAATCAACACCAATGCACAAGCTTTAATTAATAAGAACCATACCATCTGGAGTCTAAATCATCAAATGTCATCTTGTTGTACCAACAGTAATCATAAATTGTGTCTCCTTCTCTAGTTTGTAAAACTGAGGACTGAAATACATCAAAGGTTAGTATTCACGTTTATGACTATTATAATACATAAAGAGAAGTACTAGAACCACTGAATGTGATCAAGAACAAGCTACACATGGAGAATATGTATTGTATTAACATACATTGAAATATTACAGATAAAAGCTTTCTACAGGTGAAAGAAATGAGACTACCAGTATTGACAGTATGTATTGGGCATGTTTTGCCAGAAACTTTCTTACTCTAATTACATATACCATGTTTCAAAGAATTAACTATGAACATAAAATTAAAATAATAATACCATGTGTACTCGATCTGTTAAAGAATTAGAGTGACCCACTGATGGAGCATTGAATACTCGCAAATGGTTATCATTTGTTGCTGTAAGAATACACGATCCATCTGGTGACCTGAAAAAAACAACATTTACAGAGAATGAGGCAATGAAATGCATATATCTTTATGATGCAACTTTAATCAAAGACATATGCATTAAAATTGTAAATTGTTCAATTATTTCCTGTCACATCATCTATGGTAATTTTCAGACTGTAATGTTTCTGGCGTATCTAACCAAATCAAAGTGATAAAGTTTATCATGTTAATAAACTTTGTTTTGAAAGATGTCGGATCGTAAAGGGTGTTCTTCTTCATACTATATTGGACATTCATGTACAGTTTTCAACCACCACATTCTGCAAGTCTCTGGTTAAAGTAGTTTTTTATGTACCATTGTCTACTAACTCAGTGCTGGTTTTACATCACTTGTCACTAAAATAAAACTAGGACTCCAATGAGTATGATTAATAATATACACAATGTACACTTTAATGTTTATCCTGATATTTTAATAATAATCTTATCTAGACTAGTATTTAATTTTTATATTGATATTTGAAGTCACATTTCACGGTCAGTTTAACATTAATCTTACCATTTGCAGCCTCTCAGATAGTTTTCTTCTGTAAACTCTTCTGATGCAAGTCCTAAAAGTTTTGGATGAAGTCCAAACTTGCCATTGCTGAAAGAAAACAAATGTCAGCACATATTCTTTGGACTTTTGACAGCTGGATCTTCACTTGACAATAATTTCAATCTAATGATTTTCAATACTTTTTGGTCACACAGGGCTTCACTGACTCTATAAATGAAATGTCTGCTGCTGTGAAAACAATGACTTTGTAATGTACAGAGAAATGGATAGAACAACATCAATTGTAATAATTTAACATAATCATATAAAGTAAATACTATGAAAGGACTGACCAATCACCTACCTAGTAAATGCTTGAATTCTAGAAGAAGCATAAATAAGAGATTCTGAAGCTATATTAACAGAACTCTGTGCTTCAGGTAACACTGTGACACTGGAATCAGGCACATTAGACACAGTTACCATGGTTACACTGTCACTTAATTTCTTTTTCTTTTCTGCTGGTTCTCCATATTCAACATTAGCACTGCTAATCTTTAACCTGCTACTATGAGAGTGATCCTCGTACACTGCTTGGTAAGCAACCATAGATTGATTATTGTTAGGGGACACAGAGATATTTAGTCCTTGTTCAGCCTCTGAAGTAATGGCTTTGTGACTCTGCTCAATATTCATAAAAGCACTCATCTTAGCAGATTTAGCAGTATCAGTGTAAGTGCCAGCCTCTGTATGTACACATGACTGTTCTACTGCAGGATTTGAAGGTGCAAGGTCATGTGATTCGGTCTGTGTTGAAGTTGGTTCTAACTCTTTATATGTATTGCCAGTAACCAGAACATTATTTCCTAATGGTGCTGACAATCTATTTGAATAAGATTCTGTGTCAGTTCTCTCATTAAGTTCACAAACAATGCCATCATTTGTTGGAGTTGAGTTGTTTGAAGGCTGTAAAAGTTGGTCAATGTTTCTTAAGATCCCCTGTGTGCTCTGTGTCATTTGAGATTCCCCAATCATGTCAGTTCCAATAATGTCAATTTCATGCTCAATATTTTGTGTTTCACTCATAACTTCTGCAGTTTTACTCTATATAAAACATAATAAAGATAATTAGAAGCTATATGTTGATTATAAATGAAAATAATAATACACCTACAGGTAAATTTATTCAGGTCAATATATAAAGAAGGTTGATATCTATAATAAATAAAGAGATTGAACACGATAAAATTTCTGGCACTTGGCCTCTTTCAAGTAAAATCAATGATGTCAAAATACAAACAATGTAACATCTATCCTAATATTACAAAATTTTAATGCTACTAATTTGTGATGTTAGGATGGATTCTATATATAGATTTACTTTGTTTTTTGACTGAAAATGCAGATAAGAGTTATATCAGTCACTACTAGTACTAAGAATAAGAGTAAGACTGCACTCGTTTGCCATTATTATATTTATACTATCAGTCACTACTAGTACTAAGAATAAGAGTTAGACTGCACTCATCAGGCATCATTATATTCATACTACCAATCACTACTATAGTACTAAGAATAGGAGTAAGACTGCACTCATCAGCCATCATTATATTTATACTATCAGTCACTACTATAGTACTAAGAATAAGAGTAAGACTGCACTCATCAGGCATCATTATATTTATACTATCAGTCACTACTATAGTACTAAGAATAAGAGTAAGACTGCACTCATCAGGCATCATTATATTTATACTACCAGTCACTACTATTACTAAGAATAAGAGTAAGACTGCACTCATCAGGCATCATTATATTTATACTATCAGTCACTACTATAGTACTAAGAATAAGAATAAGACTGCACTCATCAGCCATCATTATATTTATACTATCAGTCACTACTACTACTAAGAATAAGAGTAAGACTGCACTCATCAGGCATCATTATATTTATACTATCAGTCACTACTATAGTACTAAGAATAAGAATAAGACTGCACTCATCAGCCATCATTATATTTATACTATCAGTCACTACTAGTACTAAGAATAAGAGTAAGACTGCACTCATCAGCCATCATTATATTTATACTATCAGTCACTGCTATAGTACTAAGAATAAGAATAAGACTGCACTCATCAGCCATCATTATATTTATACTATCAGTCACTACTAGTACTAAGAATAAGAGTAAGACTGCACTCATCAGCCATCATTATATTCATACTATCAGTCACTACTATAGTACTAAGAATAAGAGTAAGACTGCACTCATCAGCCATCATTATATTTATACTATCAGTCACTACTACTACTAAGAATAAGAGTAAGACTGCACTCATCAGGCATCATTATATTTATACTATCAGTCACTACTATTGTACTAAGAATAAGAGTAAGACTGCACTCATCAGCCATCATTATATTTATACTGTCAGTCACTACTAGTACTAAGAATAAGAGTAAGACTGCACTCATCAGGCATCATTATATTTATACTATCAGTCACTGCTATAGTACTAAGAATAAGAGTAAGACTGCACTCATCAGCCATCATTATATTTATACTATCAGTTATATTTATACTACCAGTCACTACTATAGTACTAAGAATAAGAGTAAGACTGCACTCATCAGGCATCATTATATTTATACTATCAGTCACTACTATAGTACTAAGAATAAAAGTAAGATTGCACTCATCAGGCATCATTATATTTATACTATCAGTCACTACTACTACTAAGAATAAGAGTTAGACTGCAATCATCAGCCATCAGGCATCATTATATTTATACTATCAGTCACTACTAGAGCTAAAAATAAGAGTAAGACTGCACTCACCAGGCATCATTATATTTATACTATCAGTCACTACTACTACTAAGAATAAGAGTAAGACTGCACTCATCAGCCATCATTATATTTATACTGTCAGTCACTACTAGTACTAAGAATAAGAGTTAGACTGCACTCATCAGGCATCATTATATTTATACTATCAGTCACTACTAGTACTAAGAATAAGAGTAAGACTGCACTCATCAGCCATCATTATATTTATACTATCAGTTATATTTATACTACCAGTCACTACTATAGTACTAAGAATAAGAGTTAGACTGCACTCATCAGGCATCATTATATTTACACTATCAGTCACTACTATAGTACTAAGAATAAGAGTAAGACTGCACTCATCAGCCATTATTATATTTATACTGTCAGTCACTACTACTACTAAGAATAAGAGTCTATACTATCAGTCACTACTACTACTAAGAATACTATCAACGACCTCCCAGAAGTTACCTAGTCAGAGGCCCGATTGTATGCAGATGAATGCCTACTATATCGCAGGATCAACAGCGAAGAGGATAGCGACATGCTGCAGAAGGACCTAACAGCACTTGAGGAGTGGGAAAAAACGTGGCAGATGTCCTTCCATCCAGAGAAGTGTGTGGTAATTCAAGTAGCCACTAAAAGGAAGACTATACCAGCAAACCACAGTCTACACAACCATCAGTTAGAAGTTGTTGACTCCAGCAAGTACTTGGGTGTTACGATTAGCAACGATCTACAATGGAAAAAGCATATTGATGCCATTACAGCCAAGGCAAACAGGATCCTGGGCTTTCTCCAACGAAACCTCAGAGGATGCAGAACAACAGCACGGGTCAGAGCTTATGAAGCCATTGTACATCCAACCCTGGAATATGCTGCCTCTATCTGGGACCCACACTTTATCAGACAGATCAACCAGATAGAGAAAGTCCAACGAAGAGCTGCACGTTTTGCCACAAGAAATTACTGGGAAAGGACACCAGGCAGTGTCACCACCATGGTCAACTCGTTAGGATGGGAACCACTACAGATAAGAAGAGTAAGGATCTGCCTTCTACTGTTCTTCAAGATCCAGCACAACCTAGATGCCATCCCAGCAGAGCAGTATCTCATCCAGACTGACATCAGAACCAGGGGAAAGCACACCATCCGAATACCAACAACAAGGAGGAATGTATACCGTTTCTCTTTCTTCCCACGCACCACCAGGGATTGGAATAAACTACCATCATCAGTAACATTATCCTGTTCTTTGGAGGAGTACCGGACAGCACTCAGCAACTTACCACCAGCTCTGTTTAGTACAGAGTGAGGAATTAAGATTTTATTGTTTTAATTGTAACACCCTGACCTTTTCACACAACTAATCGGGCCTTCTAACAAGCGCAACGCGAAAAGGGGTCCAGACCCAGAAACCTAATAAACCCGAGCACACCAAAACTTCCTACATGCACCTCACTCATGCACCACTGTCTCTAACGGGAGCCTTCCAACTAGTGTATCGAAAAAAAAGGGCTCCCCTCTCATCTAACATTAAAAACCTTACTATCAATACCCAACATTCTATTAACAGAGTCTTCTAACTAGCGAAACGCGAAAAGGGGCTCATCTTTTCAATCTAAAACCTTACTCCTATTTTTTTTTTTTTGTTTTTTTACTGCCTTCTGAGGCTTTTATCTTGACTGCCACATGAAGTATGACACTCATTTATGAGTACACTTCGTAATGGAAGAAGAAGATTAGTCAGTACTAGTACCAAGAGTAAGAGTAAGACTGCACTCATCAGCCATCATTATATTTATACTATCAGTCACTATTATAGTACTAAGAATAAAAGTAAGACTGCACTCATCAGGCATCATTATATTTATACTATCAGTCACTATTATAGTACTAAGAATAAGAGTAAGACTGCACTCATCAGGCATCGCGTATACTCGGTTCTACTACTTACCGAAATTTCCCGGAATTACCGAAATGACTCAGTATTTACCGAAATGACTCAATAAGTTACCGAAATGACCCGTTTTTCATTCTTATTTGACCTGTTATGGATAGAAGGGTGATACTGATAGTTACATGTAATAGATGACTTTTCATGCAAATACCATTTTGTAATAGATAATACCGATGGCTAGAATTTCCTCTGTTGCGTCCAATACGTAAAGAGCGATAACCCCAAGTTTCTTTGATTGGATGAACGGCCAACTACCTCTAAATAACTTTTTAAATATAAAATATACATGTCAATTTAATATACATGCAATGGCAGATTTATCACTAAAAACTGATTTGGCACCAGAAATGGCCAAGTCATAATACAGATGTGCCCCCTCCCCCTCCTTTTCGGAAAAACCTGGATCCACCACTGGCGTGTCTCGTGAAATTTAATTCATTGAAATTGCACATAAGATAGTTTTTAAACCCCATTTTAAAAATTCATAATAAGATACCATCAAAGAACTTGGGGTTATCGCTCTTTATGTATTGGACGCAACAGAGGAAATTCTAGCCATCGGTATTACCTATTGCAATGTGGTATTTGCATGAAAAGTCATCTTTAACATGTAACTGTCACCCTTCTATCCATATCAGGTGAAATAAGAATGAAAAACGGGACATTTCGGTAACTTATTGAGTCATTTCGGTAAATAATGAGTCATTTCGGTAATTCCGGGTAATTTCGGTAAGTAGTGGGACCTCTCAAGGCTTGATGCTACTGCTGACGAGTTGTGGAATGAGGTTAGTGTAATGGGTTTAAGAGTAAGACTCAGCTACTAGTGGGACTTTAGCTCACTAAACGACCAAAAAAAAATAATAATGAATAAATAAATAAATAAAAATAAGTTACTTTCAAAAGCATTTCAACATGTTCACCTGACAGTGTCGGATATTTATAACTGAATTCTGAAAATGAATCGCACTGTAAATCGTCGACAATGAAGGCTGAAGGCTGACATATTGCTGTCCCGCACACTCACATCTGAATCTTAAATCAAATGTAAGATATATCGATAATTTAAAATGAGAAAAAAATAGTAGAAAATGATATTCCGTGTATTGCTGACAAAAATTATTTTATAGAAACACTATTGGCAATATTTCCAATATATTTACTGCGTTCCAAGACAATGGATGCGCCCACTGCAAACAACATGTTGGCTGTTATAACTAGCTCGCTGTTGACGGAATCAAGCAACAAATCACATGTGTTGAATGCAGTGAGAATTGCAAGGGAATATTGTTTGTTTTCTGCACAGGTTAATGTACATGTAATTATAATAAAATTTCAAGAGGAAATTCGGTGCATTGCATGTGTCCACAGCTGCACAGGAGTTCGATTATACGATGGTATCTGGTGCGTAAATTGCACTCCGACGTTACAAACGCCCCCCCCCCCCCCCACTTTTCAGACACACAGAAAAGAAATATTTGTTTCCTGAAATTTTCAGTCTGATTCGGCCTCCATGGTTTTAATTTGAATGTCATTTTAAACTTTTTTGTGATATTGGAACATAAGAGCAGCTTACTATAGTAGCCTTTAATTAACCACCGTATTATGGTGAAATCTCCTGCATGCTAGGCACAACCACTATGTCTCGCCCACTTAAGCTAGTAAGTTATTCTACTCCAACATGATTGTTACTTTGTCTAATATGTAGAAGTTACCATGACTGTATACATTATCATTACATTGTGCAAAATGTAGAAGTTATGATTGTGTAGCAGGAAGGTTGAAAAATCATTGGCCAGACTGGGACTCGACCCCAGGACCTTCCACTAACAAGGGGGTGCTCTACCAACTGAGCTATCTGGGCCGATATCCCAGTCTGCCACACACCTCCCCTGCCAATTTGAGGTTTCCCCGAAACCTCACACCATCCTCTCACAGTGGCATACAACCTCTGCCAACTGATGACAGTTGGTGGAACCTCCAAACTGTAGTAGGAATTCTGAAAAATCAGGACCAGGACCTTCCGCTAACAAGGCAGATGCTCTACCAACTAAGCTATCTGGGGCAATATCCCAGTATGCCACAATTGCTATATACATGTGTAGACATGTATTTGTGTTTTGTCACATCATGATTATTTCATGTATATATATAGTTATGTTTGTTGTATTGCCTAGAAATTTCAGCCTTTGCAGCAGTCTCAGCCAAAGCTGAGCATGAAACATACTTAGCCTGCCAACATGCATCATGACAACAGACTTCCATCATTACTGTCCCATCCAAAAAATAGGACACCAGAGAATCA
Organism: Pteria penguin; assembly: GCA_035048485.1. Taxonomy (NCBI): domain Eukaryota; kingdom Metazoa; phylum Mollusca; class Bivalvia; order Pterioida; family Pteriidae; genus Pteria; species Pteria penguin. The sequence goes on from CM068583.1 coordinate 32,382,915, forward strand.
TGATTCATGATATTAGGGTTTGAACCTTAAAACTCGTAATGGCCCTGAGATATAAATACTACCAAATAAGTCACGTTCACTGTTTTAGTAGATACTAGTAAATATATTATGGATAATATGAATATAAAATCTTTAGTAAATCATCTTACCATAACAATGGTTATTAAATGCCAATTTAATAAGTAAAGGGAAAGATCAAATGGTCATATATGGTCATCTTTTTTATAGAAATCATCTCACCTCCAAGAGGCAATAGGTCACATGCACACACTTTTGAACTCTTTTCAACATAGGTAAGTTACCTAATATACAATGAAAAATTTTCTGATCTGTTTATTGATACACAAGTAACTTGAACAAAACTAGAAACACAGATCACCCTATAATTTCAAATTTACAGTGTTTATGTATTAAGAATTTAAGTAGTTGGTATTAAACTTCATTATGATGTTTTACTCTACTGTTCAAAGATTAATTCAATGCAAGGTTTTAATCACCCGTCTGTGGTCATTTTGCTTCCCTACGATCTTGCTTTTTGAATTTTTTGTCATTGCTCCCAGAATGAGTTATAATGATCTATTTCCTTAACAGGATTATAGAGGGTGAACTGTGTTTAAACTAAAATGCAGATCCCTTCTCATTTTTAAATTAAATGTTGTAAAAGTCATCGTTTGCTGATATCTAAAAATCAGCTATCATTACCTGAATAATAAATTACAATTGGACCAATGAAAAATGTTATCTTTTTCAAGCCTACCTACTAGCTGATACATTTTACAGCATTTTTGAAATATGAAAGATAATGAAAGAATTATGTGTTTTTTTAGACTTGTATAAACTGAACTCACTGTTTATTTAGCATCTTATGTTCATAGACTTTACATTATTTTGATTTCATAATTTTATGCATGTAAGAATACACGAAAACACATAATTAGCGAGTAATATGTTATACAATGTACATATCACTAAACTTAAAAATCAACGGATGAAATATCAAAAATGTGATTGATACAGAAAGTACTGTATTCTGCCTTTGGTTTAAAGTAAAATAAAAATGTTGAATTAAAACCGTTTTCCTGTCTTCTTGCCCAAATGTTCTTCAGTCAGGAGACAGGGAACAAGACTGTATTTGTTTTGGCCTTACATTTGACCCAAATAGATACAATAGTCACTTCATTGTGATTAAGCATAAGAGAAGCCTCATTAGCTAAATTTGATTTCTCACAAATGTGTCATTCTTTATAGAACCCAAAGAATATCTTCTTCCTTTTTAGCTCACCTGAGCCAAAGGCTCAAGTGAGCTATTGTGATCAATCACCGTCCGTCGTCCGTCCGTCGTCTATCGTCCGTCGTCCGTCGTTAACTTTTCACATTTTCGACTTCTTCTCCAGAACCACTGAACAGAATGTGATGAAACTTGATAAGCATGTAGTACTCATGGTCCCCTACAAGTGTTGTTCCTTTTTGTCCGGATTCATCAATAGGTGGCACCACCACAGGCAAAAGTAGGTCAAAGAGGGTACCCTCCTTTGACAAACTTCTTCTTCAGACCGGGGGCATACAGAGACAAACCGAATGCATAGGAATGATCTAGAGGGATGTGTGAAGAAGTGTTGTTATTTTTAGTTCCGTTCCGAAATCAAATTTTTGACGTTTTTTTGTACTTGGTAGTTTTAATGCAGAAAAGAGGTATTTTTTTCTTTTAGTAAACATTGATGCATTAATTTGGTTTAATTTGATCATTTTGATGGTAAGAAATACTACTGCGAAGAAAATTTTTCAATATTTTATGTTTTGGATTTTTTATGAATTTTTTAAGACTTTCAAGAAAAAGGGGGGTGGGATAATTGGTGTAAACATTTCACAGTTTGAACTTTTTCTTCGGAACCACTTGCTGGAATTCAATGAAACCTGGCATGCATCAAATACTCAAGGTCCCCGACAAATGTGGTCATCTTTGTCAGGATCCATGAACAGGTGGCACCACCACAGACAAAAGTAGGTCACAGAGGGTACCCTCCTTTGACAAACTTCTTATTCAGATCGGGTGCATACAGCGACAAACCGACTGCATAGGAATGATTTAGAGGCATATGGGAAGAAGTGTTGATATTTTTGGTTCCATTCCGAAATCAAATTTTTGACGTTTTTTCATTTTTATTTTGGACTTTGTTATCATAATGCATTAAAGAGTTATTATTTTCTTTTAGTAAACATTGATGCATTCATTTGGTTTCATTTATCCATTTCTATGGTAACGAATGCTGGTGCGAAGGAATTTTTTCAATATCTCGATTTTTGAATTTTTTATGAATTTTTTAAGACTTCCAAGAAAAGCGGGGGGGGGGGGGGGGGGGGGGACAATTTTTCATATCTTCAACTTGATCTACAGAACAACTTGAAGGATTGTGATAAAACTGGGTAGGATGCAAGTACTCATAGTCCTTTTCAAAGGTTTTGTTTTTTGTGCGGATCATCCAAATTGGTTAACAGATAATGCCACCATGTCTAAAAGTAGGTCTCACAATGGTACATATACCACTTGGTAATTGAAATATGGAGAGTAGCGGTTCAAATCCAGCTGTGGTCAAAAAAATTTTTTATTTTTTTTTTACACATCTAAATAAGTTTTTAGATGTTTCTCAACACTCAACATATGAAATTAGGAATTTTACGTTTAAGACTTCCAAAAAAAAAAAGGGGGGGGGGGGTGTTTGGCCATTTTTCACATTTTCAACTTTTTCTACAAAACTGTTTGAAGGATTTTAATAAATCTTGGTAGAAATAAGTCACTTATCATCCTCTTCAAATTCTGTTGTTTTCGTCCAGACCTCTTTACAGGTGGTGCCACCATAGTCAAGAGTAGGTCACAAAAGAGTTCCCTCGTTTAACAATATTCTTTTTCATACGGGCTGTATACAGAGACAAACAGAATGCATAGAAATGATCTAGAGGGATGAGTGAAGATGTATTGTCATTTTGGTTCCCTTCCAAAATCAAATTTTAGAATTTTTTTGGACATTTCTTTGGACTTGGTGATTCAATGCAGAAAAAAGTGTCATATTTCCTAGTTAATTGATAATGATGATTTCTTATGGACTATTGTGATCATAATTATGGTAAGGATTGTTACTTTGAAAGAATTTTCTCAATATCTCAATTTTTGGATTTTCTATGAATTTTTTAAGACTTCCAAATGAGGGTGTATAGGAACAATTCAATCACATTTTTCACTTCTGCTGTTATACCACATGAAAGATTTTAATGAAACATGGAATACATGAAGTACTAAAAGTCCTCTATCAATTTGGTAAATTTCATCCAAATTGGTTAACAGATAATGCCACCATGTCTAAAAAGCAGTTCTCACAATAGTACATATACCACTTGGTACATGTAATTGAAATATGGAGAGTAGCGGTTCAAATCCAGCTGTGGTCAAAATTTTTTTTTCATTTCTTTACACATCTGAATAAGTTTTTAGATGTTTCTCAACACTCAACATATGAAATTAGGCAATTTTAAGTTAGATCTGGACAATATTTGAAACAATTGTTGTTCATGACCCAGACTTGAAATCAGTCAACAAAAGGCCCCACCTAAAGAAAATGACAAACTTGTTGCCCTGAATGACTTCTTGCAGAGACAAAGGAAATGCTTAATATCAAAATCACCTGAATGGATGTGCAAAAAAGTGTTGTTTTTTATTCTAGCCTGAAATAAAATTTGACATATTTTCAACATCTGTGTTGACTTAGTCACATTAATGCAAAAATAAATGAATTCTTCCTTCATGCATGACTGATAATCTAGGTACTCAGGTGAGCGATATAGGCCCACTTGGGCCTCTTGTTTTCTTCACCATATACATGAAATTATCATGGAGTGAAGCAAAACAATACCAAATAAATCAATCAATCCTATTTTTGCTGTGGTACAGTAACTCTGGTTATCAGCTTAAAATTAATTCTATTAATAAATATTAAATATGAGCTTTGGTTTATGTAGTATAAATTATAATTTAATTATCAAAACTCAAGTAAATGTATTAGTATTTTATTATCTTTCCTCAGAATTGAAGGTCTCCTTTTGCTCTCAGCTGTACTACAACAAAGTAACACAGATATTTTCACTCAGAATGCTGGTACATGGCTGAAATTCATACTTCAAATTTTACAGGTGAGAAATTAAATAAAAACCTTTTGAAAAATAGAAAACTGTTAGTTTAAAATTTGATGGTCAACAGCATCACCATAACGCATAATATTTTCATTGTAATCAAATGATATCAGAAGTCAGACAGTCGGATCATGATGAATGCAGCAGTGCTGCATAACGTGATAGTCCATGTAACATGGTTCTGACCTGAGTTTGTCTCATTAGCTATCAGAAACTAACACAGTATTACCACCATTGTTGTATGGGTTGAAACTGTATTATCAACACTAAAGTTGTTATCACTGGATGACTTGAAAATTTGTTTTTGATACAATTTACTGTTTTGCTTAACTTCCTTGAAAAAGCAGTAAATTGTCACATCTCTCTCTCTCTCTCTCTCTCTCTCTCTCTCTCTCTCTCTCAGTGGCTTGTAATAATTCAGTAATATGATATTTCTTGCTTTAAATATGTGAATTCAAGATCAGTAATCTTTGCTGTTTTACATATTTCAGTCACATGATCCTCCTGTCGTGAAAAAGATAGCATGTCATATATGCCAAGATCTCCTCAATGCAACATCAGTATTTACCTCCCTTAGTCGTGAAATTGTAGCTATTATTCCCCAGTTATTGCCCTTGCTCATAGAAGCTCAACCAGAGGTAAGTCACAAGATATAAAGAATTCAGATATTACTAAATCTCAGTTGTTGAGTGTGCCTGTAAATTAATGTATGTTAGTTAACAATTAGCAAGCCAAATAAGTAATAATTCATAAGTAATGAGAAAAAAAAAATCAGTGCCAGTGCTAGTATAGGATTATCTCTCTTATTGCATTATAACATGCTCTAGGATCTAGGTGGTTAACGAGATGAAAGTGCTGTGCTGAATCTCACTCTGACATCTCACTGACATCAAGCCTAACCATGGGTCTTATCACATGACAGGATGAATGAGAGTGTCCGAGTGTATATACCTTTGGTGGTGTCCTCAGGGTTCTATGGATTCCTCCACTACATAATTTAAATTCACCACTTTACAGGGAAATATTCCTGGAAATCTGTTAAACAGCAGAGAAATATGATGTAGAATTTTAGTACTGCAGTGCTTTTTGTTGATATAGGAATCAGAGCAGATGTTGTAATTAGCAATGCCTTTGTTTACTCACAATATGTTTATGTTTTCAGTGGAGAGCAGAGTCTTTTTTAGTCATTAATTGCTGTATCAATAAGTATGGTGGTTCATGTGGGACTTTTAAGGTATGTGAGTTTAAGGTATTTAAGCACATTCAGCATTATACAGTTATTAGCTATTGACTCAGTGAATCTATTGTGAGATGTACTCACTGAATATACTGTGATAATTTACTGTGTGTGAAAAACGAACCAAGGTGTAGCCCAAAAAGAGGGTCAACAACTATCTCATTATAAAGTTAAAAAATTGTTTAACATATATGGTTTAGTGTATTTGCTTACTATGATGTAACACAGCTGGGGCCTGTTTTACTAAAGAACTTATGAAAAATTGTAACTATTTGACAACACAGTAAATATAAGTATTTTCAGAAGTCACAGAAGATTATCTGCTTGAAATATGCTGTGGTTTAGCTAGTTTTTTATGAAACCATCATTTCTTTTAGAGTATTCAAGAAAAACTTTTATTAATTCAGGTATCCTCAATTAGTTTAAACATATTTATGATTGTCAGAATATGTGATACTGTATACAAATGTAATAACAAGTATAAGTAAGGGATTTGAAAAAAAAAAGAAACACTTACATGAATTCATCTCCTGAAAATTTACGATTTGTAGGAAGTTCTTTAGTAAAACATGCCCCTGAGCTACAAATGAAGAATAAGTCTAAGATGTCATAAATGCTGTGTTTCTTGATGAAATCTAGAAATCTTACATACTGATCACATGTGCAGGGTTCAGCCAATGGACACATTCATATCTATAATTATACATGTAAACAGATTGTATTATCATTCAGTGTTTTGTCAAAGCCTGTATTATATTAAGATTACAAACTTATTACTGCTCATTCATTGTCGTCTGAGGACTATCTCAAAGAGAACCTTTATCTTGTGTAAGTCAGATGATTTTAGCCAACCATTCTAGATATGTGAGATATGATCATGAGTACTTTTTACAGGGAAAAATTGAGGCAAATGTTAATACAGAACTTGTACAGGAAAATACAGCTGAGGTAATATATCATCAGCATAAAATCATCCTTGAAAAATATTATATTGCTGATACACATCTCATTCTGTTATTAGTTAGTGCAGTACTTCAATTATTTTCTTGAGGCCATTGTAATTAAGTGAGATGACAGATTTCTGTATGTCATTTCTTTACTCAGATTGATCCCTCCATCAGTATTCAGATTTACTTGAAATACCTTTAGTTATATAGATCAGGTGAACTTGTGCTAATGGTTGTTGAGATTGTTTTGTAAATTAAGGGGCAGGTTACAGGTTCAAAACCTCACCAGATCCTTAGCTTATAGGTTTACAAAAATGGCTTGTGTCACAATACGTATGAGCCATTTAAAGTTTCTGAAAAAAGAGATAAAGCAAGGAATGAGACATAAACTTTTTGTTTATCTCAAAGTCCATTATGAAAAGTTTTTATCTTTTCTTTCTAATACTATATAAGTAGAATCATTCGCTGTGTATTAACTTTCGCTACTTTCGCGGTCAGTTTCGTACGGCGAAAGTTTATCTCAGTGAATTTAAATACCAAATAGATCGCTTAAATGACAGTTATAATGAAACTTTATTAAAGGTAAATGTACATTTTTTTTTTCTAAAATAGTTAAAGCAGCACTAAATAAAAGGTTTATTTAAAAGTTCATCAATGACCTGTGAAAAGTATGTTAATCAGTTAATTACTTTGCTTCTTATTTCATTATTACTATAATTGATTACTATTAGAACATTGACGATTGATACACGCTCAGGTAAATAATGCAAGCAGTTGTCGAGTTTTGTTTTTCCCCCACGGTCTTGTGATTACATGACAACCATATAGTCCGGGACAGAAGTTTAATTACCGGGATTTTGGTTGTACTGGCGGAACACTTTCTAGAGGGTCAAATTTATATAAACAATTAGCAAGTACATGCATATAGAACAAGTGTAAAAAGCAATTGTTGTTTAAATTACTGTTGTATAAAAAAATACCGTATACACGTAAGATGCGTGTCTGTATTTGACCAATGATTGTCCGAGTGGTAGATATCCCAGTCCTCGGGAAAAGAATACTTGGGGGTGGCATTGTCGTGTAGTTTTCCCCTCGTAAATGACCACTACTTTTAAGTGAAATGACCCGTACATTTCATTTATCATCAGGGGCGGATCTGCAAATCATTGTCCATGCGAAAAGGTTTACTTTCATAAAACCATGAAAGAAAGTACCAGCGAATGATTCTACTTATACCTTATTAAGACTGATTGACCTCTTGCTATAACAGACTAGTTAATCAAACTTCTTTAATTTCCTAGGAAGCAGTTTGTTGTTTTGCATTGCTTGCCAGATGTGGTACTAGTGGTACCAATGGAATAAAGTACACAGAGGGCTGGACGGTTCAGTACTCTAAGGTCATGGGTGTACTAGAGAGAATAATTCACAACCTGTACGAAGATTTACATAGAGGTAAATATAATTGTAGTGTTACATATTAATTAATTTTCGTTTAGCTTGAATGTACTTGTATAAGAATTAGTCTTTAATAATAAATACCATAATTACCCCGTGTATAATGTGCACCCCCAAAATTGAGAAAAAATTCCAGAAAAAGCCTACTTCCTATGTATAATGCGCAGGTAAAAAATCTATAAACAGTGAGCGGCCATGAAGCTAATATTCCTTCTGTTAGCAGGTATGATTCTGGTCAGCTTTAGAGCTGATTTTAGCCTTTTTGTTGCAAGAAAAGTTTCTCAAAATGATCTGAATTTAGTTGGAAACATAAAAAGTTGCACATTTTGTTAAGGGGTTGATATATAATCAGCTGATAGCATTGTCAGCTTTTTTCATCGCTGATAAAAATCTTGTCTGTGTTAGTGTACAGTAGTGTTGTCTCTGGTAACGTGAGCTATCCATCACTTTTATGTTTTTCACACATTAATCAATACAAACTGGACAAAATTCAAGGACGTGCATATATCTTTATACGTCCTTGATGAAATTCATCCATTTGGATATATTAGTTATTGGAATAATTATACCGGTACTCATAATTATAGTAATATTGTTACCATAGGTTGGTAAGAAATGAATTTTAACTTGGTTAAAGTTACAGATATACGCTATATATCTTCATGGCCTTTATACATGTATTCAATGTTCTTGTTACTTGCTGGATTGGCATTTTTTATCAGATTGATATGTGTGTACAATGCTTAGTGGTCGGTTAAATGTTAACATCTGAATCCAACACAGCAGGTGTCTAAATTGTAAACTTGAAAGGGCCCATGACCGTCTTATTAAACATTGAAGCCATGCTCAGTGTAACTTATAATAAGACACGTAAAACTCTAGTAAATTCATCAACACATAGATCATCAGATATATACGAGAACAAAGGACCATTCCATGGAAAATTAACTTCCTGGTGTGATTTTAGTAAATGCTGACATTTTAGCGGTCACATTCAGATCCACAATATATACAAATACTTGGCAAAAAACTTGGTTATATTTTAGTTTCAGTGTATAATGCACACCGATGACATCGACGTCAGATAATCTAAAAAAAAGTGTGCATTATACAGGGGTAATTACTGTACTAATCAGTTCGGTAAATTTGAGTAATTACATGTTATTCTACATGTACATCTTTTAATAGTTGATAAACTGAATTGCTAATAACAAAATAATAGCTTGCATTTAAAACCTGTAACTGATGTTCATAAAATTCCTATTGATGTGTCTCTGCAATTCTTTCCTACTCTCCTGGTCAATCTCCAAATCAAACTTGCAACTGTAAAAAGTGGTTTAGCAGTCATTTGTCTTAAATAATCACCAATATATATTCTTTACTTCTGATGGTTTATATAAAGTTCGCCCTATTAAAAGACCACCTTATTATTGGACATCTATAGCAGGTTAGATTTTACAGTATAGGAAAATAAATAAAGGTAATTAACTATTAAACATCTAATACAAAAGAATAATCTTCTATGCAGATACTGTATTAGCTGCAAAGGAAAGACAGCAGACCCTACCTCTCCCTGAGCTTCCTCAGTCATACAGGGATAGACTTCCTATTCTGACCTGCCAGTTTAAGACCTTTGTCCAGTGTTTACAAAAACTTTTAAGGTAATGGTAACATCATCATCATCATTCAATTGTATAGTTTCAGTAGGTTTAAATTTGTTCTAGGATTTGAAGAACTCTTTATAACTTAGTTAAAAATCTATTTTTTTCTACATGTGGTTTTGGTTGATGAAATTTTGTAGTAATTATCCATTCATGATACTCAATGAATTAAATAAAGTAATATAAGGAAAAAAGACAGTCATGTTTTGAAACTTAAACATTTCATTTATGAAATGAGTTTAATAAGATATGTAAGAAGAAGGCATGGCAAGGAAATCTTCACTCTTGACAGCATTTCTGGTATATACAAAATGTACACTGTGAAATATTATTCATTAGGCTTTTGCATGGCTTTCAGTGAACCTTTCCCTGTTGTTGTGAGGATACCAGCTAGAGAAATTTTACAGTTCTGTAAAGAAGTTTTTTCCATTACTCCAAAACAGTTGGTAAGTGGAACTAAAATCCTTTTCCAAAGAAAAGCCTTCATTCTTGTAGGAAATCACTTTTAAGACTGGGCACATCTTTTTCTACTTTTTGATACCAATGAAGCAACAAATGATAATAGAGATCTTCCACATTGTTTATTGTTAAATGAAAGAATTTTCTAAAATTCTGAATGTTATACAGGAAAATATAGCCAATGAATAAATCACATACTCTGATTCTTTACTTAGTGTATCCTTTACAATGATATATTGTATGAAATTAGATTTCGGTACACATACAAATATTATAGAATTCTGTTTTCTGGTTGCAGCAAAGTTTTCCTTCTACAGATAGAATGATGTTGGCCTGTTACCTGCCTAGTATTCATGAAGCAACAATCTCTCTCATGAATACTGTGATTTCAAGGTCAGATTGTAATTTAAAAATAATACTTAATGAAGCTTTGATTGATCTGCGTTTGTGTGTGAAATAAATATAAATGTTCTTTAAAATACGTCATCTTTTATCATTCTGAACATTTAAGATTGTTGTGACATGCTCTGTTACGGCACAACAAACATAGCTTATACACATACTACTAATATAGTTGCTGAATCAGAGGTTTTTCTGACTTCCTGTTCTCATACTTCCCATTTATTTTTCAGTCTTAAGACTCTGCTTTTACCTTACTCCAAGCACATTCTTTCAATGCTTGTCAACATTTTAATTTGGAGTCATTCCTCTGCTGAATATGGTCAAGGTAAACTGTATAGGTATGTAAATTGTGTGATGGTGAAATTTTTGTTTCTGAAGAAAATCTACTCAGATTTCAGTTGTTAAAATGTCATGAATTCCAGCCAAAAATGGTTTCACATTAAAACTTAAAATGCTTCAGAATTAAATATTTATTTTATTTTGTTTGATGTAATTTATACTTTTGTTATTTTCTTATACATTGTCGGCTTGGAAATTATTAAAATATCCATGTTTACAATTGTTAATCAAAACTTTTTTCTTTAGCTTGTTACGGATACGTGTGTATCAAACTCTGAGCAGCTGGTTCCAGAAATGTAAATGTTTTATTGAGACAATGAATGAGGAAGACACATTAATAGAGGAACTTTTACATGATTGTAAACCACAAGTAGATATAATAAAGGTAACAATAAAACATTAATACTAGACATCAGAAAGATAAATAGTTTGTAGAAATGGACAATATAATAGGAAATGGACACTAATAAATAATATATACATGTATATGATTTATTGAGAGTTTCAAATGCATATCTGTTGTTTCATAGGGTAAGTACATCAAATAGATAGCAGCATTGATATGAAAAGTAACATTAAACAGTATTATTTATTGTTACAGAGGAATAATATATTAGCACAAGGAAGTTTTATAGATAATGATTGCTGAGTAAGTGATATGTAAAGTGTGTGTTCTTCTTATAAGACTTTTACTTGGATATTAAACTTGGTTCAACTCCTGTTGTGGGCACACTGGTGTTCTATCTTTCGGACAAGACAGTAAAAACCGAGGTCCCGTGTCATGATAGTCATGACATGTAAAAGATCCCTCACTCCCTCAGGTGAGTTCGTTTCAAAGGTATAAATTTCTATGCAATGCATCAGGCAGATGCCATTACCATATACGTGAAATAATCATGGAGTGACATGAATAATAATCAATCAATCAGTTTACTTGGATATTAATTACAGATAGATAAAGGTCTTGGTAAGTCACTTGAAAATACAGATCAGCCTCCAACCAAGAAGAAAAAGAGGGGTGGATATCAAGAACTTTCTCAAGGAATCAGTTCCCAAAGAAAAGTGGACAAGCTAGCAAATTGTTCTTTAACAGAAGAAGCTCTACTAGGTCAGTCCAGAATAAAATGTTGATCATATATTGGAACAGTGTTTAAAACCAATTATGACCTGAATATTTTCTTATAAGTATTGGTCCTTGTTTGTATTTGACAAACAATAGTCAAATTTTGATGTCTCTAAGGGTTCATAAAAATACTTTAAGGTATCAGAGATATAAAATATTTGACTTTACAGTCATGAATCAAGGACACATTCATGAACATATGTCAAACATTTGCCTATGCATCTGTATGAGACTTACTGATTAAAATATGTGTATATACAGTACATCATATCATTTATTAGACAATGAAATCTCATCACACCCTTTAATAAAATATAAGAAATTATCTTCATAAGTTAATTTTCCTGAATATTAAGTAATTTTGCATTATATGTGTTACAATTATACATGTAAGAAAGATTTGTTGAATACCTTATCATTTGTTTTTAACTTTTCCACAGCAAGTATTAGACATTTTGACAGGTGCCCATTTCATGGTCAATTGACTTCCTTTTTATCAAAGCACTTGCTGAAATTTCAACAATCCCATTTAAAAGGACATTCTTGTTCAGATCTTTTTTTTTTTTTAGTTTTGAGAAAGAAAAAAGAATGTTAAATGTGTTATACCATGCACTTAAAATATACAAACCTACATCATTTTTTTAAAATGTGCATTAAATAGAAGTGTTTATGGTAGGATCTATTGTTCTACTTCGCATAATGCATGAGTAAGACAACAAACCCTGGAGGTAATGAAGATGGATTTTAGGACAGTAATTGAATAAAACATAAAACAAAATATGGACTTTGACTTTATAAACTCTGTATACTTTAAATGAATTTATGTTGTTCCACATTTTTCAACAGCTCTCTATTGGTGGATATCTTCAGTTGGACCACTGTTAAAAGAAAAGTGCTACAAAGTAAGAGCATTAACAAATATCAATGACGACTCTGTAACATCTGTGTAAAATCCTGTGTTTTTCTGATATGCTGATTTGTTTTTCACTACACACTGCCATTATATGTGAAATGATCCTGGGTGCATGTTAAGAAAAGAAACCAAATTAAATCAAATATTTTGCCTGACTTTGATTACCTGATATATGAAATTAATCATGTGACAAATTTACCGTATTTTTTGCTAAATGATGTAATGTATAATGAATTAAGAGTGAGTGAGTGAGAACTTTAAACTAAAAGATATACATCATAATACATGTAATTAATATGGATAAAGTATACAATACTTATTAGTATGATAAGAGACTGACTAATGTGTTACTCCATTTTAAACACAAGTTGAATTTCAAAATAATGCTGTGTATGCATTTTTTTTTTTTGTAATACCTGGTTAAACAACCATTTTCAGCAATGCAAACAATATGTATTCATATAATAGGAAGTTGCAAAGGTAAATCTGTATACAAAGGAATTCCTGATATTACTAGATTCTGACCCATACCATAATGATTCTTCTTCTTTCAGTTGGTTATGGATTTTGTGATTTCAATGAGTTTACGAGTATCACAGAATAGATATGATCAGGAAATACCTTACAGTGATCCAGCTTGTAGGATGTCTCTGCTTAAAGTTCTCAAGGCTATAGTGATGATGCCCCATGCTAAAGTTCTGTCCCCAAATCAGTGTGCATTAAATATCTTTAGAACTGCTACCAGGGATGACAGCCCAGAGGTATGTGTTAATGCAATGTTTCTTAACAAATAAGGTATACATAAGGTACACATAGAAATAATATTGCAAAAATCATCCCAGTTATGCTATTCTGAATATCTTCTTTTTAATAGTCAGTTTTGATTAAATAATAGACTCAAACTTGATATAAACAAATCTGCACAAGTGGATGAACTATAACCACACTGTTAGCAACATAAGTTTTTTATAAATCTGTAGACTTCTTATCAAATGTATTGGAGGTAAGCTATTTGGGACATATCTGTAAACTGTTTATCACACTTATAAGCCCTTCTTACAGATAATTAAAGAATATATAAAATTCAAGATTATTGATTCCTATGCCTCAAAAAAAAACATAGCAACACTAAGATTTCAGTTTGTGATTTTGATTGATTTTTATGTCCCCGGATCGATAGATCGGGGGCATATTGTTTTTGTCCTGTTTGTTTTTTTGTTTGTTTGTCTGTCTATTGTCAGCTTTAACCTAGGCTATAACTTTTGAACCGTGAGGAGTAGACTTCATATTTGACATGCATATTCAACTAATGAAGCCCTTTCAATTGACACTAAAGTCAATGACCTTTTGACCTTGACAATGACCTTCACGCTAAAAATAACTTTTAGGATTTGTTGCTATAATTTTATAACCGTGAGGGATAAAGACTTCATATTTGACATGCGTACTCAACTAATGAAGCCCTTTCAAATGACACCAAAGTCGATGACCTTTTGACCTAGACAATGACCTTCACGTTGAAAATAACTTTTTGGACATGTGCCGCCAGGGGCATTTTTGTTTCACAAACACAGCTTGTTTCACTCTGCCAGTACATATTAAATTTTCTTATGTCAGGTATCCACCTTCTCGATGGAAGCTCTGAGATATTTAGAAATCATTGTACACCCAAGAGCTCCCTGTTTCCTAAAACCAAGAATATTGCCTTCGACTGATCCAGAAAATCAATCAGTACAACACTATAATGAAATTCCTTCTTCATCAAGCAATATCCTGTATAGCCAAGTTAGACTGTCCGATATGTCAACAGATGCAAACAGTCAACTTAGTAGTAGTACAGCAGTTAATGTCACCAGCACTGGTCACTGGGATCAACCTTCTACATCAAAAGTAGAGGCACCACATGTTGATTCCCCCTCACAAGCAAGCATCATAAGTGATGATTCAGATGATAGTTCTGATGAGGAAGTGATAGATGATTCAGATGACCATCAGCATGTGCAACATCTTACAGAAAGTGATCAGGCAACAAATAGTGAATCTTTAGCTAAAAAAGACCAAATACAGTCCAGCAGAGGATGTTCGTCAATAGAAGAGACTTCCTCTAAGAAAAATGATATTGAAAGTTCTTTGATTGTGCGTAGAGGCTCTATCAGTCTTGGAGTAGGTGAACAATTAGTCGAGTTCTCAGATACTTCTGAACAAACCACTGAAGAAAAGGTTTTAATTTCAAATTCTGTTGAAAAATTACACACAAAACAGTCGGACAGAAATACACAAAAGGATGTGAATTCAAAGTTAGGTAGTAATGCTTTATTGCAATCCAGTGACATCAGTGATTTAGAGAGAAGTGCTGAAAGTGTTAAAGCAAAGGATAAAATAAATGACAAAGGCTGTAAATCATCTGATATAATGGAGGTTGAAAACTCAGACAATGATAAAGAGGTAAAGAGTGGCTTCACTTTGTGCTTTTAGTATGTGCGATTTTTTTACATCTATTAAATTCAAACAGAATGATATTTTGAATATATATACACTTGATTCTGATTAATGGGAATAGGGATAATACTAGCATACTTAGAAAGTGCTTTCTTGCAGATGACTGTGAATGATTCATATTGATTTTTTTTGTAGAATGAAGAGGTAGAAAGTATGCTAATGACATTCATGGATGTGGACCCAGATGATGTGTCATAGGACAGAGACAGTTTATAAAGTAACATTTTGCCAGTCAACTGGAATATACTATATTGTTCTATAGAATCCTTTCTCAGATGTTTGGTGCTATTATTTAATAATAAATTAAACAGATTCATTCCTTCAAATTTGTGTAATACAAAAATAAATTTTTGTTTGTAAGAAATACATTTTGAATACAATGTAGTTTCAAGAATTACCTTAAAAATCATAAATACAGTAAGGTTTTCAGTACATTCTTTCAAATTTTGTTACATACCCATCATTCTGTTTTTATGTGCAACACATTTCCACATAAATTTAAACTTTTGTAGCGGTATTACCGGTACGTGTATTTTGTAGCGGTATTACCGGTACGTGTATTTTGTAGCGGTATTACCGGTACGTGTATTTTGTAGCGGTATTACTGGTACGTGTATTTTGTAGCGGTATTACCGGTACGTGTATTTTGAATAACACTGTTTTGTATCTTAAAAGATACAGAAAAGTGCTATTCAAAATACATGTAATACTATTACAAATGTATAATGATTAAGCACTGATAATCGTCATCTACATCAAGGTCAGGTATAAAAAGGCAACCAACTTACAAGAATCCGAAAAAGTGAGGAAAATCTCATAGAGATAATTCCTGTAAATATTTCATATTCACACATTATTTAATTAAAAGTTCATTAGGTCCTGGGTTCAACTCCTGTTATAGGCACACTGGTGTCCTGTATTTTGGAAAAGACAGTGCAAACCAAGGCTCTGTGTCACAGTAGTCATACAGTGTAAAAGATCCCCCATTGCAAAGGTATTAATTTCTATGCATTACATACATGAAGTAATCAAGGTTGACGTAAAACAATAGTTAATCAAACGTTAGAATTGAATACATGAAAAGCATAGGAAATTTTCATGTAAGAAATCAGTTTAAGAAATCAAATTTACTCTAAAGCCTTGCTGTATTGTGAACAAGTATCCATGTATGTATGAATGTTCATGTGGATTCAACATGACTTTTTTCTTATTCTCACTTGAATACGCAAAACACAAATTACTCATTCTGGTCTGGTTTTATATTTTAGTCACCTATCAAATCTATTGTTTAAAAAACTTGGGCAGATTTCTGCCCCAGGAGAACAAAAGAATGGTGTGTATAAAAGCTCAAGTCAAAAAGGTGAATCTGTAATCACGATCTTGCATATTGTATGCTAGCTTCAGATGAGATATAAAACTGCCTGTGTATTTACAGTAGATTACAGTATTATACATATGATATTAGTTATTTAGCTCTGATGTGTAAGCTATATCAGTACTATATATGTATAATAGAACTGAACTCAAGTATTATTTTATGTATTTTTGAGTAGTTGTTACTCATTTTCTGCAGTATCATGCATCATTTTGAGGATTTTAAAATGAGTAATGCAAAATGGGATCTGGAAATAAAATGGATATTGAAAAGTATGGTTTCATTTTTTCTTATTTCACTAAGAAGTAATACCATTGCTTGGTTCTTCAGATACATACATGTATTAAATCACACAATATTTACATGTCTTTGGCACATTGGAACTGACATGGTCCATGGTTACTATAATTGGCTCAGGATAAGAGGACTAGAGTTCAAATCCTTAAAGAGCTTCCTTAGTGTCCTGTTGTTCAAATGAGACAGCAAAATCTGGTGTCCTTTGTGATGATAGATATTGGCATAAGAAAGATCCCTCCCTGCTTCAGATGTGTTTGTTGTGTGGTCTAGAGTTATCGGACAATGCATTAATGAGGTTGGCACATGAAAGATCCCTCCCTGCATCAGATGAGTCTGTTGTGTGGTTTAGAGTTATCAGGCAATGCATTAATGAAGTCCTGACACAATATAGGTGAAATATCACTGATCTGTTGATTCCAATAGTCAATCAAACAATCTTGGACACATGGGATGTTATACTACTAGTTGTGGTTGTTTGATACAGTCATAAATAATATACAAAGTAGCCTGAGGTCAGCAGAACAACTTTTTTTGTTGCTCTGTCTCTTTATCTTTGTTGTATGGTTCTTAATTCCGTTTCTCATTGGGCCAGACGCCACAATATTTGCCCGAAAAACTTGAGACTGGGTGATATGAATTAAGGATGCAACATCGTTATTTCATAAAGCATCATCAAAAAGGTTTTATGAAAGATTTTCAGAACCAAGAGGAACGAAAAAAAAAAGGAATACATAGTACTATGCTAAATCAAAAACTTGCAGTATTTTCAGATTAAATTTATTTTTATTACATCCACATTGTCAATATAATTTAATTAAGCGAAGGCATCACACTGATTTTGTCTCCAATTACAGAATGTAATGTGATTTATGTATTATACAACATTCAATAATTTCATGTTTTCATGAGATATATTAATATTACATGTATATATTTTGGGAAGCATTTTATTTTGTACCCCTGTTCCACACATGTATGTGTAGTTAATGGTGAATGTACAAGTATATGCAAATTAATTTACTACATATTACAAAAAAGTCTAGTGAAATTTGTTACCAATCTCCGTTTTTCTATTCTATTTATATTAATGCAGTTATAAGCACCTAGCATATATATATATAAATCAAATCTCATCTAACTCTCTGCATCAAGCTCCCTGACTTTAAGTAATATTTTCTTCATAGATTTCCAACTCATACACCATACCATAAAACCACCATATAAACTAAACTAATTTTGATAAAAAGAAAATTCATTCTAACTCTTGCCATTTAATTTACACCTACCGCTTGTACTAGAGCATACTATGATTAAGTTCTTTTCATTCCCATATATATATAATATGTACTTGTCTGTTTGCTGATTTTGTCATAAGTCTGATAAATGCACCAACTGACAACTTTCACTTTGAGTAGGCTATATTTATAGGATCATATTCAACAATTCAAAATATAAAGACCAGCTTTTTCAGCTGTTTAGTAATTTAGGATGAAGTGAAAACCCCAGTTCCAATTTTTATGTTTAGAATGAAGTTGATACCTTTCAGCAACATTAAAGACTGCAATTTTAAGGTTCTTTCTGTATTATGCAAATTACAAATACATTACAAAGAAACTAAACAATACCTTTCATGATTGTTTTGTCAATGATGAATTTTGTTCCCTATAACCTTTTGTGGTTATTATGTCAGAGCTTTACAGCAATACATGTTTAGTCTTTTGCATGATATTACAGTTCAAAAGAAAGTGTACTCAGATGGAAACATGTCTCAATATTCAGTCTTTAACTCTTTATTAGACAAAAAAGTGTCAAAAATTGTTTGCATACATTCCTAAGATCACAATACAAAAAAAGTAGTTAATATCTTTAGAATATCAAATTCAATTAAATTGCATAGATTTAAAGTATTCCTTATATTTAAAATTAAGATACATGTATCATAAAAGAAATACAATTTTCATAAATCTAAATCAAAATTTTATCTTTAATCATTGTCTCTTCCCAGAGCTATACTAGGCAAAGGAATCTCTCAACTAACCAATGTTAGAAAAATCTATAAACAAATACATTACTACATCAATTGTGTGTAAAAAAACCATCACAATATCAATAACTCTTATAAGATAAAAGCTATGTATAGAAAAACTCTATTAAAAAATACTAGAACACTTTTCTATCACAGCCTGTGCATAAATTCAAAAGTTTTATCTAAAATACAAATAAATAATGTTTATAGTCATGTGATGAATTTTAATGATAGTGAAAATAGTATGAAGCCTAAATAGATATATCATTCCACTGAGAAAATTTTATTGAGTCTCGTCCAGTTCCTACAGACATTTCCCTTACATAATGAGTGCCTTCCCAGCCTCGTTTCACTTGTCTCTTTAGTGCTGAGAAGGGCATGTGTGTCTTGGGAATAGTTGGAGTTGTTATAAACTCATCTTCAATGTCATATTCTGAATGAATTGGTCTTGATGTATAGCGGAAGGAAGCCATGGCTGTTTTTGCTCTTCTCATGGTGGCTGCTGAGATCTCGTTCCCAACTGAATGTCGGAGAGGGAAACGCTTTGCACTGAATAATGAATCTGTAAAACAAAGATAATAATTTGCTACAAAATTATACTTGAGATGTATCACATCTGAGATAATAGCCAAAGGTAAGCAACTGTAATTATTCAATAAGAACATCCTTATGCACAATAAAATGGCAGCTTCCAGCAACATTTCAAACTTTTAAGAAGCCTAATCTTCATAACAGCCATGTCAAGTAACCTTTCAAGTCAATATATATGTCGATAACATATATTTGTTAGTAGAGCTTAATTGAATATGATGATTTAAAACAATCCATCATAGAGTTGTCTTTCTCACCATAGGACTGTTCTTTAATGAGCAAATACCTTGAGTAACTTTAGATATATAAGGTGATAATTACAGTTATCAACATACTTCAATTTCAAACTGATACTGCATTCTTCATTTAAATCTCTTAGATTGATACACATTTCAAATGATGATATCATCATATTAATGTTTAAATTCAAATTTTCTTGAATTATTCATGAATGCAATTTACCATCAAATGCAAAACTATTCTTTGCTCTTTGTTCAAACTGACTAGAGATTTGAGCAGGCTCTGTTTTTCCTGCAATAAACAGAAATAAGAAATTTGAAATTGGAAATCATGAATTTGATATATGATGTTTGTGGCTGTGTTTGTCAAGCAGCTGATTCCTGATTTAATCATTTAAAAGTCAGATAAATGTATTTACTGTTGTTGATTCAGTTTTACAAAATCATTTTACTAATTATAGATTTGGATAATATATGTACAATGTAATGATTGTTGAATCTACATCAGTTTATAGAGATAATGGTGTACTGAATTTGTATTTTTGTAACACATAGAAATTGTAAATACACTAACTTGGAACTGAATGAAAGAGAGGTTCCTCCACATATGATCTATCAGACACCTTGTGGTATTTGTTGAAGAGACTATACAATGGATAAGGTATTACACAAGTTAAAATAATATATGTAATTATAAGGTGATTGAACATTTAAAGAGATACCTTCAAACATTCTAAAATCAAGAAAGTCCATGAATAAATATTTTTGGCATAATATTCTCTCTTGTATTCTCCTTGAAATTGCCCCTGCATGGATTTGCCACTCAAAATCAAATTGTGTTTGTTAAGGTTGTTAAACTGAAAATCCATGTTTAAAGCAAGGGCTTTCCCCAGTTATCTTAAATTATTCTTGTGTTTCATACTGCTTTATACTGTTACACAAACGGAATTCTCAATTTTGGTTTATTTATCTACAATAACATACATGTATTTTGATCAGAGTCCTTTTTTTTTGAGGGGGGGATCATGGTTTTATGAGATAAAAAAACAATAAATAATAAAAAAAAAAAATTGCTTTGCATCAAAATCTGCGAGTGAAGGCATCCCTTTAATTAATATGAACAGATTAACATTTTCTCATCTTCTCATTCATAAAATTTTAAAATCTTTTGTATTCTAAAATTATGCTATTTTAAAAATTACTATTAACAGTCATATTATTAAACTTGTATATGTGCTACTGTACTATACTTACCATCGTATCATAGGGATGAATCGTATACAGTTTGCACGGACAAATAAGCCTTGATTTTTGTTGCATTGAAAATACCTCCTACCCAAAATCATGCCATCGTTGTCACCAACTGAAAAATATAATTCATGGGTTTAAAGTTCTTTTGTGATGGAACCCCTGCATCACGCATTCCAACACTTGTTAGAAAGACATGAGGGATAAGATTGTGTTCATGAAAACTCGGCACCTTTGGCCTTTTAGTCACTTAGGCCCTTAGAATTAAATTTATGTTTATTCTTCACAAACGCTGTCAGGACATAGTTACTTACATGTAACATTTAAATGACCCCACTATCATAATGGTGAAAAGGTATTAGTAATATCCATGATTTATTTCTCTCTTTATAGCCTTGAATATCTGAAAAACTTCTATCCTTTCTCCTTCTATGGATATGTCTCTAAATTTCAAGCAGACTTGACACAGAGAAGATCATCATTTATGAATGTTCATGGTAAGAGAAGAACAAAATCAAACCACTAATCATCTTAAGCAGCCTTACCAGCATGTTCCAGCATGACTCCAACCCAGTCTCCTTTACGATTAACAACAGTGCCTTTATATTTTACAACTCCTCTGAAGACCATATGGCCAATCTTGACTTCCACTCGCTGGCCAATATTAATATTATGATATAGCACCATCTTGATAGACTAAAGTTTGATATCCTATGGCAACATGTACCTGAAAAACAAAATACTTTACTTCTGATTAAACCTTGTTGTTTTTTTTTTAACTTAATATAAAAAGTATACAGCAGTAATTGTTAAACTGAAAAGTACTTACTTAGTTTATAATAAATTGTTTCTCTGTTCAACTTTTAGTTCTTGTATACTCAGTAATTAACATCATTAAGAGAGTGTGTTTCTCTTTAACCAGATCCATTAACATGAAATAGAATTATATGATCACTATATTACTCTGCAGTTCAGAAACCACCTCACAGAGTCACAGAACATGATTTTTCACAATTTAAGTTCAGTTAAATATCACTTTATTTTTTCAATCCAAAAACATACCCATATGTAGACTCCTTAAAAATTATAAACAGTCTTAATCCAAAGAATTAATGTAGTCATAAGTTCAAATTTTTTAACACCTCAGAAATGTAGAACAAACTGACTATATGAAAGGTTTTAAAGATACTTGAAGTGTATGAAATGAATTCAAATCAGTTTACTATCCAAACACCAAATTGGAAACTTCATATCAACAATCTAATATCTTATGAAAGTATCCAGAATCATGGACATTTGTTTCTTAAATTCACATATTAGTACCTGAAATAATTTCTAAAAAAGTAAAATCTCAGAAAGTTGAAGTATACAATGAATTACATGTATTATAACGATTAATCATTCAATAAAGAGAACCAATATCTATTCAAAGTAAAAATATTACCACCTAGATCCTATACTGAAGAATATCATATTTCAGTCTGTGATATGATCATTTCAGAGATATATATCACAGCAGAATTTATGAATGAACTCATTGTTTCATTTTACAATTAAGTTATTGTTGGCCTTGCCAGTTGTATTTATTTACTTAGAATTTAAATCACAAAACAAATAAAAACACTTGTAGATAACATGAATTGTATTCAAAGTTTGTAAATAGGTTTTATAAACACTTTGATATGGCTAGCTAAAGCAAAAGATGCATTATTTTGAATCAATATTTACAATCAATATATGGTCTACTTCACATAAATGACATGTATCTAAAATCAAAGTGGTAAATAAATTGGTTCCCAAACATTTAAGTACTAACTCTGTGATAATGCTTTTAGCAATTTTAGTGTCCCTCTGTTTCAAGATGATTTAAATAGATAAAGTCATTAGTCAAACCATAAAAGATTCCTTGCTAAGTAAATGAAAATATTTAGATAGAGGATTGAAGTATGTTAAAGGGATGATACAGGAGATCAGTTAAACATAAACACTGTTTTTTGTCTATACTGCCTTGTCCAAATCTTTTAAGAGGAGACAACAAGGTCCTGACCCTCGTCCCCTGAGTGACTGTTAGTCGGGACTCCTATTGATCAAGGATCTGAGCTCAGCTTACAGACGGGCAGAGCACGGTTTACTTATGTTAATGTACCCTTACATATTTTTGATAGCAACATATCATTCTATAAACATTTCGTGTATAATAGATTTTTATGACCTCTCTTCTTGAGAAACCTTTTGATCCTTGTTCTCTATATGGAGAATTATTTTTAAATTTTTAAAGGTGTGACCTTTGATTGCAGTGCTGCTTTTGTGGTGAGTGGGAAGGTGGGCACCCGTAAACCAGTTAACACCAATTGAATGACATTTGTAACTTCAACTGACCGTCCTAAGTCAATATATCGTAACCACAGCACAATCAAAAATATTTTTGTAATGTCTTTTTCCATTTATATTCTACTATTATCATGTTTTGTGTGCATGTCCTTGATGACTTTTGTCATACAGCTTTGTCAGATATCTTCAGTTTTCTCATTTACACATAACATACACATTTTGTATTGTACTTTTTATCATAACTATATGGACGAAATTACATCACAGTTGGCTCATTTAAGACAGTAAAACAAGATATAGTTATAGCAGTGGTACTAATTCCATTAGAATAGTCCTTTTTATATCAACTCTTAATAATCATAAATTGCAACATTTTGCATTACAGTACGTATTGTAATGATTTATGTTTAAATTGTTTAGAGGAAGATAAGATGAAAATATTTTGCCCCTCCCGTGTAAAATTTAAATGCAATGTATATACTTATGTAGGGCTGCGTACTTAAAATTTATAATCTTCAACATCGGCAGAATTGTTTTTTTACTATTCAAGACCACAGACTGTAGTTGCAATGACCCTGTGCCCCCAATGTGAATATATATATAATGGATATTATACTCATTTGGGGGCACTAAGGGTCATTGCATCTATGACCTGTGTTCAAGACAATAACATGTTGTACTACAAAATGTAGTATCTAATTTGTTAAGAAGAAAATCATGAAAATGTAGCTTTCATTGTGATGACAAAGTCATATTAAACCATCAACAAAATATATCAACAATTAGTATTAAGTTATATATCCTTTAATTGTTATAATCGACTAGTTAGATGGTAAATAAGTTGACATTTATATTTAACTTGTATTTCATATATACTAGTACATGTTCAAAAGTTAACTTTTGATTATATTTACAGATGTAATTTTTAGATTTTATTCAACATATCATTTTATTGTTATTTGCTGAGCAAACTAAATAATTTTGTTGAAAAAAGGATATGTACATGTACATTGTCATGTATAAGAACATTGTCAATTGTATAAGAACATTGTTTAACAGATGTATATTATGTCAAGACTGTACATTTTATACTGCCCCACTTTATCTGTTACAGTATTTAACTTGGATATTATTTATGTCAAATGTCATTATGCTTTCTTTTAATCATAATATTATGCATATCATGGAGTTACTACATTAAAACTAAACATTGATGAGTACTTCCAAATTTAAACACAGATATTTGTATTTTGTATCCTTAATTTAGCTCTGTTTGTACTTGAATATTTATGACCCTCAGATACAAGAGATAATTCTTTAATTTCTGTTACTTTTTGTTAGTTTTAGATAGATTAAGTTTTATTTAATCTTATTAACATTATCATTAGAGTTATTTTTTTAATTATCATTATTGTTATCATAAATTATTATTTTTTAATTATCATTATTATTATCATAAATTATTAATATTATTATTATCTAATATTATTATTATTATCTTAGTCTAATGGTATTAGGTATTTTACATGTAATGCAAAGAAGCTGTAAATTAAATGGAGCTATAAAGTTAAGAGAATTTACCTTCATGTTGATTATCAATGAACATGTTCATTTCACAGATCTATCAATTATGTAACACAGATTAATGAATGTTTTTGAAAATACTACCAGAATGCATTCAGATGTTTAAAGTAATATCTATAAAATCTATTGTTAGACTTGTTCCAGTTACCAAATTTAGTATGATGGCATTTATGATAGTAACTGAAACCATTCAGTTTATAGATGTGTCAAAAAAACCTAATGATTTTCAATTCTGATCTAAGTTAAATCTACTTAAGTTTCTCCTTTTCATTTTCTTCCCTTTATTTATGCTTTTTAACAGTCTTAAATTTCATCTTAAGAATTTTAATAAGATTATTTGAACTGTTTAAAAGAAATATTATATATCAATATGAAATATTCTTATTTTAGTAAGATATGAAAGAACATTTAACCAAAACAACACTGCCATTTTGCTGTTTCTGATAGAGAGATCAAATGGTACCTATAGAAAATTACTAACATACTCAGCAGTAGTCAATATGAAAATCCATTCTACTAGACAAAATACAGATATTGGTTATATCACAAACCCCTGTTTAACACCTCCTTGCTGAATCCTTACACTCAATTTTTGTATTATAAAGCTTATTGAATATAGTTAATAAAATTGCTTAAACCATCACAAACCCCTGAAGAACGAGGGGTGGATCAAGTTACGTGCTGTGGTGGAGGAAGCATGCCTTGAAACTATATGGGTTTTTTTTTCCCAATTACTACTGCCAGTCTCTGTTTTGCGAATCTATCGGATTTCATCAAAATGATAAATGAAGGACTTTTAATCTTTCACATCCTAATGTATATCATGACATGGGGTCTTAAATAAATTGGTTTATATTGTCTTGTCCACAGGATCCGGAATAGCACTGAAAGCAAAAATGTAAAAATTTTAGCTTAATCCTCATGAGCAAGAATTACTATATGAAAATATGCCAGTGGTGCAAATTACCTTTTGCTCTGCCTTATCTAGGTCATGTTGTTATATAAGACATTAGGAAAATTTAGTCAATCCATATGGATCAGGATGAGTATTCCTAACTTTACTTATTTATTTATTTTTGTTTTTACCCACAATCTCATCTTGGTCATGTCATGATATAATCACAATATAAATTTCAATGGATTTTTAAATAGACTGTTAGCAAATGGATGTTACCTTGGAAAATTACCGTCCGGTAAGTACATGAGCACTTAATTGAAATATAGGTTGCAACATATTTACATGTTTATATGACGGATATGTCTGTGATGTATACCGACATTACGCCGATAAAATGGGTTGATGCACGCAGAATCTCCGATTTCAATTCTTTCCTTAATTACATTGATATTGGTTTTCGTATTGTCTAGATATTTGCGGGGTTTTGAAAATTACCTTGATGGGTAGACCTACAAAGGCTCATTGATGGTAAAGAATCTCGGACTAGAAGGACAATTCCTTATTTAGATGATTTCAAGCTTGTGTATCAAATTAATATCCTATAAAGTGAATTCAACCATAAATAACAAATTTTACGTACCTCGAAATCAATATTAAAAACCTTAAATAATCATGTTAGGTCAAATGAAATAACGGGCACCTGTCGACGGCCATATTGTTTACGGTATCTAAGAAAATCTTGGTCAATTGAATGCTTTAGTAAAAAAAAAAAAAAAAAACAACCTTGATCCCGATACTTTTTATGATAATCCATTTACCAGAGATATATAATCTGTGCTTTTACTATGACATCATAATGGAGGAAATTTGAAATATAATTTTCTAGACTATGACACGATAAACTGAGTAATCTGGCATCAATACAATAATTAACAAAAATATTTCTGTCTTCAGCTATAACTTGAGCAAATAAACTAAAATAATCACTCAACAACAAATTTCATTATCTTTTTCCTTGCACGCCTAGAAATGATTTTGATGTGACTTACACATATACATTCATTCCCTTAACTCTATATAAATTGCTGTGACGAGATAAAGAGGGGGTTTCCCTTTTCAGAAGATATTTATCCTAAGGCAACATAATATGTTAATATTGATTGATCGATTGATTATTGTTTAACGTCTCTCAACGATTAGTATTAATAAATATTTACTATACACATTATCTTTTCACCTAAATTTGTTTTCTTAAAGCTTGTGCTGGTAGTCTCCTTTTTCTGAAAATTTGTATCAACCGCAAAAATGTGAATATATGACTGTCTTTCTTGTCTCTGTCCTTACTCACTTTCCTTCAGAAGGACCCTCCGTCTTATCGTATATTCTCAAAATTCAGCATAAAATACAGACGAATGAAAGTTTGAATTTTTGACAGAGAGAAAACTGTATGTGTACAGATACAATAGGCGTAAGAACCGAGGGAGGGGGCTGCCTCCACTGATTCCACTTTTTAAATGTTAAATGATGCCGTTCAACCGAAAAGCTTTCCCTCAAATTTTGTAAATTATACGAATTGCAATCTTCTTCTTGAGGAGAGAGTTTTTAAATAAGACATATTTCCTGTTATTCGATCCTTAAGCTATTGTAAATGTTATGTAATAATTATATGTAATTCGAATAAACACTGTTTAACCCAACCCTTCAGTAGAATTTTAGAATTAAAATTCAATGAGATTATATACAGTCGTATTTCTAATGGAGTCAAATATTTGCAATGTAATAATGTTCAGCAGTTTCTGGAGATCCACACAGACATTTATCACCAGAGACATGGTTTTTATATAACTCTGCATTCAGGGAGCTGCAACCGAAGCGAAATCTTTTGATGATGGATTTGAAGTGGATCTTATGGTTTGTCTCAACATTAGTAAAATAATACAAAGCTACATGCAAGTCAATCCTGAATTAAGTAAAAACAAGAGCAACGGCAACGTAGCATATACCCCGCCCCCATTGGTTATTTTTGTAACGTGGGCATAAGCACTGACACTCCTTTCAATTTTTCTGTATCGGCGCTTTTCAGTTATTGAGAATTGAATAGGAATCAGCATGATGATCCAAACCAGCATATTTTCACTAATCAACAATCAATCATCGGCGATAATTATTTTATGGCTGTGCATAATAAAACTTGACCTAGATATCTTCATGATGTATCCTTATACCAAACATCCATTCAATATCTTTATCCATTCCTGAGATAATGAGTTGAAACTGCGTATTTTAAGAAATTTTCAAAGTCCAAAAGGGTATAACTCTGACAATAATAATTAACCATATCTAAATTACAACTTATTTTAAGTTAAAACTTGACTTAGATATCCTTAGGTGTATCTGCATACCAACTATCAATTCAATACATCTAGCTATTTCTGAGAAAATGAAGAGAACTGCTAATTTCCAGAATTTTTCAAAAGTACAAGGGGAATAACTCTCACAAAAATTATTGTACCATAACCAAATTTGAACTTGACCTAAATATCCTTTAGATGTACCAGTATATCAAATATGAATTCAGTATCTTCATTGGTTCCAAAGATAATGTGCGGAAAATGCGATTTTTCAGAAATTTCCTAAGTCCGAGGACGATAACTCTGACAAAAATTATTGAACCATAACCAAATTTAAATTTGAACGTGACTTAGATTTTATTGAGATGTATCTGCATATCAAATATCAATTATCAAATCAGTATCTTCATTGGTTCCAGAGATAATGAGCGGAAAATGTAAATGGACAGACTGACCGATAGCAGCAAAACAATATGCCCCTCCTTTTTCGAAAGGAGGGAGGGGGCATAAATATAACAAAATAAAATGAGTAGCAGTTAACACACACACACACACACACACACACACACACACACACACACACACGTGCACACATACATTATGTGTCTTTTACGTCAGGAGTCCCAGGTACCTGCTCTTGCCTCGGAGTTCAAGAGGTCCTTGACAGTCCATCGCTGGTAACATTGCATCAGGGGCATTCTATTTTACTTTACCATAGATCTGTATACAGTGTCGAGATCGTAAATAGTTCTTCACGGAGGATATGACTATATAGTATTTTCGTATCCCTGTGACTTTGGTACTTTCTATGTGTATAGTTTTAGCCTAAATTCTTCTTGAACACTTGGATTGGACACCTTGATCTTGATACTATAATGTAAAGGACGAAAGTATATATAATATATTATACTTGTCAATATGTTTTGGGAGCGGCTAGTCATATGCTAGTAATAAACTCTCCCAAACTCTGGTCACTGTACTGCTTTTAATTTCCAATGAAGTCTACTATAGCACGTTATTTTGGGTGTTACTGCGACCGTTTCGTACTCGGTACTGCGCAGTACAGTATCAAGGTCCCCAAGTATGCCTAGTCGTTGGTTGAATTAAATGTACCTTTACTCACAGCAGCCTCTCACCTCTGCCAGTCTGGGTTTGAATTCCAATGTGGAAATAGAAAGTGGCACAAAAGACATGCCGGAAGTCCGTGTTTTTCTGGAATGCTCTGACTTTCTCCAAAAACAACGATTGCCACCATTTATAGGGCGTGGTTATTGAGCAATACAATGCTGAGTTTTTTTCAAAGAATTTTGTTAAAATCTCGTGCATATTTCTATATATAAATATACAACCATGAAGACCAAGTAACGGATACTATTCTCCGCCCTAGAGATACAAATCAGACAGTTGACACTGTACAGAACGAGTGGCGGTCGATGACATCTCTCATTGCAACGAAATAGTATACAAGTCTCTTGAACAATAGCATGATTACCCCAGCACATTCCACAAGTGGTACATAATTATATATTACTTAATGTAACAAGATATTGTATACTTATGTATATATTACAGCACAAGGCGGGCGCTGGGACGGTCCTGGACTCTCACAACAATGTTTTCACGTATCATTGAAAGCACAGCGAAATTATTCGAGAAAATGGTAAGTATATATATCTTTGCTCATGCACAAGTATATGATAACAGAAATGTAGATTATTTTAATTTTATTAACTGATAACCCTTTATAAACGTGGAATCTATATGTTTTGAGCGATATGTACATACAATGGATATAATAAGCTTTTTATCATAGTAAACAAATTATCACTGTAGATATTGTTGGATTATAATACGAACATGAATAAAACCGAGAGGGATCATGAACTGTAAAGTTAAGAGCAGAGCATTACAATGGAGGGTGTAAGAGATAGGATCAGTTCACGTAAATAACTTCCTGATAGACCTCAGAGACCTCTACTGGCGTTAACAACAAATTACAGGTAAGAATCGGCTACGACAGCTTGTATTATCCGTCCTATGGTGTTATATATATACTTTAGTACTTATTGGATGTGTGTTCCATTAAAGCAAGATTAGTAATCTGTCCATTTGAAAAGTCATAAACACATAAAAAAGGTAACATATAGATTAGAATGACACATTTAACAATGACAGTTTTGGACAATTATTAGAACTTGAAGAATTGCTTGCTATTTCCCCGTGTTGGTCAGAAATTCGAAACCGTTATAGTATGAGCACTGAAGTTCTTTTTATTGCATGAAAGTGTACTATTCTGAAAATTTTCCCTAACTTTCAAAAGTAAGTCTTCTTTTAAAGAATGTCTCGATTATCCCAACACTGAAAGTCACGCTTTCAAAAATACACTACAGGTTGTACCGAAAGACATTTAATGGTTGACTTCATGATGTTCCTGAAGAGCCATTGGTGTGTTGAATGTTAAATTGCACGGCTCGCACTCGAATTTCTGATTGTTGACAGAGGCACTTTCATTGTGGACTTGTCGGAAATGCTGTTTCAGTAGCGGTAAATGTCTAAAACGCTTACGACACATTAAACATAAGTAAGGTTTTGTCGGATTAGTCTTGTCTTTCCGGTAATGTACGGAAAACGTCGGGATAAGACGATCTATGTTAAACTTGTTAAAAGCCGAATCTTTAGGTGCTTTTTGTGGTCTCCCTAACGATGATGGTGTCTGTCGCAGTCGAGTAGGCATGCTAGATTTTCTACGATTTGATGAAGGCTCCCGCTTGATCTGAATGTTATTTAATTGAGATATCGAAGAAGTTGTTTGTTTTACAGCGGATGACGAAAACTGACTATTGATATAGTTATGCGTGTTTGCTGGAAATACTGGCTTATCAAAGTCCACGGTATTCGTTTTCATTTCCGGATTTTTATAAAATGACGACGATTGTACAACGGGTTTTCCATAAGCACCGGTAACAAAACGAGCTGTTTCTGGTACCGGAAGTGGGTTACAACCAGTAAGGTGGTTATCGGCATGGGTAGTCAGCGTATGAACATCGGCGCATCGGTAAAAACACAAGGCGCACGCAAACGGCTTTGATGCAAAATCGTCAAAATCGGAAACTAATCTGGCATACCGTCCATTGGAAGGTGGGTAGTTGTAGACGCCTTCCTCCATCTGAGGTTCAGTTTTTTGATACTGAGGTTGATGAATGTCGTCTTTTGGAGTTTGATATGATGATGAATGATATTCCATGGTAGCCTGCAGAGGTATCTTGGACTCTTTTGCGGAATAGTCTGTTCTTGGAGCGCTATATATTTGCGTGTCGTTTCCACACACTGACACATGGGAGGGCAGACTTTGCTTTGTATGAACTTTTTTGGCGCGATGAACTTCTTGAGCAATTACTTGACCATGTTTTTCTTCGCAATGAGATCGTAATTGTTCCAGTGATTCTGCTTCAAATTCACAATACGAACATGTTTGTTTTTCTATGGTGACCTCCTTTTTTGATATTTGTTGATTGTGATCGGGATGGTTATCCCGGATATGACGTTGCAAATGACCAAATGTTATAAAAGGCATTCTACACACATTACATATGTGACAAAGCAATTCATGTTTTCGTACATGTCGGTCATACGTACTTTTATAATTCGTTCCATAAGCACAGAAAGGGCATTTGTGACGTAAAGGGCCCTGATTCTGATTAGCTTGTGAACGATGGGGTTCGGTAGGGCTGTTTTCTAGCTCTTGTATAGACATGTCCAAAGTCAGATCGTAGTCATTGTTATAATTAACAAAGTCGCCATTCTCTTCGTTGCTGATGTGATGAACGTTTTTCAGGTGAAGGTCAAGGACAAGTTTTCTTCCGAATGTTTTATCACAATACGGACAGGAATGTTTTGATTCGTTATTCTGTTCTCGTCGTTCGTCTGACATACTGACGCTGGACATGGTCACCCCATCGATCAGCGACCCTTCTTCCATATCAGGTTCTTCGTAATTGTATGAATTTTCAGACACCATTATGATTGCGTCGTCTTCTGATCTTTGTGAGCTTTCTATGTGATTTGTATTAGCCCCAGCTATGTGTTTAGAGTCTGTTGTGCTGTATTCTTCATTCTCCAGGTCTTCCTTATCGTTTCCATTGACATCTACGTTATATTCGGAACTATCTAAATCGGACTCGCTGTTTCCTTCCTGTCTATCTCCCCCGTTTACTTCTGTACTGTCAATGGTGATGGAAGTGTCGTCTCCTTGGAGATTGTGCGCAATTCTTTTATGACTTACAAGACTTCCGGGAGTCATAAATGGCTTGTTACAATGAGCACAGTGGAATTTGGCCACATAATGCTTCCTGACGTGACGTGTAAGATCTGAACTATACTGAGTTCCATATGGACACATCTTGCATGGATATTTAATGGAATCTTTCGATGAAGCAGCATTTGGAGTGACGAGTTCTGAATGTTCCTTTCTTTTATGGAATTCTACATTTCCGACAGTCTTGAATGGCATATTACAAATATCGCAATTAAACGTTGCGATAGCATGTTTACGAACGTGACGATTTAGGTCGGATTTGTAACGGGTTCTGTATGCACACATCGCACATTTATATCTTTTCGGTAGATGTGACCGCTTGCCTACAATGCCTGTTGAATTT
Source organism: Pteria penguin (assembly GCA_035048485.1). Classification (NCBI taxonomy): domain Eukaryota; kingdom Metazoa; phylum Mollusca; class Bivalvia; order Pterioida; family Pteriidae; genus Pteria; species Pteria penguin. The sequence continues at coordinate 32,415,730 of CM068583.1, forward strand.
CGCGGTACTTTTTCCTCAAACGCCGCTTCTTCCTCTACATCATACGGTTCGTCGGCAGTCACATGAGCGAGGGAAGTAGAGAGATAGGGTGCGTTGCCACTACTGTGCGTCGGCGCAGGTCTTATAGGTACGTATGGATAGGAGGTCGAATATGGCATGTTAGGAAACACTGGCATTGAAGTACTCTGGTATTTGTAAGGTACGTCCGGTGAGTGCGTCGGTACATTGTCCGACACTTCAGTCACGTGGTTTCTTTTACTGTCATTTCGTTTGATGTTTTCGCCGTTTGTTGAAATACGCATTTCTGAATTTGTCAAGACCCCTGGACAGAGTGGTTCGACTTTGATATCCATGTAGGTTGATGACACCAACTTTCTGCAAAAAAATTAATCAATAAATAAATAAATGAAAATAAATAAAAGTGATAAAATGAGAAAAAGATTCGGTAAATGATGAACTTACTTTTGATTTTCATTTAAACAGATTGATGGATTACATGTATTATGAAAACAAACTTCCACATTTGTCAGTTTTAATTGTTTCCAAATAAAAACTTGGGGCAGACTAGGTGTATAGTGGTGAAGCGTTTGGCTTGAGATACTGACGACACGGGTTCAATTACTGGATTGCACCATAATGTTTGAGTTCCGTTATATACCTCCTGCTAACATTTCACAAAATGGCTGAAAACTGTTTAAAGTGACGTAAAACACCAATCGATCAAATTAAATCGATGTATCTATCCGATATAAATGGGAAAGTATAAGAATTGATACTGCAGAAATAAAATGAAATATTTATAAGTCACACAAAACGTATTTCTTATACATGGTGGCGGCCTCAGTGGAAGAGAAAACCTGAAGATTCAAACCTCCTTATCTGTCCGACCGATCGAACCCTGACAAGAGTGGAAGGTTATAGCAGTTTTGTCGCAGCTCTTTGGCCCACTCAGTCAACCATCGAGTCTCCTTAGAAATGATGTGAAATGGTATTTGACGATACACCATTTTCATATTAATTTCATCCCTCTTTAATACCCTACATATGATATGTTTTGCAGCTCAAAATGGCGTCATGCTATTGTGACGTAACAATCCAAGCATTAACGTCATAATGAAAATTCCAACACAATGTAGTTTGTCGGGCATGGGGCCCTATATATCATGTAAAATATGAAATTCATACATTGGGAAGAAAATGCATTGAACCAAATGCAGAACTAGTGTACACTATATACATTTGTGTATAAAACAGTTCATGCTTACATAGTCATTGACAGGACGTAGACATACCCATCCACCCCCCCCCCCCCTCGATGGTCATTTGTATTTATAGCATACTCAAGTGTTACTTTATCATTATTCTTTGTTTTAAATGTAATTTTCGAGAATTTCTAACATGAAATAGCAGCAACCAATGCTTGGTTCAAATTTTAGCCAGCCCTCGAACATCTTTTCTGTAGGCAGCTAGAATGATAAGACATACCATGCCTATCCTTAACATAGGTAGGCCATCAAGCACGCCCAACAGAATTTGCGTTACGTCCAGTTATAGTGCCCGCGCGCTAAATCACAGATCCGCCAGCACCTTTAATAACAGTTTTGTTACGCCAAAGAAAAGTTCCGTTACGCCCAATAACAGATCCAGTACATGAACTTACAGGTAACAAATGTGAGTGTCCAGGCAGTTCCGTTACGCCCAATAGTAGAGCCCGCACGCCAAATCACAGATCCGGCACACCTAGTAATAGTTCTGTTGCGGCCAAGAATAGTTCCGGGTGTTATATAGTAGTTTTTCCCCTTAGCCATTTTCCCCCCGGAAAAATGGCTATATAGTAGTTTTTCCCCCGGGGAAATTTGGCTATATAGCCATTCCCCCCCCCCCTCTTATAGCCATTTTCCCCCGGGGAAAAACTACTATATAGTGGATTTTCCCCCAATGTGAAATTCCGGATTTTCTTTTCACACATACATGTAAGTAAATCCAGCTTGTTACCTTGTTAACTATAAATAGATTTCAATTTAAAATAGAGATATCTCAACTTTTGATACTGAGATATATTCAATTAATTTAGAGATATCTCATTTTTTTTAAAGTAGAAATGTCTTAAATTTTAATCTCTTTTCCAAATACAAATACATATATTTAGAACAGAGATTTATCTACTAGAATTTCATTCGAGATATCTTTATTTAATCCGAGAAATCTCTATATATACAAATGGAAAAAAGAAAAACCAAGTTCATTTTTATGTCCCCGGAATGAAATTCGGGGGCATCTAGTTTTTGACTTGTCTGTAACTCTTACCCTGTGGCAAAAGCCTTGACTATATCGTTCGTACCAAGAGGTACAAGGCTTTGAAACTCCACATTTAGTTTTCTTGTGATGAGACCTTTTATTTGGGACCATGATTTTTTAACTAGTGACTTTGACCTTGGTGCTCTACGTTTTCAAAAACTTAAACTTTGGCTGTATCTTTTGTACCAAAAGGAGAAGGGGTTTTGAACTTCATATATAGAATACTTGTAATAAGATCTTTTATTTGGAACCATGACTTATGACCTAATGACCTTGACCTTGAATTGTGACCTACTTTTCAAAAACTTTAACCTTGACTATATCTTCTACACAAAAAGGTGTAGAGCTTTGCATTGAAACTTAGCATAGTAATATTTTCAGATGAAACCTTTCATACTTTGCGTAAGGGACAAGGAAATCGCATTCTTCACGTTCATGATTACAACATCTGCGACTAGGCAAGCTTTGTCGTAAATTGCAAATCGTGGACATCTAGGTGGAATTCCCTTCTGTTATTTTCATTGTGATATATATAATGCATCAGTCTTAATTTATTTAGGAATTGAATGTTCAAGGAATTCTTGCACGTTCAACTTGATTCTCATATTTATCATTGGAACATTTTGATTGATGAATTCCTATTTTACATTTGATGTATACGAAAAGTTGCCTGAGATCGAATCTTGAGTCACAGTCTGGCGTCATGATTGACATCTATAAGCAAGTAAACGACAATTTTTACAATGAAATAATAGAAGAAAATAGCATACTATGGTAAATGTATAAAAAACTATGGTAAATATATAAAAAGAAAGACTTGACTTGTAAATAAATAAATAAAACAAAAAATAAATACACACACACACACACCTACACACACACACACACCACTTAACAGTATATAGAAACCCATTAACCACAAACCATCGGTTTGATCCACAGGCTATTACTATAGTACATTTGTATTTCAAATGTTATCTGATTGATGCAGAACGAACGTGTATAATTTCCAAACCGTTACGTAAGGGAGAAAACTACTATGGGGGAAAGACTACTATATAGTAGTTTTTCCGCCATGGGGAAAAACTACTATATAGCCATTTTTCCGGGGGAAAAACTACTATGGGGGAAACTACTATATAACACCGGCACGCCAAATTATAGATCCGGTACTCCAAATGATACGTTCCGGAATACTTAATCATAGTGCCAGAGGGATTCGAACCTGCAAAGTGAGCTCGATATCCCCTCTGATACGCTGGGCTTTCATACTGTTCATACATTACGTGATTATCATGTATGATATTATATAACATATTGTAACTTTCGTTTTTTAAAGTATGTATTGTAAAATTCTAACGACAAGTAGATTTTATTCTCTAAAACTTCTGAAAGTGGAGCAAGTTGGGTCGCTGCTGATATGATGTCACTTATCGTGTAGAAGTGTATGATTATCATATTAAATCTCAAGGGAAACGCTGTGGTCGCTACACCTGTATATATCTATATTCTGTAAATTGATAATGATTTATCTCATTGCACCTGTTGTTCCAGAGACTAAAATTGTCTTATCGCTACGTAATGTCAGTAGTCACCATCAAAACGGACGTTTGTCCTTTAAGTAAACTTCTAATCTCAAGGTTTAAAAAAAAACTGAGTTTTCGTCCGATCAGCTTTGCTGAATACATCGTACATATGTTTCTAAAATGTCGCCGACAGTCTACCGGTTGTCAACGTTACTTAATGAAGATGTATATGCTTAGATTTTCTATGTACAACATAATTTTATGTCCTCAAGTCACGTTTTGGCTCATGAAGTGTATGCAGATTACTGCCTCAGGCTGCCTGATTTCACTTCGTATGTTCGTCGCGTATAGATACATCTCTTGCTAATGAATATTTGACGTTTATGTGAGGTGTCCCCGGCTGAGCCCCGTGTTTGCTTTCGTATCAAAGGAAATAATTATATTAGTACAATGCCTGTGTCTTATCACGAACGACTTTGTACACACGTTAAGTAGAGACTCCATATCGCCGTCAGATAAGGCGAAACACACTAAGCAGCTTACACTTCTCAAGGCAAGGTCATGGCGCACTTGAGCACACTACATAAACGTCTGCTTTGTTCAAATGTACCAGCAGACGGCATTCCATTCAATTTTATGCGTATCACATTTCCTATCGACATGTATCCAAGTTAAAGCTTCGCACAAATCTACAATTCTATACACTTATTTACTCCACATTCTTTTTAAACTTAAGCCTTCGATAAATTGGCGGTGTATTTCTATATGCTACTTTTAAAAAACAACGTCTCTATATGCACATGGTGTAAGGCTTTAAATGTCTCAGCGAATGTCTTAGTCGTTATGCTTCTGAATAGTGACAATCAATACCAAAAAGCCAAAAGAAAAGAAAAAAGTTTATTTCTAGTGACAACTTTTTACATGGAAGCTTCGAAACTTTTCCCGGAGGTTATAGTACTAGCAATTGGTGTTTACCATAGAAAGCTGGCAATCAGGTGAAAATTTAGTATAAAGGTAAAGAGGAGCCACTTACCTTTGCGGTGATATTATCTGCCAGTAACTTTAGACATATGTTACTCTGTGACCGAGTTAGCTCTTCGATGTTTACCGACTGCGCAAGTTTAGGCTTGGCACACTATCAAATACGTGTTGCTTTACCAAGGTGGTTGCTGATTGGCCCGGTTTATGCTCTTATCGTCTGCTAATCTCAGGCGGACAATACCTTACTTTATAGCTCAACTTCAATGTCCACAAATGTAGGCTCAGGTTTATATGCCTAATATAACAGGCTTATCGAGGTAACAATTGACAAACATTGAAGACCCCTGTCAGAAAGTAGGTTAGCTTTGCGCCGACAAAAGGAGTGAACAAACTGAGCCATGATATTTTGGGGCCGTTGCTCAGACAGTAATGAGCTTATGATGATAAATATGGATTGCGTTGATTTTTGATTTATAAAAACGCTTTAATTACGCATTTCTTCTGTTATAGTATTATGATATGTATATCTTCAACTGTAATACATATGTCCTTTTTCGTACGTTCTTCTTTTTTTTCCTCCCTCTTCTTCTTCTTCTTCCCAGGAGTCTCCTATTCTGCTTTCTACTTTAATATGATTATATATCGTTTTGCTTGTAAAAACGCTTAAATGCATGTATCTATGATGTGTGTCTTAACTACGCTTAAAATTATTTCGCTTGAACTGCGTATCAACATGCGAATCGTCTGCATATACTTCATATAATCATGTCGATTTTACTTCATGTGTTTAGCTTAATATGTTTAGTAATAATGGTTTTGAATACAATTAGTATCTTGTTGTTCTATTACGCGTCTGTGAACTTTTATACCGCATATGCTATAATTCCTACACATGTACCTCGTAGATTTTCAGGTGACTTTCGCTTGTTCCGAAGACGTCAACCTATTGTCTGTGTCACCTGTGCATGTGTATGCTTAACACAAAACTATCAAAATAGGTCTAATATAAATTTAATTTGACTTAGTTTTTATCACCAAATAACTATTCATTGTCCCAAAACCTCTCAAAGAAGAGTTCAGATTGTATAGGTCCCAGAAACGATCCTGTTAATAAATGTATCTCTAAACCAAAGGTATAATATGTGGGAAAAGGGACAGTTTTAGAATGATACATTTTACACACACACACATATATGCATGTATACGATATGAAAATGATAAATTACAATTTACAGCATATCCATTCACACTGAATACTACATGTTGCGTAATTACAAATTCCATGGAAGGTAAGGGATACTCGATATTAATGATGTAATATGCTTAATATCACATATACACAGATACTGATGGGTAACATCCAGTAAAAGTGCAAATACATGTATATGTTTCTGTGTAATATCTGCTGTAACATCCGCCAATATTTCATTTAATTTATGTATATAGAAACAAGTCACGATAAATGACATTTACTTGATCGAAACTAACATCCCTTTCTATTTATCGAGCTGTTAGGCTAACACCCCACCCCCCTTTTTTTCTTTCTTTTTTTTTTATTTCATTCTTTTTTCTTTCTTTTTTTTTAATGTAACTTAAAGGAAAGCTGAAGCACGTATTAAAGTAGTTATCATGAGATAGGGATTTTGGTTCTGTGTCATACTTTTTATTAAGATCTATCAAAATGGACTTAGAATCTGCATTTTACACAAATTATGATAATAATTTCGGGTTCGGTATGCAGTATTTATTAACGGAGTGTCACAGTGACAGAAAAAGCTACAATGGGGTATGTATTTATTCTACTTCGATATTAAAGGTCGAAACTTTCACATCGCCGTTATGTATATTAAAAGATAATCGTCATTATATTGTTTCATCATTCAACAGAGGCTGAATTAATTATTTTGATATATATATATGTACAATGATCATACTAATCTACACTGTCACTGGCATTTCTAAATAATTCTATTAATAATTTTTAATAGATGGTTCGATTACTTTTACGATTGACAGTTAGGCCTAAACTTTACAGATTGATCCTGGGTTCTGTTCTCTAAATCAGAGGAAAATTTGTTGACACATTTGCAGAGATGCTGAAATCGGCCGGTCCAGACGACATAACCAGTATTATGAGTATAAATCGGCTGTGACCAGCAAAGTTTTCGTCCAAGCTGGGCCAAATGTACGCCGTCAATTTTGACCGCAAATTTTCGTTTTGGTAAATGCGCTCTTTAATAATCTGGATGGGCTACACGTTTACTTTAAAGCTCTGTTTATTATTTCGCTATACAACTTACAAGCGTTGTATTGACATCAAAGGTAAAAATGGAAGCTTGGCCCATCAAATTCGTGTCGCGGCTAAACCGGGCCAGAAAAGAAAGCTTCCCATGAAAGGGGCAGAAAACAAGGCGGCGAAATACGAGAAAAAAAGGTTTCCACAGGAATTTAAACAGACTTTGAAAGAGGGGAGGGATTGGTTATTGTTTGAGGAGGGGAAGGGGATGACATGGGACAGGGAGGAGACAAGGATTGAGAAGACTGTACAAAATGAAGAGACAGCACAAACCATGGAAACAGTGAATAAACAAGACATAGGGAGTGAGAAGGAGTGTGTGTGAGATAGAGGATAAGTCAGAGAGTGAAAGTGAGGACGTCAGTCTGAGTGCAAGCAAGATGAAAAGAAGAATGAGAGTTTGTTGAATGAAATTATCTATGAAACTGAAATGGAATATAACTAAAATCAACTATGTACACCCTAATGAATTAAAATAGTTCAAAGTAAATAAATTATTTATTTAATTTATGAGATATTGTGAAATTGTAAATTTCCGAACTTCTCACATTCTTCGGACTGGCAAACTTTCATTCGGACCTGCAAAAATGATGAGGATGCCAGCCCGAATGACCTGCATCTTTTTCAAGATTTCAGCATCTCTGTATTTGAGAAGCAAAAATTGGCAAAAATTCAAGTGCCATACATGTATGTATTGATCCTTTTCACATTTCATTTGTAAATAGGGGATGTAATGATTATGAATATGATATGTCACTGTTTTATGTATCACAATATGAACGTACCGGGTAGTTACAGTTGCAATGAAGGTGTTTTGTGTTTACCCAAAGAAGACCAGGTAAAAGCATAAAAACTAGACTTCATTGCAACTGTAACTAGGTATTATTCTATGAACCATTGTTCAGTTCTTGGGTTACATCATGATCATGGGTGTGACATATAGATCATATGTGCATGTTACACATACATTTATGATTGATGCATATTTTCTGTAATTTTTGTTCAGTATACATGTATATATCATAAAGATTATTTATATGGCAGTCTCCAACAAGCTAAATGAATTTTACACAATCATATTGTGCCTCTCCCTCTTCCTCCCCACCTCCCACATGTCTCAGATAAATCCAAATGCAAGTCACTGTACCAACAAAGCAATGTCACAGATTTTAAATGATGCTGTTTTTAACTTTTTCCAAGTAAGGTATGCTGCACGCAACATCTCTAACATCCTTGGAAAAGCAGCTGAGCTTTTGGAGTTTTTTTTTACCTGCATCATGTACATGAACTTTAAATCCAAAGACCTTTTTATAGGCTTTAATCACATGTAGGCACTAGTAATATTAGGGGGGATGTTTCATAAAGTTGAAATACATGGAGTATGACTTCTGAAGCTATCCTGTGTGTGTGTGTTTTAGGATTCCCATTAGGCATTACCCTTTATCCAAGGTACTGTAAGTGAAAACTTGTGTCAGGGAAATGGGAATCAGAGAGACAATTACCCATTTGTAAAGAAAATACGAAGTACCAGCCAATTGCTATTTAAATAATTTTAACACAATTCAAATTATTCTTATTTTCTCCCTGTGTCCACCATATTTTGAACACCAAGGGCAGTGAATGGAGTATTTACTATTTAAAAAACACACTCATTTTTATCAGATATAATGGGTTATTTAGTGCATAGTGCAGATTGTAATAATGAAACATTGCAAATATAACTATCACCAACACATCCACTAGATTGAAATGCATATGTAGGTATTCTTTACCACCTGTGATGTACCGGTACTTCCTGTAAATGCCCTTGTGTTCAATCAGAGGTTAGAAACTTCAACCACCTTGTTCTTTTTTATATAAAAGTTATAACTTGCATAAGATTGATTTACATGAGAACTAAAGACAGTTACATGTGAAACTCAGAACTATGAATATACATTTATAATTAAAGTATGCCTATTACAAGCATATTACTTAGGTAAAAATTCAACACATAATACAGACAGATTGCAGTATTTGAATTAGGTGTTCAAGTACTGAGTCATCTGCAGTGTGGCATACATGATGCAGTCATCAGTATAGTATTTGAAGTCACATAACCAATTCAGGTAGCCATTGGTAAAGTACATTATGTAGTAACAATGAACATAAAATTAAAGCTTCACAGAACACATAAACTGTAATTCTTTGTGGATTTCATTCATTTTTGCTGATTAACAGGAACTTGCATTGTCAAGTTTTTTCATACAGAAAGAGATTAGAATAACAATTTACAGGGGGAACAAGGGTACCTGATACTTTTAAATGTTTCTGTGTGTTCTTAAACTTCTGCTATATTTGCAAAAATTTGTGGTAAAAGTAAAACAGAATCACGCCGTTTTTGATGAATACTAGTACTCCATTCATTACCCTACATTATTTTTAAGTTGGTGTAAATCCTTTCCTCTCTATAGTAAGATTAAGTTATTGATCAAGTAATTACAAATATAAATGTGTTTTATTCAAGAATAGAGATAGGGTAGAACACATTACATTTTCACATCTTCTTTTATATCCATTGAAATGCACTGTAACAAATAAGTCACTTCCTTAGTCACTAGGCTAAGCTTGTTCTTAACTGACTCATGCACTGAAGATAATTCACTGACATCAGGTGTATTTGTATAAAGAAACTATAAGAATAAGTCGCTTACTGGTATTTTTCAATTTTTAGCTTTCCATATACATTTTTATGTCACACAGTTGGTTTTGGATGATTATCTAAGCTCCTTGCATCCTATCCAAATTAATTTTGAATATTTGATATACATGTATGGAAAGTCACAAAAGAAGAAGATGCCTTTTAAGTTTGGAATCAATTGCTTGAAGATGAAGGTCACTACTGAAAAAATAGATTGGTTTGTGGATGATATAAATCAAGTACTGAATGTATTGATTCTTATAGAAAGGAAAGATGCCTATCAATGTTGGGGTCAGTAAGTGTAGTTCAAAATCTGAGGTGTGATTGTCCAACAATAAACACTAAACAGACTGTAATTTTTGGTTTCCAAATGATAAATCAAGTGTTGAAGGATCATGCATTGTATACAAACCATATTTGAATGTATTTAATCTCATCAAAAGGAGATAATGCTTTTGATTTTGGGGTCAATACAGTAGGTTTCAATGTCAAGGTTTTATATTGACAATATTTTATAGGAATGATGGCCTATGAAACTTGTAATTAAAGCATGTTAGCTACTATTAAAACTTTGTTGCTGCTATGAATTAAGCTGACAGTGTGGGCACACATGTATGTATGTTTTACAAACATGATTGCTCTAGTTGAAAGATCATATGGCTTTTTGTATTCAGAATTTCTTGTGATGATATTTAAATACTAGATGACACCTTTTGTAGTCACTGCAAATATTTAACAGAAATAAAAGACATTTGCTTTAATACTAGATGTAAAAGAGATAAGCAAGAGAACTGGACAGTAGAGTTTATGAAATGAAATTTCATTTAGACAAATTATGAAATAAGTAGATCAGATGGATGTATCAGTAAGAGCAAACCAAATGATTCTAAAACTAAATTCAGTCTGAACAAGTGTTATTGAATGATGACAGAAATTAGAAATATGTATGAGATGAAAAGAACTTCATCAATGTAAATAATAACAAAAATTAAAAGACAAATGTATAAGCTTAGAGATCCTTTTTTCTTAAATTGAGAAAATCTTTTTTAAAAGTGAATTTATGTTCTCAGTAAATGACTTTTGTGTAGTCGATTACTCCTAAATAAGCCTTTTCAAAAATAAATCTTTGTACACTACGAAGTATTGGAAACAACTCCACTCTGACTTTGCTATCATTGGCATATCAAGTGCCAACATGTAACTGTTACGGGCCTTTTCTATTATATAATTAGATCAACAACACGAAAAAAAAGGGGGCAACTAGCTCCAGGTTTAGTTATTGAATTTTAGCATATTTTTAAATATTAAGACAAACTTATTGTTACCAAAAAAAAAAAAAAAGAAAAAAACTATTGTATTTTCCAAATTGTAGTGATTTATCAATGTTCAAGAATCATAATCTGAATCTAAGTATTTTCTAACATCATATTCAAATTTCTTGATTTTGTGATGAGTTGAACTTATGTTTATATATTGCAATACATGTGTGACACCATGGGCAAGTATAAATAGCATTGGTGCAGGCCATATCGCCACATCCCTGGTCTGTAACACAACACATAGTCATATGATTTTGACCAAGTCTTGAACTGACATGTTTATGTATGTTTTCTCAGTATGTTGCTAAATACAAGAAAAATTTTACAGGTGAAAGACATCACAGGGGTCATATAAAACTATGGGACCAATCAACAACATGTTTTGCTTGCTATATTTTGATTAAGGACAAGACAATGAAAATGGTTTCCCATGCAAAGCTACAATATTATCGGCATAATTATTGCCTAGTGTGCATGACTGGATTGCTAGGATGTCGCTGGCATAGATACAAACAATCTACCAGGGACAGTCGAAAGGTGGGTATCTTAAGTATGATTATAAACAAGAACAGGTTTTATGTAAACTAAATTAAAGGTAAGTAGCACTGCTAATATCAAGCCAGAGGAGCTCAAGTGACAATTTTACCTTTATCTTTGTGATAGTCAGCACTAGAAAATAGAAAATATACTTGCTTAATTATACATCACTTTAAGTGATGTCTTGATATACAAAATGGCTATTATTGTTATTAATCATTATTGATTATTGATAAGTAGTGGTTATTTGATATTGCACGAGTAATAATTGTTTTATCAATAGAGTAGGGGTAGCTTTCTACATAAGGGCGCTGATATCCCAGGTATGAAACCATGCCAACTCCATTGATAAAACAGTTACTATGATGACAGTACGAAATAACAGACTTGCAGTATATTTGCACACAGCATAATTTCCATTTCATACATTTTTAACGGGGTTGAAATCTATGTGATAAAAGGAGAAGTGTTATTCATCTTATACATATTCATGCATGTAAACTTTTGTGAAAATAACTGATTTTTGTATAGATAGAAGAAAGGACAAACACTGTAAATATCTGACAGGTCTTAGTAATTGGCTTGATCTAGATTGTGTTAACAAAACTACAATAAGTACAATGACATATAGTAAGTATTACTGTTGACCTTGACCCAGACTGGACTATAGTTCCTTTTTATGGAACTGTTTGTAGTGGTACTAGAGCAGTGATTTCATTAATTTAACGCTAGATTACATATATTTTTTCAAATGACATTTTTTTTTTGTGTGTGTGTGTTGTTATCGAGCTTAAAATTGATGTTAATATTTTGTCATCACAACCTTTTTTTCAGCGGGATCTCTTTGTTTTTACTGTGATGTTGATGACCTTCTTCTTTGTCTCCTTTGTGCTGTACTTTGCCATTATTGCAGATAATGATTTTGATGACTTAAACTGGTGAGTAAGAGTCAGCATTGTTTTCCACGATGTATACCACAATAAATCAAAAACTCATTCAGTCTTTTACATTTGTATTAAGAATCATAAACTTTATAGATATCAAAATGACAGAAGTGTATTAATTGTATTGAATGCTTGTTGTTCTCTTTCAGGTATTTCTATGTAGAGACAGGAAGATGGATCCCTGTGTACACAATTTTCCTGACTATCATTTGTGTGATTTTTATTTATTTTGTACTTTTATCGGTATGTATTTCCTTGCCTATTGATAGATTTTTATTTCTATTGTCAGCTTTCAGCAGCCTAGGATATTGTTAAAAATACAGCAGCATGATGCCACACCATTATAATATGTCTATGGATACAATTCTTTTAAATAAGAAATCTTCTCACAAGCGATGTGTTTAATGAATTTAAAATACCAAGTAGGCAAACATATGATCCTGTTGCTGATTATATTTTTCATATTTTTATGGTATAATTGTACATTGTACTAGTCTTGTCTTCTTTGGACCAACAAAAACTACAATACTAACACAATTGAAAATACCTTCATTATGGATGTAAACTAGGTTGAGACATTCTTTTCTTGTGAAAATACATGTACTTCTAGCACACAACACATTGGAACATGGTTTATCTTTTTATCATTTACCGAACAAATTTAAATAAATGGAGATTAATTGACTGAACTGTTAAAGAATTCTTAGCTAGCTCATTTTTTCAGCATATTGTCACAGTTATTTTTAAATATTTTTTTCTTTCAGATATTATACTTTTGCCCTATTTTCTTCAGATATTGTACTTGTGCCACATTTTCTTACAGATATTGTATTTGTGCTGTATTTTCTTTCAGATATTGTACTTGTGCCATATTTTCCATGGTCACCAGCTTTACACACATCTAGTGCACATAGTAATCATACTGATTTCCCTTGGATTCCTTATTGGTATTACAATCACTATAGAGGAACTGTGGCACTCTGAATGGTCTGTGATATGGTTATCTTTAAAGGTAGAAGATTTGTTTTCCTTTGTTATATCCCAAAATGAAAGATTCATTGTACTGCATATCATGATACTTCAGTTCATATACCACTACCGGTACTTCATACTGTTCTATAGAGTTTAATTCTCACTTCAATTCTTTTATCTAAATTCTCAACTTAAACTTAAATTATAGATTACTTTATATCTGTTGCAAAACATAATACATGTACCACTTAAGATCATTTTTTACGTCTTCTCACAGACCTTTTCATGCCCCCGGATTTATACATTGGGGCATATTATTTTTGTCCTGTCTGTCAGTCTGTTTGTCTGTCTGTTTGTTTGTTTGTCTGTTGTCAAGTGTAATCTTGGCCATAATTTTTATACCACGAGGGATAGAGACTTCATATTTCACATGCGTACTCAACCAGTAAAGCCCTTTAAATGACACCAAGGTCGATGAACTTTTGACCTTGACAGTGACCTCCATGCTAAAAATAACTTTTGGGACTTTGTTGCCACCGGGGGCATTAGTGTTTCACAAACACAGCTTGTCTTATATTATTTTTTATCTTTATTGGTGATACAGTATTTGGTGGGAATACTCCTGTCACACTTTAGTATGAACATTTTAGTTGAATAGAAACATATCTATTTAAAATTTTTAGTATTAATAATAATGTATAAATTCTGTTTTTTTATGTAGTATGTCTCTATTTTTGTGCACCCAGATCGGTAAATCAGGGGGCATATTGTTTTTGATCTTTCTATTTGTTTGTTTGTTTGTTTGTCTGTCTGTTTGTTTGTTTGTTTAATTGTATGTGTATATGTCTGTTGTCAATTCATATTTGGCATGCATCCTCCACTAATAAAGCCCTTTCAAATTATCCCAAGTTCATTGACCTCATGACCTTGTTATCTTGATGCTGTTTGCCCATTATTTTCATCTTTACATTTTGCTGTAAGATCTTTGTCCTTTGCTTGTTACAGATAACTGGTCCCTTCCTACAAATTGGTGCTGTATGCATAATGACTGCCCTATCTTGGGTAATCGCTCGGCAATGGTATACTCTATCTTCCACAGGTAAGAATAAAATCTTGTCTAAATGGGAACAAGTTACATGTTTGGCTGTACAGCAAAGCAATTTCTAGGAATCATTTTGTCTCTTGTTTTCCATTTCTCTATTACATTCTTAGTTTCACAGACAGTATGTTTTCCTTGGATCACTATATTGTAGTTTATGTATACACACATAGTCAAATTTAGGAAGTGAACATGTATGTGAAAAATATAAGTATCAGAACTGTTCAGTCATGGAATTGTAAAATTGATATGATTGTCTGGTTGAGACTAAAGTAGATATACAGGTCAGTGTCTGAATTAGATTATCGTACCTATTTGTGCTATCAGAAAATGAAGTCATCAAAGGATGTGGATTCTATACAGGTCCAAGGAGTATGTGGGTGGTATACTATAAATTTCTCTACTAGATATAACTTAACATGGAATAAGGTAACATTTTATAATTTGGTAATTGTCCTCACTATTCAAGGAGAAAATTTATAGATGAAATATTTTCAAAATCTTAATTGAAAAAAAAAAACCAAAATGATTATTTAACCATTTTTAATTTGATATTTTTCAGGTGTGCAGTTGCTTTGGTTAGTATTCTTCATTACAGCGATGGTTGGTCTGTATTTATCTCCATTATTTATTAACTCCCCATGTGTCATATCGATCTCGGATCTACCTCCTAGACCAAAAGTCATAGCACATCGTGGAGCTTCAGGGGTAGGTACAGAGATTCAAACTACATGAAATTTATGTCTTAGGATAATAGAAAATAAAAAAAGTTTGTGACAACTTATTCAGCGTAAAATGAACTTGCCTAATTAGCTTAATTGTCTTGAGAAATTCCAAGAATAATATCATATTCAATATATTTCAAGAGGTTGATTATCATGATTAACCATGTATACCAATAATGCACACTTTTTTCTAGAATATTTGATGTTGATTTCGTGGATGTGCATTTATTATACGTGGG
Source organism: Pteria penguin (assembly GCA_035048485.1). Lineage (NCBI taxonomy): Eukaryota > Metazoa > Mollusca > Bivalvia > Pterioida > Pteriidae > Pteria > Pteria penguin. Next base: position 32,431,346 of record CM068583.1, read on the forward strand.
AATTAAAATATAACAAGATTTTTTCCCCAAGTATTTGTATGTGATGTCGATCTAAATATGACCACTAAAATGTCTGGGTTTAGATGTCACCTTCTAACAACACATGGTCAAACGACCATTAAGGGTTGTACACAAACATCAATCGGACAAGAAATACTAATTCAGCAAATAACAAGAACATCGGGTATAATGACCATGAAGATATATAGTGTATATCTGTAACTTTCACTGAGATGAAATTTTAAAATTCTTACCAACCAATGATAACCATATTACTATAATTATGATTACTGACATAATTAATCCAGTAATTAATATATCCAAATGGGCAAATTTTGTCAGGGATGTATAAAGATATATATTGTCCATTTTGTATTAATTTATGTGTGAAAAACGTGAAGTGTTGGATAATTCACGCTACTGTACATTAACAGCTGGAATGTTAACTTCTTGGCTGTTTGCTGTTGATTGATTTTTAGCTCACCTGAGCCAAAGGCTCAAGTGAGCTATAGTCATAGTGCGTCGTCCGTCGTCGTCGTCGTCGGCGTCGTCGTCATTGTCCGTCGTTAACTTTTTCACATTTTCGACTTCTTCTCTGGAACTACATTGCAGATTTGGATCAAACTTTGTGTAAATGATGTACTCAAGGTCCTCTACTAAAATTGTGTTCGGGATCCAGATTCCCTCAGGGGTGGATCCAGGGCGGGACCAAAAGTGCCCAAAAGGGTACCCCTCTTCAAACATCTTCTTCTCCAGAACCAGTACATAAATGGGGAAACTAATTGCATTTCAACAATCTATAAAGATGGGTTATTAAAAATTGTGTTCGGGGTTAAGATCCGTCAAATAGAAATTTACGCTTTTTTGACGTATTTCTGGACTTAGTCATTTCAATGAAGAAAAGTGTCATGTTTTTCAGTTAATTGATATTGATGATTTCTTAATGACTATTTTGATCATAATTGTGGTAAGGAATATTATTGTGAAAGAATTTTGTCATTATCTCAATTTTTGGATTTTTTATGAATTTTTTAAGACTTCCAAGAAAAAGGGGGGGTTGGCCATTTTTCACATTTTCAACTTTTTCTACGAAACCACATGAAAGATTTTAATGAAACATGGAATACATGAAGTACTAAAAATCCTCTATCAATGTGGTAAATTTCATCCAAATTGGTTAACAGATAATGCCACCATGTCTAAAAAGTAGGTCTCACAATGGTACATATAATACTTGGTAATTGAAATATGGAGAGTAGCGGATCAAATCCAGCTGTGGTCAAAAAAATTTTTTTCTTTTTTTTTACACATCTAAATAAGTTTTTAGATGTTTCTAAACACTCAACATATGAAATTAGGAATTTTACGTTTAAGACTTCCAAAAAAAAAAGGGGGGTGGGTGGCCATTTTTCACATTTTCAACTTTTTCTACAAAACTGTTTGGAACTACATTGCAGATTTGGATCAAACTTTGTGTAAATGATGTACTCAAGGTCCCCTACTAAAATTGTGTTCGGGATCCAGATTCCCTCAGGGGTGGATCCAGGGTGGGACCAAAAGTGCCCAAAAGGGTACCCCTCTTCAAACATCTTCTTCTCCAGAACCAGTACATAAATGGGGAAACTAATTGCATTTCAACAATCTATAAAGATGGGTTATTAAAAATTGTGTTCGGGGTTAAGATCCGTCAAATAGAAATTTACGCTTTTTTGACGTGTTTCTGGACTTAGTCATTTCAATGAAGAAAAGTGTCATGTTTTTCAGTTAATTGATATTGATGATTTCTTAATGACTATTTTGATCATAATTGTGGTAAGGAATATTATTGTGAAAGAATTTTGTCATTATTTCAATTTTTGGATTTTTTATGAATTTTTTAAGACTTCCAAGAAAAAGGGGGGTTGGCCATTTTTCACATTTTCAACTTTTTCTACGAAACCACATGAAAGATTTTAATGAAACATGGAATATATGAAGTACTAAAAGTCCTCTATCAATGTGGTAAATTTCATCCAAATTGGTTAACAGATAATGCCACCATGTCTAAAAAGTAGGTCTCACAATGGTACATATACCACTTGGTAATTGAAATATAGAGAGTAGCGGATCAAATCCAGCTGTGGTCAAAAAAAATTTTTTTTTTTTTTTACACATCTAAATAAGTTTTTAGATGTTTCTCAACACTCAACATATGAATTTTAGGAATTTTACGTTTAAGACTTCCAAAAAAAAAAGGGGGGGGGGGGTGGCCATTTTTCACATTTTCAACTTTTTCTACAAAACTGTTTGAAGGATTTTAATAAATCTTGATAGAAATAAGTCACTTATGATCCTCTTCAAATTCTGTTGTTTTCGTCCAGACCTCTTTACAGGTGGCACCACCATAGTCAAAAGTAGGTCACAAAAGAGTTCCCTCCTTTAACAATATTCTTTTTCATACGGGCTGTATACAGAGACAAACAGAATGCATTGAAATGATCTAGAGGGATGAGTGAAGACGTATTGTCATTTTGGTTCCCTTCCAAAATCAAATTTTAGAATTTTTTTTCGACATTTCTTTGGACTTGATGATTCAATGCAGAAAAAAAAGTGTCATATTTCCTAGTTAATTGATAATGATGATTTCTTATGGACTATTGTGATCATAATTATGGTAAGGATTGTTACTTTGAAAGAATTTTGTCAATATCTCATTTTTTGGATTTTCTATGAATTTTTTAAGACTTCCAAATGAGGGTGTATAGGAACAATTCAATCACATTTTTCACTTCTGCTGTTATACCACATGAAAGATTTTAATGAAACAAGGAATACATGAAGTACTAAAGGTCCTCTATCAATTTGGTAAATTTTTATCCAAATTGGTTAACAGATAATGCCACCATGTCTAAAAAGCAGTTCTCACAATGGTACATATACCACTTGGTAATTGAAATATGGAGAAATTTTTTTTTTCATTTCTTTACACATCTAAATAAGTTTTTAGATGTTTCTCAACACTCAACATATGAAATTAGGCAATTTTAAGTTAGATCTGGACAATATTTGAAACAATTGTTGTTCATGACCCAGACTTGAAATCAGTCAACAAAAGGCCCCACCTAAAGAAAATGACTAACTTGTTGCCCTAAATGACTTCTTGCAGAGACAAAGGAAATGCTTAATATCAAAATCACGTGAATGGATGTGCAAAAAAGTGTTGTTTTTTATTCTAGCCTGAAATAAAATTTGACATATTTTCAACATCTGTGTTGACTTAGTCACATTAATGCAAAAATAAATGAATTCTTCCTTCATGCATGACTGATCATCTAGGTACTCAGGTGAGCGATATAGGCCCACTTGGGCCTCTTGTTTATCTGCACATTACACACAGGAAGTAGGCTTTTTCTGGACTTTTTTGTGATTATCACTCCTATTCATAAAAGTAAGCCATGGAGTTTTCGCTATGGTATTAGATGATTGAATTGTTATGTCACAGTAATATGACACTGGACGGCAAAAATGAAGTTGCCCAATATTGCCCCTTACATCATGTAAAATGGAAAAAGGTTTATTCTGATCATATCATTGAGGTATTACTTAGCCATTTCTTTTAATTTTCTACAGATTGCTCCAGAAAATACTCTTGCATCATTCCAGATAGCCAATGAATATGATGTATATGGATTTGAAACTGACATCCAGATCAGGTTAGAATTATTTAAATACTTGGCAATCCAATGCTCTCAGTTTGTTGGCACATGTTTTGCATGGTAGCCCCCCTGGTCCCTACCTTTTAAATTTCAGGAGCACAGAATTAAAATTACTAGCCCATAAAGCAAAACATAGATATCAGGGGTTTTTTTTTCATATATCTATTATACACATTGATAGGAACACAATATTATTTATCTCTCAGTATGGTTTCTCAGCATTTTCTTTCTCTCTCTCTCTCTCTCTCTCTCTTTGTCTCAGGCTAATCTCTCTGCACTCTCTACTCTTTCCATGTCTACTCCTTCCCTCTCTCTATTCTCCATCTGTCTACTCTCTATCTACTCACTCTGTATCTTCTCTCCCTGTATCCACATCAGCACCTACAATGACCAACCCAATGTCATTATACTTAAATAAAAGTGAAAGTGCCATATTTCTGCAACTATGATAGAAAAAAAATACAGAATCAGCCACATGCTGACAAACACTGAACAGACTAAGCAACAAGGTGACAGTTAATTTTAGTCCCTACAATGTTTGAAACCAGCTGTCAGAAAAAAGTTAATGTGGTTTATCATCTTCAGTCTCTCTATCAGTCTTTTTGGAAGAGACTGTATAAATCTAGCTCCTGTGTCATGGAATGCATAAGCACATGAAAAACCTTTCGCTATTTCAGATGAGTCCATTGCATTGGTCAAAATTATCACATAATTTCAGCCTTAGCGAAAGTTTTGAAAACTTACCAGACATTTTTCTAATTTGTTGAAATTTACATATAAATAATAGGAAAGTTGAAAATTTTTTTACCAGACCAAAGTCAATTTTATCAGATTTTGTCTGGTGGTCTGGTGACTTTTGGATGGTCTGAATTTAAGATTTTCTTGTTCTGGTGGTAAGCAATAAACAAACAAATCAATATTTTCTTGTCTTGTCAGTTTTTATTGATGAAATGAATATTAATTCAAGGGTCTGAATTTCAGTTATGATGGTGTTCCATTCCTCTTACATGACAAAACACTCTATAGAACTACAAACATTGACACAGTCTTTCCAGATATGGCAAAATATTATGCTTCAAGCTTCAATATGTCCCAAATTAAAAAACTGAATGCTGGAAAATGGTTTGTTGATGTAAGTAACTCCTATTATTACTTATTTAGATGAATTGAAGGAAAGAAGAGCAAATTTCGTTTTATTTTTGGAATTATAGGCATCTGAAATCAAGAATTTTCATTTTCATAAGAAAATTGTAGGAATTTTATCTTTTACGATTAATCATATTCATTTCTAAACTGCATTCTGTTTATTTTTATGACACATATATCAATTTTTTTTTTATTTTGCAATAGAACCTTGAAGTTCAAAAGAATATTATATTTGTTTCTTTCAGTATGATCCTATGGGCACAGTCAGTGGTCTTTCAGAAAGCCAAAAAAAACTTAACCAAAATCAAAGTGTTCCTACCTTGCAAGAATTGATTAAATTAGTAAATGACACGGGTAAATACTTGATGTTCAATCTGAAAGATATCCCTGAACGTCACCCATACTACAACCATTCCAAAGATCTGATAATAGACATCCTGAAAGCTAGTGGAGTACAGTCTCAGAAGGTATAGCACTAACATTCATATATACTGTCATGTTACATAACATATAGAGATCACTTTGTGTGGTGTCAGTCCATCTGTCTAGCAGAAATCACAGTTTTGAAAAATAGATATCAAGCAATCAACATTTGTTCCTTCGAACACTCTAGTATGATGTAAGATATAAATTTTATTCCTAATCTCATTCTATAATATAACAGGCATTCTTAGAGTATTGCTGAAGCAATACATGTGCCCTACCATCCTCAACGAATTTTACATTGCATACATTTATAAGAGGCTGATATTGTAAATACATTTCTTGAAAAATGTACTGTATATACGTCAGTTTTTGGTCGTGAAAACGGCCATTTACTTTGAACAGGTATATTTTGGACCCCAGTCTTCAAAATCGTTGTCACTACCATCATCATTATCATCATCTAACAGCAGTTTGATCTGTAGTTCGGACAAAGGAATGTCATCATAGGTGTTATGTTATTTAATCAATGGCTTTTTAGTCACAGTTCATTAAATTTTCTCCATAAGGTTCTGTTTGCCTTAAGTTACGGCTCGTTAACTTTTCGCTTCTACACAGGTAATGAGTTTGTAAATTGGGATATACATATATTGCATTGAACTGAATCAGATGAACAACGAAGAACCGATATAAAACAGCTTTTTTTTTGTTTTGAAAAACTGTTGGTCACGCAATATATATTTTAGTATCATAAAATCCACTTCAATAGTTCTTAACGACTGGAGAATATCACATGTACTATCTAAGGTGTGGGATGTCTGTATTGTCCATTCATCAACGGGAACATTTGACTTTAAGATCAATGTCAGATTTTTTCCTCTCATGTAGTATCGCGTCTGCAAGTGGGTTATGCATTTCAACTACGATATTTTTCTCCCAAAAATCTGACTTATAGGCGAGTATATATGGTAATGCATAAGTGAGTCATTCTATAATTGATAGTCATCATTTTTTCTTACTATGTGTTACTACTAGTAGCACACAACATGTAGTTGGGAAACCGAAAAATATTCTACCAAAAAAAATATTCAAAAGAATTTTCATTGATTTTTCAGTCAGTAAAGGGCCATAACTCAGTCAGAAACAGACAGAATCTCACAAAGCAGATGTGATTTGTAACTCTGTTATATAGAAGAGTAAACCAACATTCAGTCAAATACCTTAATGTTTAGCCTAAAATAATTCTGGAAAATAGAATTTTCATTGATTTTCGTCAATAAAAGGCCATGATTCAGTAAAAAAATTTTAAAATAAAATCCCACAATAAGCGAGCTTGATCTGTAACTTTGCTACATAGAACAGTGTATCAACTTTCAATCAAATATCTCAAAAGTTAAAATACTTCTGGAAAACAAATTTTTCATTGATTTTCAGTCAGTAAAGGGCCATAATTAAGTAAAAAGAAACCATATCCTAGGAAATGCAAATATGATCAGTAACTATGCTATATAGAATAAGGTACCAACTTTCAATCATATATCTTAGAGTATAAACTAAAACACTTCCAGAAAACAGAATTTTCTTTAATTTTCTGTAAAAAAAATTAATAAAATAATGCAGGATGCAAGCTTGATCTGTATCCCTGCTATATAGAAAAGTGTACCAAAGTAATCAGATGCCTCAAAGTTTTAACTTAATTTAATCCAGAAAACAAAACCTGTAGTCCCCTGGTTTCACCAGACTTTTCCAACATTGTAAATTGCTAAAAGTGAAAAGGAAAAATATAGGACCACACTTTTACATGTATTTTAGCATATTTAGTGGTAAAGGACTTCCATTGGACCAAATATTGGAGTAGTGTGCTAACTTTTATAACCCTTAAGTTGATAAAAAAAAGGTAAAATTGTTTTAAGGTAATATATATTTTTAAGGTACTAATGTTTCAACATAGGCAGCAGAGATACCTTCCTTTGACAAGTATCTTCTTCAGATAGGCAGCATAGATCAACAAATCAGTAATTAAGAAAAGTGCATAAAGAAACATCATTGTTTGTGGTTTCATTTCCAAATCAAACTTTTGACACATTTCTTAAATTCTTTTTGATATGTTGTCATTTTTGCACATTTTCAGGTACATGCATTTTCTTTGATTTCTGCTCATTGTTTATTGATAATTATTCATAAATTTTGTGTATGTTATCTGATTGTAGGGAAATAATGTACATGTAGTTATGAAAATGTGATTGAAAATTAAGTTCGAGAATTGTATTTTGGTTAGATCTGTTCAGTAGTTAGTCTTGGGTGGGGGCAAAATAGACCCAGCAGGTGAGCAATGTACACCCATTTGGACCTCTTGTTGATAGCTTTTACCTTTGTATTGAAGATCATGTGAAAACTATACAAATGATTAATCTGATTTTTAACTAGGTAATAAGATAAAATAATGGTTTCTTGCATCAGCATAATACTAGTGATGTTTTGGCTGAGTGACTTACAACATATTGTTTACTGACCAATACAACTCAGTTCAAAAGTACTGGAGTAAAGAATATGCAGTAATTAAAATCACCAATAAGTGTTACAGTGATATATTAGATTTACAAAGGTTCTCAATCCAGACAGTATTAACTTTCGTTCATTTTCTCATTTTAAGGTACTAGTATGATCATTATGGTAATGTGTTAATTTTAAAAAGGGAAATACAGGCTATGTACCAGTAGAAGTTTGTATTTAATTTGCAATTAATGTACTTATTGTATGCAGAAATACATTTTGCTATTATGATTTTAGTACACCTTATAACAAAATACAAAGAATTCTCTGTTATGTTTATATGTCCTGATTTTGGTTATTAGACATATCAAACAGATATGTTCTTTGAATATACTGAATTCATTTTAAATGATTAAGATATGAAACTTTTACGTATATTAATCCTTGTTTTGCAGATAATATGGCTCACTGGTCTATACAATAACACAAGTTATGAGAATTTTACCATAACCATGCAACAGTACTATCCAGTGGAGCTCTTGAGGAAACATAATGTCTCCCACGTCAACCTAATGTACTCAGACTTGTCAGAGGCATCTATAAGGTAAATTTTGTTTCTTGCTAATCCAACATTGAAGTATTCTTGTTATTTACAAATGTACACATGCATCCTGTTATTTATTTTCCGAGTTACAATGATGATTCACCTTTTATATACCTCATATATATATATAAATGAAATATATTATGAAAGGGTTTATCATTTTCATTTTTTAATTTCCATAAATTTTAGGAACCTGTGAACCAATAGTATTGTACATGTATATAGCATTTAGGTGTATAGTGTTAACTCATTACTGTATAGATGTGTGGATATAGATTTATATGAGCTAATAATTGTCATTTACAGTTGGGTTTAATTGTCTAACTGGATGCTGTAGGATCAGAGAACACAATGTAAATTCTCTGTTCCAAAATTGTTCAAAATATGGAATAGTATACATTCATAATGCATTATGTATAAATCCTTTTATTTCATATGAAAATGTAGAGGCCATTTTATTTTAAGTTATGTCTGGATTTTGAAATCATTTTAAGTTTTGGAGCAGACAGATAATAAAGTGTATGAGATTTATTTATATCGCTCTTGACTTATTGATCAAGTTCTAAGCCAATTTTACTCCTACATATATTCTTCCAAACTGTACTTGCAACTGACACATTATGAAACTATGTGTAACTACATGGTTCTATGAAAAAAGATTGGCCATTAAGGCAACCGATTCATTAAACCCATCTATCTTGTCCGAGTATTCACTTTGAAGCTGTCTGGGAAATAGATAGAGAAGTCTGAAGCTTTTGCTTATTGTTTAGTGACATATCTGTACGTATGTAGTAGGACAGTAAGAATTGGAGAAGCAAATCGTTAAAATTGAGTTATCTGCATACAAGTAAATAAAGATGAATTGTATACCAGGTTCTCATGCATAAACACTTTTTACACTGACAGGTTTCCATATTCCAATATCAAAACTAAAGTGTACCCCATTATTTTGTCAAAACTATAGTGATTTGCAGCTTTGATAGTAGCACTTTCTTTTATCATAACAGTACTGGCCTTTTACTAACTGTATTCTTTACTTATGATTTGAGAATGTTTGTAGGGAATACCAGGATGCCAATATTACTACCATTATATATACCATCAATACCAAATGGTTTTATTCATTATACTGGTGCATGGGAGTGGATGCTGTTGTTACAAATAACTGCCATATTTTACAGAACATGGAAAGCCCAGTATGGCACCTGGTAAGTTGAAATATTAATTATTCCTATGCCTATCTTGTTGGCAATGGAACATAGAAACACTTCCATATGTTTACTTATTGAGGCATCCATACCATTTATGTCTTTCCGACTTTGTGGACAATAGGTGTCACATTCGTTGATGGATATATGTCAGAACATGATTAGTTTATTAGTTATGATGTGAAAATGACTTCTATCAACTTTCAACATCAGAGGTTGAAGAAGAAGATCACACATGGAAATGCTCTACTTTACAGTGCTTTCTGTAAAATAAATATATTTAGTTTACTTTTTTATGTTACTATTTTCATTTTCTGTCCCATATGATGGAAATGATTCTCTTAGTATTCATAGTAATTGCAGCGTTCATCTGCATCTTTGTTGATCAAGTTTGTATTCTATATGTCCATCAGCATGTTAGTGGTCAAGTGGGTTAAATCATTGTGCTGGAATTCAACATAGCATTGTGCTGTTCTCACACCACAGTTAAAATCCCATTCAGGGCATGTAGGAATGTCTCCCAGTATACCGGAAGAAGACCTCACAAGGAATAATTAACCGTATAATGTGGACTGTGATTGCCCTTTTCATATTTTTAAATACATTCCTATCAGCTCAGTCATAAATCTGCTAGATAAATAAATATAGTGAAAAATACAATTTATTTATCGTATTTATATTCATGAATTACAGTTTGAATTTAGTTGGTCTCATCTACTATAATAATTTTACATATAAGATAGCAATGTGTAGAGAGATGTGTCACACCATAACATTGTTGACAATATGCTGATATCTTTCAGTCTCCCAGAAACTATTTAATCCTATGGATTACAGTAGATGTTATGTCTGCACTTATTGTGATAACTGCATTTATTGTCCAACGGTAAGTCCTTATTGATCATACCATGCAGTATAAGCTTCTTAAACATAGTTAGTGTTATTATGTTATTTGATTAATAGTTGCAGCATGCAGTATTGTAAATAGGTTTGTTTATAGTTGTTAAATTTGTATGTTTTGATGTTAATTTTGTAAAATTTATTTAAAACTACTTTATTAGTGCCTGAAAATCACAATTGGAATTAGTTATCTCTTAATAACAGTAATAAAGTCATATCTATTTACACATATCCATGTGCTTTTTACAAGATTTTGCTGTTGTAACGAAATTGAGTTTTTAGGGATTTGCTGATACACCATTAACATTCTATAACTATTTGCAATGGGCTATTTCCCTTTGCTCCGTAATTGTAAAGGCATTATAATACATACAAATACTTTAAGGACAGCATCCAGAACATGTTTGTTCTTCTGGCATGCGGAAACTGTAATAAGAGGGGTTTTTTTTGAGTATCAAACCATTTTAGCTCGGTTTCTGTATGTTGTGAATCATTTAGATAGAACCAGCAGAATTTACAGAACAAAAAGCTATTGTGTTTTCATAATCTAAGTAGGAGTATATCTGTAAGTCATATTCCCCGAATATTATTTTACTAAATTAGTGTGAAGCCATCAGACAAAAATGCAATTTACACCTATTGATAACAGGTTTACCTGGGTGAAAATCGTCTATTAAATTGCATTTGTCAATATAATTGTTGCCTGGTTTATATACTCCCATAAACTACCATTATATCGAACTTAAGTGTGTATGAAAATACATATTGTGCAATAATTGCTGCATTGTGCAATAATTGCTGCTTATGCCATAAGACAAATATATCTCACTACCTAATAATAAACAGCATGGATATGTTACTGACAAAGTTCTGCCAGTAGCAGAGTATGCCTGGTGTACTAAGTGCTCATATGACAAGTGTTGCCTATCAAAATCCCTCTGTACACAGTAGGGTTGTATATTGGTATTGAAGTATTGAATGTATCAATATATCCACCGTTCAATACGCCGATTTTCCAGTATCGATACATTAATCACATTATTAAGACATCTGAACTTTACAACCGTTTCAGGTTTTGTTCTTTTCATTTCTAATTCTTAGTCTCACAAGCGCTTTGAAGAAATTGTATTAAAATTTACAAGCATGTTTTAGGCCCTGAATAGTAGTGCAAAACGAAAGTGAAAGGAATGTTAGGATACCAGTATGGGTCGTTCTTTGGTATGGAAACACTTCATTAAATTACACATTAAAAGAGCTAAATGTGTTCTTTGCTGTTCAATCATTACAAGTTCAAATGGAACAACCAATCTTTTTAAACATCTCTAAATCAATATCTCGAAATCAATATATGATATATCATAACAACATATCTGTGCTATTCTGTAGTCACTCTAACCAGTCGCTAACGATTTGAAGATGACACACAAATTTATACTTGGATATAAAATTAAAAAGCTGGAAAATTGAAACATAAAAATGGTAACTGAATAAAAGATATTCATTATAAAACCTATATCAGATACACTCTTGATAAAGAAGGTTAAGCATCTCCTGCTTGCTAGCAAAACCCTTTGTTTTGGGAAACAAAGTTTTAAAAGTAAATTTACTTTTTATTTAGCCGATTTCTTTATATTTCTGTAAATCAAGTGTATTGGATTGAAATATTGAATATTGAAATGAAAAGTATTGTATTGTATTGAAAAATAATTTTCAATATACAGCCCTAGTACACAGGGTCACATCATTTTATGTAATATAAGCTGTGGACATAAGTGTTTCTCATAGCTTTCCTTTAGTTATGTATATACACATAAAAACATAGTTCATATATATATGTATATATATATGCCACTGGTAAAAGTTGTTTTTTACAGTGACCATGTATTTTACACATTTGACACTTTACATTAATACTATTCAAAAAATTTTGATTTTTATTTACATGGAGATCTATTGAATTATTTATATAGATGACCGTGCTACATTAAACTTGAACAAAGTTTTATTATATCTTTTGCTTTAACATCAACCTCGGATAACATTAGTGCTTAAGCAAGAAACTTATATTTGGCTTGCACATCTCACTTTTTAAACTCATTCAGTAATCATCAAAATATGCAGAGTTTTAACCTTTTTATGACCTTCAAAGTAATCCTCCTTAGGTGGTTGTATCTTTAACTTATCCCATAACATTTAACTAAGATGCAGAACACATGCACTTTTTTGTGAATGAATAAAACTTAAACAACATAATGCTCACCCTTGTAAAATTTGATTATGTACACAATAGCCATACTTTTGAATGATGAAGTGTGAAGATGTTCATCAGGGGAGATTATTTTGCTAATATCACTGTAGAGTTACTTCTCTTTACATGTTTAAGAAGTTTTCTGAGATTCTTATTTGCTGATGATACTTGCAAATTTCATGGCAGTACATTATGAATTAGAAACTAAAGTTGCTTATTATTAACATAAAAACTTTATAAAATAATAAAATAAAATGATTAGTTATTTATTCAGTGGTGCTCATTAAGTTCTGAAATATAAACCCCACTGCAAACTACATTCATGTTATCTTATTTATTACTCACTATGTTAGTATAGAAATTCCATCGTAAAAATAATCTGAAAGTAAATACAATTATCCACAGGCATCTGTGTCCCCTATATAAAAAGACTATCAGTCTATTGAAGTATCCACTCCTCTTCATGTTTTAGGATTCGATTAAGGGGTACCACATATACCCCTAGCAGGATCCATTCCTACATTGAAACAGATAAAGCAGATACATAAGTGAGAATTGCTGAATGCACTCTGTAGAGCTTTGTTCAGAGTCCAGATAACCTGTATTGTGTGGTTAATAGAGTAGCAGTTTTCTAAGGCTTAACTTCCTCTGTTTTACTTTACTGTTTGCTAACCCTGTTATATAATCACCCATAGACTATATTAAAAAATACTAAACCAACATTGCTTGCTTTGAAAAAATATTTCTTAAGTGAAATTGTTATTGTCAAGTCTGGGTTATCTTTCTTGAATGTTAGTAAGTAAAACTAACAAGTATGAAAGGATCCCTGTACAGTGAAAACGTGAGGAGAGAACAGTTTTACTTCATATAAGCTATTTAAGATTTAACTGTTCTACTTTTTCGAGTTTAAGCTGCACTTTCATTTTCAATTTACAAAATACTTTGTGTAGTTCCTCTAGATCATACATTTTGGTACCCAGTCTGAAGACGTTATCAAGGGGTTGATCCTGGATGGAGCGACATAGGCCCAAAAGGGTGTCTTCCTTTAACAAATTACTTTTCCAGACTGGGTGCATAGATTGACAAACTAAATTCATCAGGGTGATCTAAAAAGTCCTTCAAAAAGTGTTTTTGGTTACATTCTGAAATTGACCTGTTTTACACATTTTTGGCTAATTTCTTTTCTATTTTCTCATTGTAGATTAATTACAGCACACTCATATTGAATATTTGATCAAATTGTAGGGAAATAGATATTATTAAGAATTTGTACATGAAAACTTTAAAGAATTTGTTATTAATTTTTTAAACACACATGCATTAAAACAGAAAGGGGAAGGGGGGTGAAGTTGTGCTCACTTGTGTAATATTGGTCCATTTGGGCTTGTCATTTAAAGGCTTAAAGATATAAATAATATTCTGCCACAATAATATGATGTAAAATAACAGGCCTTTTTTGTTTGTTTTAAAAATGTAATATGTATATTGACTGTTTTAGTTGATTTATCTGATGGAAATATAGAAATTATTCACATTAGCTTAGTACCATGTTTGTTCTAGCTTACATGTAATCCTAATTTTGATAGGTGCTTCTAACAAGCTGGAGATACATGTACTTACTCTCCCAAGTCACCAAGCTTTTGTCCTCTTTTGGAGTTTACACTCTCCCCAGACACCAGTTCTTGATCTCTTTCCGAGTTTATACTCTTCCTAGACACCAGCTTTTGCCCTTTTTTGGAGTATATACTCTCTCAAGGCACCAGCTTTTGCCCTCTTTTGAAGTTTATACTCTCCCCAGACAGCCTTTGTCCTCTTTTGAAGTTTATACTCTCCCCACACACCAGCCTTTGTCTCCCCAGGTACCAGTTCTTGCCCTCTTTCTGAGTTTATACTCTTCCTAGACACCAGCTTTTGCCCTCTTTGGAGTTTATACTCTCCCAGACACCAACTTTTACCCTCTTTTGGAGTTAATACTCTCCCTAGATACCAGCTCTTGCCCTCTTTTGGAGTTTATACTCTCCTCACACACCAGCTTTTGCCCTTTTTAGTGTTTATACTCTCCCCAGGCACCAGCTCTTGCCTTCTTTTGGAGTTTATACTCTCTTTTGGAGTTTCTACTCTCCCAGACACCAGCTTTTGCCCTCTTTTGGAGTTTCTACTCTCCCAGACACCAGCTTTTGCCCTCTTTTGGAGTTTATACTCTCCCAGACACCAGCTTTTGCCTTCTTTTGGAGTTTATACTCTCCTCAGACACCAGCTTTTGCCTTCTTTGGGAGTTTATACTCTCCCCAGACACCAGCTTTTGCCTTCTTTGGGAGTTTATACTCTCCCCAGACACCAGCTTTTGCCTTCTTTGGGAGTTTATACTCTCCCCAGACACCAGCTTTTTCCCTCTTTTGGAGTTTATACTCCCCCCAGACACCAGCTCTTGCCCTCTTTTGGAGTTTATACTCTCCCCAGACACCAGCTCTTGCCCTGTTTTGGAGTTTATACTCTCCCCAAACACCAGCTTTTGCCCTGTTTTGGAGTTTATACTCTCCCCAGGCACCAGCTCTTGCCTTCTTTGGGAGTTTATACTCTCCCCAGACACCAGCTTTTGCCCTGTTTTGGAGTTTATTCTCTCCTCAGACACCAGCTCTTGCCCTGTTTTGGAGTTTATACTCTCCCAAGGCACCAGCTCTTGCCCTGTTTTGGAGTTTATACTCCCCTCAGACACCAGTTCTTGCCTTCTTTTGAAGTTTATACTCTCCCCAGGCACCAGTTCTTGTCTTCTTTTGGAGTTTATACTTTCCCCAGGCACCAGTTCTTGCCTTCTTTTTGAAGTTTATACTCTCCTCAGACACCAGCTCTTGTCCTCTTTTGGAGTTTATACTCCCCCCAGACACCAGCTGTTGCCCTGTTTTGGAGTTTATACTCTCCCAAGGCACCAGCTCTTGTCCTCTTTTGGAGTTTATACTCCCCCCAGACACCAGCTCTTGTCCTCTTTTGGAGTTTATACTCTCCCAAGGCACCAGCTCTTGTCCTCTTTTGGAGTTTATACTCTCCCAAGGCACCAGCTCTTGTCCTCTTTTGGAGTTTATACTCCCCCCAGACACCAGCTCTTGTCCTCTTTTGGAGTTTATACTCCCCCCAGACACCAGCTCTTGTCCTCTTTTGGAGTTTATACTCCCCCCAGACACCAGCTCTTGTCCTCTTTTGGAGTTTATACTCTCCCCAGACACCAGCTCTTGTCCTCTTTTGGAGTTTATATGCATGTATACTCTTAAGTACATGTAATTGCTTTTTGTTTGTTTTTTATGGTTTTTCTTTTTACTGATTTTATATGTTAATTGGGGTTCTTTTGTTTGGTTTGATGCAGCATGTTGTCATTTTTTAATGATCCTTTTCAGCAGATCATTATTGATTGTCATATAACCTACCTGAGGTTGTATCCCATTTCTTATCTATGTACATATGTAATAGTCAATACATTTACACTACACTTGATATGCCAGTGATAAATTAGTCTGACTTAACGGAGTTAGCAACTTTGTTTTGTAATCTAAAGGTCTTGGGAATAAATCTTGCTTATTGTTGGTCGGTTGATTGGTGTTTATGTTGCTTTCAACAATTTTTCAGTTAAATTGTGACGTTGAAGCAGGAGGTAACCAGCCTCTTAAACACAGTGGCGCAACCTGGGAATCAAACTCCGATCGTTGGCACGGCAAGCCAAGCATTTAACTACTACACCAAACTTGCCCCCAAAGCTTGCTTATGTCATGTGTATATCAGTTTATTGGTATTTAAAGCCATGTCAAAATTAGGTAAATAATGATCAAGATTTGCAGCCCGAATCCAGAGTGATGGATGATACTTTCTATTAGGTCAAATTTTGGAGCATGCACTGAAAGTGTGATCATAGTGTGAATAAAAAATCCCAAAAAGTTACATAAAACTATGAACAAAACACTATCAGTTTACAGAAGTGTATATTAGTCATGAAAATGTCTCTGTATTAAGATATTACTCCCACTAGCACTCAGGAACAGTCATTTATTGTCTTAATAATCCACTACATGTTATGTAACATACATATACAGATCTAATATGATAGTGTAACTCAAGTAGCTGAATTTATTATAACTGTTGATTGTAGAGGCATGGACTGGCATTGCAGATGTAATACACATTGGTATCTCGTATCTGACATATTATTTCACAACATGATATGAATCACACCATAGTATACATCTTCTTTCATATTTCATGAGGAAGGAAACACTGAATTTTATGATCTCGTTAGAAATATTTTCTGGATAGAAAAAAAAGCTTTTTGTATTTCATTCTTTTGTTGTAATAGATGGACTGAACGATGATAACAAAGTATTGATTGATATTCGAATATAATGTTATACTCTCATTATACATAGAAGACCTACCAGTAAGGAGCAAAACAGATTTAATAAACGTATCATTAAACAGAATGTGAAGTATCAAATACCAGATCTTTACATTTTTGTCATAATGTTACATAAAAGGAAGAGAATAAGACTTTTATTCAAACAGAAAAAACAGGTTGATTGGCCTGTAATATCAAAGACTGATAGGCCTTTGTTTTATTTGAAGTAAAAGAACTTGGTGCTAGTATAATTAAATTACCTAAGTAGTATGGTCTTCATGATGATATTTTTGTTAACACTATATATGCATGTAATTTGAAATTCCCTTATTTCTTTTCATTATTAAGTAATATTTCACCCAAAACTATTGAACTTGATGGACATTTTATTAATTTCAGAATATGGTGGTCTGGAGCTAACTACAATCCAGAGAGACTCTCTATAAATTCCAATGAACATGGGACTCAAACAAGAAAAGCGTTAAGTAGAACAACTGCTCATAGGCATAGCAAACGGCAGATGAAGCAAAAACTGATATTGAGAGATGTTGCCGATGTGTATGAAGATGAGGGAGGAATTGAAGAGGATTATGGGATTGAAAGTAATTACACTGTCCAGTCAACAGATGGCAGAGAATTAGTACAGTCATTTAGAGCACATACCAGCTATCAGGATGGAGTCATCATGGAGCTGGATAAAGTGGACCTATAATAAAGGTGTTGTGTGTAAAATGTGTCTATATTTGAATACATATGTGCTTATTTTTTCATATGTTTTGTAAAGAAAAAAAATATTTTATGTTTAAAAATAAGTTTTGTATAAGATCTATATATCATTTATAGCACCAAATGCTATGCTTTCAAATGAGATATTGCTATAAACTATTTTTGATATCAGTGCTATTTATTTTTATTTAACCAAATGATTAATGGTGATAATTATTCAGTTTATATCATTTACCTTGAGAGTCTTAATATTCTACAGTGTTTGTTGTGAACTTCACAAAACCCAAAGGACAGAAAGACTCCTTTATTAAAATTGATTTATTTATAACGTTTTTACAAATACGAGATTTCCTCCTCTATGCTATTCTTTCAGTGTTTCCTCCACATTTTGGGTCATCCTTAAAATTTTGTAGATTTTTCTTATCTATCGAACCTAGTTTTTTTTTCCAATAATAGAAGAATGTTTTTTCATGTTTTGACTTGTTTTACTATTTGGCCAATATGATCTCAAGATGGGACATTTGCTGTTACTGTGCCTCGCATGAAAATGAAGATAGGTATGAAGAACAATTAAAAAAGTACATGTATCTGCAATATCCTGTTATATGCCCTGCAGTCTTTAAAAATGTTCTCATTCTCAATGTCTCATTTATTCCACATAATACAGAATAAAGCAAATGGAAATTAATTAAAAAAAAAAACATGCAAACATGTTACTTTAGTCAAATAGACATCAATTATTACATTAATCATACTCTTTTTATGCAACAGGATATTGCCGAAAACTGATTCATTATTAAATTAAGCTTTTTGTTAAATTGTTCTGGTTACTGTTGTCTTGTTTAAGAATTTAAAGTTCGAAATGTTTACTGGTGTTGATTCTACTGAAATATTTGATTTTATACGGGGACATCTTTGTAAAGCTTTCTGTCATTCGTGTCAAATGCCAATCTGTTATTTATTCTGAGGCGAAAAACCCTATTCACATAATAGATATTAAAAAAAAATCCCCCCACTACCTACCCCTTTTTAAATGGTAAGTCACATTCCTGCAAATCTACATGATTTTAAAGATGGCCTTGCACTTTCAACAACAAGTGCATGCTAGTATAGTATCTATGATATTGTTAATTATTATAACATGTCTACATTATTGACTTAAAGTTGTGATACATGCAACGGGTAACAGACTTTGTACAATGAATTTCAATACGTAATTTATTGATGATTTAATGTTACTACTATGTATGTTACAGTTGCTCTAACGTTGTCATATTTATTTTTCTTAATATTCATTGAAGGCATTTTGAAAATTCAAGAACTAAATGAACATGTCATTATTAGGGGTATTACATTTGTAAATGAAATCTTAAAATGAACATATTGGTACTTGTAGTATATAAATTGTCTGAAGTTAGAGAAACAATACCCTTCCATCACTATGTAAAATCTTTAGAAAAACACCAATAATAAAAGAGGTGGGAAATACTGTATGCATGGCAGTAATTGTTTAAAATTTTTTTAACTTTTTTTATTTTCATTGGCACGGATCTTGGTGTAAGGGTGTCGTTTGTGTGGGAAGAAACCGGAGAAAACCACAAAGCTAGGTTGGTGACAGCTACACCATGTCACATAGCACACCAGGAACCGAACCAAGGTCGCATTTGTGAGAAGTACGTTACCTGGCCCCCTGCTAATTGTTGCTTTCTTTTCACACATCATTTTCTTACATATCACCATTTCATCAATTGTTTTATTGATGTAAAAGGGAGTTGATGAACGGTTGTATAGCTTTAGTTAGCTATACCAGTCAAGGTGATATTGGTACCGTATATACTCGCTTATAAGGACGACTCAACTATAAAACGACCCCCCTGATTCAGAGAAAAATTCTAGTACTTTAGCTTTGACCCGCTTATAAGACAAGGTTAAAATTCCGTCAACTAACACGATGTATAATGTGTCATATGTTTAACGAATACAAAATGTGTTTCGGTTAAACTTGAAACAATCGATCGATTTTATTTAAAATCTTTTCAAATCGAGTCGTACGCGCATATGATCCCAACAAAACTATTGCAGAACCATGAGAGAAAAGAAGGAGGGGGTTACATTTTGTGGCGTATAGGTGCTATATCTAGGTTGTTTGTGACTTGGAATTTAAACGAACTGCGTTATTTCCTTCCGATTTATAACAATCAAATTATTTTGAGTACGTACTAATTAAACAATAGCCCCCGTGACATTTACCTGGACATCGCAACCGCCTGTTTGTTTAACGCTCAGCGGCAGCGTGTGCTATGCAGTGAGAACTGGGTTACTTGGGGAAAGGTGTGCAGTGAAGCATCAAGCAGGATATTAACCGATATGATAATTTGATTACATGGCAGCACCGTTATGTACATGTACGTATAAGTTTAAATAAGCGGATGATGTAAACTCGGCAGTATAGTCAAATTATAAAATATTGTTCCAGAATCGCCGTACAGATACTGGAAAACTATCATTCGAGTCACGTTTACCAGTAGCACATGTTTCAATTTTAGTTTTTTAACGCGTAAGATTCTGAAAAATTTGAGTTCCCAAATGAAATTAACTTTGTACTACGATTATAAGATGACCCCCTGACTCCTGGAAAGCATTTTAAGTCCCAAAAACTCGTCTTATAATCGAGTATATATGGTACTCAGTCAGTCTTTTCAAATTCAGTATTTCCAATGTTTATTCTGTTTTTTTTTTAAACCTTTAATCTAGATTCAAAAAGGAATTTACATGAGGTAATTGGATGAAAGTTCATATATTTGATGTATGAGTAGTGATTATTACTCGATAAGGAGGCTTCTTTTATGTGATGATATATTTTATTTCATATTATCTGTTACATGCCTTTTTTTTCATCATATTCTTATCAAAATATATTCAGCTATTCAGTGATAAATACAAAAAGGGTTCACCTCAATTCAGATTTTAACAGTGTTCAAGGTTAACTAGAACTCCCCCCCCCCCCCCCAAAAAAAAAAAAGTATTTACACAGAAAAATACAATGTATGTATTTCATATTGTTCTCTTGACAGGGAGAATTAGATCCCCTAAGACACTACTGGTTAAGCAGTTTACTTTTAAATTCTTTTAAGTAATTTCATCAATACAGAACATAATCTAGATATATAAACACATATTTGAAATGTAAGTTAGGCTTCTTACACCTTAATTCATATTTGAAGTAATATATGACAAAATTAATTAGAGTTTGTTATCCATAGCTTACTATTAATACCATGTATCATTACTTTTTTGTTTGATATTTTATTTATTAGAAAATATCTTTTGAATATTCAATCTGTTCACATTACATATTATATACATTTCATATAAATATTTACATATATAACAGTGGACATCATTTCCTATTATTTTTTATGTACCAGAAAGGCATAATGGAAATGAAGAGGTAGGTGTTGTGTCATGCCTCTTGAACATGTAATTCCATACTTCATGTATGCCGTATACATTTTTCTTGAGTTTTTTTTCTTGAATATTTTAATCGTATGAGCTTCCACAGGATTGATTTTTGTGTATTTCTTTTCTGTTTATGTTGTGTTACAGGTGTTCAGTTGTTACCATTGTCATTATTTTGTTTTCAAATACACACTTATTATACCGTTATGTTCTACAAGATCAGGTTGTATTTGTCCTTGACCTTTACTCATTACTTCTGTGATCAAATTATTTTCTCCATAATTTTGGTCTGAGTTGTTTTCAATGCATGTTCATAAATGATGTGAAGGTATTTCATAGCCGACCTTGGTCTCCCCACTGATATTGTTGTCGTTCCTGTAGGCTAAAGACTGTGTTCACAGTAGCAGGAATAATGTCAACAATGGGAGTTATTGACGATTGGCTGTGAAATTCCTTTCATTGTAGCACTGTCATTGGATTAGAAGTGTCAGACGACTTGCTACAAGTTTGTTAGTGACTGTAGTATTGATGATTGCATTGGTTCACAAATTTTAGATGGTCTTGTTTTTACAAGTGAGTTACAACTTTTGATGCTTTAAAGGTACCTTAGTTAATGTGGTATCTCTCTGTCCTTTATTTTACTCAATGCCAAGATCTACTAAGACTGTTTGCCCTTACATTTTGTTGATAATATCATCATGACTATAGATTCTTACACAGCTATAATAAAGTTGTTACCTTCTGGAATATCGTATTGTGTAGGGGAAAATATTTTATAATTTAAGTAGGTGTTTGGGTTCTTTTCAGAAGAGCAGTGATATTTAGTGGATACATATTTGTGCTCATTTTATCTATGTTTATGATATTTTTGTTAAGTCTGGGTGTATTTTACTTTAAAGCTATTACAAATCCCCAAAGTAATACCAAAATGGTTTTATATATAAAAGATTTTCCTACTTGTTCAGCTTTATTGCCCTTTATTAATTGTTTTTATATGCCTGTCATAGACTGGACATATTATGCTATGGCATTGTCCATTCATCTGTCTGAGGTCATGTTTTCCAGACTTTTTTCTGCAGTCTTTCAAGGTATTGGTTTAAAACTTGGCACATATATTTATATCAATGAGGGTAGGTACCAGTTCACATTTTGGTGTGATTAACTTGGTTTTGCCAAAGTTATGGTCCTTGAACTTAGGTAATTTCAAGAATTTTTCTGCAGCCTTTCAGGGTATTAGATTTAAACTTGTAATAAAACTTTATATCAATATGGGTATGATTTACTGGGTTTTGCTCTTGAAATGTTATTTTCATTGATAGCATAATGGCAGCTTCTGTGGAGTATAATAACTGAAGTAATCATGAATTGGCTTTCATAAAACTTATACAGAATACTCTGATAAGGTAAAAGAATATGCCATTTAATTTTGAAAATATCTCCTTTGTTAAGTACAGCATTATGGGTCTTTGATTTTTTTTACTTTGAAAATTTTTTAGAAAATTATTAAATTTCATTTCTCAACCTCTTTCAAAAAATTTGTGCTAGAATTATATATAAACTTTAATATGAATATATATTACTGGATTTTATTTCTTCTGTATTCATACATTTTTAACGTAGAAGAAAAAAAGGGGGGTTAAATTCTTCTCTTGGCAATAACTTCTTTCTGCCTTTACGGATTTCAATAATATTACATAGGGTTGTTACCCTGGGCCAAAACATGTGCTATCTTGGGTTTTTAATAATTGGGGAGGGAGAGCCTCCACACTTTAAGATGTTTTCTCGTCAAACTAAGCGATGGGTATATTATGCCATGCTAGGCATTGCTCTTGTTAAATTATGTTCTGAAATATTTGGGAACATAGTGGTAGATGATGTATCCATGAATGATTCTGTCTTTTTCATAGCATATCTTGCAAAAATGGTACAATTACTGAATATGTAACCGACTTGATACATTGATTTGACAGGATATAACAAACTGTATAAGGTCTAGACTTGGTTAGCAACTCTTGTACTATTTATGAAATTTTGAATTGAAATGTACTGTGGTTTTCTTTTTCTTGGTGCCATTTTCTTTTATTTGTAATGATGTTGTTACAATGTACATTGATCCAATACATTCCATGGAAAATGAAAGAAAGTTTTAATATTTATGACATAAAGTATGAAAATATATGCAGATACTACCATAGATAGAAAGAAGAAATTGGCAATAATTCTCATGTTTTTCAGTAGATCATTCATCTGCTGAATATTTTAATTCAATTCGGTAATTTGCAATATACACTGTATATGTTAACTAAAATTAGTTTCAAAATTTGATAAATTTAAAAATTGGGAATTTTATGCTACGAAACTCGTCACTGTAATGTACTAGCAATGAATAAAGGCACTGCTGTGTTGACTATCACTATACATACTCTGTGTAGCATTTTCCTGTTGTAATAGTCCGACTTGTAGATTTATACTTGTATGACCAACAGATTATGCATTCTGTAAATCTCTAAAATAAAAGATATTTATAGAATTCCTTATGCTGGATTTATGATATTTAGAGAAACCTTGCTGCAAACTGCATCATGTACCGGTAAAGAGATTTCTTTACATTTAGTAAATGTATTTTGTGTGCGTGAAATGGAAATTGAGATACAACTTAAGTAAAACGTAGATTTATATGGATTTTAATGGCTGATCATTTGTTGGAATGGTGTTGGTTTCATGTAAAGAACAACAAACAGTTTGCCAAGGGAATTTTATTCACTGACAATCGTATTACTTCTCATATTAAAAATTTACAAAACACACCATGAGTGATCCGAATGACATATAGGGTAGTATGCAGAGATATAAACACCAGAAAGAGGGTATATCCAAACAAGAGAACGTTGGTCAGTAGTTTAGCTCTTACGAACAACAATATCGCCGTCCAAGTCAATTCCCACCACTTTAGTCTTGGTGGGGTCCAATTTGAATTCTGCGCGGCAGATGTTCTTCAGGGGGTCTTTGTTATCGAGGGTATCGTTCAGTTGAACGTTCACGGAATCGCTGTCTTCGGGATCAAGGAGCAGGCCTAGTGTGTTCTTGTCGATCTGTTTGTGTTGTCTAACTATCGTGTACTCCTTGTATCCTGGAATATTGCAAATGATCTTAGTATTCAGAAAATAATATTACAGGAATCACTTGACCTGAACTCTTACACAAACATTATCCCGATTTACCAAGTTTTATCAATAGTCGGATATGTTGGTGTTTGTATGCGGGTTCTCTTTTAAAACTACTATACACCCCGACAAGGGGAATCAATCCTGATGTAATGTTCTACACAATATCCACTAGTAAAAATAGGGCACCGCTAACGGGTGCATGATACGCCCGCATCATGTTTAAATGTGGTCTACAAACCACATCTTTCATATCACACCATCAAAAGTTTTGTTCCCCCTTTAGTTAAGGAGGAGAAACCTGGACAAGCTTTTCCGACCCCGCCCATTTTCCCCCAACCCAGGGGACTGACCCCAACTTTGAAACCCACATGCACAACTACAAGCTACACCCTTACATATGACACCATCAAAAGTTTTGTTCCCCCTTTAGTTACGGAATATAAGCCCGGAAAAACTTTCCGACCTCGCCAATTTTCCCCCACCCCAGGGGCCTGACTCCTACTTTGAAACTCAAATGCACAACTACAAGGCACATCCTTTCATATGACATCATCAAAAGTTTTGTTCCCCCTTTAGTTAAGGAGGAGAAGCCCGGACAAGCTTTTCCGACCCCGCCCATATTCCCCCACCCCAGGGGCCTGACCCCAACTTTGAAACCCACATGCACAACTACAAGCCACACCCTTTCATATGGCACCATCAAAAGTTTTGTTCCCCCTTTAGTTAAGGAGGAGAAGCCTGGACAAGCTTTTCTGATCCCTCCCATTTTCCCCCAACCCAGGGGACTGACCCCAACTTTGAAACCCACATGCACAACTACAAGCCACACCCTTTCATATGACACCATCAAAAGTTTTGTTCCCCTTTTAGTTAAGGAGGAGATGCCCGGACAAGGATGGACGGACGGTCAGACGACAGCGGTATAGCATAATACGCCCACATTTTTAAATGCGGACGTATAAAAACATAATGCATGTGACAGGAAGAGTTCAAATGTCATCTTTGCAAGCTAAGTGTTCGATTCGCTCTCTTTCAACTCGGAGAGAGCGCAACTCGAACACTTGGCTAGTGAAGATGTAAAACTAAAGACATTAGATCTATATCATATTTTGGCGTATGACCGTTGCAAACGTCGTGTGGTATATACATCGAGGAAGAAGTAAAATGAAAGCACTACGATAGATCATTGAATAAAAGTCATATACACACACTCAGTAGACATTAAGTTGTACATGGTTTTAATGTTAAAATAACTTAATCCATCTAGCAAATCCTGTTATCAGATTTGAGGATTCTTATGTCATTAACATTGATCTTTTTCATCTTTATGCATATCCTAGATAATTTTCTTTCATAGTTCAATCACATCATCAGGAATTATCATTATATAATTCATTTCCATTAATTTAGCGGTGCCTCTACAAGAAATAGAGTGAATGTCATAATACAGAATTTCATTACAGAGGTAAGAGTGCATAGATGAGCAGAATATCTTAAGCAGTGCGAGGTGCACTGTGACTGCCGCTATATGTCAATAACATAAATCAAGTAAAACAGACAGGATTCACTATCTGGTTTGGTCCGCGCATGTAGTTGCCTATATTATAACATAGCAAAATGAAACTAGGTTTTCATCATTCATATGTTTTAGGAGTGACTACAACCATGTGCTTCGGCCACCACCACAACTATATACACGAATCTTTGTCGCCATAAGTCATCAATGTAAAATGGTGTCTTCAACTATCTTTTATCTATACACTGGGAGATGTAATGACAACCGGACGGACAGACACACAGAAGGGTATTATATACATGCGCGGATACAGAGGGGGGTTAGGGGGGTCTGGACTCCCCCCCCCCCCCCCGAATCCGAAAATTTTACCAAAAAAAGGTAATATTTGGGCATTTTTGGGGTTGGACCCCCCTCGTCTAAGAGAAAAATTTACCTTTTTTGGTTGGACCCCCTCTGACAAAAAATTCTGGATCCGCGCATGATATAAGTTCACATCGGTCATGATCAGTACGGCTGACAACGTTATCGGTTGGTTGATTGGTATTCTATGTCGCTTTTAACAATTTTTTCAGTTATGTCGCGACATGGAGGCAAGAGGTAACCAACCTCTCTGACATAGTTATGCAATACGGGGGGAATCCGCCACCAAATTTACCCGAATAATGTTATTACAACAGACACTGCAATATGAACTGCAACGTTATCAAATGATATAAACATTAATGAGAAAGGATTATATTATCTTAATAAAGACTGCGAGCGCCAACGCACCTAAAATTTTCATGTAGCTGGCAAATTATCAAAGCTTTTGAAAATACCAAGTTCGAGTTTGAGAATGAATGCATAGAATTAAAATAACTTGAGTACTCGAGGTAAAGTTAATTAGATTACACTGGAACAAAATGCAAGGCTTCCCGAATATTGAAATATTTTCAATTCAATTAAAGGAAGTGCATTCGCCTCTCTGAAGCAGAATTTATGTGCGTGTATCAATCTTACCTTCACCTTTCTCCTTTGTCTCTGTCCAGAAATCAGGGTTGAGACTATCAATCATTGTGTCCATGGTGATCTATAAAGACATCAAATAGACAAAATATTAGATGTCTCCCGCTACACATCTAGGATCTGACGGATATTAGTCGCCGACAAGAAATGCTTACACCTTGTGTCAATGTACATGTAACATTGTATAACCCATGAGGTTCTTGTCTCATCTGAATTGAAGGCTCAAGTGAGCTATAGTCATTGCCGTATGTCTGGCGCCCTTCGTCCGCTTACCTTTTAAGTTTTCAGCTGTTTTAGTACCACTGAGGGGATTTTGATGAAACTTGCTATCGATGAAGTATTTAAGGTCCCCCTACAATTGTTGTTTTTCGGCCAGATCCGCCACGGGGTGGGGCGACATAGGCACAAGAATGTAGCGTCACGAACAATTTTTTTTCTTCTTCTTCAGACCTGCTGCACAGATCGATAAATCGAATGTACCTGAGTGATCTAGATGGTTGTCCTAGATGGTTGTCTTAAGAAGTGTGGTTTGGTCCCATTCCGAACAAATTTTTGACGCTTTTTTTCTATTCTCCTCCTTTCTGACTTTGCTTTTTTACAGTGTTGTGTAATTTTCTTTATTTGTTTAATAAAGATAAGAACAAACTATATATTTGCTACTTTTCATTAGAAAATATCTATTACAATTTTTGTTTGAAAGTTTTCATGTAAAAACTTTTTTAAATTGTCTTGATTGCTTTACGATATTTTTGTATATTTTAGATGTAGTCAAGTTCTGGAATACTGAGGGTAGCGATTCAACCACCGGTAGAGACCAAAATTTCTTTTATTCCATTTACCATCAATAAGTTTTTTCTTAAGCTTTCGAAAAAAGGGCTTCATGTATCACAATGTTTTGACTAGTATGAACTTAAAGATGATAACTTTGCAAAGTTTGTAACCCAGCAAACAATGCAAGTTTAATTCTGATGGTACAACTGGAAACCTATAACCCCTGAGTATAAATAGCCATGTATTTGTAAGTTATGAGAACGTGTAATACAGTTTTCGAATAATATGAACAGCAAATTTACGTATTGCAGTGTTCCGGAGAATGTCGTAAAGATGGGTATCTCCCATCAGATGACTGCTCAGAAAATTACATGTTTCATTACCCAATTGAGACATGTGCGAAATCACTCGACGAAAATATCAGAGGGAAAACATCTTTGGTTAAAAAGATACTTTAAACGATTAATGATCGCTTTTTCACGATTTGTTTAAAAATCTATGAGGAAGAGGCAATAAGCAACAAAAAGTGGAAGACGTTACGGAAGTATTTGTCGTTATTTACACTCCCTCCTTCCTTTGTTTTTTGAATGGTATGGTCCATAAGCTCCAAATCTTAAGTTTATTACATGATCAAAGAAGTTCCTCATGATCTCTGGAAATGAAATCAAGTTCCTCAATGCATATTAACCGGGTTTTCTGGGGCGAGACCGACTATTAACAGTACAAACTCCACGTAAGAAATTGTTTGATAATACCGCTTCTATTTACACAACACAAAGCTTTGATACATAACATGACAGTGAATGTATTCTCTGACGAGTTTACCAGCTCCATACAGATGCCTAGATACTTTATGTATTAAACTATATAGATCTACATTGAATTCATTGCGAGATTCTGTATTATGCTAAGGGATAGCATTTTGGACAGTTTACTTTCCGATCATGGTATTGCATATACATTGTATTTTCCATTTGATAGTGTTTGAATTAATGAAGCGTGCATATTGATGACCGAGGTGGCAGATGCGCTACAGTGGAGCTATCTGTAGCCTATGTAGACTCTGTCACGCCTTGGTTGGAGCTACATGTAACCTATGTGGACTCTGTCACATGTTGGCTGGAGCTACCTGTAACCCATGTGGACTCTCTCTCTCGTGTTGGTTAGAGCTACCTGTAACCCATGTGGACTCTGTCACGTGTTGGTTAGAGCTACCTGTAATTTTTGTGGACTCTGTCACGTGTTGGTGGAGCTACCAGTAACCTATGTGGACACTGTCACGTGTTGGTTGGAGCTACCTGTAACCCATGTGGACTCTATCACATGTTGGTTTAGAGCTACATGTAACCCATGTGGACACCGTCACGTGTCGGTTGGAGCTACCTGTAACCTATATGAACACCGTCACGTGTCGGTTGGAGCTACATGTAGCCTATGTGGACTCTGTCACATGTTGGGTAGAGCTACCTGTAACCCATGTAGACACCGTCACGTGTTGGTTGAAGCTACCTGTAACCTATGTGGACTCTGTCACATGTTGGTTAGAGCTACCTGTAATCGATGTGGACTCTGTCACGTGTTGGTTGAATAAATATAGAATATATATATACCTTTTAATTTTGTGCACCATATGCACATTTCGACAAGTTATGTCTCTTCAGTGATGCTCGTGGCCAAATGATTGGAATTCTCATAATATATAAATATTTGAAGAGCAATGTTGTAGCCAAAATGACCAAGCTACCTGTAACCTATGTGTACTCTGTCACGTGTTGGTTGGAGCTACCTATAACCTATGTGGACTCTGTCACGTGTTGGTTGGAGCTACCTATAACCTATGTGGACTCTGTCACGTGTTGGTTGGATAGAATTTGTAGTTTTAGGAGAGAGGGATTCTCAGTGTACTAAGGCTAATAGTGTTGTTTTTCTTCAAAAAACTGTTACTACAGCATCTTCACATAGCTGGACTAACTGAGGTGTTGTTTTAAACAGCGTGAGAATATATGGGAATAGATGAGAATTTTGTTTATGTATAATCTCCAATTCCTTCAAAGACAAAGTATTTCTGTTTAAAACACTAGAATCTATGTTATTTGTAAGGTACATGTTTTGAACGTGTATAGATCTATTTTCTGATTAAGATATTGGCAAATAAGAAACAAATGTTAATATGTAGCATATTTATCTTTCACAGATTTACCGGACCAATAGGAAATAACATTATTTTCTTTGAATATTTGCCGAGGTTGATTGCAAATTACGATTAGCAACAAGCAGCACATATGATGCATGTTAACATCCAGGCAGTGGTGAGTTATGAGTCCCAACTGCTACTATTCTGCCACTATAGCCAGGTATTGTCTACACCCCAGATATCACAGAGATAACAAAATACTCCCCCTGTCTAAAGATACCTATCGGGGTTACCACATGTTCATGTGTTTTAATGCAAGTAAATACATACAGATGAACATCTGTGAAAAAGCCAATACAATTAGTCGGGGATAATGTAGGGGTCAGCAAGGGTTATCCTTGTAAACTGCTGTTTGTTTTGTGGTCAGATACAAGCTAGCAATACAATAATAATTATTACTCAAACAGAGTGGGAGAGCACCTCTACAGTATGATACTGTGGAACTTATCAATGATAATATACAGGCAATAATATTGTTTATTATCATGACAGAAATTATGTGCGCAAAATATACGAATTATAAACATAATGTACAAAGTACAATTTACAAACGAAAAGGCTTATCAGTCACGAATATGAATTTATGTATTAAAAAACAGGTCCCTGATCATCCTATAAATATCTATTGATATTTTATCACTTGTGCTCTTTAAAAAATTGCCACAGAGTGGAAGTAAGGTTTGTATTCGAACGCAATGTTTATATAAATTCTTCACCATTAAAAATAGCCGGCCCAAAGCCTGTTTCATTGTTGGTGGATTTTTCGAAATCGTAGAAATTTTGAAATTGTTGAACGTTCGACATTATTTGACGATTTTGTTCTATAGTTAGAGGAAGCCTCCTCGACTTTATTTGACAAGTCACCGACCTTGTAGATTAAGCAAAACTCGTACTGTCACAGTTGTCTGCACAATACTTATCTTAAACAATTTTGATAGGATATAATAATGCCGGAGTTTCGACTACTCCCGTTTCAATAATCCTTTTTTACTACGGTGGATATCAAGGCGTATCTGTTATTGAAAGAAAGGCGTTTACGTCATTTCCTGTGGTGGTTATATCTTGGAGAATATGCTTCTAATATCTGAACTCCACTTAATTAACGTTTGAAATGCAGTCGGTACCACCAAATCAAGGCAATACAGTCGACATCAAAAACGCAAGATAATAGAGTCGGTGCCACACACGCAAGACAATAAAGTCGGTACCACAAAGCAAGACGATACAGTCGGTACCACAATGCAAGACAATAAAACGGTACCACAAACGCAAGACAATACAGTCGGTATTACAAATATAATACATTTAATGTCAACGTGATAACAATCGATCTCCATCTTTTATCTTTACGTACAACTGTTAAGCATTCCGAGGAAATAATTTGGAATTCTAATTCGTATAAAGCCGCTTTTTAACACAGTTTGGCTCCCATACTGAAATACAATCTCAAATAGCTTTGCAAATGTAGAAAATATTACATCAGTTTGATTACTCTTTCTATGTTTGGTTTATTTGACACACGTGCAGTTTGAGATAAATTACATTTCATTGATTGTGAAACATTCTAATATATAATTTACGATGTATCAGATATTAGAAGGCAAACTTTCGTATTCATTAAGAGTATGTGTGTGGTTTTCTTTTTTTCCCGAAATACCCGCAGCATGTTTAAGATTTTCACGGTGAATTATAGTGATACAAGTAGCTTTTTTTTTCTCGACATACATATATCAAATTAAGTAAGAAAGTACATAGATTAATCATTTCAATATAGCAGTGCATATCATAAACGAAGAGAAAGGTATACCAGATCGGGCATATATTGTCTTTCGACTTACATCTGCCGTTGAGAACACCTTGCAGAACCTTAATATTCACATCTGAAAGTTGTCAGCGCTAAAAGCTTCTGCTTGTGCATTTATTTCGGGCATTGTATAAACAATAAATGATATCTTTGCATATTCTTCAATAAACGACTGAATTATTTATACACCATGCATAACCCCTGTTTATATTAATTTGTACCTTTTAGATTATCTACATGCCGTGCAAGTCGACCACGTTCTTAGAATTACGTAAGAAACGTTTCTATTAGAGTACTCATGACCAAATTGTTCGTTCACACGATACGTAATAAAAATAGTTGGTATAAAATGTAATGTTATAACTAAACCACAACAATCAGCTGTTCAGTTCGATAAGCACCATGTCAACACCTCGTATTCAGCTCTTCGGGACTTTTGTTGCAGATGATGTATGTAAATTCACATAAACGTTCAATAGCAGTGATGTAGGTAAAGATTTTATGAACGTAGTTACGTTTTATGAATGTTAAATATGGCGTAGATTTTGTTTATATAGGTAATAAATAATGGTGTATTTTCTTTTAGATATTCATGTATTTTAATCTATGCATCCATATAGCTTTCATTAACAAGAGGCCTGTTTGTTCACAACGCTCAACTACGCAAAAGCAAATATTTTCTACTTGACTACCTTTACACTACAATGCCGAAGGTTATTTGCGTATATTTTATTTTATGTTTTTGTTTTTTATGTTTAAATCTGGTTCTATCTACCTAGGCAGTACAATGTCGCTATGCTATTTTGTCTTCCCATGCCTATCTATAAGGATAATAGGTAACAATTGATATATCGCACAGATATGCCAATATACAAGGACACAATGTTGGCTCTATGTTATAAAGATATTGATTGTGGTTTTTGGTCTCTGAGAAGTTTTCTATTTTGATATTTACATGTAGTTAATTTACTCCCTTCATATTCCCTCATAGTATTCAGTATGGGGAAAAACCAATAGTTGAAGAACATTTTCCCCTAAAGTTTAATTATCCTGATATCTTCAAATCCACCATTCAGCTTAAAGAAAAGTTTACGACCGACAGATGATGGTGAATACATCATCACTCAGTTCCGTCTTTAGCTCGGGTGAGTTAAATATTATACTGTGTTACAGAAATAGAGATATTGTTTGTCATTTGCCCTTGACTAGTGTGTATCACCGACCTATTCGGCAGGGCAACGTGTTTAACAAGACAGCTTGGCACAGGGGTGCTGTCCGACAGTGTTAGAAAATAGATAAGTATGCAACCAAGGCATGTTTTTGGGATTGCCGTGGTTTGTATAGGGCATACTTCAAACAGTGCACGAGACGGGAAGATGACATATCATGGAGTGAGTTAAGATTAAGTGAGTTACATGTATTAACAATGAATGAACATATGAAAATAAGAACAAACAATAACGTTCCTTATGACATCATGCTGTGGCTCTTTGCTACTCTCTGTAAGTGAAATCGTAGAACATCCAGTTCATATCTGTGCTTATCTGTACTTATTTAGGGTAAGGTCGAACACTCTCACGGGATTATAAAATAGATGCAATCATATTCTATAATTATATACAGTCTGACTTTCTCGTGAGTTACAAAAAAAAATAGTACCAGGTCTACTTTGCGAATTTGGTGGATATGCGAACTTATTAAGCCACATAGAGCTTTCTGTCCTCCTCAGAGCCATGCATAATTTATGCATAATGAAGCTCCACTGCAATTGTGCGCGACACGGCAGACTACGTCAGGATCATTTCCTCTTTGTGACGTCGCTGTCTTTTATCCTGATAAGGCACACAGATGAACAGTAGCACAGCCAATAAATATAAGAATCATTGAGCACACTTTTGTAAATTATGATTGTGTTTTGATAAAAGACAGGATGACAGTGGATTGATACATAATACTGGTTCCAAGTTTACCATTAGGTGTACAAAGTAAGATCTAGTCATAAAACCACTTCAAACAGGCAATTGTGAGCGGTACGGTTTGTTATAGGACATTAACCCCGCGAACATTTTATGTGTAAGAGATGGTTTTGCTTAGCAAGTCACTAATGCACAGTTTTATTGCTTGAGTGATAGCTTGCATACATTGGTAAATTTTTGTCATCCGACATTTAAAAACGCACATCTATTTATTGTTTTTCTTTAGAACACTCCGACTCGAACACTTTTAAATACTGCGCAAGACGTTGGAAATGCAAAATTATATAATGTATGTAATGATAAAAATCACAGGAAAAAACTCAAAATGGCTCAACCAGATTGCTGTGTAAGATACTAAAGAACTGCTTCACAGAACACTACGTTACTGTTCTGAATAAATTTATCAAAGAGTCGTGGCTTTTAATCATAAAAATATATCTTATGAATGTTAAGGTATCCAATCTAAAATACCTTATGAAGGCTAAGGTATCCAATCTAGAATATCTTATGATTGTTAAGGTATCCAATCTAGAATATCTTATGAAGGTTAAGGTATCCAATCTAGAATATCGTATGAAGGTTAAGGTATCCAATCTAGAATATCTTATGAAGGCTAAGGTATCCAATCTAGAATATCTTATGAATGTTAAAGTATCCAATCTAGAATATCATATGAATGTTATGGTATCCAATCTAGAATATCATATGAATGTTAAGGTATCCAATCTAGAATATCTTATGAAGGTTAAGGTATCCAATCTAGAATATCTTATGAAGGCTAAGGTATCCAATCTAGAATATCTTATGAAGGCTAAGGTATCCAATATAGAATATCTTATGAATGTTAAGGTATCCAATATAGAATATCTTATGAATGTTAAGGTATCCAATATAGAATATCTTATGAATGTTAAGGTATCCAATCTAGAATATCTTATGAATGTTAAGGTATCCAATCTAGAATATCTTATGATTGTTAAGGTATCCAATCTAGAATATCTTATGAATGTTATGGATTTATCCATCATCTTTACATCCAATCTAGAATATCTTATGAATGTTAAGGTATCCAATCTAGAATATCATATGAATGTTAAAGTATCCAATCTAGAATATCATATGAATGTTATGGTATCCAATATAGAATATCTTATGAATGTTAAGGTATCCAATATAGAATATCTTATGATTGTTAAGGTATCCAATCTAGAATATTATATGATTGTTAAGGTATCCAATCTAGAATATCATATGAATGTTATGGTATCCAATATAGAATATCTTATGAATGTTATGGTATCCAATATAGAATATCATATGAATGTTAAGGTATCCAATCTAGAATATCATATGAATGTTAAGGTATCCAATCTAGAATATCATATGAATGTTAAGGTATCCAATCTAGAATATCATATGAATGTTAAGGTATCCAATCTAGAATATCATATGATTGTTAAGGTATCCAATCTAGAATATCTTATGATTGTTAAGGTATCCAATCTAGAATATCATATGATTGTTAAGGTATCCAATCTAGAATATCTTATGAATGTTAAGGTATTCAATCTAGAATATCTTATGAATGTTAAGGTATCCAATCTAGAATATCTTATGAATGTTAAGGTATCCAATCTAGAATATCTTATGAATGTTAAGGTATCCAATCTAGAATATCATATGATTGTTAAGGTATCCAATCTAGAATATCATATGATTGTTAAGGTATCCAATCTAGAATATCTTATGAATGTTAAGGTATTCAATCTAGAATATCTTATGAATGTTAAGGTATCCAATCTAGAATATCTTATGAATGTTAAGGTATCCAATCTAGAATATCTTATGAATGTTAAGGTATCCAATCTAGAATATCTTATGAATGTTAAGGTATCCAATCTAGAATATCTTATGAATGTTAAGGTATCCAATCTAGAATATCTTATGAATGTTAAGGTATCCAATATAGAATATCTTTTGAATGTTAAGGTATCCAATCTAGAATATCATATGATTGTTAAGGTATCCAATCTAGAATATCATATGATTGTTAAGGTATCCAATCTAGAATATCTTATGAATGTTAAGGTATTCAATCTAGAATATCTTATGAATGTTAAGGTATCCAATCTAGAATATCTTATGAATGTTAAGGTATCCAATCTAGAATATCTTATGAATGTTAAGGTATCCAATCTAGAATATCATATGAATGTTAAGGTATCCAATCTAGAATATCATATGATTGTTAAGGTATCCAATCTAGAATATCTTATGAATGTTAAGGTATCCAATCTAGAATATCTTATGAATGTTAAGGTATTCAATCTAGAATATCTTATGACTGTTAAGGTATCCAATATAGAATATTTTATGAATGTTATGGTATCCAATCTAGAATATCTTATGAATATTAAGGTATCCAATCTAGAATATCATATGAATGTTATGGTATCCAATCTAGAATATCTTATGAATGTTAAGGTATTCAATCTAGAATATCTTATGAATGTTAAGGTATCCAATCTAGAATATCATATGAATGTTAAAGTATCCAATCTAGAATATCTTATGAATGTTATGGTATTCAATCTAGAATATCTTATGAAGGTTAAGGTATTCAATCTAGAATATCTTATGAATGTTAAGGTATCCAATATAGAATATCTTATGATTGTTATGGTATCCAATCTAGAAAATCATATGAATGTTAAGGTATCCAATCTAGAATATCATATGAATGTTATGGATTTATCCATCATCTTTACATCCAATGTAGAATATCTTATGATTGTTATGGTATCCAATCTAGAATATCATATGAATGTTAAGGTATCCAATCTAGAATATCTTATGAATGTTAAGGTATCCAATCTAGAATATCATATGATTGTTAAGGTATCCAATCTAGAATATCATATGATTGTTAAGGTATCCAATCTAGAATATCTTATGAATGTTAAGGTATTCAATCTAGAATATCTTATGAATGTTAAGGTATCCAATCTAGAATATCTTATGAATGTTAAGGTATCCAATCTAGAATATCTTATGAATGTTAAGGTATCCAATCTAGAATATCATATGAATGTTAAGGTATCCAATCTAGAATATCATATGATTGTTAAGGTATCCAATCTAGAATATCTTATGAATGTTAAGGTATCCAATCTAGAATATCTTATGAATGTTAAGGTATTCAATCTAGAATATCTTATGACTGTTAAGGTATCCAATATAGAATATTTTATGAATGTTATGGTATCCAATCTAGAATATCTTATGAATGTTAAGGTATCCAATCTAGAATATCATATGAATGTTAAAGTATCCAATCTAGAATATCTTATGACTGTTAAGGTATCCAATATAGAATATTTTATGAATGTTATGGTATCCAATCTAGAATATCTTATGAATGTTAAGGTATCCAATCTAGAATATCTTATGAATGTTATGGTATCCAATCTAGAATATCTTATGAATGTTAAGGTATCCAATGTAGAATATCTTATGATTGTTATGGTATCCAATCTAGAATATCATATGAATGTTAAAGTATCCAATCTAGAATATCTTATGATTGTTAAGGTATCCAATATAGAATATCTTATGAATGTTAAGGTATCCAATCTAGAATATCTTATGAAGGTTAAGGTATCCAATCTAGAATATCTTATGAATGTTAAGGTATCCAATCTAGAATATCTTATGAAGGTTAAGGTATCCAATCTAGAATATCTTATGAATGTTAAGGTATCCAATCTAGAATATCTTATGAAGGTTAAGGTATCCAATCTAGAATATCTTATGAATGTTAAGGTATCCAATATAGAATATCTTATGAATGTTAAGGTATCCAATCTAGAATATCTTATGAAGGTTAAGGTATCCAATCTAGAATATCTTATGAATGTTAAGGTATCCAATCTAGAATATCTTATGAATGTTATGGTATCCAATCTAGAATATCATATGAATGTTAAGGTATCCAATATAGAAAATCATATGAATGTTATGGATTTATCCATCATCTTTACATCCAATCTAGAATATCTTATGATTGTTATGGTATCCAATCCAGAATATCATATGAATGTTATGGTATCCAATATAGAATATCTTATGAATGTTATGGTATCCAATCTAGAATATCTTATGAATGTTATGGTATCCAATCTAGAATATCTTATGAATGTTAAGGTATCCAATCTAGAATATCTTATGAATGTTATGGTATCCAATCTAGAATATCTTATGAATGTTAAGGTATTCAATCTAGAATATCTTATGAATGTTAAGGTATCCAATCTAGAATATCATATGAATGTTAAAGTATCCAATCTAGAATATCTTATGAATGTTATGGTATTCAATCTAGAATATCTTATGAAGGTTAAGGTATTCAATCTAGAATATCTTATGAATGTTAAGGTATCCAATATAGAATATCTTATGATTGTTATGGTATCCAATCTAGAATATCATATGAATGTTAAGGTATCCAATCTAGAATATCATATGAATGTTATGGATTTATCCATCATCTTTACATCCAATGTAGAATATCTTATGATTGTTATGGTATCCAATCTAGAATATCATATGAATGTTAAAGTATCCAATCTAGAATATCTTATGAATGTTAAGGTATCCAATCTAGAATATCTTATGATTGTTATGGTATCCAATCTAGAATATCATATGAATGTTAAAGTATCCAATCTAGAATATCTTATGATTGTTAAGGTATCCAATCTAGAATATCTTATGAAGGTTAAGGTATCCAATCTAGAATATCTTATGAATGTTAAGGTATCCAATCTAGAATATCTTATGAAGGTTAAGGTATCCAATCTAGAATATCTTATGAAGGTTAAGGTATCCAATCTAGAATATCTTATGAATGTTATGGTATCCAATCTAGAATATCATATGAATGTTAAGGTATCCAATATAGAATATCATATGAATGTTATGGATTTATCCATCATCTTTACATCCAATCTAGAATATCTTATGATTGTTATGGTATCCAATCTAGAATATCATATGAATGTTATGGTATCCAATATAGAATATCTTATGAATGTTATGGTATCCAATCTAGAATATCTTATGAATGTTATGGTATCCAATCTAGAATATCTTATGAATGTTAAGGTATTCAATCTAGAATATCTTATGAATGTTAAGGTATTCAATCTAGAATATCTTATGAATGTTATGGTATCCAATATAGAATATCTTATGAATGTTAAGGTATCCAATCTAGAATATCATATGATTGTTAAGGTATCCAATCTAGAATATCATATGAATGTTAAGGTATCCAATCTAGAATATCATATGAATGTTATGGATTTATCCATCATCTTTACATCCAATCTAGAATATCTTATGATTGTTATGGTATCCAATCCAGAATATCATATGAATGTTATGGTATCCAATATAGAATATCTTATGAATGTTATGGTATCCAATCTAGAATATCTTATGAATGTTATGGTATCCAATCTAGAATATCATATGAATGTTAAAGTATCCAATCTAGAATATCTTATGATTGTTAAGGTATCCAATATAGAATATCTTATGAAGGTTAAGGTATCCAATCTAGAATATCTTATGAATGTTAAGGTATCCAATATAGAATATCTTATGAATGTTAAGGTATCCAATCTAGAATATCTTATGAAGGTTAAGGTATCCAATCTAGAATATCTTATGAATGTTAAGGTATCCAATCTAGAATATCTTATGAATGTTATGGTATCCAATCTAGAATATCATATGAATGTTAAGGTATCCAATATAGAAAATCATATGAATGTTATGGATTTATCCATCATCTTTACATCCAATCTAGAATATCTTATGATTGTTATGGTATCCAATCCAGAATATCATATGAATGTTATGGTATCCAATATAGAATATCTTATGAATGTTATGGTATCCAATCTAGAATATCTTATGAATGTTATGGTATCCAATCTAGAATATCTTATGAATGTTAAGGTATCCAATCTAGAATATCTTATGAATGTTATGGTATCCAATCTAGAATATCTTATGAATGTTAAGGTATTCAATCTAGAATATCTTATGAATGTTAAGGTATCCAATCTAGAATATCATATGAATGTTAAAGTATCCAATCTAGAATATCTTATGAATGTTATGGTATTCAATCTAGAATATCTTATGAAGGTTAAGGTATTCAATCTAGAATATCTTATGAATGTTAAGGTATCCAATATAGAATATCTTATGATTGTTATGGTATCCAATCTAGAATATCATATGAATGTTAAGGTATCCAATCTAGAATATCATATGAATGTTATGGATTTATCCATCATCTTTACATCCAATGTAGAATATCTTATGATTGTTATGGTATCCAATCTAGAATATCATATGAATGTTAAAGTATCCAATCTAGAATATCTTATGAATGTTAAGGTATCCAATCTAGAATATCTTATGATTGTTATGGTATCCAATCTAGAATATCATATGAATGTTAAAGTATCCAATCTAGAATATCTTATGATTGTTAAGGTATCCAATCTAGAATATCTTATGAAGGTTAAGGTATCCAATCTAGAATATCTTATGAATGTTAAGGTATCCAATCTAGAATATCTTATGAAGGTTAAGGTATCCAATCTAGAATATCTTATGAATGTTAAGGTATCCAATCTAGAATATCTTATGAATGTTATGGTATCCAATCTAGAATATCATATGAATGTTAAGGTATCCAATATAGAATATCATATGAATGTTATGGATTTATCCATCATCTTTACATCCAATCTAGAATATCTTATGATTGTTATGGTATCCAATCTAGAATATCATATGAATGTTATGGTATCCAATATAGAATATCTTATGAATGTTATGGTATCCAATCTAGAATATCTTATGAATGTTATGGTATCCAATCTAGAATATCTTATGAATGTTAAGGTATTCAATCTAGAATATCTTATGAATGTTAAGGTATTCAATCTAGAATATCTTATGAATGTTATGGTATCCAATATAGAATATCTTATGAATGTTAAGGTATCCAATCTAGAATATCATATGATTGTTAAGGTATCCAATCTAGAATATCATATGAATGTTAAGGTATCCAATCTAGAATATCATATGATTGTTAAGGTATCCAATCTAGAATATCTTATGAATGTCAAGGTATCCAATCTAGAATATCATATGAATGTTAAAGTATTCAATCTAGAATATCTTATGAATGTTAAGGTATTCAATCTAGAATATCTTATGAATGTTAAGGTATTCAATCTAGAATATCTTATGAATGTTAAGGTATCCAATCTAGAATATCATATGAATGTTATGGTATCCAATATAGAATATCATATGAATGTTAAGGTATCCAATCTAAAATATCTTATGAATGTTAAGGTATTCAATCTAGAATATCTTATGAATGTTAAGGTATCCAATCTAGAATATCATATGAATGTTAAAGTATCCAATCTAGAATATCTTATGAATGTTATGGTATTCAATCTAGAATATCTTATGAAGGTTAAGGTATTCAATCTAGAATATCTTATGAATGTTAAGGTATCCAATATAGAATATCTTATGATTGTTATGGTATCCAATCTAGAATATCATATGAATGTTAAGGTATCCAATCTAGAATATCATATGAATGTTATGGATTTATCCATCATCTTTACATCCAATGTAGAATATCTTATGATTGTTATGGTATCCAATCTAGAATATCATATGAATGTTAAAGTATCCAATCTAGAATATCTTATGAATGTTAAGGTATCCAATCTAGAATATCTTATGATTGTTATGGTATCCAATCTAGAATATCATATGAATGTTAAAGTATCCAATCTAGAATATCTTATGATTGTTAAGGTATCCAATCTAGAATATCTTATGAAGGTTAAGGTATCCAATCTAGAATATCTTATGAATGTTAAGGTATCCAATCTAGAATATCTTATGAAGGTTAAGGTATCCAATCTAGAATATCTTATGAATGTTAAGGTATCCAATCTAGAATATCTTATGAATGTTATGGTATCCAATCTAGAATATCATATGAATGTTAAGGTATCCAATATAGAATATCATATGAATGTTATGGATTTATCCATCATCTTTACATCCAATCTAGAATATCTTATGATTGTTATGGTATCCAATCTAGAATATCATATGAATGTTATGGTATCCAATATAGAATATCTTATGAATGTTATGGTATCCAATCTAGAATATCTTATGAATGTTATGGTATCCAATCTAGAATATCTTATGAATGTTAAGGTATTCAATCTAGAATATCTTATGAATGTTAAGGTATTCAATCTAGAATATCTTATGAATGTTATGGTATCCAATATAGAATATCTTATGAATGTTAAGGTATCCAATCTAGAATATCATATGATTGTTAAGGTATCCAATCTAGAATATCATATGAATGTTAAGGTATCCAATCTAGAATATCATATGATTGTTAAGGTATCCAATCTAGAATATCTTATGAATGTCAAGGTATCCAATCTAGAATATCATATGAATGTTAAAGTATTCAATCTAGAATATCTTATGAATGTTAAGGTATTCAATCTAGAATATCTTATGAATGTTAAGGTATTCAATCTAGAATATCTTATGAATGTTAAGGTATCCAATCTAGAATATCATATGAATGTTATGGTATCCAATATAGAATATCATATGAATGTTAAGGTATCCAATCTAAAATATCTTATGAATGTTAAGGTATTCAATCTAGAATATCTTATGAATGTTATGGTATCCAATATAGAATATCTTATGAATATTAAGGTATCCAATCTAGAATATCTTATGAATGTTATGGTATCCAATATAGAATATCTTATGAATGTTATGGTATCCAATATAGAATATCTTATGAATGTTAAGGTATTCAATCTAGAATATCTTATGAATGTTAAGGTATTCAATCTAGAATATCTTATGAATGTTAAGGTATTCAATCTAGAATATCTTTTGAATGTTAAGGTATCCAATCTAGAATATCTTATGAATGTTAAGGTATTCAATCTAGAATATCTTATGAATGTTATGGTATCCAATATAGAATATCTTATGAATGTTAAGGTATCCAATCTAGAATATCTTATGAATGTTATGGTATCCAATATAGAATATCTTATGAATGTTAAGGTATTCAATCTAGAATATCTTATGAATGTTAAGGTATTCAATATAGAATATCTTATGAATGTTAAGGTATCCAATCTAGAATATCTTATGAATGTTATGGTATCCAATCTAGAATATCATATGAATGTTAAAGTATCCAATCTAGAATATCTTATGAATGTTAAGGTATCCAATCTAGAATATCTTATGAATGTTATGGTATCCAATATAGAATATCTTATGAATGTTAAGGTATCCAATCTAGAATATCTTATGAAGGCTAAGGTATCCAATCTAGAATATCTTATGAAGGTTAAGGTATCCAATCTAGAATATCATATGAAGGTTAAGGTATCCAATCTAGAATATCTTATGAATGTTAAGGTATCTAATCTAGAATATCATATGAAGGTTAAGGTATCCAATCTAGAATATCTTATGAATGTTATGGTATCCAATATAGAATATCTTATGAATGTTATGGTATCCAATCTAGAATATCTTATGAATGTTATGGTATCCAATCTAGCATATCTTATGAATGTTATGGTATCCAATATAGAATATCTTATGAATGTTAAGGTATCCAATCTAGAATATCTTATGAATGTTATGGATTTATCCATCATCTTTACATCCAATCTAGAATATCATATGAATGTTAAGGTATCCAGTCTAGAATATCATATGAAGGTTAAGGTATCCAATCTAGAGTAAGTCTCAAATGATAAAATAAGACATCAACAAAAATATTTTTTTCTCGTGGTTGATTGTTACAGCAAAATGTACGTCGTCTTAGATAGTCTGTAAAATTTGAGAGTGTGTCATAGGAATGCCCTTAAAGAGTTATTTCTCATCGTTTTAAA
Organism: Pteria penguin; assembly: GCA_035048485.1. Classification (NCBI taxonomy): domain Eukaryota; kingdom Metazoa; phylum Mollusca; class Bivalvia; order Pterioida; family Pteriidae; genus Pteria; species Pteria penguin. The sequence goes on from CM068583.1 coordinate 32,475,135, forward strand.
AATCATAAACACTGCTAAGTGAACTTCACTTTTGTTTATGAAAATTGATAAATTAAAATAGTACGGAACATTAAAATATGAGGTTTCCAGACTTTTGTCTTTTGTGAAAAATAAGAGCAATATATAGCAATTCTCATAGTGCTCAATACAAACTTTAATTATCACTTTTTGGATGATATAACATTATTTTCAAAACTCCTTTTGGTCGCACTCTTTAGTTCGCAGGGACAAAATGTCCTGAGAGCTATTGTCATACCGGCGTCGGCGTCGGTGCCAGCGTCCTCATGTAGTAACAGTACAAACAAGAGGAAAGCTTAGCGTGGCATAATACGCCCATCGCGTAGTTTGAAGGGATGAAATTTGAAAGTATGGAAACTTTCCATCTTTGCCAACAATTCCGTGAAATATTAATCAAATCTGTGCAATGAGTAAAAAGTTAAGGACCGGACAAATATGTACCCATCATATGCACTGTGACGTTGTCCTTGCAGATATGACCTTGGTTTGAGGTCATGACACACCCCTTTGTCCTCGGCAACAATTCTGTGAAATATTACTCAAATCCATGCAAGGGATAATAAGTTATGCCTAAACAAAGATTTACCCATCATACACAATGTGACCATGACCTTGGAGATATAACCTTGGTTCAGGGTTAAGGCACATCCTTGGGTCCTTGGGCCCGGACAAATATTTACCCATCATGTGCATGGTGACCTTGACCTTGCAGATATGACCTTTAAGTCAGGTCATAATACACTCTTGGGTCCTGGGCAACAATTCTGTGAAAATTATTCAAATCTATGATAAGGGTAAAGAGTTATGACCCGGGGAAGATTTACACATCATATGCATTGTGACATTGACCTTGCAGATATGACCTTTAATTCAGGTCACAACACACCCTTGGGTCCTGGGGAACAATTCTGTGAAATATAATTCAAATCCATGCTAGGTATAAAAAGTTATGGCCTGGACAAAAATCTAACTGACACAAGCACTGTGACTTTGACCTTACAGATACGACCTTGAGAATCAATCACGGTTCATCATCCAGTCAGAAGAAATAAATTTTGCAAAGTTTAAAAGTTCTAGAATATACAGTTTCGTCTGTACTTTGTTTATAGGTTGCATTCTCAAACTTTGCTACTTTCACTCCCAAAATGACCTTGGCCTTTGATCTTGATATTGAAAGTCAATAGGTTCATCCTCATGCCATGAGAAATAATTGTACCAAGTTCGAAAGTCGTAACCTAATCGGTATGGTCTGTATCGTGTTAACAAGGTGCGGGCACACCCACAAACCTACAGATCCACGGACCGACAGACCCACAGCGCCATATCATAATACGTCCGTCTACGATAGGCGTATAAAACGTTCACCTGGGCTATATCTTTTGAACCATTAGTGGTAGAGCTTTGATATTTCACTTGTGGATTCTTCATAATCAAAACTTTCATTTAGTACCACAACTTTTGACCTAATCATCTTGACCTTAGACTTTGAAATACTTTTCAAAGATATTAAGCTGGGTATGTCTTTTGAATCGTCAGTGTTATAAACACTCATGGCTTTCGCCCATCAAATGATAAAAACTACACCGACAAGCTTTGTTGTCTTCTAATAATTCTTGTTGCGATACTTCAAAATGATATATTCATTTCAAAGATCAAATTGGTCTCTAATGAGATCTAAGTAAACCTTATTTTGGATTGAATACATAAAATACTGAGTGAGAAGAAAAATCCAATGATGTTATCGTGATGTCATCGACTACACCACGTGTTTTTCTGATCATGTTAACTTTGTCCCAACAATTCTGGAAGAGGGAGCTCTACCCACAAACAGCTATTACTCGCATGAAAGCCGCATCATCACAACTGTGTTTGTTATAATCATCAATAAACGATACGACAAAGATCATTTCATCTCAGGAATTCCTCTGGCTCATGACATTATCAGCCATGACACAATACAAATAGCAAAAGGAGGCAACAAATTAGATTCTTAGCCAATTTCTTCACAAAACCACTCACTGTTTTATTAATTTAGTTGACAATGTTGATTTCAAATTGTAATCAATTTCACATCATGGTAATGAAGCAGGACGTCATCAACTTCTTTAGTCGTGATGGCTTAGTCCAGGAAACGAATTGTAGGTCAACAACCCCTCGATCGTGATGGTATTGTCCGGGATTTCGGAGGTCAACAACCTCTCAATGGTGATGGTATAGTCCAGGGATTTCGGAGGTAATCAAGCTCTCGATGGTGATGGTATAGTCCAGGGAACGAATTCGGAGGTCATCAATTTCTCAATCATGATAGTATAGTCCAGGGAACGAATTCGGAGGTCATCAATCTCTCAATGGTGATGGTTTAGTCCAGGGAACGAATTCGGAGGTCATCAACCTCTCAATGACAATGGTGATGGTATAGTCCAGGGAACGAATTCGGAGGTCATCAATCTCTCAATCATGATAGTATAGTCCAGGAAACGAATTCGGAGGTCATCAACCACTCAATAGAGATGGTGTAGTCCAGAGAACGATTTCGGAGGTCATCGACCTCTCAATGGCGATGGTATAGTCCAGGGAACGAATTCGGGGATCACCAGCCTCTCAGTTGTGATGACATAGTCCAGGTAATTCGAAAGTCACAAACCTCTCAGTCGTGGTGCCATAGTCCAGGGAACCAATTCGGAGGTATCAACCTCTCAGTCGTGATGGCAGAGTCCAAGAAACGAATTCGGAGGTCATTAACCTCTCAGTCGTTATTGTATGATCTAGGCAACGAATTCGGAGGTCATCAACCTCTCAGTCTTGATTGCATAGTTTGGGGAACGAAACTGGAGAGTCCCTATTATCAGACTAAACACTGAAAGTTCTCGTCAGTTCAGTTTCAAAATACAGAGGAAAAGTTGTAAACCGCATTTATTTGAATACCTTCAGAAGGAGAATCAAGGTATGATCTTAAAGCTTTCTGTCTACCTATTGAAATTGAAAAATGAAACGAGATGTGATAAAGGTTTCTTCTTTATTGTAAGATGAGAAATATGTCTTATACAAGCTGCTTAGCCAGGGAAATGCAAGCGGTAGACTATCAGCGTTCTATAATTGATTCGAGGTTCTCATTATGCAATATGACACTTGGTTATCTAGAATGCTGTTATTCTGGACCGAAATGTTTCCCACCAGTTTCTACACCGAATTCAACACCTTCCATACTTGGAATTCCTGCTTCGAGGATAACTACTGGACGTGAGTGAGGGGTGACCGTGGAAGCAGGAGATACTCACTACCCAAGCACCAGATTTCACTCCTTTTTATTAGAGGTGGGGGTGTCACACATGCTTTTACGTAGTATGGTTGGTATTCTATTTATTTTTCCTTCTTACTAAACTTGTATGCCATTAGGTTTTGGACTACCGAGTTGATTTCATCCATCATTTTATCATTTGTCTGTAGCTCGGATTTGGCTCTTTTTACTGGCTCAGTCTAGTAATTTATATTATTATTATCATTTATTATTATTATTATTATTATTATTATTATTATTATTATTATTATTACGTTCAGTTTTCAGAATAAGTGAATTGTATTATTGTATTTTTTGCTCTATAAATATACTTTTTTGACTATTTAAAATTGACGAGATGCGTATCTGGTACAGTACAGAAATAAACATTGACATACATGTTCTTACAGCTATGATTTCTTTAGATACTCTGATAAAAAATGTGGTAAGCGTAACCATATAGGTAGTCTGATGGACCTTATAATCGGTTAATTCAGATATCATTCAAATTTCCAATCACTTGGAATGTGTGCTTACTACGTTCATAATTATTGGTATTCATACACTTAACAATTAATACGAATTGACTAAAGTTTATTTCTCTCAACGAATTCAAGTCTACTTCAAAACTAAATTTCAAAAAAGGAGGGAAGAGCATTAGTTACTACTTTTTTCACCATAGCCATAAGATATGTGGAGTTTTTACATAGAGTCTCTGTGTAATTGCACATCATAAATCAAAGCGAAACTTCATATTTCTAACTAGGAACAATCATATAAATGTTCTAGAGAATTTTAACACATGGAGCCTGGAAGAAAATACTCAAACCTTAATGAAAGTTAGAAATTTAAACTGGAAACATTTGTTCATTATTGCACAGGAAACGTCGAGCAGTATAATTGCTATGGAGGTGAACACAGTTTATAAATAACTCGCTCTTGACACGATAGGAAATGTGGTTCGTTATTTACCTTGATGTATATGTGAGTATGAGGGGGTTTTCTGTTTACTCTCTCAATAGGTTTTTTGTTGCCGTGTAATTTATACCAACCACCAATGGTTTTCTGAGATGCTATCACTGACACATCCTCCCCTGTCAATGATGCAATCATTAGTGTACACTACAATCAGTGATAAATGCCTTAATAGATCCCAGTTGTTCTTTAATTGAGAGTATGATAGGAGAAATGATGCAGCCTTCCATTCAGGAAGAAAAAAATGGATCACACTCACACAATAACTATTTTTGTTTCTTTCGGTTCTCGTCGTTGTCTTCTTTGTCAATAAACAGAAGCGCTCAATCAGATTCTATAAATTTCAACCATCTGGCCTTTATCAAGTGATAAAAATCGAACAAATAAATAAATAAATAAAATCGGCAATTTGAGTATTTAATTTTTTTCTGCACAACAGTATTAATTTTCGAAAATAAACATTCTGAAAGTATTACTGAAAGAACATATTCCCCCTACCTTTTAGTGAAATTTTGAACCAGAATTATGTCAACCGTCACACAATGCGAAATTGATTCGAAAAGTATCATGATAAAGTCACACAAAAACTTCACAATATCTATCAGAAAAAAATATCGGGTAAATATAATGTTAATTTTTATGTATCGTAAAGGGACGTAACTCTGCCAAAAGTAGGTCAAAAACTTTATCTGTAATGTACCACAATCTGAGAGATTGTAAGACACAAGCCACTGCCCAAATATTTTCATATTTGCTGCAACCTTAGTACCCAATAGTTGATTTTCCTTTAGATATTTTCTAACTTTTAAGTTTTAAGTTGTTAGTAACCATAACCTTTGGATTTAGAGATAATAAGTATCTTCCTAACTTGTACATTATATCCAGATTTCGTTAGAATCTGCTATATGGGACATGTATTGAGTTTTCATCTGGAAACCATTCTGTGACGGAATGATTGGCGGAGAGACAAACAGAAACCCTATAGTTTCCTCCGGTATTGCCGGTACGGTATTTTTATGTACTATATCATGTCCTGATTTTTGCTGTCAGTTTCTAAAAGTGTGTGAAAACGTTGTCTTTTTACATAGCTGTATCTATATATTTTCATCCAAAAGATTTCATATTATTCTATTGGCCATGACCTGAAACTTTCATGATCTTCATTCACGGTAACCTCGTTAATATCACGCGAGCGTGAAAGAGGTTGGCTGCAGTCGACATACATATCCAGTTGTATAGTAGACAGTACAAACGTAATGCTAATTGATGAAATGTCAGATTTATGAGCTTGAGACTACTATTTATTGGGTTGTTCAGGACATTATCTGAGGCACGCTTATCCTCAGCTGTGCGTTTGATAATAGATGATGAAGGAGTGAAAACCCACTAAGACAAATTGTCGTGATAAGGGGGGCAAACTCCGACGTCGATATACCTCTTGCACACTTTGATAAAACTCAACAGCGGCTCTTTTCAATTCCAATGTCCTATATCATATTAAACGATTAAGTATCGGTTACAGTTGCGGATTTAGAGGAGGCTCCATCCCATAGGCAAATCTAGAAATTTTTTAAACGGCCGGTGGGGGGGGGGGGTGTTGCAGTCTCCCATGACTAATGTTTTGTACTATTCTGTCTGGAAAGGGGTAAGGGAGGGGGTTGCAGCCCTAAATATGGTCCTTTTTTGGTCAAATTCTCCGACCAAAGGGGGAGGGGTGTTGCAACCCCTACACCCCCCTTCTAAATCCGCCAATGCACCACACCCTTTCGCAAATCTACGAGGCATATATAGATGACAAAGTTGAAAACAGTCAAATAATATGAGTAAATCTTCAGATTAGGCGCCCAATAGTGCTGAGTATCATGCCCCCCCCCTTTTCCGGAAATTCCGGATCCGCCACTAGCTTAAACTAAACTCTCGGAGACTGATAACATCATTCACATAAATCATTTCAAAAATATGATGATATATGAGTTAATATTTAATATAGACAATTATTTTGCTGAAAACTTTCAGTTTGATAACGATTTAAAGACCCCTCTGTTTGTGTGACATGAAAAAAGAAGGAAAAAAAAGAAAGAAAAAGAAAAAAAAAAAACCAGCACGAAGAAAGACTACAGTGGTGACGCAATAGAAGAGAATATAACAATAGTATATTTCGCTAAAATTATCATTTTCGTTAAGGATTTGTAAACAGCACATTCTTGAGAATTTCAAAAGAATTTTTTTCCTTTTTTCATATTCAAAAATTTTTAAAAGTTCGTCATGTCGATCGTATAAACAACGTAACACTTTTCCGAAGTTTAGTTTGTCAGGTATCAAACGTACATCAACGGTATAAGATAAATCGAAATCACTAGGTGCTGGATGAAAAGCATATACAGGACAGCATAAACTTACGTAGGAGGAGGTGGCTATAGCCGACTAGATCCACTTTCCCCCAAAACCAATATTTCTATTATTCAGCTAGAGTAGAGGAATGAAGACTGTAGATCATCTTTTTTGCGAGATAGAAATAACAAGTAAGTCTTTTCTCACTGCTGATCGAACGTTGGATATCGGGATGAGGAAGTATGACATGGGCGGACCTGGTCTCGGTAATCCACGGACACCTGTCTAAAATTTCTATAATCCTTTTTCAGATCGCTTCAATATAATTATAGAACTTACTCAACATGTCTATATATACGATTTATCCTTCGCTCAATTGTATTTGTAATTTTAATGTGCAAAACAGAAAATTACAATAAATGTATATAACAATCATACATACTTACCATTTAAATAATCATGATGAATAAGTAAAAGAAAAATTACATTTAATTATGACACATGGAATACAGTGTACATATAAAATTATTCTAAATAAAACGAAGTAATTTCTTACCTATTCTACAGGTGAGGTGAACTCGAAATACCTCAAAGACACCGTTCAAAAACCAACAAGCAAGAAATACTAAGAGGGACCCTTTTATATTAGTAGATTCTCTCCGGCAAAGAAATTCAGGCATTGAATGAGCGGAAACATTTCTACTGGGCGTGCGCACGGCAGAAATATGATCTATGATTGGCATATGATTGTCTGCTTCGAGGTGTGTGTGGTAGGAGGCACTGCGGGGCATCAGTGCCGTATGTACATACATGTATGTTTGTTCGGTAATTACAACTGTTTATGATATCGTCTCATTTAACATATTGTTCCTGATGAGGATGGCTTTCATGGTTATTTGATTTGTATTAATGGTCTTGTGTTTATACGCTAATGTTTTCACAAACTACAATAGCAGCTCGTGTTTCATATTTAAAAGAGTGGAGTTTATTGGTCATGAAAAAGTAACTACGAGATACTGATAAAAATGCTTCGAAGAGGGTAATATACGGCGTTTTTCAACTATATTAGTATGTACTATTGGAAATACAATCATTTTGTCAAACACAATTAGGCAGTTGTATCTACCTAATTCTGAACAGATAAATATTGATCTACAGGGGAAAAAATCTCTAGACAACAAAAAGCGCCATATTATGGAATATCACAGTAAATTCCAATCAACGCACACGGTACCAGTGACATAGTACCTCGTTCTGACATAAGAGAGTCAAACTGATATTGTAGCTAGCTTCTTAAGGTCGTGTGTGAACGTTATTTTTTGTACACGGTCACAAAAACATAAATCAGTTATCGGTGGTATGGATATTTAAATGAAATCTCACACTGCATCTACCGGAAGTCTGATAAATAAATATATATATATATATATATATATATATATATATATATATATATATATATATATATATATATATATATATATATATATATATAAGATAGTTGTGCAACTGCTGCTGAATCCTATTCTTTACAAACAATGCATTCGAATAATACATTTTGAAAACTGACTACGTGCATATTGGCGGGAACTAGAACATGGGCGTAAGTGATTCATTTATTAATTATGTTGCTTTACATTAGAACACAGTATAGGTCATCAGCTGGTTTATATATTGCGTAATATGTTTATTCTTCATCTTGTTTTAATACCCTCTCTTCCTTGTCTAATAGAATTATTGTATAATTATAAGGCAAAAGGGGCTGTTTGTTTATTGGTCATGTAGTGTGGTATAACCGATAATAAAGAGCAGATATATTAGATGCATATGCTATTTACAGAATACGGCGTCAAAAGAGTAAGTCCTGGAAATATCTGGTATCACCATTGGCAAATATCAGAGGCAGATAGTCCAAGCCAAGAAATGTCATGCATTACCATAGGCATACAATGTCGACAGAAAAGAAACACCGCAAGTACGGGAAATTTCTTACATCAACATAGACAGTATTGGCAAAAGGATCGGTTGAAATCCGAGAGATGGCTCGCAATACAAAACACAAACATCATAAACAGAAGTAACCTTCAGGCCCGGGAAATTGCTTACATCCATCTAGGCAACGAAATAGTCGGAAGGATTTGTACAACAATGGAAAATGTCTCAGATCACAACGAACACCGCAGCCAGATACAAACCGTACTGCAAGTGTTGTCCTTGGAAATGCTATGCATCTCTAAGCTCACACAATGCGGCCATAGGAAACAACATAAGCCCGAAAATGCATTCTTTTACAGAATATATACATATATAGACAAAGACAATACTCTGGGTTATAGATATTCATCATAATACCGACAACAGTTTGAGGGAGGAGTAATGACACTGAATAAGCAAACAGGAAAAGTAAATTAGCACAACTGCTTGTAGATCGTCTCGAAGGTTCATGCACGTTTCTCCAACATTTGAAAATTTCCTCTGCACGTTTCTCCAACAATCTAAGCCAGAACAATAGAAGTGTTATAAGCATAATTGGTGGTTTTATAACAATTATCGCTTATTCCCTACACCTGTATGATGTCTGTTTTTATTTAATACATTTTTTTCTACATGGTTAATGATATTTTATTTACTTTATTCTTGATTTTTAATTCATTGAACCTCTTTTACAACACTTTGCATGCACTTTTTATGAATAACATATTTCGAATATGTATCAAACATTAAATATCTTCGGGGATGGCACATTCTACGCAGCACCAGCACTGTTTTCTCAACTATACAGTTTCCATGCAGAAGTCAACGGATCCACCTACCCACTGGTCTACGCTCTCCTACCCGGGAAGAGCAAGCAACTCTACACCAGACTCCTTCGCCTACTCAAGGATGTATGTCAACGCATCAGTCATCAACTCAATCCAGAGGTCTTTTTCGCCGACTTCGAGACTGCAGTACGGAACGCCATCCACACAGTCTCCCCCACTACTCACATCCGAGGCTGCCTCTTCCAATATACACAGGCTATATGGCGACGAACTCAAGCAGAAGGACTTGCAGTACCATACAGAGAGGACCCAGAAATCCAGCTAGCGCTTCATCCGACGTGCCGCAGTACTGCCACTCTTCCCTATGCCACTTGTTGACGACGTATGGTTCCAGACCCTCGAGGACACAGAACACCATCCAACCAACGTAACTCCATTCGCAGACTACGTCACCGAATACTGGGTAGAGGGCGACCGCGAGAGATGGAACCACTTCATCAACCAGGGACCGAGGACCAACAACAACGTAGAGGGCTGGCATAGTAGAACTTAACCATGGTCACCCCAACATGTTTCAGCTGATCGAATTGCTGCAGAAAGAACAGGCCACTACAGAGTCAACAGAATCCAGCTGTCGGCGGGCGGCAAGAGGAAGCTGAAGAAGAAGAAGTACCAGATGATCGACAGCAGACTCATGCGACTGAAGCAACAACTTGTAGCATCCCAGATGATCATCATGGAATACGCCGACGCCGTCTCCCATCTCCTCCACCTCGAATAGTGATGTCACTTGTGTGATATTTAGGACGTTGTGTGCTACTAATTACATGTGCAGTACTTTCAAATTCATATTTTTAATGTACTGTAACAGAATACATGTACTCGTGCTATTTATATATGAACTGTATGTGCTATGTACTTATGGACTTACAATTTCCTTATATATACATGTAATATTTATGAATATGTGTTACAATGTATGAACTGTCTGTGCATGTGTAAATATGAACAAATGTAAACTATTATTAAATGCCTTATTTATCTTCAATAAATGCTTTAAATCTTGCGACACTTTGTTTTTGACTAAAAAATACAGGTAAAGTACAGGTAACCAAATTTGGTGTGTTTAGATAAGCAAAGACAATTGCCGTAATTAAGATCATTATCACAATTAAGCATTGGAATTGTTTGCACGTTTCTCCAACATTTTTCTCTACCTTTTTAGTACCAAATATTAGAATGTTGTAGAAATGTGCAGACACCGTCTCGAAATACTAGTACTCGGGAACATGACAATGACGGCAACGGCATAAGACGGTCAATTGATACACAGTCCCTAAATAGATAAACCAGTTTCCGGATTATATCAACTACCTACCATGAATGCAGCGTAAACAGTAGGAAACAGTAGTAAAGATGGTATAGTAGCGAGGATAAACAAAGTAGTAATGACAATGTAGAAAGGATAAACGAAGTACTAAGGATACACATAGTAGTAAGGACAAAGTAGTAAGGATAAACGAAGGAGCAACAACAAAGTAGTAAGGATAAACATAGTAGTAATGACAAGGTAGTGAGGATAAACAAAGTAGTAAGGACAAAGTAGTGAGGACAAAGTAGTAAGGATAAACGAAGTAGTAATGACAAAGTAGTAAGGATAAACAATGTAGTAAGGATAAACAAAGTAGTAAGGACAAAGTAGTAAGGATAAACGAAGTAGTAATGACAAAGTAGTAAGGATAAACATTGTAGTAAGGATAAACAAAGTAGAAAGGACAAAGTAGCAAAGACAGAGTAGTAAAGATAAACAAAGTAGTAAGTATAAACGAAGTACGAAGGACAAAGAAGCAAGGACAAAGTAGTAAGGGTAAATGAAGTAGTCAGGATTAAACAAAGTAGAAATGACAACGTAGAAAGGATAACAAAGTAGTAAAGAGAAAGTAGTAAGGATAACAAAGTAGTAAAGAGAAAGTAGTAAGGATTACAAAGTAGTAAGGAGAAAGTAGTAAGGATAACAAGGTAGTAAGGAGAAAGAAGTAAGGATAACAAAGTCGTATGGAGAAAGTAGTAAGGATAACAAAGTAGTATGGAGAAAGTAGTAAGGATAACAAAGTAGTTTGGAGAAAGTAGTAAGGATAAACGAAGTAATAATGACAGAGTAGTAAGAATAAAAGAAGTAGTAAGGATATACGAGTAAGTACAAAGTAGTAAGAATATAAACGAAGTACTGAGGATAAACATAGTAGTAATAACAAAGTAATAAGGATAAACGAAGGAGTAAGAATAAACAAAGAAGTAAGGATAAGCAAAGTAGTAAGACAATGTAGTAAGAATAAACCAAGTGCTAAGGATGAACATACGGTAGTAGTAATAACAAGGTAGTAAGGATAAACGAAGTAGTAAGGATACAATAGTAAGGATAAACGAAGTAATAAGGATAAACATAATAGTAATGGCAGAGTAGAAAGATAAACGAAGTAGCAACGGCAAAGTAGTAAGCATAAATGTAGTACTAAGGATAAACAAAGCAGTAATGACAAAGTAGAAAGGATAAACAAATAAGTAATGACAAAGTTGTAACAAACAAAGCAGTAATGACAAAGTAGAAAGGATAAACAAATAAGTAATGGCAAAGTTGTAAGAAACAAAGTAGTAATGACAAAGAAGAACGGATAAAGGAAGTATTTAGGTTAAACATAGTACTAAGGATATAAAAGTAGTACGGATAAACAATGAAGCCGATACAGTGAGGTCATTAACATGTGCAATGTATTTTTATTGTATATCACAAAAATATAGAGTGCGTAGGGCAGGACTATGAAACGTATAACGACAATATTAAGTGATCTGCATTGTTTACTATACATAAAATAAAGTATCTATGTAATGGGACATTGCGTCAACTGAAGTGTATGCTCTTAAATAAAATTCAGGGTCCGGTGTAACATTAAAAAGTGACCTCATTGAAAACTGACCCGCAGGTCAGTTTTCAATGTTAAAAACTGACCCGCAGGTCAGTTTTCAATGTTAAAAACTGGCCCGTGGGTCAGTTTTTAACGCTAAATTTGGCTCAAAAGTCGTTGAAAATTGACGCACGCCGTTAAATTTTTAATCCCCATGGGTTCATTTTTTAACGATTTTTAGTTTTATGTATAGCACTGAAATACAAGTTTCTATGGAAGTGGGGTGGACATATGGGATGTCTCTCACAATTCCATGTCATTCTCCCTTCCATATAATATTTCCCTCCTCCTTCCATATCGGGCTTCGCAACTGACACACATTGTGTATACAGAAAAAAATTAATATAAACAGGTGGAAAGATTTGTGGTTTGGGTGTGATTTCAGACTCGAACTTCATTTCTTAAATACTAGTATACTTTTTATCTCGGGAGAAAATCTATTTACTAGGCAGATTTTCCCGGGGGGGGGGGGCTATTTTGGGAAAAAGTCTTTACTATTTCATCTTATTGTTTGTCTTAACCTATTATGCATATGGTCACTGGATCAAGTTAAAAGCATCTACATCAAAGACATCAGCGGATCCAGAACAGAAGTGAGGATCGTAATTATGGGGGTCCGGACTTATGGTCAGCCCCTCTCATTTTTTACTGAATATACATACATATATATATATATATATATATATATATATATATATATATATATATATATTAATTACATGTTTCACATATTCAGGGAATAGAAACCCTCACCACAAACATATGGCATTTGGCATCGTGATTCAACCACAACCACTTTTGTATTTCACAAATAACATCAATGTTTAAAATATGCATATGTGTATCAAAACTTCACTAGTTCTTTTGAATTATGTCGCTGGGTAACAATGCAAGTTATTATTTCATACACTTGCAAAACATACATGTATTTGACTGATCAGTTCCTTAAAACGGCGAAACGACTCTTGAAAGGCATGCGCCACTTAGAGTCTTAGTGTAGTAGCATTTCATTCGCAAGAAGATTTTATGTGGATAACAAATTGTCGAGGCGTGACGTCAAATATAGGTATCTCATAATTTCTGTTTATTATTATTATCATTATTTTGTTTTGATTGTATTATTTTCAGCATTTTTTTTTCTCGTCCTGAACAGACCACGTATAAAAAGTCGTCTCGCCGTTTAGAAAACAGGCCAGTTAGAATAATCATGTAAAGGACGCTGTTCGCTCCGGTGTCCATCTGTCCAAAAGTCCCTTATGATTTAACTTCCTTGACACACTTTATGCAATCTTGAACAATTAATTACTGTATTTGTACACAACCTATTTTTCACTCAAAATGTTGATGATAAGGTTTTAGATATACGCTGTATTAGCATATTCATGAATTAGCGTGATCTGTGATTGTCCTTCGTAATGTCTTCACAATCATTTTATTAGCGAAATCATTAATTAAAACACAAATCGATCAGGACTTACTACGCTTAATATGAATCCCGAGAAAACAAGTACAATCCAGTAAATATAAATTTCGATCCATTTACGTCGAGTTTGAAAATACTTTTACAGGTAATTTATACGAACTTTACTGGGATTTCTAAAATGACAGATCATACTTAGATACAAACATTGACAATTTACTCCCACCGAAAAGAAAATTCACACCGTTGCACTTTAAGTCGGTTACTTTTTGGGTAACATGGGCTGTTTCCAAATTATCTTTTTTTTAAAATTATCATTAAGCATATGGACAAGTATATGTCATCTTTCAGAAAATTTGATAATTTGTGAATGAAGCGAATGCAAAGTGTAAATGAAAAACAAATTCATAAATATTACGTTAGAAAGTGAAAAATGGGATATATACTCTAGATTGAGTGATTCTTGTTTAACATCAATACACGATCATTGTATGTATGTGGTGACGTCATCTGCCTGATTCACATCTTCACTAGCCAAGGCTGCTGGGAAAAGAGAGAATCGAATTAGAGCCTCGGCTAGTGAAGATGCCGCTGCATTCCATAGAAAATTATACCTTTGCAACGGACTTATCCCGAAGCAGTGAGGGATCTTTTACACGCCATCGGTTTTCACAGTTTTATCCAAAAGACAGATAACCGGTGTGACCAGGGCGGGACTCGAACCCGGGGCCACTCGATCACACGGGCTCTATACTCTAGATATTGACCAAAACAACCCCCGTCCCCCCCCCCCCCCTACAAAAAAGGATACTTACTTTGGCATCTCTTTGGTTAATATTTGATTTTCTTGTGAATATTATACATTTATTGACTTGGATTGAGGGCAACAGATTATCAGTTAAACTCGAAAACAAACAGTTGTCATCAGAGGCCGAATTTTCTAACAATGCATTAGACCGCTTGATATCAACAGCGGTTCTATAGAATTTATTTAGAAACTATTTCATAAGGATGTGACAACACAGCAAGTAAAAAGTTTATAATTGTATCAAGTGTCACAAATGACGATACAAAATATAAGGAACGAATCTACTATCGTACAATTAATCTACGTGTATTGATTGTTCCAGATATTTCCTGTACAAGACATTTTATAGGCTATTAACGTTATCCTTTCTTAACGTTAAAATTTGACCCCACTGAAAGTGTATCTACCTAAGTACATGTATCGTAAAAAGGAGATTTTCTCGACTTGGGGTCGTTGAAATTTGACCCTACCTCTAATGACCAGTCTTCAAGTTCATTATACTTATCATCAGATAATCGAATAGCCACGCTATGTTATAATCCGGAGTTCGATTTTTTCATAGAGAGTCGTTGATTAATGTTGAAATATTAACACCCCCTTCCCAGCTACTGTCCTTGCATTGTCTCAGCAAACATCCCTCTTTATCTAACAAAAACAGACAGTGTACTTCGCTAAATACTTGTATTGTAATAAGGAGATTATCTCGACATGGGGTTGTTTTTAATGTAAAAATTTGACCCCACCTCTTATATGTGGTCTTATGGGGTCTTATAACAAGTCAAGTTTATTAAAGTCACACTACATTTTAAGCAGGAATTCGATGCTTTTTTTTCATATGGAGTCCGGAATTAATGTTGAAATATGAACCCACCCACCCACCCCCACCCCCAAATCCCCTAGTTATAATCCAAGCATCATTTCTTCAAATTATCATTGTTTATTCAACAAACGCTTACAATGTACTTGGCTATATACTTGTATTGTAATAAGGAGATTTATCGACATGGGGTCGTTTTAATGTTAAAATTTGACCCCACCTCTAATAAAAAGTTTTCAAGTTTATTAGAATTCCCGCTATATTTTAAGCAGGAATTCGATGCCTTTTTTCATATGGAGTCCGGAATTAATGTTGAAATATGAAACCCCCCCCCCCCCCCCCGCGATCCCCTAGTTATAATTCCTGCATCGTATCTGCAAATTATCACTTTTTATCCAACTCCAATTATAATCCCTGCATTGTCTCTGCAAAATATTACTTTTTATTCAACAAAAGCACACAATGTGCTTATAGCTAATGGAATATCAGTTCTAACACACAACGCGTCTAATGAAAGCGAAATTTGCATAATATTCTACATATGATGTCATTATCCAACGTAAAATGTAGACCATGATGTAAATGACCCGTGTGCAAACAGGAAGTATACAGTGTGAACTGCATGGTTCAAGGGGGCATTATACGCAAGAGTCAATTTTTAACGTTAAAATATGACCCACCACTGCGGGTCAATTTTCAACGAGGGTCACATTTTCACGCGACGGTCACTTTTTCATGCGTGGGTGGTGTAATTAAATAACGGACCGAGTCAATTTTCCATATTAAAAATAGACCCTCAAACCGTTTAAAATTGACCCGTGGGTCAGTTTTCAATGGGGTCACTTTTTAAGTCATAATTTCAAATTCTGTTCATCAGTTAATAACTGGGATTTGGATTTTGTTGAGTTTTATTCTATTGATTAATAGAATTAAACCATTCTGCATGACAATTTATTTGAATGTGTGATAATAGAATGAATTAAAATGAAATAATTGACTTAAACATTTTCTCAGTTTATGGCGGCAGACCCAAAACTTTACGACTTACAAAATAGTCGCCAACATGGCTTTGTCTTTATTGTCTTTTACTCTTCTCGCACGAATCGTTCAAAACATTCTAATGACAAGAGACTGTAAATGCAGTATAAGATCTGTCTTGTATCATCTTCGCACATCTATGACTCGGGGTGTCCGGATTTAGTTCCTTGACCATGGCTCACCAGATCAAAATCCTTTTATACTACAAAATAAAACATTAAGGTATATATGTTCTATATTTATTATAACCACTAGGCCGGTGTCACTGCTGGTGGACTGATAGTTCCCGAGGGCATCATAAGTCTAGTTTTCAGTGCTTTTGTACTGGCATTAAATATATATACTTCAAATTTTCAGTCGTCAAATTAAGTAAATCACTCTAAAACTAAGGAGTATATCCCTCATGCATAGCTCTGTCCTTACCAGGTAGATAGATTCTTTGGTTCACCTTTCGGTCATTTTGGCTTCAACACTGCTCTTCATATTTTTATATATTTTGAGAATTCCAATCATTCGGGCACGAGCATCACAGAAGAGACAACTTGTTGAAATGAACATGTGGTGCACAAAACTAAAAGGCATATATGTTCGATATTTATTAATAAATATCACTCCGAACGCTGTACATCATAGGTAGAATACCAAAGATTGCCTATCAGTTTCATTGTCTACGCAATAGATACATAGGTATATCAGCTGATATAAACTCATTATATAGCTCTCTCTCTCTCTCTCTCTCTCTCTCTCTCTCTCTCTCTCTATATATATATATATATATATATATATATATATATATATATATATATTTGTGTGTGTGTGTGTGTGTGTGTGTGTGTGTGTGTGTGTGTGTGTGTGTGTGCCAATTTTACCAGTTGAAAAATCGTGAAATCGTGAAATTCATAGACTCACTAGTGAGTAGGGTCTACACAATTAGTAAAAATCAAAAGAGTTGAGTATATAAAGTCTTATGGAATTATGGTTTCACCAGTTAAAGATGTGTTGTTACATTATCATTTACATACACTACATACATGTATACTATACTGCTTCTCAACCACATGTATCTGGAATACTGAGGTCTAACAAAAGCAAATATCAGAAATAGACATGTCCGGAAAATGTTTACATCTACACTACATCACTGCTACATCTACACTACATCACTGCTTACATCTACACTAAATCACTGTTTATATCTACACTACATCACTGCATACATTTACACTACATCACTGCATACATCTACACTACATCACTGCTTATATCTACACTACATCACTGTTTATATCTACACTACATCACTGCCCACATCTACACTACATCACTGCTTATATCTACACTACATCACTGCTTACATCTACACTACATCACTGTTTATATCTACACTACATCACTGCTTACATCTACACTACATCACTGCCTACATCTACACTACATCACTGATTATATGTACACTACATTACCGCTTACATCTACACTACATTACTGTTTCATCTACACTTCATCACTGCTTACATTTACAATACATCACTGCTGATACCTACACTACATTACTCTTACATCTACAATACACCACTGGTTACATCTACATTACATCACTGCTTACATCTACATTATCTACACTACATCTCTGTTTACATCTACACTACATCTCTGTTTACATCTACACTACATCACTGCTTACATCTACACTACATCACTGCTTACATCTACATTATACCACTGCTTACATCCACACTATACCACTGCCTGTGTCTACAATACATGCTGTTTAGGTCTATATTATGGCGTAGAAAGCAGTTTAAATGTCAAAAGTAGCGACTGGACACATAGCAAAACTTTGGCTTTTGACTGGCTGGTGTTATACAATGTAGAGGTGTATGTAGACCACGGTGACAATGAAGTGATCATGTCAATGATACATTATCTGAAATACCTGTAAGACAATGCTCCTTAGTTTTGATAGAGATTAGATATAAGAATCTCGAATCTTACTCTGATTAGAAATGTTGCTTTCATCATTTGATCATTTGATATACCAGCAACGAACGTTCAGTAAACTTTTGCCGTTTACAAGGCGCACAAAGCGGGTTAGATGTTTTAAAAACTGTATTGTTGATAACAATGGCGTGACTTCGGATTTTAGCTATTTTGGTCATATTCGTTTCCTGTGATATAGCTGCAATGTCGTTGAATGACCAATGCAATATCAACATTTGGAATTCATATGAGTATGTATTTTAGCTCACCTGAACCAAAGACTCAAGTGAGCTTTTGTCATAGCCTGCCATCCGTAGTCCGTCCGTAAACTTTAACATTTTTAAAAGTTCTAAACCGTCTGACAGACTTTGGTCATACTTTGTAGTACTAGAGGATCTCTACCAAGTTTGTGTTTCATTAAATCTGTCAATAGGGGGTGCCGCTATAGACAAAAGAATGTCCAAGAAGGTACCCTCCTTTGAAAATCTTCAGAAGGGATGATATCTAAATGTTCATGAAGGATGCAAGATTCATATTGTTGTTTTCTTTCAAATCGGAAAAATAAGTATGCTTGGAATCTTTGACGTCATTTTGCAAAATGTCCGTATATTCGTGAAAAAGTATAAATGAAGTTATTAAGAACAAAAGAAGCGAGATTGCAATAATATAGGCATAACTGAGACACAGGGTGACTGTAAAGACACAAATGAATATTTCGTACAAAGTTGATGATTTAGTTGCTATGAGCATCATTACTGCGAATAGTAGCATCATAACCTAAATATGGTTATGACATAAAATTGAGTGATATTTAAGATGTTTTTTCTTTGTTATCTACAGCATACTATCATCTCATTCTGTCCAGAATGCATGGTGTTCAAGTGGTCACATCTACTGGAATTATCCTCAAGGACGAATTCGTGTAGCTTTGCCTGATAATGTCTGTATACGACAAGGGGGAGGAAGCGAGTACGTCACAGTATATCAAGACACGAGCAATGGGAGGGTACAGTTGTAAGTCTACTACTTATGTGTAGATAGTATATACACATTCCATCCAAGTTTGGTCATTATTACATATGGTTGCTTCCGGTTGTCCTGATTGCTGAGAATATAAAACATGTTTGAAAGGAATTAAATGATAAGGAATGAATCTAATTTGTTTTTCGTTGGATGGATGTATACCACGAAAGCAAAAAGGACGGAAAACTTGTGTATCATGCGCTACGCGCAATGATGCAGTTTTCCGTTCTTTTTCGTGGTATACCTTCGTCCAACGAAAAAAAATTAGAATCATTCATTAATTCACAGAAATTTTACTGAAATTCCGGATCCAAGAATGATATGCTAGTATTATTTACTCTGTCTCTGATATTGCACATTAATATAAATGACTTTGGTATACATAATTCAAATTTAACCATAAAAAAAATCCTAGATTCTCATCCCCACTCGCCCCGATTTTTCATGCTCGCCCCGATTTCTGTTTTTCAAATTACATTTTGAAAATTATATAGCCGACCGGAGATATCCCCAGTATTTGTCCGTTTCTGTTATAGATATATGAGATTTTGTTTATATTTGTTGAATTTGTGATTTTTGTGTTATTGTTATGTTGACAGGAAGTCAAATAAAACTGTGAAAGCTTAATAATATGATTTTTGATCAATGCAAACAAAAGTTTTTAAGTACGCTGGAAACTTCCTCCAAATCTCATTTTTATAAGCATCTTGTAGATAATTTTGCCTTATAGTCTTATCTATGTAAATCTATCCCACATTCCTTAAAGAAATACATTGCAAAATACAGACTTTCGGCACACACATTATGTATAGAAACAGGAAGATTGCGTAAACAGCCTGTTTCCCAGCGCATATGTCCACTATGCAAAACTGACATAGAGGACGAATTTCTTTTTATTTTAAAATGCCCATCATACGTATCCATCAGATCAAAATTTATTAAGCCTTACTTTTTCGCAAACCCTCCGCTTTCAAACTGGTTCAATTACTGAGTTCTAATAACACCAAAGAACTTTGCAATTTAGGTAAATTTTTGTTACATTCTCTTATTTGACTGTACTACTTTTATAGTTTCACTCATTGCTTGCACCTTATATATAATGATTATTTGTGTTGTCTTATATTTGTATATATGTTTATAAGTTGTATAAATTTTGACAAATAAACTACTACTACTACTACAATAATAAATGTTAATTATTTACTGTTTGCCAGGTCAATTTAGTCATATTCAGTGTCCATTTCCATTTTAGTAAAGTTGGATGAGAATTTAGCAATTTTTGTATCAAATTATGGCCTTATTAGAGCAAAAATTTGCAATGTAAGCCTTTCGTATTTCTTCCAAGCAGAACCGTTAATTTCCTATTTTTCTCTTAATATACCCAAAATAAAAATCATCTAAATTTGGTTTTTGCATTTACAATGTCCCATTATTTTAGCTATTACGTTGGCTTTTATTGCTCTTTAATGTATAATCAGTGGAATTCTAATTTTAAAATGTTAAAATCTATATTATGGCCCATTTATATGTTTGCAAACGTATTTGTTTGTGTCTTTTTATTTTTGCTGTTGTTTAGTTGAATTGCTATATACCTAAAATGATTCTGTATTATATATATATATATATATATATATATATATATATATATATATATATATATATATATATATATATATATATATATATAAAGCTACACTCAATTGCCACATATTTTCGGGCACATGCCCTTTATCAAGTGGATAATAGAATTTATATTATCTCGTCATGGAATCATGTTAATCACTCTAAAACTAAGGAGTATCTCCCTCATGCATAGCTCTGTCCTAAGATTGATTCTTCTGTTCACTTTTTCGGTCTTATTGGTATCAATAGTGCTCTTCAAATATTTACACAGTATGAGAATTCCAATCATTTGGCCATGAGCATCACTTAAGAGACATAAGTTGTCGAAATGCGCAACTGGTGCACAAAATTAAAAGGTATATGTGTTCTATATTTATTATCAACATTGTGTAGTATAACAGTATAGTGAGTTGGCAATCATAGATCTCCGTATATACTTCCGCCCATCATAACATTAGATCCGCAGGTTAACGTGAAAGGGTCTATTCTCATTTTGTATCGACACAAAATTATAGGAATGCTTGTATTAGCTGGGGAATCGGTCTTATTTGATATCCTATCTATCTGCACGTGTACATATAACGTTAGTAATAATGACTTCTCCTGTAGGAAGCCCAGTGTGTGTGACTGGTCACAATGGCGTCACTCTGACAATAGAGGGTCCGAGACGGAGTAGGTCCTACATGGCGCTCTTCAGTTATGAAGTACAACAAATACAACGCCGAAGTTTACAAGAAAGAATGCGAGGGATACTGAACCATTTGACAACTCAGGTGTCTTGATCCATTCATGGTATGTGGCGTAGCTGGAGATATCAACATACTAGAAATGAAATGGGTTTCGGATATAGCATTTAAATCATATGCCACGCTCAATATGGATTTTACATCCTGTTTAGTATTTCATTATGTAAAAGGCACGAGTATCATTATGATTTATTCTTAACCGTCAAATTTAAGAATACTATAGTTTACAGTTTTGGACCTTGATGCAAGTTAACTACGCATTGTATAATCGTATCGCATTTTCTTATCTAGAAATAAAAATACATCAATTGGTACATATTTTCATTAATTTTGTTGGAATTAACTACAATACTGGGCACGCGTGATAACACTCCACTTTTAAAATACCTGCTGGGGAAAGGAGATACTGGTAACATTTAAAACAAGAGGATCAATGAGTCTCAACGGTCATCCGAGAAATTAGGACAATGTTCAGTTTTTTATACCTTCTTCATTAGTTATATTAAGCAACGTTTTGGTTATTCTATTACGTTTTTATGTTCAGCAATGTAACGTTGACCTTGAATATATTAATTTATTTCAGTGTCTCGACACACCAACATTCAAATCCATGCATGCATCAAACATTATGGCCCGGATAAGAATTTAGCCGACATGACTTTGCAGATATGACCTTGGTTCCAGGTCATGACACACATTCTTGGATCATGGGCAACAATTCTATGACATATGATTCAAATCTATGCAAGTGGTAAAAGCTTATGATTCGGACAAATATTTAACTATTATATGTTTTGTGACCTTGACCTTGCAGATGTGACCATGGTTTGACGTCATGTCACACCCTTGGGTCCTGGGCAACAATTCTGTGAAATATTATTCAAATCCATGAAAGGGGTCTCAAAAAAGATTCATTCATCATATGCAATGTGACCTCGATCCTGCAGATATGACCTTGGTTCAGTGTCATGACACACTCTTGGGTCCTGGGCAACAATTCTGTGAAATATTATTCAAATCCGTGCATGCATCAAAAAGTGTTCGGACAAGAGTTTAACTGACTTACGTACTGTGATACTGACTTTGCAAAATTGACCTTAGTTTAAGATCTTAATGCACCCTTGGTCCTGGGCAACAATTCTGTGAAATATTATTCAAATCCATGCAAGGGGTAAAACGTTATGGCGCGGATAATCTATAGCGGGCGGACGAGAAAGGGACATCGGACGGATAACACCATAACATAATACGCCAGTTTTGCAGACTAGCGTATAAAAACTTGGTAAACATTTATTTAGATTAAAAAATCAATATTTTCATACATTTTTGAAGATTAGTACATGTATTGCAACTCACAATTTTGTTTTTTTATGGATTTTCAAGTATGAATTTTAGAATTGATATGATCGTCCCTTTTAACAACATTGAGTGTAGAGAAAATATTGAGCCATGTTATCATAATTACCTTTATTTCTTTTTATTATTTTATTTATTTATTTATCTATTTATTTATATTATTTTTTAGAGAAATGTGGATAAGCATTTCAATGAAAAGAAGAATTTGCTATAAATATAGTCAAAAGGAAATTGGCCATGAATCTCATAACCTTCTCAATTGTTCCTCAATAGAGTTTTCCCAAGTGATGCCACACTACTAGCATTAGCGTCTATGTTGGATTACAACGCTCGGATTTTCTCCATTTCTACAGTGTTAATTTAACTAATTTTTTCTTTGGGGTGTTCTTTTTTTTCTTTAGGAATTTACAAATTATCAGGGCAGATTTCGTGACTTCGTCTCTATTACTCGGTAAATATAATCAATCAGCTGAGAAATTAAATAAAACGTTTAGATTTTCGCAGAAAGATATTACAAAATTAAGTTAAATCAAACAGATTTTACAAGCAGAAATGGATAATATCAGAGATTTGTAATCCACTGAGGGAGATAACTCTGGCCAATTTCAGTACATCAAGGTCACTCTATAAGAACAGAAAGAAAAAAATACTTATCACCCACACATCATCTACATGATAACAAAAAACAGTAATGCTGCTACTGCTGACGACGACCATGACGACGACGACAATGATGATGATGATGATGATGATGATGATGATTTAGTTGAACATGCTGCAAAATGTCAACAGGTTGAGCCTATATTGCTCACCTCAACACACATTTATCCCGTACATTCCTTCATGAATCCAGCCCAACCAACACCTTCATTTATGTCGGACATTGAGTACTTTATTTATGCCAAGATTGATGAGATTCCCTCTATTAGTTCTGGTGGAGTAGTTTCTAGTCTTTAGCATAAGGTACAGAAGTAGACCCATCCATTTTAAATCTGAAATAAAAAAAAAATTTAACTTTCACATTATCATTTTCGCTTTCTAGTCCCTTAGAACAAATTTCATTTCCTTCAGTGCAGATAAAATACATTATACTCAATACAATTGCATTATGAGCAATATGTAAAGACAAAGGAATCATTTAAATATACATGTATATACAAAATGACGAATCCTGAGAGACAATAATACACATCAAAACTGATTTCGACATGGAACCAAAAATAAAAGCACTTTTTGATAAAACCTTCGAAATCTCTCTGATGCATTTTGCACGTCGACTTATGCAGATGGTCTGGTGAAGGAGGGTACATTCTGGGAAATATGTTGCCCAGCTTTGACTCTACCCATTTGACGGATCTGAACGAAAAACATGAATATATATTTAAGGCTTTTTTGAGCACATGATCTGTACTAAGTTTCTTAAATGGCTCGGAGAAGTTAAAAGTGAATATTATCAGGAGAATGTTTGACACCGGGTAACGGCTGCCGGATGGACAGACGGACAATGTACTCATAGCTATGACTATTACTCACCTTGGGCTTTCTATCATAACATTAAGAACTTAAAACAGGCATAGTTATAACAATCAAATTATATCTTTATATTGTACATAATTATATTCGTTTGTGAATATATGTTTTACATGTGTGTGTATGTTTGGTATGGTAATTGTATATATGGTATATACGTGCATACTCTATGGTTTAATTGTATTTTCTATATGCTATATTGGCATTTGAAAATAAAGTGAATTGAATAACAATAATTAGTGTAAGCAGAACGTAGATACTGAATGACGACGTCGATACCATATCAATAGGGTGTATATAAATCTATGCATGATGAAGATAGTTATCTGGTAATCTTTTGTTTGTGCGAGATAAACTATTATAACTCTGACTCATGCAGTGACTACGATTAAAGACCTCGATATAAAATAGGGATATAAACAATATAAAATCAGCATCAATCATTGAATAATATTCGTCTCTATCACATGTAAAACTACTCGGGATACGATTTTTTTTAATACAAGCATCGGCAGTAAACATGGCGTTACTTCCGATTTTGAGTATTTTGACCATCTTTGTTGTTAGTGATATAGCTGCGATGTCATTGAACGATCCATGTAACATCAACATCTG
Source organism: Pteria penguin (assembly GCA_035048485.1). Taxonomy (NCBI): domain Eukaryota; kingdom Metazoa; phylum Mollusca; class Bivalvia; order Pterioida; family Pteriidae; genus Pteria; species Pteria penguin. The sequence continues at coordinate 32,500,417 of CM068583.1, forward strand.
GAACTCGTAAGTAATACAGGCAAATAAATTTTCCTTCATAAAATATAACTATGTATAATTTCATAATACAAAATGCAATTATGTTCAAATGTTGGGTGATACATACATGATGTTTTAGCATTGCTCAATATGGTCCATGACTATCAATATGTTTTAATGAAATTAATTCTGTTTTAAAAAGTGCACGGGAAAAAAGATTGGAACAAATATTACATTTATACTTTATGAGCATGTAAGGAAATTATTATTGACAAACACAAGAAATAAAACTGAGAATATGCGGAGTGTTATATATACATACATACATAATGACATCTATATCTTTAAACACAAATGACAATGATACTGCAATAGCAGTTAATACAAATGACAATGATGTTGCAATAGCAGTTAATACAAAATTATCTTCTTTCTTACACTATTTCTGATCAATCTGAGATATTAACAATACGGAAGCCAATAAGGGTCACGTTCTTTTTTTTCTAATTTTATCTTGAAAACCAAGTTACTAACTTTCAAGATGGTTAAGTTGAAATTTCACCAATATATATATATATATATGTGTGTGTGTGTGTGTGTGTGTGTGTGTGTGTGTGTGTAACCTTGAATTTTCAAGATCGTTAAGTTGAAATTTCAAATTAGTATCATAAATTTTCAAGACAGTTAAGTTGAAATTCAAGTTAGTAAATTAAATGTTCAAGATGAAATGAAAAATCATGTGGTCGAAATTAACTTCCGTATTACAAAGATTCACTATTCTTTTCTACAGACTGTCATCAGCTGATACGATCTACAACGCTTCGTGTTCGAGTGGTCACATCTACTGGAATTATCCGCAAGGACGAATCCGTGTAGCTTTACCTGATAATGTTTGTATCAGACAAGGAGGAGGGAGCGCTTATATCTCAGTATTTCAGGAGACCGAAGGCGGCCGGAGAGAACTGACATTTAATAACAGTAAGTTGTTTTCTTAAGGGTTATTGATGTTCAAATTTCGTATACAACTATACTAGATAAATTGTGGGAGAAGCGATTCTCTCTCTCTTATTTTGCCACTGGCCAATAGAAATACAAAGTCACTTCATACCCAGCAATATTTCATTTCAATTTGTAGAAACTGAACAATATTCCTCACAGAGGATTTGTCTGAAGTGTTATTACACCCCTGTTCTGATCGTATGTGGCCATGACACACTACATGTATATACAGTCTTACCGGTATTCCATTTTCATGTCATTTATGCAGTAACGAACTATTTTCATGGTTTACCGTGGCTAGCTACACAGGGGATATTTACAACCCCCTAGCCTCGTCCACAGAGATCCAGCGCCCTTATATATATATATATATATATATATATATATATATATATATATATATATATATATATATATATATATATATATATATATATACATTTTTTTATAATTCATTTCATTGTTTTGGAGGTTTTTATTTTTTCGCACACTATTAACTAACTACATGTATATGCATTCGGATATTTTCAAATGTAAAATATTAATTTCTTTTCGAATTCAAACATGATGTATTCGTAACACAAATCATGAATTACTGTCATGATTTCAAACATTAGGTATTGTAAAATCCCTGGAGTTACAGGGTGAAAACCAAGTACATAAAAGACATCACAAAAATATTCCATTACGTTGAAATACCCTTTAATCAATACAAATACAGTATGAGAAATGCAACTTCAATACCAACTGTAATAATGATTTGTTCTGCAGGAGGAACAGCGTGCGTGACTAGTGACGGAGGCGTCACTGTGATGATAGAAGGACCCAGAAGGACAATGTCCTACATGGCACTCTTCAGCTACGAAGTACAAGGCAGACCAGACAGAAGTTTACAGGATAGATTGCGAGGGATATTGAATCACGTGACAACCGAGGTTTCTCGGTCCATACATAATCTACTTCAGAGCTGGAGGATTCGTTTTAATTTTCCAAAACACTAAAAGTGAAATGGTTCACTGAATATGACGTGTATATCACACAACATGTCTATGCCTTGAAACCAATCTATTAACTGTTCACTCTCTCAGTATGAACTGAATTTCAAATATAAGTTACATATATTTCTTCACTGATTTCACAATAATGACCAACACATTTTTAGTAAACAAATCTATGTTTGTGTAGGTTCACTCATTCGTCTAAAAAATTGCAAATATAGTGCCAAGAAATAACGATAAATTCTGCTAATATATAGCTATAGTTTTTATTTATAGAAATACTTAAAAACATGACCGACAAACTTGATTCTACTTCAGTGTTATTCTAAACTGAGTCTCATTTTATGCAGAGGCATTATCCCTCACAACATGAGTTTACAACTATTGAAAAGAAAATAATTGAATTGCTATTTTGTAGGCTTCCCAAAGATAAAATTTTCGTTAATACAAGAATTTAAAACTTTTCTGCATAGATCATGCATTATCTATAAAATAAAATGAATTTTTGTGAAGTGCGAATAAATTGTCCGTATTTGCCGAAAGCGTCGCTTTCCCGCATGTGCAATAACATATATTCCAAAGCGAGACGTTAACAAAAGTATCAACAAAATGGAGAAAATGAAAAAGAAACGGGGAAGAAAGAATTTGCTTAGCGATTCAGAGATGAAGAGTAGAAATACAGATGTGAATAAATACATCTTTTTCGTTTAAATGCTTTGATTGATTGATTGATTTTTGTTTTACGTCACAACACGAATATTTCACGTATATAGTGAAGGCCTCTGCCTGATGCGGGGCATACAAATTTTGACCTTTGCAACGGACCCACCTGAAGCAGTGAGGGATCTTTAACGTGCCATGCATACCACGACACGGGGCCTCGGTTTTCATCCGAAAGACACGACACCGGCATGCCCAGAGCGGGACTCGAACCCCGGCCTCCCGATCAGGAGTCCGACGCGATACCACTAGGCCACGCCGCCTTTCGTTTTAATGCGGTCACATGATTGATGGCTCATGAATATTCATTATCTAGGCGTGAAATTGCAGAGAAAAGCACGATATATCCGTCGCTGGTATCTACGGTGGCTGTAAGCGGACATGTGTGAAAAAAAAAATTAAATCGTGGTTACAGTTTAGTAAATCGTTCCCACAGTTTAGCTAAATCGTGGCCAGTTTACTAAAATGTGCGCAAAGTTTTATTAATTCGTGGCCACAGTTTAGCTAAATCGTGGCCACAGTTTACTAAATCGTTCCCACAGTTTATTAAATCGTGGCCACAGTTTACTAAATCATGGTTACAGTTTACTAAATCGTGCGCACAGCTTGACTATATCATCATCAATACAACAAACATGTGCGACCTTAATGAAAGAGATATTTTCATTAAAAGTGGGGTTCAAGTTGGGTTGACACAAAGAGAGATTTGTCAGTTTTTAGAAAGCATAGGTATTAACATATCTGAACGTCACATAAGGCGTATATTGCAGAGATTAAAACTGCGAAGGAGAGGAAACTTTACAGACGGTGTAACCGTTATAACTTTTGTTTATAACTGTTGGAACGATTAAGCTAAACTGTGGGCACGATTTAATAAACTGTTGCCACGATTTAGCTAAACTGGGGCCACGATTTAATAAACTGTGCGCACAGTTTAGTAAACTGGCCACGATGTACCTAAACTGTTGCCACGATTTAGCTAAACTGGGACCACGATTTAATAAACTGTGCGTACAGTTTAGTAAACTGTGGCCACGATTTAATATTTTTTCACACATGTCCGCTTAATGCCACCGTAGGTATCTCGCTTATGGTACAATATTTTCAATTAATTTTTTCCTTCCCCCCCCCCTTTTTTTTTGTAAATCTTAGAAGTAGTGTCTAATATATACATATGTGACCTTGAAAGCTTATAGTGAGTTTCAAACTTATAAATCCGCTGAGAGATAGTGTTTCTTAATATACATAACTTTCATCAAACGGAAATCAAAGCACTGATAGTGTTCAGGGCTGATAGTATAAAGCATATGCATTTGAGAATATGAGTTCATTTTAAGTTATAAGGACAACACACAAGATCTGTTTTACGGAAATCTCCAAATGATGTCTGTAAAACTGTCTGGCCTTAGGTCGCAACCCAAACGTCGTGGCAGCGCCCTTGATATGACATGTCATAAGGTAGATTAAATAATTGCAGTGGTGATGTATGCCAAACATAAAACTTTTGTACTTGTGTGTGTGTGTGTGTGTGTGTGTGTGTGTGTGTGTGTGTGTGTGTGTGTGTGTATATATATATATATATATATATATATATATATATATATATCTATATATCTATATATATATATATATATAACACAACAGAGGTGGGATAAGGATGCATAAACCTATGAATATTGAATAAAAAGGAGAAAAGAGTTGCCTGAAAACAACTTTACTTTATCAAAATCCGGTATCCTGTACCTTTGAACTTTTTCGAAGTACATGTACATCTCATTCGCGTGATTTACACACGTCGAATACAAAATGAATAACGCTCTCGTTGTCGCTATTAACGGAGATTTATCTCGGTAATGTGATTGGTTCCTGTACGAGAGATCCCGAGTGCAAGATCTACCGGTCACTCGTCTTTGGGTAGATACATCAAAAACCGAGGTCCCATGTAAAGGTGTTTATTGTCGCGTAATAGATCCCCAATTGCTTCGGTGGGTTGGCGCAAAGTGTACATAATTAACGTTCCGCACTTTTTCTAAATCTTATTATTTCGGTTTAAACGATCAGCCAACACAAAGTTACTTGTAAACATGGCCGTTTTCCGTTTAAATGGGGTCATATCCGAGATCTAAAACTTACGTACACATATAAAGGACATAATGTTAAAAATATTTTAGCAATAATTCAAGTTTTCCCTGAAGTTGATTGTTGATATTTTACGTCGCTTTCAACAATTTAGACTTCTATTGCCTGGAAGCAGATGGTAACCTACACGTAGCTGTAAAACGTGGCCATATTTTGATGATAGTAGGGCCACGTCGTGAAATCGAACCCAGATCAACTGCTTATAGATACATACATTATAAAGAACGTTTCCATTTATATATATAGATCGGGGTCCGGCGCCAAAAACTGAGAATATACTTGAGGCAAAAATTCATATTCTTCTGTTCATCAATGAATTAATAACTGGGATTTGGAATTTATATAGTTTTATGCTACTGATAAATAGAATTTAACCATTCTGCATTAAAATTTATTTGAACGTTTCAAAATGGAATAAATTAAAATGAAGTTTTTTACTTGAGTATATTCTCAGTTTATGGCGCCGGACCCGGGCCTCATAATATCACTACAGGTTGTGTACGTCATGGCTGCTTGCCTGCTGTTTGCCAAATAATCCTCACTCATACTCCAATAAAACACCAATCTCTTCCTTTGAACAACCAAACGAGCGAAGAGACACGATATTCATGAAATCACCAATGTAACTTCAATCAACAAACAAAGAACAATTAACTCAGTATTCACAATATTTCGGTCTCCTAACCTTCTTCTAGTCAATTTTATTGGTATTGGTGGCTTAAGTTATGTAATATCCATCATATTTCATAAACGATATATGAAAAAATTTTTGGTGGCTTAAGTTATGTAATATCCATCATATTTCATGACCGATATATGAAATTTTTTTCTTTGTTTTATGATACTTACATAGAATTGTTCCAGATTTCTTTGAAATCAAGCGTGCCATTCACGTCAATTGATATAAATCCTAATCAATCAAGTATTGTCATTGGGACCACTTGGGTCGAGCTTTGGTGTAATCACTCTTTACTGAGACACATATAAATGTGTATATATGCACAACCACTGTAATTGCCCGAGATAAAGCTTTCAAGACCTATGTATTTTATTTCTGTATAAAGTACAATGATCGGTGACGTCATAACGCCCCATATTTAACCCACTTTTCTACACAGAAAGCGATGTTTGACCTACTTTCGATTGTTAAGCTTAGGACGTAATAATAAAAGATTCGACATTTCAAACCTTGTGTGACCAATCGTACATTCTCAGGTCTTTCCTTCACTCGGTTGTTTTTCCGAGTGACGTAAAGACCCGAGAATGTGCGATTGCTTGCGTGACGTCATTAAAGTCGTATTTTGCGATAAAGTGCTTGATATTCGACGAAAGTATGTCATTCTGAATAAACGTTACGTTGTCATGGGACACCGGCTGTTTCTTTCAATTTATAACTTCCCTCCGGAATGATTTGATATTTTGGCGTTAAAAGCACATATATATAGAATAAGTGTCTTTAACATTTTATGAGTTTATGCAGGAATAAAGTACAATGTCTGATGTATTTATGAGATATAATGCGCAAACTAATAAATGCATCAGCCATTGTACTTTATTCCTTCATGAAAACACGAAATAAGACGCTTATTCTACATATATGTCTCTGCTCTTTTCAATATCCCAGTAATTTGGTTAACATAACCGAATGAATCTTTCTAGGAAATTTTCCATCAAATTTTATATGGTAAACACGAGGAAATATGGCAACAAATTCTAATATTTACATATCGACTGCATTTCCTTTAAATGCAAGTTAGTGGGGCAACTGCACTGCATTTTCAATGTTTGCAGTCGCTGTCACGTGACCAAACACATCACAGCGAAACAATACGTAGATGTATATACATTCTGGGATCTCCTTTTCTTTTGCCCACAAATTTATGACAAGTAATGCAATTCTTCAGAAGCAAACAAATAATTAAAGTTAAACAATTTTGGGGTTTTTTTTTTTAGAAAATTGGAGGTGAATCGAGAACTACTTGTCAATTTCTAATGACAGCTGAGCTAATGTGTAACAGTCATTAAAAGTAATTTAACTAAACTCCCCCACCCCCTCGAATTACGAAAAAGAGCAACCAATGGGCTGAAAGTATGAGAAAAATATATTCATTTATAAATTAAAGGATGTTTTTTCATATTTATCGAGGTACTGGGGTATGCTTGCAGTTGGTCTTGGAAAACAAGAGGCCCAAGTGGGCCTATATCGCTCACCTGGGTACCTAGATTATCAGTCATGCATGAAGGAAGAATTCATTTATTTTTGCATTAATGTGACTAAGTCAACACAGATGTTGAAAATATGTCAAATTTTATTTCAGGCTAGAATAAAAAACAACACTTTTTTGCACATCCATTCAGGTGATTTTGATATTAAGCATTTCCTTTGTCTCTGCAAGAAGTCATTCAGGGCAACAAGTTAGTCATTTTCTTTAGGTGGGGCCTTTTGTTGACTGATTTCAAGTCTGGGTCATGAACAACAATTGTTTCAAATATTGTCCAGATCTAACTTAAAATTGCCTAATTTCATATGTTGAGTGTTGAGAAACATCTAAAAACTTATTTAGATGTGTAAAGAAATGAAAAAAAAATTTTGACCACAGCTGGATTTGAACCGCTACTCTCCATATTTCAATTACCAAGTGGTATATGTACTATTGTGAGAACTGCTTTTTAGACATGGTGGCATTATCTGTTAACCAATTTGGATGAAATTTACCAAATTGATAGAGGACTTTTAGTACTTCATGTATTCCATGTTTCATTAAAATCTTTCATGTGGTATAACAGCAGAAGTGAAAAATGTGATTGAATTGTTCCTATACACCCTCATTTGGAAGTCTTAAAAAATTCATAGAAAATCCAAAAATTGAGATATTGACAAAATTCTTTCAAAGTAACAATCCTTACCATAATTATGATCACAATAGTCCATAAGAAATCATCATTATCAATTAACTAGGAAATATGACACTTTTTTCTGCATTGAATCACTAAGTCCAAAGAAATGTCGAAAAAAATTCTAAAATTTGATTTTGGAAGGGAACCAAAATGACAATACATCTTCACTCATCCCTCTAGATCATTTCTATGCATTCTGTTTGTCTCTGTATACAGCCCTTATGAAAAAGAATATTGTTGAACGAGGGAACTCTTTTGTGACCTACTCTTGACTATGGTGGCGCCACCTGTAAAGAGGTCTGGATGAAAACAACAGAATTTGAAGAGGATCATAAGTGACTTATTTCTACCAAGATTTATTAAAATCCTTCAAACAGTTTTGTAGAAAAAGTTGAAAATGTGAAAAATGGCCAAAACACCCCCCCCCCCCCCCTTTTTTTTTGGAAGTCTTAAACATAAAATTCCTAATTTCATATGTTGAGTGTTGAGAAACATCTAAAAACTTATTTAGATGTGTAAAAAAAAAAAAAAAAATTTTTTTGACCACAGCTGGATTTGAACCGCTACTCTCCATATTTCAATTACCAAGTGGTATATGTACCATTGTGAGACCTACTTTTAGACATGGTGGCATTATCTGTTAACCAATTTGGATGATCCGCACAAAAAACAAAACCTTTGAAAAGGACTATGAGTACTTGCATCCTACCCAGTTTTATCACAATCCTTCAAGTTGTTCTGTAGATCAAGTTGAAGATATGAAAAATTGTCCCCCCCCCCCCCTTTTCTTGGAAGTCTTAAAAAATTCATAAAAAATTCAAAAATCGAGATATTGAAAAAATTCCTTCGCACCAGCATTCCTTACCATAGAAATGATTAAATGAAACCAAATGAATGCATCAATGTTTACTAAAAGAAAATAATAACTCTTTAATGCATTAAAATAACAAAGTCCAAAATAAAAATGAAAAAACGTCAAAAATTTGATTTTGGAATTGAACGAAAAATATCAACACTTCTTTCCATATGCCTCTAAATCATTCCTATGCAGTCGGTTTGTCGCTGTATGCACTCGATCTGAATAAGAAGTTTGTCAAAGGAGGGTACCCTCTGTGACCTACTTTTGTCTGTGGTGGTGCCACCTGTTCATGGATCCTGACAAAGATGACCACATTTGTCAGGGACCTTGAGTATTTGATGCATGCCAAGTTTCATTGAATTCCAGCAAGTGGTTCCGAAGAAAAAGTTCAAAATGTGAAATGTTTACACCAATTATCCCCCCCCCCCCCCTTTTTCTTGAAAGTCTTAAAAAATTCATAAAAAATCCAAAACATAAAATATTGAAAAATTTTCTTCGCAGTAGTATTTCTTACCATCAAAATGATCAAATTAAACCAAATTAATGCATCAATGTTTACTAAAAGAAAAAAATACCTCTTTTCTGCATTAAAACTACCAAGTACAAAAAAACGTCAAAAATTTGATTTCGGAACGGAACAAAAAATAACAACACTTCTTCACACATCCCTCTAGTTCATTCCTATGCATTCGGTTTGTCTCTGTATGCCCCCGGTCTGAAGAAGAAGTTTGTCAAAGGAGGGTACCCTCTTTGACCTACTTTTGCCTGTGGTGGCGCCACCTGTTGATGAATCCGGACGAAAAACAACAACACTTGTAGGGGACCATGAGTACTACATGCTTATCAAGTTTCATCAAATTCTGTTCAGTGGTTCTGGAGAAGAAGTCGAAAATGTGAGAAGTTAACGACGGACGCCGGACGGACGGTGATTGATCACAATAGCTCACTTGAGCCTTTGGCTCAGGTGAGCTAAAAATCACTGTGCATACCCAAGGACTTAAAAACTTCACAAGTCCTTGGGCTCACAAGTCGCAAACCCCAATGCAGCGAAAAAAACCTAGAATTTTAATGTGTCGGTGTGACACAAATGCCCCCGCTGGCAGCTAAGGCAGTGTAATATAATTGCCACAGAACTAATATTTGAAAATTCAAACAAGGTTCAGCCATATGCTATGCATATTTTCTTATTTCAAAGTCCCTAACTCCTGAAAAACTTTCTGAGAAGATACTGTCCTACCTACACGTGAAGTTTGGCGAAATTCTGATGAACAGTTTAAGAGGAGTTGTGATGCGGGTTCAGCCATATGCAATGCACATTTTCTAATTTCAACGTCCCATAACTCCTGAAAAAAAATTTCTGAACAGAGTTGCCTCCCTTCATGCACATCTACATATGCTGCCCTACCTACATGTGAAGTTTGGTGAAATTCTGGTGAACGGGAGGAGTTGCGATGACAATGTTTCGGAATGACAGGATGCAACACTATATGCCCCCGGCCTTATATGGCGGGGGCATAAAACTAGAGAAAAACAATCCTTAAATATACGTGGTTTTTGCTTTTGTTGTTGTTGTTGTTTTTTTTTTGGGAGGGGGGGTTGTTCATAAATACACATACCATGCTAATACAGGAAAGTACTGAATTTCAGAGTTTAATTCTAGCGATTTTCACCAATTAGGAAAAGCTTGAATCATGATCAATGTATAATTAGCCACAGTAAGTAGTTTTATACATTAAGGTCAAGATCATTTTGTAGAGTAATCAGATTTTGTGTTCAAAATCCCAAATGACCTTAACCTATCACTAGGGACCTTCAATGAATGTCTGGATATAGTTTTTGTTCAAAAGTAATGTATAAATGTAAATAAAGATCTATCAATACTTGGAAGAGTAATACATGTGTATTTCATCTTGCTTTCTTCTAATGACATTATAACCAAACGTAATTAGTACTGTACGTTCACATAAATTAGCACAACTATATTTTAGTGCAAAACGGCAAAAAAGGGGGGAGAGGGAGGAATGGTGAACTATTAGCACCATCACGATTAAGTGCTTTTTGCCATTCTTGTTGAGGTACTGTTGCGCTTTAATTTCATTCCAGTTATCTACTCAATAGTTGCGTAGTCATGAATTAGTGCACAGGAAGAACCACTAATACCAATGAAATATGAATCCCGCTAAAATAAGTACATATACAGTACACAATAGTTCACATAATCCAGATTGATGGAATGCTTAAGATGAGATTTCATATCAAAATTTACAAATATAATAATCATGTACCCACGAGAATTTTTAAGGAGAACAAAAAGTCCTAAAAAAGGACTAAAATTGTTTCAAAGGTCACTCTAAAATCTGAATTTTTAAAATATATTCTCATTCAATAAAGCAACTAAAAGTAGTCTCTAATGGTGAACATGTTAATGTAACAAAGTGTAAAGTATACCAACGACAGACAATGATCTGTCAGTATGCTTAGAATAATCATGCATGATTCTATATGTGTATACTTTTTTCAAATGTGTTGAATAAATAAGCTTGGAAGAAATAATATATTTAAAACATACTTTATTTTCATTATAAAACAATTTTCAATGTCAGATCTTCTCTGTTCGGTATCTATTTAGACCAGACCAGCTCTAAATTCTATGTAAAGGAAACTAGTAAACATGTTGGTATACAACCAGGGTAAGATCTATCTCTTCTCGCATCATATCTGTCAGTAAAAGTCCAATAGTATCAAGAGAAAAATAAATCACAATAATCAGTCGACGCATGGTAAACATGAAGATCAGCGACAGATTGTTATATGGATGTTTGCATAAACAGTGATGACAAATGTCCCTCTCCAACACATATATGGTGAAAGCATTTAGGCACAATGTTTAACGACAATTTTTCCAAAATAAAAACACAGGCTGGACATTACCATGGTAACAAGAAAGTATACTTCAAAGATTAAAATGTTCCATTACCTTGATGATAACTAGGTGATAATGACTTGTATCATACATTATATCAGTAAGTAAAAACAAAAATAAATACATTTCTGATGTTTTGTTAAAAAAGAAAACATCTTTTAATACTGTATGAATAAATTTTTGTTGAAACTTATAAACTTATAAGTTTAGCTTCACAATCACACAATTGTATTTCTAAAAGAGAATAAATATTGTGTCTGTGAAACACTATGCCCATTGCAGTAGCTATTTTCAAAGTATTAAGATCAATTTAAAATCATCACCTTTGGTTCCAGTGGCAAGAATTCATTAAATTATGCATGCCAATTTTGTATACTGTGCTACATTTTTTTTACTATATCAAATTTATTTACCAAAAATATATAAATTGGTGACAAACGGACAATCAAAAACAATACACCCAATTTTTTTCATCTTAGTGTATAAGTAACATACCTACTGGATTACATTTCCATAAAGGTGTTGTTTATTTCAACTTTGGTTCTGAATTATTTTTGAAAAGAAAGGCCACTAAAAACACTTGTTTGAAATGTTCTGAGGGGAAAAAATGAAAAAAAAAAATCAAAGGTTTTCAAAAGAAGGTTTTCTTATCAATTACTGAAATAAACGAAATTATCATTAATTATTATACACTGCATAAAAGACTTAACATTACTGTATCTCTTCAGGAACAATAAAATCAACAGTTAACAGTTCAATTAATGTTAAAAGTGAGCTGTTATCAACAGAATCATGTCCAGAATATTTTAATTTAGTCCAGGAAATTTCCGAATTGATGGCGAATTCTTGTATGCATTACTTTGGTGTTTTCTGCCATGGTTTTTTGTCGACCCCTCTGTGATCAGGAATATGCTTGTTACGGCACTTATCACCAAAAGTACAACCTGTTGTCCTCCAAAAGTAACATTCATCGCCATTGACTGGTCCAGACTGCTTTGGAAGATTGGCATCAGTTTCATTGGATATTGGTGGATTTGTAGTGTTAAGCTCTGTAGGTATTGTTATGGATGTTGTTGATGTTGATACTGCTGCCACAGGGGTAAACTGAGAGAATTGTGAGACAGCTTTTCTGCAAAAGGAAAGACATCCATTATACAACAAAATGTAGAAATAAAACATCAACAAGTTAAACTGAAATAATTTGTCTTCAAAAAACGTAGCTATCAATGTCATGATAATAAAAAATTATAAATTCTACATTAAAATAAGGAAAAGCTTCACAGATGAATGAAAATATGAAGGCAAATTTTGAGTGCTGATGAAGTGAAATTTTCCTAAAATATATTAGTCAACCAAGGTGTTATAAAGAGTAAAAGCACAACAAATTTCAAACAATTTTAAATCCTATTTTATATATGATGTATCCTTTCAAAGTATAGAAAATATCTAAGATACATACTGCTTCATTACATTAAGCCTGTTAAACATAAGATCTTTTCTGAGTTTCATTTCTATTAGATTAAAATCCTGAATTTAAGTAGTAGTGTTTGTACACCAACACAATATGAATAAAAATCTTTGAGGTGCATAAAAAACAAAGACAAGAGAACAAGCCATATAGAATATGGTTAATACTTATTTTCAATGAATGACTCAATGTGGACAAAAAAAAAAAAAAAAAAACCGCAAAAAAGTGATCCCCTGAAAAAAGCTTGATGTATAAAAGTGATCCCCTGAAAAAAGCTTGATGTGATCAGCATTATGTTACACTACTGTATACATTCTATAAAAATCAACCTTACATAAAAATGTTTACAATAAGTATTCTTACAAGAAAAAAATTACGCTAAGAATATAGTTCCAAGAAGTGTCATAAATACATATATATATATATATATATATATATATATATAATCAGTTAGATTATGGTTTCAAGAAGTATCATATATTTCATATATATATATATATATATATATATATATATATATATATATATATATATATATATATACAGTCAAACCTCCATATCTCGAAGTTGGAAGGACTGTGGAAAATACTTGGAAATAACTGCAGATATTTGAACTTAGAGTTTAGGATCACAAATCTTGGTGTTAACATACACCGGTACATTTGACATGAGTGACTATTGTAGTATGTGATGTATTTATCAATAGATATGCATAAAGAAGCATATATTGTTCCAAAATAATTAATCTAAATCTCATCATACCTTTTATTTATGAATATATAAAGAAAATAAATTCCAAAACTGAAATCATGATGTTTGATTTTTATTAATGTTATATTTTAAATTCAATACAAAATATAACTAATTTAAGGGCGGATTAACACATAAGACGAGATGAACAAACATGTCATAATTTTAATTTGAAAACAAATCAAGCTACTATTATTTTGCATAAAAATACATAGACATACACATGGTTATAAAATAAAAACTTGCTTTAAATAATTGCAGGTAGGTCAGATTCAATAAGCCATGGTCATTTAGTAACAATTGGTAAAAATAAGTGGCGGATCCAGGATTTCCTAAAAAAGAGGGGACCCACATGTGTATTAGCAAAACTACTCAGCCATTTTTGGTGCCAAATCTGGATTTTTACTTGTAAATATGTGGCGAAAAGCTGCCACTGTAAATAGCAAGGTACGTATGTATAGTCTCCATCAATTGTGTAATCTACTGCGGCTTTGTACAGGGATACGGTCAATTGATCAAACCACACGCGCGCCCTCTTAACTAGGTCTAGGGAAGATACCATGGGGAAAATTGTCAAAAGAAAGTAACTTAAAAATGAACCGGGTAAATAGGAACTTCCGGACTTGACAATGTATTTGAAATAAGCATGGTATTCGACACCTCAGTATTCGACACATCCGGGGTACATTTAATCATACTATGATGCATTTTTTTCCAAGACTGATGTCTGATTTTGAGATAGCACGGGTATTTGAGATATCAGTGTTTGACATATCGAAGTTTGACTGTATATATATATACATATATATATATATATATGAATGACGTTATTTACAAGTTTTAAAACCTGAAAATTTGATCAGACATTATTAAGGCTGACGTTATGTAGAGTTGAAAAAATGATATCCTATAACTTCAATACAGTACAATAATTGTTCTTTCCTTAGGAAGACATAGGAAAAGGAAGGGTCAAAGCATATACATGAACATCCCATCACACTTCTATTGGCAAATATCTCCTCAACACTCCAGCATGCAAAACTTGGTTTACATATCCAGGTAATCTTGTATAGCATTATAGATTTTAGCACCAGATAAAAATATTTTTCAAAATGTTTCTTAGGTTGAACTAGTCAAGAAAACAAAACACATTAACAAAATCCCTCACTGCCCTAGAGTCTTATTGATCTTACTTTAATTAACCTGTCACTTTAGAAGGAAGTATAAATAGAATTACCTTGGTGATTAAATTGACGGCAAGCGTTGATTATAGTCTAGTCATGCTACATGCTTGGCTGCCCGGCTAAAGTGTTCATAATGGAAAACAGAAGTCATATTAATCATTTCAGTATACTCTGTCATTACAGAGACTAAGGCTACCTCAACATGGTGATGACAAGCAACTTTTACCTGCTTTAGTATCTCCAAAGTTTCTGATATTATCATTTGTAGAATACAATACAAATTTGTCGTCTTTTCTTTATGGGTATAATAATGATTTTTATTAAAGTATCTATGAAATATCAAGCATACAATAAAAACACGAGTACAACATTCAAAGGCAATAAAAATGTTTTAAATTTCTATGAAAAGTTGCTCATCATTCCACATGTTCTCTGGCTTCATTTACACAAAAAGAGTAGAGGTGGCAACAACTAAACATAAGGACCCATTCTCTTGCAAGGCAGCCATGCAAATATAGCTTGACAATACATACAGCCAAATACCAATGACAGATTGATGTGGACGACATCAAGCTACCAAAAAGAACTTACCTCTGGTAAATCTGACAAAGTACATGAAAAAGGCCCAAGCAGACCCTTTTTCATGCTTCCTATTACTTATTTAAATCTATTCCCAAAGTCAATAACATTAAATTGTCAGTGAAAAGAATGTTCTGAAAAATGCACATTTTCATGTATACTTTTATTATGCAAAAATACCGCCTTTAAAAAATTGGATGGAATTAAGATGCAAAACATCTTACCACTTTGTGAAAAATTTCCGAGGATTTCTGCATGTAGAAAGATCTAAGGTGAGATATTTTAGCAAAAACTAAATAATTTAAATGATACAATTTCATTGAAACATATATATATGTGGAGATTCCTTTTTGCTTATGCATTATGCTAAAATGAAAATACAAAGCAATCAAAAATTAAAGATAATCCATGCAAATTGGGTACACAAAGGCAAAAAGAGTTAAGAAACACACACAAACAACAGATCTATTACAAGTTAAACTTTATTGGATGCATTAAACAAATATTTTGGATTGAGTTTTAACCCAACACCATGTCATATAATTACCAATTAAAAAAAGCATGTACAAGGCACTGTACTACATACTGTTGTATGATAAAAGCTTAATATAAATTCACACTTGTGTGCTTTTAAATCGACTGAAGATTCAGTATATTTCTTATTGCCTTATAAAAAATAACTAAGTTGTCAAGAGCTGAGGGAGCATGAAAACTCTCTCATCACCTATAACAGTCCATACTTATTATTCATGTGCAAGTAAAGGAGAACAGCCTTGATTTTTATTTATCCATTTTTTATTTTGATATTAAGATATACTAATGGAAGACAAGTCGAACTAATTTGTAAGAAAGATATTTAAGATTCAAGAGCAAGTTCATCTCTCATTTATGGATAATTTATTTTCAGAAAAAGGCAGAACAGAAATTTTCCCTGTTAATCATTCATAAATGCATAAAAAACACCCAAATTTTTAAATGATTTTACGTAAGTCGTTGCAGCCTAGTAGATGAGGTGCTCTGCTTGTGACCAAAAGGTCCCACATTCAATATCCGAAATCAGCACACCCCATCTTTTGGATGAGACAGTAAAAACCGATGTCCTGTGTCATGATAGATGTGGCACGTAAAAGATCCCTCACTGTTTCAGGTGGGTCTGTTGCCAAGGTAAAAATTTCTATGTAATGCATCTGGCAGATGCAGTCATCACATATGTTAAATAATCGTGGAGTGACATAAAACAATAATCAATCAATCAATAGATGATGTTACACACAGTACTATGCTGTGATAAACAACAAATTGATATTGTCCTTAACAACCTTTTTTTTATTTCTTAGCTTTATGATTTAAAGGGCATTCATACAATTTTATTTTAAAACTTTGATTTTAGTCAATCAATACTTATTTAAGCAAATATCAATTTTTATCTTTTAATCTTCAAAATTTCAAAGGAATTCTCAAGTCCTTCCAGAAAGCTGGAAATTCAAATGATTGCATTCATTTTGCTTTAAATAGCCAATATATTCATAACAATAAATTCTGATTCTTGCAAATGAATCATTATTCATATTTACAATCGATTTGAAAAATCTTTAACTACAATAATTTGATAGATAAAACAGATAATGTTAAAAGTAGCAAAGCCAATACACTACATTATAGTTTTCACTAAAACAAAACACTTTTCTGGTACTCTATCATCTCATAACATAACACTATCAAAAGCACAAATAAACACAAATATTGTAGATATTTACAAACATCCTTTTTAAAAATTCTGATAGAAAACTTATCAAATTTTGTATTACACTATTTCTGTCTTGTATTGATTAATTTGCAAAATCAAATGAAAGTTGGATGGGAAAACTGACACACAATGCAATATAAATTTCTATTAGTATGCACACACTTTGAAGATGTGAAGTGTTGAACAAAGGAGATGACTATGCATAAACTACACAATAGTGAACAAGCCATGCCAGAACTGTCAACACAAAGACATTACATAAACACATTCCGATTGTATACCACACAAGCATGATCAAATGATGTAAAATAATGGAATTTAATTCAAACATGATTCTGACAAGCAAAAAGAACGATCAAATCATTTTGAGACATGACAATACATTTCAGCATATTTCTTTATTAATATTTTGCTATTGTATGTTGCTCAATGCTGATTACCAAGGTTCTTATAAATACAACTTTGCTGACACATATTATTCTTTGTGTATATCCGACTTACTTCTGGTTCTTTTATTCAACATAATGAAAACAACATTAAAAATGCGGATCAAGAAAGAAGTTTTAATGAATTGTCATTTCCTTCTGAATAAACACTGTAGTACTGCACAAATAAAGGTTTCACATTCATTTTAAATGAGAATAATTCCTTTTGTTTAAAGATATGTAGTTTGCTTGTAAAACATGAAAGAAAAAGTGACATCCCACAATTTTAGTATTATCATGACTCAAAACAAATGCTTTTTTACAATACTTTGCGACTCACCCCACATATGTTTGTTTCTGTTGTGGTTGCGATGTGGTTTTTCGTATCGTGAAGTTTCCTCCCCCATTCACTATTGGATTATCAGGAAATTTTATCAACAATTTTTGCCCTCCACATTCTGCACCCTAGAATGCAGATTATATCTGTCAACCATATGTATACTTAAAGATGCAGTCCTAATATAACATTCATGTTGACATGAAAAGCAGTTACAATGACTGCTTTAGCACACGTGCCAGGACTATTCAACCACATGCTCGTGCGCTCTTCATGGGAGGGAATTCGGATTAACACAATTTATTACCGCATGCCCTCAGTCCAATCGTGCATTCCCCTGTTTAATTTTTCTATGCTGTGGTACGGATGAAGCAAGTAAAACTGATATAATGAAATCAACGAGAATGTTGCCATACTGTACATGTCCATATATTAGTGCAATCAAAATTTCGCGCAAAATGCTCAAAAGAGGGTTCGGCAATATTTTCGCTTAATCATAAATAAGCACATTTGTCATATTTGATAAGCGCAATTTATCCATTAAGTCAGCGCATTTAAAACAATTGATGGATAAAAAATATTGCGTTTAAATATCTCTTACTTAAGAGGAATTGAAATATATGTCACGTGCAACTATCAAATCTGCTATTTGCTCCTGGACATAAAAAGATTTGAAGTTTCTTAATGAGAGCATGTACATGGAGTTGTTTAACCGCTGATTGGCTTGGATGACAAGAGTCAGGTAAATTACCTTAATTACAATTCATGCAGTGATTCAAATATAATTTCAATTCATTCACGTTTATCTGATACCTATCATTTCATTGACAGCACAACATCTAGTTATAATGATTAAGTACAACATTTTTTTTCTGTTTCAAGAAAGACATACAGAAAATAAAATGTTATTTTGATGTTTTATAGACCAAGCCATTGTTTTCATAAGTTGACATGAGATTAATCAGCTGTATCGCTGACCACTCTTTGCCTATAATTATGCAATAGACAGTATTGTAGAAGCGATTTACATGGCCTGGGATTAATTCCTGAACTTTTTTTTATGAAACCACGTTTTTAATGATTCTTGCGTTGGTTTTATGATAATCATATCGAAAGTGTTCAGTAATGCAAACATTTTTAATCGATCATTACCTGTGTTCTCTTTATGTTTTTATCAAAATAAATGATGAATTTGTTCCTGATTTGTTATTTGATAAACATAACTGTAGAGAGTTGAAGCTGCTGTGTCGTTTTACATCTATCTATCTCTTATACTTTATTTCAGCGTAGTCATGAATTAGTGCTAATTGCCCTAAGACATGAATCCCGCTTAAATAAGTACATGTACAGTATATATGTGAATTACTTATAATTAATAATGGGTTCCACTTAACAAAAATTAAAACAGACAATTTAACAAATGAAAATACCATGTAGACATGTAGCAAGGTATTTATGAAAAACTTTTTTTTTTAAGTTTAAATTGTCACATTATCAGTTTTTGAATTTCATTTATGTATTTAGTTTTTAATTTATCTATGTATTTATCTATGAATTTATTTATGTATAAAAAATTTATCTATTCATGTATTCGCTTATTTATGTATTCATTTATTCTTATAATTATTTATTACTATTATTATTATCATTTTTACCGTAGTTATACATTTCTTTTATAATTTCATTTCTTTTTTTATTTATAATTATTATTATTGTAAAATAAGAATAAATTCCATTGTAATCAATGTTTGGAAATTGCATCCAATATTCTTAAAATTCATGCCTTAATACGAAAGGGATTTCTTTATGCTAAATATTGTATTTGCACATTTCTATGTTCTTATACATATATATACAGTGTATATATTCATCTTCATTCAAGTTCCTCTATACAAAAATGTAAATATCCGTTTTAAGTTGTAAGCAAGCGAGCATGGCTATCAAGCGCGTTCACACATGTGTGCTCAGCAGTCCTGAGTGCACAAGAAAAGCAAACTTCACGTTAACGTGACGTTCACATAATGTTATGTTAGGACTGCACCTGTGTGTACCTTAGTGACAAGAGGGTTGAAGGGCTGCGCTGGACCTCACTATAGCCTTTCCCCTCGGTCAAGTCTTCATGGAAAACTTGACTGCGGAACGTGAGATGATCTACTGAAAGCGTTACAGCCAAAAAAGAGAGATTTTGTAGTTAGATACCAAGTGGCAACCCATGGAGGAACATTAAATAACAAACAACAGCCATATGATACATGTACAGTAAAAACAGTCTATTTAAAATGTTTCGTAGAAGTAATGCAGTTACCTGTAAATATTGCATTGCTTTGCCAGCAGCATCTTTTGTTTTATAATTAATAAATGCACAAAACTTTTCTGGTAGACATCGGACACTTGTAACTGGACCATATCTAAAACAATCAAGGATACACAGATACACTTCTAATCTTCATATTATCTCACACAACATTGGTACATGTACTTCAACATCACCCATTTCTGCGACAGATACTGGATACATAGATCCGATACTGCATTTAAAGTTTCCCAATTTATTATCTTAAACTGTTTACAAATAGAAATCTGCCAAGTCACAAAATCTGCATACATATACCAGAGACTCTGATGAATCTGAAGCTCTGCTGGCAATATCTGTCAGTTTCAGATTTTACATGTATATCAAGGTTTGTAAAGTGAATAGTCTTCCTATACCTTAACACACTCAAATAATTTTTCAACAGCAGAAACTATCAAATAAAGACAAAACATTTTGATCAAGATCATAGCAACACTAAAGTCACAAGGAATCAATATCTTTCAAAAATTTACAAGATGACCACCAAGATAGTCAAGTTAAGATTTCATCACATTTAAGCCGGTGTGGCCTAGTGAATAAGGTGCTCGACTCGTGATCGAGAGGTCCAATGTTCTACTCCTGTCCTGGGCACACTGGTGTTCTGTCTTTCAGATGAGACAGTAAAAACCGAGGTCCTGTGTCACGGTAGGCGTGGCATGTAAAAGATCCCTCACTACTTCAGGTGGGTCCATTGCAAAGGTCTAAATTTGTATGCAATGCATCAGGCAGATGACGTCACCATATACGTGAAATACACGTGGAGTGACGTAAAACAATAATCAATCAATAAATCATTACACCATTTCCTTGCATGCAAATTTTAGAAAATGGTGCAGATCACATTCATCAAAATCACTACAAAATCATAGAAGTTTATATGCAAGATTACCTAGGACCTATGTAAGAATATTAATATTCTTCTTTACTGGGGTCAAGTGTTAAATCAAAAACCTCAATCAAAATATATACTATTAATGACTTCCGTAACGAGGAAGTTGGTGCTCCAAAACACAAAAAAATAAAGAAATTTAAGTTTTGTGGCTAGACAAAACTAATTTTCACATGACCTCAACTAGTCTTCATCATTAACAACTTATGAAAGAGTATGGTGTTGTAATTCTACTTACTTAGAAAAAATCTTTAATAATTTTTTTTCGTCTACTTTATCTGGCAACACATTTCCTACCCATAAAGCTGTCAATCCTTCTGGATTCCTATGACTAAAGAAAAGTATAAAGAAATAAAATACAGTCCATGATGAAACACACATCATTCTACACAATATGGAGTCCATTAAGTGAAAAACTGTTTGTTTTAAACCACTTTGATCAAAAGTAAAAGAACACAAACACACTACACTGCAAATTTTCGGCCTCATTGTCTTTATCAAGCAGTACAAGAGATGAGAAATATAAAGCTATGTAAAACCCATGTCTATGTTTCAAAAATACATTAGATTCTCATTTAGAGAATCTGATATATTTTTGAAACAAAGAAATGGATTTGTGTTTGTATTCTTTTACTTATAATGTACCAGACTTCCCTTTGGAGGTCTACTTAGAATCACTATGATCAAAGTTTGGTAATTACCCTGGTACACCTGAGAAAATCTATCGGTGCATGATTCCTATTTGACTTGACACCAAACATCCTTGCTACTGGCAGTTAAGGTTCTAAGTGCTAGGAATACATTTCTTTGTTCTAGTTGTTTCATGCATACATGAAAATACTACAACATCTGGCAAAATCAAAAATCATATAACCCTTATTACTAGCTGCTCTTCCTTAACCACATTTAAAAGTGGGTCAAGATTCTAGGACAATTCAATTTTTTTTTCTTTTGATAGTTAGGGCCCATATTTGGTAGTGATGCCATAATTCAAGACGTTTGCAGCCTACAGATTACATGAATGCAGCATTATGCAAGGAACATGCTTCGATTTGGAATAAATGTCAATTTCACACATACAGGCTTTTCATGAGTAAGTTAATTTTCCTGTTCAGACATAAAATAAAATGTACATGGTACAATCTAACAACTTTTGACATGGACATTTAGGGAGGATAATTACTTCTCACACTGTTTAATTATAAGTAGAATTCAATTTGAAAAACATTTGCAAAGTGAAAAAATCTTAAAAAAAATTAAATCACAAATATATATGCATTCTCTGAGTATGAAATGCTAAACTAGGAACTATTATACTGTAAAACTTTGGACATACTACTGGTAGTTCTAAGACTTCTTAAATAATTTCAGATACTTGGATACTCACTCCATTTTTGTATCTTGAATTTTTTGTTGTTGTTGTTTATGTGCTGTAGGAGACGTAAAACCTGATTCATCATCAGAAACATAAACTTCACCTCCTAATGCATTTTCCGCTGTAAACAGAAATCAAACAAGGAAATCAGTAAAACTAATGGATGCTCCCTGAACTGCATCAAACCAATAGATGACTCTATCAGAGAGGAAACTCTAAATGCTCTGCTAAGGAAGCATAAAATGTTGGGAGGTGCAGCCATCTTTATATGAAGTATGAAGATACGCTGGTGAAAATTTACAAATATATAAACCTATTTTTGGTTTTTGATATTTCAGTTTAATTGTCGAAATACCTTGACCTTTCAGACATGACCTGTGCGAACTTTATCTGAAAGCTTTTATACCAAGTGACAACTACCATATGAAGTATAAAACTATATCCCTGCCTGTTGAAAATTTACCAATATGTAAGATCTTTTCGGTATTTTCTGGGTGACCTTGATCTTTCAAAAATTATCTCGCATGAGTTTTGTCCAAAAGCCTATATAAAAATCATCCAATTTTTGAGACTATCCAAAATCACTTATCTTCAACAGGATTTATGATGAACAGTTGATAAGTTAATTCATAGCAACTACTCAGCCATGGTCGGTTTTAAAACTTTATTTTGACAGAAATTTACTTATTGACAGAAGAACTGACCAAAGAGTAAGGAGTTTGAGCAAAGGCAAGAGCTAAGAACTTAACTAACAAAGTAAACAAATCACAAGATTAGTGTATCAGCTAAAAAGTGCTCAATATACCTCATCCATAAACATAGCAAAGAATAAAGCCATCTTTACAGGAAAATGTCCCAGAATGGGTTCTGAGATACTTAATTGAAAAACCCTGAGATACTTAATTAAAGAACCCTAATTCTAACACAATCTTCATTATAAAAATTGCTTTAATTAATAAACAAATGTTTATATATAACAGACTAACTTACCAACACCAGCAAGTAAGGAATCTAAGGCAGATTGAACAGTACCATGTATTTTGATAGCAGCTTCTGCTTGCGCCCTAGAGAAACCCATTTCCTACAGAAATAAAGTGACAACAATTAAATGCAACATGCTGCACCAAATTCTCTCTTTTGTTTTGTTAAAGGTATTTCTCTTCTGCAAAATTAAATTGGTGATACCAATTTTAAGCATGAAAGAAATTAGATGGAAAATTAACTCACAAACATATATTTTGCTAACAGAATTCAAGTGTGCAGTAAAAAAACATATGCTTTTAAATCAAGTGAAGGACCTCAATCTATATACATGTAGTAAATAATACATAAAAATCTTTTTAACTGACAAGATGTGTTCAAAGGTCACGAGGTCAATGACCTTAGTGTATTTTAAAAGGGCTTTATTAATAGATTGTGCATGCCAAATATGAAGTCCCTATCGGCGGTTTGTGGAAATTCAAACTTTTAATGAACAAAATCTCTCTGACCCTCTCCCGAGAATGTGCGATTGTGAAAACTGTAAAGTAGTCCCTAGACAACTCGATTTGACCGTAGTTCGGGTAGAAGAATGAATGAATAAAATATCAGTTCATAAAACACATCTTTATACATTTATCTTTATTATTATATGAAATGTGCGAAAAAAACATTTCATTTTCAAAGTGCGAAAATTAAGAGAAAACAGAATAGATTAGGAAATCTAAGATTACACGTATGAATGTTGGTCACCACGAAAGTTGATCGTGCGAATAGACTGATGAACATAAATTCATACACCGTCACTTTTGCCTTGGTAGGGAAAGGGACATTTTCTAAAAGAATTCACACGATTGTGGTCAAAACTTATCTTTAAGAAAGACTCTTACAGCGAATCGATTAAATCATAACAGCTGTCCTCGCTTAAATAGACAAACATTGACACAGACATGGTACTATTTCTTCAAACGTTGTAGTTGGGTGGACGTAAATCTGACCTTTGAACTTTGGACACACTAACAATAAGATACTCCTTGATAAGGAGTATCTTAAAAAACAACTAGGAATTTACCACATTTGGAGGCACATAGTTGTCATGTAATTAAGTCACATTGTCAGACCTTATGTCAACTTTTCAGATATTTTATTTGGGCAATCCTACATCACAACTGACAAAAGTCAGCATAACATTAGCATGACAAGTTGTAATAATTTTCTTAATATTAACTTAACACCAGAGAAGTTGACATAATTATCTGTCAAGTTGACAAAATTATCTGACAAGTGGGTGGGATAACTACGCTTACAAATGATATTAAACTTCTTGTTGTAGACACAAAATGTGTTAAAAATGTCAAAACAAAATCAATCCTTCATATCTATAGTGGTGTGGAAACATTTTCACTTCCACTTACAGTGATCTGGAATATTCTAGCACTTCCACTTACTGTTATTTGGAATATTCTAACACGTAAAAGTTCTTGTACAGCATCATCACAGTTTTTGTCTAATTTCAATACTTGTGTAAAAGAATCTTCAGCTTCTGAAAACATCTATAGTGAAAACAAAAAATTTCATTAAGAAGTTATTCAATTGATCCTTCCATTGTATGTAAAAGCATGAGACATTCTGAGGAGTTTCAATTGTTCTATTTATGATGCCATAAACCAATACTTCATTTGTCGGAGGTTTGTCAGACCTAAACTGACGTCATCACAATGCTATATTACATTTAGTGGAAGGCGGATTAGATGTAACAATGAAACAAAGATACTTTAAAATATTCACTTTATATGAGCTTATTAATTCATTCATGACCATAAGAAAAAAACTTAACATCCTCAGAAAACTAGAACTGTCCTAACGGGACAAATACTCCCTGCGGCACCAATATTCAAATAGGGCACAGAACTATATATATGACCAATATCTAAGTTTTGAAGAAGAAGGTGAAGGTTAAAGTTAAAGTTTTTCCAAAAAAAAAAGTCAAATGTCAAGGCCAAGGTCACAAGGTCAAAAAGCTGGTACTGACTGAAAGGTCTTGCCACAAGGAATACACATGTGTAGTATGAAGGTCCCATCTCTTTTCTTTCAAAAGTTATGACTAAGGTTAAAGTTTTTAAAAGGTAAGTCAAATATCAAGGCCAAGGTCACAAGATCAAAAATTTTGGTACCAAAAGAGAGGTCTTGCCACAAGGAATATACATGTGTAGTATTAATATCCAGTCTCTTTAGGTTCAAAAGTTATGGCTAAGGTTAAAGTTTTTTAAAAGTAGGTCAAATGTCAAGGCCAAGGTCACAAGGTCAAAAATATTGGTACCAGGTTCAAAAGTTATAGCTAAGGTTAAAGTTTTTAAAAAGTAGGTCAAATGTCAAGGCCAAGGTCACAAGGTCAAAAATTTGGTATCAAAAGGAAGGTCTTGCCACAAGGAAGATACATGTAAAGTATGAATACCCAGTCTCTTTTGGTTCAAAAGTTATGTTCAAAGTTAAAGTTTTCTGGACAGACAGGCTGACAGACAAGGTGATTCCTATATACCCCCCCCCCCCCCCAAACGAATAAAAACATTAAATGAACATGACCAACTCATATTAAAATGACAACTAGAGGCATAACAGACCAATTTTACAACATATTGTTTGTTGCCAATATAAACTACATCCAAGTTTATTGGGAATTATCCACAATTTCAGTGACTTAATTGAGTTGCCCTGATTACCAGTAATATCTTTTAATTTATTTACTATATTTCATGTAATTTCTGAATTTGAACTAATATTAGGGTCACTGCAAGCTGTTGAAAATTTCCATGAAACCAGAACTATACTGAAACCTAAATATCAAGAACCTTAGACCATTCATACTTAATAATAAAAAGCATATTATTTGGAATGATAAGTCCATGTTCCAATGCAAAACTCTACACAGCGTAAGCTATTTTTCTTCAACTTTGAATACTTTCACAAATATCATCTATACTAAAATTCTATTTGTTATTTTTCTTCAACTTTGAACTCTTCACAAGTATCATCTAGACCAATATTCAGTTTGATTGTTGTTTTTGTTTGATTCTTGTTTTAGAGGACACATAAGATTATTACATGGTGATATCATCAACCTGAATCAATGCTTGGAAATTCAGACCATTATGAGGCACTCAGTCAAATCAGTGAGGGATCTTTTATGTGCTACATCTACTGTCGCACTGGACCTTAGTTTGTATTGTCTTATCTGAAAGACAGATCATCGACACACCTCCTGCGGAATTTGATACTAGGACCTCTGGGTCATAAGCCAAGCACTATTCAGGCTGATCTACACCAACAACTGTTGTGAAGATTATTTCATCAATATGGTCACAGCACCTGCCTTTTCACCTCTGCACCTGACCTATCGGTAGCAGTGAGGGATTTGTTAGCAGCTAAAACATAATATGAAATTGGACTTTGGTGCATCTTAAGCACAGATTTGCAGCAATTATAAAAAATAACCCTGAGAGAAATCCTTTACACCTGACAGGATCATACATTAGTTGTCAAATAAGAAATCCAGTGCAATACCACAATTCCTCTTCACTAGAACTTCATAACATAATTAATTTTCATATAAACTGAGTGTAGTCATACCCGTAAACCTGCTAATGCTCTGCCTTTTCTAAAGTAGCCTTTCGGCCATTCTTTGGATAATACTATAGCTTTTTCTGCATCTTTCAATGCTCTGTAAAGAATGATATTGTTCATATAACATTTAAAACTTACACCAAGTCTCAGACAAGAATTAATGTAGATCACATTTTATTTGTAAGGATTTATTTTTCAAGTAAAGTTGTGAGTATGTCTCCGATTAAAAACAATCATTGCTTCTGATTCGACTATCAAAATATTACAGCTACATGTATGTTGTTTCTTGTCGAAACAACGTCCACTGAATATATCTAACGTGAGGTCTTCACAAATATAAAGTCACGCAAAATATAGGGGTTCTGCACTTGCTAACTCAGAAAGCATTTTCTTTTTATAAATATAGAAGATAAAATCATACATGTAAGAAAATCATACTATGAACATTCACTAGCTAGTAACTTTACCTATCGTATTGTTGTATTCTATCGTAACAGTATGATCTATTTCCAAAAAATCTGAAATGCCAGAAAAAATCTATAAGCAGTAATACATTATATGGAGAAACCATATACTTAAATACTGGGGCTTTAGATTATAACCGAACTCTAGGTAGCCTATCAGAGATCAATCATTGATAACGTATCCTTATTCAGTACTAATCAGGGCTCATTACATTATTTTGTAGATTAGTTTTAACTTTTAGTTATTATTCTGTTCTATAGTTATAGAAAATTTTTATATTTAAAACATGTATATTGTATAAATTATCCAATATAAATTCTTTTCAACGCTTAATTTGTGTAACACAGCAGGACGTTAGATATACAATCTGATCAGGATAAAAGTGAAATGAGACAAGCGTGAGGTATATACAAAGGTGGATGTTAACATTTAATTAGAGGAAAATCAAGCAGGTTTTTGAAGTTTGGATGAAATTAATGTTTAATTTATTAAAGATGTTTGTAATAGATATACGGTATATTTCTTTGTATACAAATATAACGCATATAAGGAATGTACGTTTACTTGTGTTTTATTGTGTATACACCCCTTCTATCATCAAAAAATAAGACTCTTTAACATCTAATGTACTATGATTCGGTAATCCTGAAAATCTGTTTATCCGGACAAATCAGTCGGGAAAAAAAAAATATCACTGGATATGGTGACCCCATGTATCAATATATATATTGTATTGTGTCATTTCTGACAATGCACACTACTACTCCTAATTTCATTACTTTATAGAAATTAATATATATATCATTATGACCTTACACTGAACATTAGGCATAAGTATGAAAAATACTTACCTAAAATCATGAGGATCTAATTTAATTGCTTCAGAAAAAAGTTCAATAGCAGCATTATAGTGACCTAACTGAGCCATCTCATTGCCTTTTACTGCAATTAAAGAATATTATATATTGATAAACTAATATAGCAAAATGTATACAAGGTATATACAGGTAATATAAAGCTGATTTAATGGCTTTTAAAAATGGAAACAAAAGCTCTCAGAGTAAAGAAATGATATAAATCTAGTTGCTTTTCCCTTGGCAAGTGTAGGTGTTGAATAAAGTTGCCCGTACTTGCAAGTTGTCGGCTTCTAAGGACCACAGGATCTAACTCTTCTCCTTCATCACCACTATCATGTTTTTTATCGCGTCTACCACTGGATTCTGACGAATTTGGTGCTTTCTTTTTTTTATTCACAACTTTTGTAAAAAATGCTGAATGAGGATCAAAACTCTGAAATAAAACACATTGAAAGGAATGACTGTATAGTATGAATTATCCATGAAAAAAAGGAACTGGTAAATATTTGAAGAATGTTTTCTTTAGATAGCACCATCAACAAGACCACAAGGGGATCTCTCTGCATACATTTTGTGACATTCTATCTTATATCAACCTATTATACAGTGAAAATGTTTTAAATACTTATATGCATGGTCCCCTCACAGAGGCTTTCAGGGTTGAACACAAATGAAATTTGATTTGGTTTTGTTAAAAAAATTAGACAATAATTTTCAGCAAATTTAATCAAAATCCAACTTGAATTCAAAGGACCTGAAAAATTGGTGTATTACACAATTGATTCAGATTTCAATGACGTTTACTTAAGATAAAGTAGATCTTCATTCTAGATAAATACGGTATTTATTCGAGTATAATACGCACTTTTTTTCGCCAATTTGACCCCTCATTTTCTCACTGCGTATTATACATAGGATTAGAAATCTGGAACTTTTTTTCCACGCTTTTAAGCTTCAGTGGTGGAATTAGAGGGGTGCGTGTGTTTGTTAAAGTATCTAAAGTCGTCAATCAAATCCAAGAGGCGCAAGATATATCTATTGTTTGTATACTGTCCGTTTCCCGTAGTAAACGCCCAAGGCGATAACAGGAGTAATATCTACAGTGTGCAATTCAATGAACACGATAGAATACTTGTGCTGTGTTTCTCATTAGCAGATTGTACGGGTGATATAATGATTTATCCTTAATTGGTTAATCGATAGTTATGCAACAGGTGAAACTACTTGACCGTTATGGCACGAGCATCGACAGTTTGGATAACACTCATTCATTTATTCTTCATATATTTTGTCTTCACAAGCAATTGCGATCTCTGTGTAAAGTTCACGTAGTATAGTAGACACGCATGTTCGTTCTAACGAGAGAGAAAAAATGCAGCGATCGTTTGGGATGAGGGTACTAGTTAAGACATTTGAAGTCTATGCAAGTCTGATGGTAAATGAAATGAAAAAAAGAAAAGCGTTGATATCACATGATGAATAGAGGCTGCCGCTTTTGATTATAATACATGTTACGCGATTACACTGTAAAAGGCATACGGCAAAGCAAATTCAGCTTGCGGTCTTGCTGTTTCAACACAAATTGACATCTTGTTTCGGATTTTTCCCCTGCATATTATATACGGAGTTCGACATTTTTTCATGATTTTCAAGGTCATTTCTAGGGGGGCATATTATACTCAGGTGTGTATTATATTCGAGTAAATACGGTATCTGCAAAATTCCCTAACAAAAGACTGAAATGCGGATTTGAAATGCATTAAAAATTTGAGTAAATGAAGTTCATTTGTATCAGCAGCAGTATCACTGCTGAGAATAGTGACTATCTCAAATGATTTCAATATAAATTGGATATACAGAATTAAATGCAGAGAATTGAGACATGTTGAAGATGAATTTCTTCAGTAAAATACTTACTGCCTCATCCGATGAAGAAGAATCACCTCTGAAAAAAAGACAAAGAAATGATCAATAAAATATATACAAGTATACTACCATATACAGACTATAATGCTCACCTGAGCACTTACACATCACAGAACTTTATGAAAAGCCATAAATTTTCTCAGCTAAGTGCATCCTTCCAAATCCAGTGTGATACCCCTGGACTTGATGCCCCTTTTCTGAGATTATTTTCTTTTTGTTATATCCATCATGTTAACGTTATGAATAATGGATGGCATAAATACTATAACAAATCATTTATGCTTGTTTAAAGTTTATTGACAAATCAACAATTAAAATTTATGTTACATAAGCTCTACATAATAAATATTTTTGTAGACAATGTAACAATTTTGTCATTTCATGACTATAACTATTCACAAAACAATGGGACAATATATTCTTTAAAGCAAACAGATCTGATTGTATTGTTTAGGTTCTAAGATTGGTTCTTTAAGCCAAATGAAAAATATTTGAACTATCAAATTTTGTCATCCGATATGCAGGTCTTTAATCTAATCACTTTGCCATGGGTAATTAGAAAGTTACAATCAATCAAGCATTCCCTACAACAGGTTGATGTTTGACATTAAGCGTTAAATATGAATGAAATATTAATTTTTTATCTCCTTAGTAAACAACTCCCAATTACAAGGATAATACATCTTAGAATTATGCATATATATATATATATATATATATATATATATATATATATATATATATATATATCTACTTACTTTTTATCAGATTTTTTATGTTTTATATGTTTTTCTGTATTATGTATATCTGAAGAGTCTTTATTTTTCTTTGTTTTTTTATCGTCTGTTACACCATTTTCTACATGATCTTGTTGTTTTTCTAATTTTTTCTTTTCACGGCGTCTCTGAAAATGCATGATCATGAAAGATTAATATATCTGTATAATAATCAATATGGAAGGACTTGCATATATATATATATACTAGTATATAAAACAGACTTTAATGCAGTGATAAACCAAAGTCACTGATGTCTGAAATATAGGTCAGATACAACCTCTGCAGCATGCATTGTAATGTACATCCTCAGATAAAACTTTCTTGCAAGTTTGGCTGGTATACTAATGGTAGTTATTTCAAAACTGATTTGAATACTCAGGTTAACAAGTCACTGAAGCATAAAATGCAGGTCAGTCACACAACTGTAGCATACATCAGGAATGTCCATCCTCAAATGAACAATTAATGCAAGTTAGGACTTAAATGCTGAAGCCAACCAAAGTCATTGCAGTGTGAAAAGTTAAATCAGATACAGCATTTGCAGCATGTATGTCCTCAGGATGAAACATTCACACAATTCGCACTCGCATTGGTGACTGAAAGCTACCTGTGGGCATCCAAAAATCGTCCACATGGTTGTCTACATGGCGAGTTACAAAATATGAACAGTTTTCATGTAGAGTTTAGTAGGGTCTGAATCAAATGATTAAAATCCGAGAAACAGACAAATGGTTTTTGGTACTAATATTCTTAAGTGTTTGATTATTCGTTTTGTTTCCATTTTCTTTTACATCGATATTTTTTTACTTTCACTTTTGTTTTCACGTTCACTTAATCGGGCGCTACATAATCGGGGTTAAAATGATACAGAAAAGTTATGGAAAGAGACCAGGAATTCAGAGAAAGAGAAAAATAATCACACTAATAGTGGGACTGACGTTAAGGGTGGCAAACAGTTACGTTTCCCGTAAAATTTCTGACGTCATAATAAGATACTGATTGTCTCTTACGTCATTTTGTGGGAACAGTGATGATTTTGCCACTCCAAACTTCAGTCCCGTAGTTAAAGTGAAAAGGTCTATTGAAGAAGAAAACTGGATGAATCAGAGAGCGAAGTGTTTGGAAGACTGCTGGAAACAGATATTAAAATAATTTGAAATTAAACGAAAAGAATAAATGAAATAAATTCTCTGGTGTTTGGGGGGGGTGTTTCATGTGGGTCCCTAAAATTTCATTTGGGCCCCTGAATTTTGTAAGTTAAGGGTGCACATGGCTCCTGAAGTATATCAAAGAATTTTACTCCCTGCACAAGTTACAAAGGACTACCACATGTAGTTACTTCCAAGTGACTAAATTGTTGATGTTTACATAAGCCTATACAGACAGATTAAATGATGCACATGGTGATTTCCCCATAATTTTGCATCAGTTTCCTTAGAAGTGCTTTACATTACAATTATTCTACATCAGATACCTACCAAAGAGTAGATAAATGATAACTCTTTATTTCACCAAGAGCCAGTATGTCATATGAAAATGAAGTGAGAAAAATTATGACTATCTCAAAGAAGACTAATACTAAACCACTAAGAAAATACTGATCATTAAGAATTCAATGACTTAATGTCATAGCAACAACTTAAAACATAAAGTCATTCCATGACTTCTGGTGTAGTAAAAATGGTCCAGGGTCAGTATCGTAAAATAATACACATTCTCTATATATGTAAAATGATACTATGAAATTCTAGGATGTCTTATTGTATACTACTCTGACATATATTGTCCGGAGTCCCTTGACAGTCATACTATCACATGTACATGTACTACCAAATATGCTGCCTGGAACAAGTTTCATACTACAACATTTTATCTGGACATTGATACATCAAATATACAGTATGAACACACATGATGAAAGCCAAACTACCACATATCCTGCCTATACAGACAGTAAAGCCCTACTGCTATACTTTAACATTAAATGTCCTTTGATGTAGATACAAAAAGTTTACTTTTTTCTTTGCTTTTCTCTTCTCCGCTCTCCTTTTTTCTTTTTCTTCTTCTGTTATTAATTCTTCAGCATTTTTATTGATTTCCTAAAAGAAATACAAAATTATTCAAATGAAACAATTTAAAACTTTTGGGAAAAAACAAGTAAAACATTTTATATAGAACTAGCATCAATTACATTTAAATTAAAGAAAAAACTTGAATACTTTAAATCATATTCAATTACTTTTAATTCATTATCTGGAATACATGTGTTACAATATTTTGAAGAGGAGATTTCACCAAGTTTAATATGTTGCAACAAATCTCTCCGAACTTTTATTGAGTATCTAAAGTAATTAATCCTAAAAACAAGTACAATTATTTACATATATACTTACATCTACAGATAAATGTTTGTAACTAGAACCAACACCTGTGAACCGAAAAATACAAATCATCATCAAAAGCAAATAAGGAAAATCCTTTGAACTAAAAGCACAGTATGTCACAGACAACGTATACAAGTCACTGAAGTTTTGTTACAGTTTCAGTCCTCAAAAAACATGTCCAATATTGTACAGTACTATGATTTGACAAATTTATTACATTTACTACATGAAAAGTTATAGGAATGTTATACACCAATATTGACAACAAGGAAACACTTATTATTTATCCATGCTTTGAAAAATTAATGTTTGCCTTTTTTGAGCTGTTATTCTCTTAACACTACAAGATGGTCTGAGAATAAATACAGGGAATACTTTTTAATCTAATAGTCCTCACATAAAGTTATCATACAGTACTGATAATTAAATACACCACATTGTTGCATCTGAAAGGATTTCAAATCGGGGTTGTAATTTCATATAAACGTTATGGCTGACATACTACACAGCTCCTTATAAATTTTAAGTGTAAGTAAAAGACTTTCTATTTTGCCAATTATTGATATTACAAGCTAGAGCATTTTATCCTACAATTGATTAGTTACACCTCAATTTCAATTAATATTCTACCTGCCACTAGCAATTTGAACAGTTGCATAAAATCAGGCACGAACATTATATTAAATCAACTGCATGTTAATAATAATGATGTTTGAAAGAGATTCCAGGGGTAAGTTGTTTAAAACTTTAACCACTGGTTAAGCTAACCAATGGTTAAATTTCATCTGACTACCAGTATACCTTTGAAATGAGAAGACTTCAAGTCAAAGTATATGTTCTAATTTGTATCATATGAAACAAGCATTGCAAAGCAATTTAGGTTTTTATACAGAAATCTTATAAATTAAATTAATGGTCTCTCTAACTTTAACCACTAGTTAGCTTAACCAGTGGTTAAAGTTTCGAACAACTGGTCCCAGGAGGATAACTGAATATGAAAACTAGTCTATGTAACATTTAAAGACTTTAAGATGCTCGTCAGCTTAATCACTATTCCATATGATATACGTAAGATAGGCAACCAACTAATACTCAAACTCACAAGCCGGTCTTACACCAATCTGATTAAAACCATATCTTTATTCTGCTTCTCTATATGTCCCATTGCATATAGAGATCTGGTGAAGCCCTGTAAGGGTTCATGTTCTGGTGACCTCTGATGACGTCTCAGTCGCCGAAACCATTATTTCTCATAGCCAATCAGTGACTAAGCTGGGCACATGATAGTGACGCAATATGTAACAAACACCGTTCAAAAACTACCTTGTGGGTCACACATGCTGTGGATGTTAATTCCATTCCTAAGATTTTGTAGCCAATCCACTGACTGGCTGAAAATCAGAGGTCATCAGAACGTGAACCCTTACGGGATTTCACCAGATCTTTATACGCAATGGAAGAAATAGAGAAGCGGAATAAAGATATGGTTTTAATCAGATTGGTCTTAAACTGCCATTCCTCACATTTTCTAGTACCGGGTATTTTTTTTTTCTAAAACAAGACAGAATTTTTGAAACATATATTAGACCCAATTTTGAAAACTGGCACTTTCATTTTCATTATTAACAGAGTGTTCAAAGTTAAGCTTCCAAACTTTGTGACACAATTTCATGGTCAGCTATGTTATCGGACAACCTTTCACCTCTGGAGGAGAGTGTTACCAATTGACCTTATCAATAAACTGACTCTATCCTGTTGATAAATTCACTACTTTCAGTAAGTATCTCACCAGTACAGTTCATATTCATACCTAATTGCAAACTTAGAAATTTTAGACAGTCTCTTGGAGTTTGTGATTATTCCACAGCAACTTTCATATTGTTCAATTGAAAATCATCAAATCGTTTCCTCTTGGGACCACTGTAAATTGTAATAGCTTAACACAAATTAGTACTAGATACCTCCTGCAATCACAAGAATCTGTAAGACATTTTGGGAAGACTTTTGAGGCTGGCAAATGGCAATTACTTGCTACCTTGATCCTTGTGTTGTGTTAAATAATTAAATGACACTTTAGTATAAATGAGCTAATAATTACCTGTCCTTGACCTTTTATCCTTGTTTAATTTAAATCTATCAGGAAATAAACTGGTATATCTGACATCATCTTCTAAATCAAGATCATCATCATCATCATCATAATCTTCATCTTCATCATCATCAGAAGAATTATAGCCAGAACCATTATATGAATCTGAAGAGAAGTGATCAACAAGTCCTGAATACAAATTTTGATGACAACTTGAAATATTAATATGTAATGCACACAACTACCGTAAAAATAGTATTCTATTGGTTATTTTTGTTAATATATAAAATTATCAATAAAAATAGATGTAACACTCTCAAATAGTTTTATGGATTTCAAACTGCTAAATTTAAAATGCTAATTACATCTAATAAACCTCACATAATGACATTTGCACTTCTTAAATATAAACATAAGCTACAGTCAATTCTCTTTACACCAGCACTCAAAATACCGGCATATTCGGATATAGGCAGAAATCTGTCCGTAACAAATGTACATGCTGTTATTTGTGTTCTTTAGCGCTTAATAGGAACAAATGTATATTTTCACACCTTTTGTAATTCTTTACATCGGCAGATTACCTGTGCTGCTGATCACCGTCAGACTACCTGTACTGCTGATCCAGGAACTATCGGTAAGGAATGTCACGGATGACTGTGTCGAATTGCCGGTACGCGATTTAGCCTGTTACATGTATTTTTACAATGTATATACGTTTACTTGTATCTGTACCTATGGCTTCATTCAAAAAGCCTAATTGATGATAATAAATCACTAATGGTTTAATTAACTGAAATATTTTGATTTATATCAGTATTCCTGAAATTTTTAAATGAAAGTACTTGAAAGTCCTCCAGGTCGGAATTGCATGGTCAAGTACATCAAAGGTAATAAAGTCGTGATCCACCAAGAGATCACACACTAAGCGTGTAATGTTTAGGATCAGTATTGATAAAAACACGGTCTGCGCACAGGTGCTCGTTTTCATATAATTTTATAAACAACGGTTCCGCCCTGTACACCCCCGTACGTCTCCGTCTCGTACTATATAGTTATCTCATTCTCTCTTGTCACTTTTGATCTTGACAGTAGTGTGAAATTAGCAATCTGCACAGTCTCCCGCTGTACATGTTCATTTGGGGAAAACCACGTCTACACATGCAGATCTATAAATAACTGGCTATTTTAGTAGCATTACACATCAACAACTACCAAGACGTTTGTTCATCGTTGTGACGAGAAGATTGTAGAGTACTTTGAATTCCACTGCTATATAAAGAAGCGATATTCTCAAGTTTTATTAATTATAATACAACGGATACTGGTACGGACTAGTAGTGTACTTCTTAAATTACGGCACAGCTACACAATAATGTCAATCGTACTTTTTCGAGACTTTCCGTCGAGTATTCGGAAAGACTGCATGTCGTCCAGCGCATGAATATATTAAACTCGTCTAAATCAATGGAATAACGGCACATCTATTTTCTCATCTGATCAAACTTATGTTGTATTGACTCATACAATATGAACTATAAGTACTAAAAGTAAATCTAATCACGCTTTTTCTAAATATCGACGCACTATTTATACACGAGGAGGTATTTTCTGCGTTCCACGCATTCACCATAGCATATTGTAACGACTAGGGTCTGGAATTGCTACGCAATTCCGACCAAAAATACACTTACAAACAGATAAGTGACTCACAGAAATCCACTTACCCGGGGTAAAAATGTACTTACCCAAAGTGCAAAGACACATTTAAGACTTACAATGTGTAATGCTGAGAAAATCATAAAATCGGTAAATTTTGGGTATTAAAACGCATGTCATTAACTACAGAAGAGTATGACGCATTGATCTGCAATTTTAGGACTGAAACCATATACCTCCATCATGATATGATAATTATTATGATACGGCAGTAGCAATATGATGATTTTTGATACGAAACAATATATACTAAAGTTGTAGATAAACTGGTCCAAAACACCTAATCCAACTTTTAACCACGCCCAATACGTAGTTTCATAGAAATGTCCTTAAGACAAACACATTAACTTTTTCAAGTCAGCGGACATCCATCATGTTCTGTAGGATTAAGGTTCATATAGTTAATGTATAGTAATCTAAAAAATAAACAGAAACTTGTAGACCATATTTCATTGGCATGATTAATAGTAAATCATTAGATCTAAATTTTTCATTACATTATACATTAAAGATAATTTATCTGACATCAGTTGGATTCATATATTTGGTTGGTTGTGAGATTGGTGTTTTACGAAAATTTTTCAGTTATGTCGCGACATGGATTGATTGATTGATTGATTTTTGTTTTACGTCACACCACGAATATTTCACGTATATGGTGATGGCATCTGCCTGATGCGGGGCATACAAATTTTGACCTTTGCAACGGACCCACCCAAAGCAGTGAGGGATCTTTAACGTGCCATGCATACCACGACATGGGGCCTCGGTTTTTACTGTCTCATCCGAAAGTCAGGAGTCCGACGCGATACCACTAGGCCACGTCGGCTTTGTTGCGACATGGAAGCAGGAGGTAACCAACCTCTTAAACATAGTGGCACAACCTGGAATCGAACCCAGATGGTCGGCAAGCCAAACACTTAACCATTACCAAGCCTGCCCCTTGGATTCACATAGAGAAAATTTATAATGATATGCTTTCATTTTAAGTTTTAAGTCCATTTACATTTTTGAGAGATCTTTTTCTTTTTGTATTCAGAATTTCCTCTGATAAAATTAAAATGTTTCAAATAGGCTATATCACCATATTGAATACTTTGCGAATGTTATAGGCCTAATATAAATATGCCGTCATTGATGAAGTGTTTAAAAATTTCAGACATTTGCTTATTTCAAACTGTATTTAGAAGAGATATAAATATTACTATACGTTAGGATTATACAATTAAATTATTGTACGTTGATCGTACAGCCGAACTGAATCGAAATTAAGACAAATATATTGAACTTGGCAGAATCGAAAGAAAATATTGAGTCGAATCGAATTCGTGATTAATTGTCTCAGCCCTAGCAATTTGTCGTCTACTGATCTCAAAACAGCGGTATTTTTACTAGCCAGTCAGGCTATTTCAAAATCAAAGTTTAGTAGATCTAGCCAGAGGGAATTTTGGTAGCCTTGGGAGGTTGGGCTAGTGAGTTTTTGCAAATATAAGGTCCCTCGCGGCCGCCGAGATCAAGATGGGAAACACACGATTATTAAATATCAAAACTTATATTTGTAAGTCCTTCTGGGTTCCACTATTTCTTGCTGTGATTTTATCGTCTTTCTTTTAGCAAAGTTTAAAATTGATGTGATTGATATTACTCAAAATTTACTTACCACTGGGCAAGAAGTTTAAAGCTTTTCAGTTACCAGACATCGCGAAAGTCACTGGACTGCCGGCGAATGCCAGTGAAATTCAAATCTGGTAAAAAAAATCCGGTTAACGGACATTTTGACCCGCGAACTTTTACAAAAAAAATCTCGCTTTGAAAAAAGAGTATGAAAGAAAGTTTAACATGAATTGGAAAACTGGAAGGGATTGGCTAGTGTACGATCATGAATTAATGAAGTGCAAACTTTGCATCGACTTTTACGGAGATCAGGGTCACCCATGTCAGGGAAAAACATGTTTATTAAAGGATTTAAAAATCTAAAATTATCTGCAGTTCATGACCATGAGCAATTATAATAAAGTTAATGTTAATTATGATGATAATATTAATGAGATTTTGAAGTTTGCCAGTGAATAAGTTAATGATTACAGAATAAACAATGTGAACTGAAAATATATCGTTTTTATTCGTATTTTAAAATGTCAGGTAAAAAAATAATCTGTGTGGTGAAAATTTTTAGTTTACTCTAAACGTAATGTCTGGAAAAAAAATTCAACTTGATTGATTTTTGTTCAACGTCACACCACAAATATTTCACGTATATGGTGATGGCATCTGCCTGATGCGGGGCATACAAATTTTGACCTTTGCAACGGACCCACCCGAAGCAGTGAGGGATCTTTAACGTGCCATGCATACCAAGACATGGGGCCTCGGTTTTTACTGTCTCATCCGAAAGTCAGGAGTCCGACGCGATACCACTAGGCCACGTCGGCTTTGTTGCGACATGGAAGCAGGAGGTAACCAACCTCTTAAACATAGTGGCACAACCTGGAATCGAACCCAGATGGTCGGCAAGCCAAACACTTAACCATTACCAAGCCTGCCCCTTGGATTCACATAGAGAAAATTTATAATGATATGCTTTCATTTTAAGTTTTAAGTCCATTTACATTTTTGAGAGATCTTTTTCTTTTTGTATTCAAAAATCTTTGGATCTTTAACGTGCCATGCATACCACCACACGGGACCTCGGTTTTTACTGTCTCGTCCAAAAGACAGGACACCGGCATGACCAGAGCGGGAATCGAACCCTGGCCTCCCGATCAGGAATCCAGCGCGATACCACTGGGCCACGCCGGCTTTGCGTAGTCTGAGTTGCCAGACCTGTTTTTTCACTTACCAAGGGTAACGGGTAATGGGATTTTTCGTACACGAATATCATTTTAAATTGAGTATAGATTGTAAAATTTGGTAAAGCATGGCAGAACCACATAAGAAAAAGAGACGCACTCAACTAAATGTAGCAAAGAAACGTGAAGTTGTCGAGTATAAGTTAAAAATCACCACAACATTTACATTACATTGCCCACGGAAAACCAAGTAGTGCCGATATGAGAAACATAAGCCTCGGCCAAGCTAAAATGAAAGAGACTCTATCTGTAATAAATTCCACCTTAAATGTTGACTATGATTCGAATAAGAAAGCATGGATGATGACAGTTGTTTTTCAAAACTGGCTTAACAAATTCGAAAAAACGGCAATGTGTTACATTGGCAAATTCGATATAACAGCAAAATTTGGAAATACAGACATGGCTGTTGTAACGAGAGTTGACTGTATATATGTATCACTTTACTACTACTTACTGACTGTTTGAGCAAAAAATACATCTTTAAAAAGTTGCATCATCTGCTCCTGAAAGATAAAAATAATACCATTATTGATCATTAACAAACAGCAATCTTTGATGTACCTTGCAGGTCCAATCAAGTTTCATTTTTCTGTTCCTTTGCCTTCAATATTTATCCTAATATCAATAGAAATCTTCCTTATGCTAGGAGCATCATTGAAGTATCATTACTCTACTTATTTAAAACAAAAATTTATTGTATTCAAAATATTTTTTCAATATACAGTCCTCTGGTACACATTCATCACAATAAACGATTCAATCAATATAGGATATCAATCTTAGCTCATATATTCATGGTATTATTACCACTATCAACAATAAAAGAAATCCCTATAGTTACATTAAAACTCATACCTCATAAACTTTATTCAATAAAAAAAAAAATGCGTTACTTACTAAATTCATGTTAACTATTATTTCATCTGCACTGTCTACCATCAGTCTTTTGTAAGCCATGCTGATATCTTGAAATTTCTGAAGAGAAAATCAGTATCATTTTTTAGGAACAAGAATGGGTGTTCACGTGAACGTGTGTCACCTGTGGAGCTTTTTGTACACCGCAACACAGTCAAAAACAGTTATTTTTAGCAAAGAGGTCACGGTCAAGGTCACAAGGTAATCATGCTTGGTTTCATTTGAAATGGCTTCATTACTTGATTATGCGTATCAAATTTTAAGTCTCTACCTGTCACAGTTCAAAAGTTATGGTGAAGGTTCAAGTTATTTTGCCACAGAATCACAGACAGACAGGCCAAAAACTGGTTGCCCCGAAATTCATTCTGGGGGCATAAAAATATAGAACTATCACTGGCAAAATTCAGTTTTTTAAAGTAGTTCAAACTCCAAGGTCAAGGTTAGGAGGTCAGAACTTTTATCATCAAGCGTAAGGTCTTGTCATATGGAATACACATGTAAAATATGAAAGCCTTATCATTTGTCATTTAAAAATTATGGCCAGTGTTAATTTTTTTAAAAAGAAGGTAAAAACTCCCAAGATCAAAGATACACGGTCAAAAATTCTGGTGTCAACAAAAAGTCCTTTTCAAAAGAAATACATGATATCAAAGCCCTATCACTTACCATTCAAAAATTAAGGCAAAGGTTCAATTTATGTAATAAGGTCAAAATTTTGGCACCCACTAAAAGGTCTTTGTTAATCCTTGCAAGTTTTGTCAACTTACCATATTAAATGACAAACATATAGCCAATAATGTGAAAATGTGATTGCCAGACAGATGCCGGACAAAGTGATCCATATGTGCCACTATGCACACTATTTGCAGGTGACACAATAAAATTAACAATCTTCAACCAAACTCCAGAACTTACATTCTGTTATTAAAAAAAAAAACAAAACAAGAGGCCTAAGTGGGCCTATATCGCTCACCTGAATACCTAGATGATCAGTCATGCAGGAAGGAAGAATTCATTTATTTTTGCATTACCGTGACTAAGTCAACACAAATGTTGAAAATATGTCAAATTTTATTTCAGACCAGAATAAAAAACAACACTTTTTTGCATATCCATTCAGGTGATTTTGATATTAAGCATTTGCTTTGTCTCTGCAAGATGTCATTCAGGGCAACAAGTTAGTCATTTTCTTTAGGTGGGGCCTTTTGTTGACTGACTTCAAGTCTGGGTCATGAACTACAATTGTTTCAAATATTCTCCAGATCTAACGTAAAATTGCCTAATGTCATATGTTGA
Organism: Pteria penguin; assembly: GCA_035048485.1. Classification (NCBI taxonomy): domain Eukaryota; kingdom Metazoa; phylum Mollusca; class Bivalvia; order Pterioida; family Pteriidae; genus Pteria; species Pteria penguin. The sequence continues at coordinate 32,542,920 of CM068583.1, forward strand.
GAAACATCTAAAAACTAATTTAGATGTGTAAAGAAATGAAAAAAAATTTTTTTGACCACAGCTGGATTTGAACCGCTACTCTCCATATTTCAATTACCAAGTGGTATATGTACCATTGTGAGACCTACTTTTAGACTTGCTGGCATTATCTGTTTGAAATTTACCAAATTGACAGAGTACCTTTAGTACTTCATGTATTCCATGTTTCATTAAAATCTTTCATGTGGTATAACAGCAGAAGTGAAAAATGTGATTGAATATATACATCCTCATTTGGAAGTCTTAAAAAATTCATAGAAAATCCAAAAATTGAGATATTAACAAAATTCTTTCAAAGTAACATTCTTTACCATAATTATGATCACAATAGTCCATAAGAAATCATCATTATCAATTAACTAGGAAATCTCTGCATTGAAATCACCAAGTCCAAAGAAATGTTGAAAAAAAATTCTAAAATTTGATTTTGGAAGGGAACCAAAATGACGTCTTCACTCATCCCTCTTGATCATTTCTATGCATACTGTTTGTCTCTGTATACAGCCTGTATGAAAAAGAATATTGTTAAAGGAGAGAACTCTTTTGTGATCTACTTTTGACTATGGTGGCGCCACCTGTAAAGAAGTCTGGACGAAAACAACAGAATTTGAAGAGGATCATAAGTGACTTATTACTACCAAGATTTATTGAAATCCTTCGAACAGTTTTGTAGAAATAGTTGAAAATGTGAAAAATTGCAAACTCCCCCTTTTTTTTTTGGAAGTCTTAAAAAATTCATAAAAAATCCAAAAATTGAGATAATGACAAAATTCTTTCACAATAATATTCCTTACCACAATTATGATCAAAATAGTCATAAAGAAATCATCAATATCAATTAACTGACAAACATGACACTTTTCTGCATTGAAATGACTAAGTCCAGAAACACGTCAAAAAAGCGTAAATTTCCATTTGACGGATCTTTACCCCGAACACAAATTTTAATAACCTATCTTTATAGATTGTTGAAATGCAATTAGTTTCCCCATTTATGTACTGGTTCTGGAGGAGAAGATGTTTGAAGAGGGGTACCGTTTGGGCACTTTTGGCCCCTCCCTGGATCCACCCCTAAGGGAATCTGGATCCCGAACACAATTATAGTAGGGGACCTTAATTACATCATTTACACAAAGTTTGATCCAAATCTGCAATGTAGTTCCAGAGAAGAAGTCGAACGGCGCACTATGACTATAGCTCACTTGAGACTTTGGCTCAGGTGAGCTAAAAAAACAATACTTGTTTTTTGCCAAAGTCAAATTGTGCGGCTACTTCTGTATAAATAAGGCACTGCTAATCATGTTGTATGCAGAATTCTGGGTTGAAAATTAATCAATCAAACTTTCATAAAACCTGAACGACGCATTCATCAAATTTTATTTTCAGTCATTGTTTACTATCACTTTCTACTGAAGTCAACAACTTGAAAACTAGTGGATTTTACTGGTCACCTTAAATATATATATATATCTATATATATATATATATATATATATATATATATATATATATATATATATATATAAATATATATATATATATATACATATACACGATACATATATATATGTATATACATTCAAAACATATTTCGAACACTGATATCTCAATTCCCCGGAATATTTCAATGTCTGGTCTCATATTTATGCCTTAATAACATGAGCAAATTTTACTCAGATGTGTTGAACCAAATATCTTTGGTACCTCTCTTATCTGCAATACGTTTTAACATCCTAAAGCACATTAAAATACTTATGAAACCTGCATACCCTCATTGCTTCCATAGAATTTCCTTGCTTGTCTGGGTGCCACCTAAGAGCCAATCTTTTATAACTTGTACGTATAGAGTCATGGTCAGCACCTACAAAACAAATGAATGAAAAATTTATGTTATAAGTAGTCAGCATTGATAATCAGGTACAGAAAGTTTTCAACAATATAAATATGATTTCAATTTTCATCACTCAAAGCAGTGAAAATATCAAGTAACACCATATCTTTTAAATAAGTGATAATTAAATGGCATCATGACATAAATAGGTAATTCCTAGTATAAAATTTTATCAAACATAAAGAACATTTTTGAAATACAAATTCCTTCAGAGGACTTATTTCATAGCAACAACAAAACTTTCTTGCCAAACAAGTTTCATTTTAGGTGTAAAAGACCATAATCCCTGTAGATTTATTCCAACCACAAGTGAGGTTGTTAAAACCCATGCAATGAAGAAACTGAAGGGGACATGCAATTACAAGCTAAAATTGTAATGTAAAGAAATTGTAAGTGTAAAGTCTGTCCAGAATTATCTCCCTTCATGCACATCTGTAATTGTTGTAAAACACTTATATATGTAGCAAGTTTAGTTCAAATCCATGCAAGAGTGTTGGGAGAGTTACAATGACAACCTATAGTGTATAAAAATTCAAACTGTCAAGGGCTATAACTTCTATAAAGTATCTCCCTTCATGCTCACAGAGCTCCAGATAATTTTTGAGTCCAAAGGGTATTTACCCCCTGATTTCATGTTCTATTTAACAGTGTCAATGTGTTTACACTTGCTACTCCACACATCCATGCTAAAATAACTATAAATAGCATATGTGAAAGTCCGGATCTGTTCTGAACACCTTAGTTTTGCACGAAGTAAAAAAACAAAAAGAACAAATTCAAATGCAAGGCAGTTTTACTTTCGTTTTAATGTTCAAAATCACATACGCACTGCATTGTACATCTAATGCAAAAGGCGATAGATACAGTGAGGTGCAGTCCTAACATAACATTATGTTAACGTCGCGTTAACGTGAAGTTTGCTTTCCTCGTGCGCTCAGGACTGCTGAGCACACGCGTTTGCGTTAACGCAGATTTTCTCGTGAACTAAATTTTGAGACTGCGTTAACGCGCTGGACTGCCGCGTTCACGCGCTTGGCTGCCGCGTGAACGTGGCTGACAGCTACGTTCGCTTGCTTACAACTTATATAGAGAAAGATTTAAAGGAGAATCGATATATACGTTGTATATTTAAATATAAAAACATATTACTGTGTGCATGTAGGGAAATATTTAGAATTAAATAAAACGCTTACGAGTAAAGAGAATTTAAAAAAAATATTGAATACAATTTCCGAACATTGAATATAATGAAATTTATTCTTATTTTAGGATAATAATAATAATAATAATAATAATAATAATAATAATAATAATAATAATAATAATAATAATAATAATAATAATAATAATTGAATTAATGAAAAGAATAATAATGATGATAATCATGGTATTCATATATTATGAAAAATAGCTAAATTAAAACAAAAATGTAAATACATAAATAAGAATAAATACATAAGTAAATTATAAATAAATAAACAAATAAGAAATAAATACATAATTTTATTAATTAAAAATAAATAAATAAAATAGAATTAGAATGTGATTTTCCTAGAGTCTTTATAGTATAAACTGACGAAGTTTTTCATAAATACCTGAGTGCATGTCTACGCGGTGATTTCCATTATTATATTACATATGAAACCCTTAATGCGGGATGTCTTTTTAACATCACATTTAATGCACGTATATATGGCGACATTTGCGATAAAATAATTAGATTCCTTTTATTTCCTCCATCCGTACCACTCTAAAGAGAATTACAAATGTAATCATGTGAACGCGCGACTGGACTGAGCGCACGCGGGAATAAATCGCGTTAACGCGAATTTCCTCCCGCGTTAACGCAAGGAGCGCACGCGCGTCCGGTCGAGCAGTCCTAGCACGTGTGCTAAAGCAGTCCTCGTGACCGCTTTTCGCGTTAACGTGAATGTTATGTTAGGACTGCACCCATCTGTAGATGTACATGTACAGTGATTGACAACAGTCAAATTATCACTATCCAATAGCTGTACAAATAAGAGGTGGGGCTTACACCTTCCCCTTTAATGTGATTCTCAATTTTAGGAATTGGAATTTTAAGATAATGAACTGAAACTGCGTATTTTAAGAAATTTTCAAAGTCCAAAGGGGATAACTCTGACAAAAATAATTGAACCATATCTGAATTATAACTTATTAACTTGACTTAGATGTAATTATGATGTACAGTCAAACTTTGATATCTCGAACACTGATATCTCGAATACCCGAGATATCTCGAAGTCGAACATAGGTCCCGAAAAAAATCCTTCATATTATGATTAAATTCACCCCAGATGTGTCTAACACTGATATGTTGAATACCATGCTTTTCTCGAATACATTTTCAAGTCCCGAAGTTCTTATTTACCCGGTTTATCTCGAAGTTGGCTTCTTATTGACAATATTCCCCGCGGTGTTAACCCTAAATGACAGGTCGCTCGCATGGTGTGATCAATTGACCGTGTCGGTGTACAAGCCGCAGTAATTACATAATTGATTGCGTCCGTGCATACCCTGTTATTTATAACAAATATTAATAAATGATGATAGCTTATTAAACTCAACACAAAATTAGTTAATTAATATTAACTGTGAATAGTGCTTTTTCATACCTGCATTTAAAGAAATTTCTTTACACTGTTCATTAATTATTACTATTTCCAATCGGTGTGTATGTCTATGTATTTTTATGCAAAGTAATAGTTATTAAATCAAATTATGACGCGTGTCTTTATTTTGTCTTATGTGTTAGCCCGTCCTCGGTTTTAGGTATAGTATAAGACAGTTATATCCAGTATTGGATTTAAATTATGATGTTACTGAAAAGGAAACCTGACATTTTCAGTTTTGGAGTATATTCTCTATATATTCATAAAATATAAAAGGTATGATGAGATTTAGATTAATTATTTAGGAATAATACAATATGCACATCTTCTTGCGTATTTATTGATAAATACATGCATATCTCATACATCTACTATAATAATCACGAATGTCAAATGAATCGGCGTACATTAACAATTGCAAGATTTGCAATCCTAAACTCAAAATTTGGATATCTCGAACTACGGATATCTTGAAGTATTTTCCACGGTCCCTCCGACTTTGAGATAACGAGGTTTAACTGTATCTGTATTCCAAATATCAATTCAATATATCTAGCTGTTCTTGAGAAAATAAAAAGAACTGCTAACTGCAAGAAATTTTCAAAGTTCGAGGGGGATAACTTTCACATAAATTACTGAACCATGGCCAAATTTGTACTTGACCTAATATCCTTTAGATATATCAGTATATCAAATATAAATTCAATATCTTTATTGGTTTCAGAGATAATGTGCAGAAACTGCTAATTTTAAGAAATTTCCTAAGTCCAAGAGGGATAATTCTCACAAAAATTACAGAACCATAAGCAAAGTTGATCTTAACCTAAATATTCTTTAGATGTATCAGTATATCAAATATAAATTCAATATCTTTATCAGTTCCAGAGATAATGTGCATTAACTGCTAATTTTAAGAAATTTTCTAAATGCAAGGGAAATAACTCTAACAAAAATCATTGAACCATTACCAAATTTGAACTTGACCTAGATATACTTAAGATGTATCTGTATGCAAAACATCAATTTAAAATCTGTATCTGTTCCTGAGATAATGAACACATACTGCTAATTTTAAGAAATTTCCTAAGTCTAAGGGGGATACCTAATGACAAAAATTATTGAACAATAACCAAGTTTGAACTTGACCTAGATATCCTTGAGATGTATCTGTATACCAAATATCAATTCAATATCTTTATTGGTTCCAGAGATAATGAGCAGAAACTGTAAATGGACCAATTGACCGACAGCAGCAATATCCCCCTCCTTCCTCAAGGGGGCATAAAAAGGATAGTTAGGTTATGAAAAGATTTCCCCTGACATTTTTATTGTCTTAAATACTGAATTCTTGATTGCAAATTATGGAAATATAGCATAATATTGATGTATTGAGTCTAATGAAATGTGCATTTTCATACCCATATACAGTCAAACCTCGATATTTCGAAGTAGGAGGGACCGTGGAAAATATTTCGAGATATCAAAATTTCAAGTTTAGGATCACAAATCTTGGAGTTGATAACATATGCTGGTACATTTGACATGTGTGATTATTATAGTATGTAATGTATTTATCGAGAAATTTGCATTGATGTACATATTGTTCCAAAATAATCAATCTAAATCTTATATTTTTTATTTATGAATATATAAATAGAATATACTCCATAATTGAAAACGTCATGTTTGGTTCTCAGTAATTTTTTATGTTAAATTCAATACTAAATATAACTGTCTTAAACTATACCTTAAACCAACAACAGACTAACATCTGAAACGAGCTGAAGAAACATGTCATAATTTTATTTTATTCCAAACACCTTAAGCTACTATTACTTTGCATGAAAATACACAGACCTACCCATGGATATGAAATAAAAATAGATTAATGATCAATGTAAAGAAATTTCTTAAAAGCAATGCAGGTATGAAAAAGTTAATATTATTTTTTCAATTCAAGGTCAAATTTAATAAGCTATCATCACATAGTAACAATTGGTATAAATGACAAGGTATGCATGGACTCGATCGATCAAGTAATTACTGCGGCTTTGTACACAAAATTTCAGGTAAAGAAAGTATGAAAGGGATCAGAAAAAAATGATAACATGGCAAATGTGGTTGCAGAAGTTCATGAGAGTGAGAGTGATACATGTACATGAATGAGGAATGGGAGTCAGTGAATGAAAGCGACATCTTTGAAATTGAAGAAGTGTTCCAAAGTCTTCTAGAAATAAACAATAAATAGAATGGGAATAAAACTTGTAATAAAGGAAAAAAAAGCTGTTTTAACATTTCCAATATTAATTTATTATGGACTTGTAGATTTCTTTGCGGGCCCCTAAAATTCATGCAATCATGGTCTGGGGCCCCGCATAGCTACTACAAATGTAGAAATTTTCACCAAATTTTATACCTAAAGGGGGAGGGGGGGGGGGGGGTTTAACAGGTTGGGGACAATCTCTCAATGGAGAGATAATTACTCAAATGAGTCTGTTTTCAGTAATCAGTTTCAAAGAATATACAGAAATAAACAAATACTAAAAATTAAAATTTCCATATTTTGACTTAAACTTACAAGGGTACATCTTTATAATATACTGAACATAATAAACAAAAGAAGTTGACCTTTTCAACTTAACATTTTGGAGTTTATAGCTGCACAAATGTTACAGCTATAAGTTCAGAGTTACCTAAATTCTAAAACAGCAAGTAACCAAGTTAAAAATGTCAACTTCTTTTGAAAACTATATTCAGTATGTTGTAAACAGGTACCCTTTTGAATTTCATATCAAAATTCCAAAATGTTATTTCTATAACTTGAAACCGATTCCTGAAAACATGAATTGAGCGATTATCTCTCAAATGACAGATGAGAGGTTGTACCCAACCTGCTTTAGTAATCAAAGATTTCAGACCAAATCATATGTCAGGCTTGTTATTTCAAACTAGATTTATTCACTCCATTTCACAATTCCATATTGGACGTTGATATTGTTGAGGGTGTTGAGAAACAACAAATTGACCAATCAAACTACTTTTTTTCTAATTTTACTTTATAGTTTTCCCTCAATTTTAAAGATAATTCGCTTCTTTTTTCATTTTTGCTTGAATCATCCATACCAATTGGTAGTTCCAGAATATCATATGCTTCTCCTCGAGAAAGATTCATGTTCGTTATTGTATTTTAGTTTATAAAACGTGTAGGAAACTTTTGAGTATGGTTAATAAACAAAATCTCAATAGACGGTCGCCATATTGTAATCCTGCATGTGTACGTCACGTGATCAGTAACGAGATAATATGAGAACATTCGAGGATTGACACTATCCGAGTATTTAGCACGGTGTATCTAACCTGCATATCACGATGTTGTTTGTTTATTATCTAAAAATGCACATCTGCTTTACTCCATTAAAGAAAGCATTCTGATATAACTTCTTTATAACAATTTTCATAAAATTTGTTTCATAATTTGTCAAATTTTACATGTGACTATTATATATATTCTACGTGTGAATCAAAACGACGTTTAAAGGGCAAATTAAGGATAACTATCGTCGTTGATTTTGTTAATCTATTTTCTTTTCTTCATCTACTCGCTTCATGTACTTCCATACATTTTTTGTTTAAAGATGTTTAAATTATCGCTGTACATATCGAATCGAAAACATATATATACTTGTCTGAATGGCTTTCCTGATTAAAAATAATTATTGGAAAACATAATTATTAAGCAAACATTTGAACTGAGGACTGGAAAACTCATGGGAGTAAAAAAATTAATTATATGTATTCATTCATTCATTCATTCATTCTCAGTTCGTTCATGCTTTCAACTGGGTAATTTTGTAGGATATGCAGACACTGGACAAAGTAATTTCAGGCTCAGTGTTAACAACTGCATTTTTAATTGAGGTTAATTGTAGGCCTGACAAAATCGCTAGTTATATAAAAAATACACAAGTGCGGGGAAAAGACTGCCCAGCTATCCCTCCCCTGTCTTACGCTAATGAGGTACGTTCATAGCCCCGGCTTTATTTCAGTAAAGATTGCAGTTTTAGTGTTTTGGTAAAGAGTTTGGTTTGCAGTAGTTGTGGTCAGGATTCGATTCTATGTCACAATAGAAGAGCCAAACTGTTAAATGCAACGTAAAAAGACAATCAACCACCCGTTCACAAAGGTTTATAAATTTCTCTTAATGTATGCAGTTTTGTGGGATTTCCAGAGTCGGCATAGCTGACAATACAATGTATATGAGACAGTTTGCATAGTAGTGTGACAGTTGCCGGTATCGGTCCGGATAGCTCAGTCAATGCTTAGCCTGAGCACTTCTTGATAGCGGAAGGTTCTGGGTTCCGCGATTCCCGAGTCTGGCCACAATTTTTCACCCTAGTCCCTACCTGTTACAGAATTTGGTGCCGTGAGAGTGATCAGCATGTGAGGGAAAACCAGGGTTATTTCTCTGTTGAGCAGTGGCGGATTTAAAGGGGGCCCTGGGCCCTCTCCTTTTCGCCACATATTTATTAGGGCCTCCTCTTTTAGGAAACCCTAGATCAGTCACTGTTGGGTAATCGAGGTTAGGATACCTCTGGCAAGGGGGAATTAAGTGTGACGGATGCCGGTATCGACCCGAATAGCTCAATGGATAGAGCATCCGTTTTGATAGCTATGATTCTGGCTTCGATTCCTAGGTCCGTCCACAATTTTTCGCCCTGTCTGTTACACTAGAAAACGGTTATACTTTGTAATCAAAATTTTCACGATCCACACATTATTGCAATTCAGCTTGGAGCACAGTTTATCTTGTAGATGCTATGAATAGAATGAAATCTTCAAAAACAGATGGCAGCGACAACATTCTCTGAACAACTTACTTTTTTTCGAAATTCATCCCGGCATTCCGAACGTGGGAAAACTTTGCGGCTGGTGTCGATGACAATCAGGTATCGCCGGTGTGCATTAATACCGTTCTTATCGTAATGAAGTCAAGTAATTAAAGGATATAACTGTAGCCCACCCATATTTTACGTATGAAACTAAAAACTGTATTTCTATATATGATTGAAATTTTATTACAAATTATAGTGTACTTTAATGTATGTAAACAATTGTGACCCTCCGCTTTATTCAAGTTACAAGATTCTTGTTGACCCACACACTGAAAGCGGTAACAAAAGGTCTAAATCGCTCACCTGAACACCTCGAGCAGCTAATAAACTTAGTAGTATCAGAATGTGACAAATGTGAGTATTTTTTTTTCACGTATTCCATTCCCGAATTGCATTCCCGAAGAACTTCTCTTTAAATTGTAAAACACTATCATACATTTATTTTTCATTTTATACGTATGTAGCCTCATCTAAAATGCTAATGGGTTCTTTCCATTTAAGGAATGACTGTCTTTTTTTTCTAGGTTCATAGGGAATGAACCTAGAAAAAAAGACAGTAATTCCTTATATTTACAATGCATTTTAAAAGGTTCTTTTTTTGAAAACAAAATATCAAATTCCCCGTTATCAAACAGGAAAGGACCGAATTTTTCCTGAAGTGGAAAAGTACTTCCGCCACGCAATATAATCCGTGTCTAAAATGCTAAAAAATGCTCTATCTGTCCAGGTAATTTCTTTGATGATATTGCTTAAAAGGAATCACACTCATTTATTCAAGTAAAAAACAATAATAGAACATCGGCCTTGAACTTGTGTAAGCCCCGCCTGTTTTTATATTACTACGCATGTGATTTGCCATACGCCGGGTACTACTTCCATGACCCAGGTTCATGGACTGATGAACCGAGTCTGTTTAGCATGGTTCATCGAAGGAATTAGACTAGCATTGTAAATATAGGCCAATATACTTTGACACCATAGGACTTTCTCCATGGCATATCGTGCAATAATGCAGCAGTACTTGTAACGGACATTGAGTACTTCATATTTGTCAATTTTCATTAAGATTCTTCAATGAATTCGGAAAAATGAGTCAGACAAAGCTTTAAAATATAATATACACGTTGGTAGTTGCATCCCGCTTCCTTCTTTAATCCTAAACTAAATGGAAAAGCGTGAGAATGTGCCCTCATAATGAAATGCATGAAAATCAAAATGATCAGTTTGACAATCTATGCAGCCGTTCTGAAGAAGGTTTAATAAGGAATACTAGTACGTTCTGGGGCTTATGTTACCCCCAACTCGATTTACCCCTTGACAAATTTCCAAACGCATCAAAACCTATAGGGGACCTTGAGGCAGCAAACGCCATTTAAAAAGTGTATATAATCGTTTATTTGTCGTCCGAAACGTGTTGGTTTTTGGGTTGATCCCTTCAAAATCAAAAACCATTTCAAAACTTATTTTGATGTGCATGTTCCCAAAATCTTGTCATTAAAAATGGAAGGATAAAATTGTGCATGTATATTAAATAATTTATCATCACATTTTAACTTGGTAAAAACCCCACAGCAATACGACTTTTATTTAAATTACTGTAGAGACATAAACTTTCAAGTAGTCTGTGTCTGCTTGGTTTCTGTAGTGATTTCAAAAACCCGCGATCGATAAGGCCAGAGAGGATTCCATTCTGTTTACACTGTGTCATATATAATATTGGTCTAGTTACGACTGCAACGGAAGAGCTATTTTGTTCGGAAGAGACATGACAAAATAGCTCTTTCGTTGCAGTCTTAACTAAAGATTGGTCCTCTTCCGAATTTTCTGGATAAGCACTGTTATAACAAAGCAAAACGGGTCCCTGTAAATTGCGAAACGAAACAAATAGAAACGAAACAAATAGAAACGAAACGAAACCGCGTAGAAACGAAACGAAACGAAACTAAACTAAACAAATACATTTTACTAGAAATGAAAATAATTTTTTTTCAGATTTGAATGACGTGTATTTTTATTTTCCTGAAGGAAGGGTTCCTTACTATAAAAGTCGCATACCATGGTAAATTAATGAGCCGCACCGTCACCGAAAATGTGTTAATTAGTATATTAAAACCTCTGGTCCCTTATATGTGAGGCGGTGTCAAAATGTAGTACATGGAGATTGTTTTGCCTCATTTGCATTTGCATTTTTTACTTAACTTTTCTTTATTCACCGGGTACTCCCGTCTCAATTTTCTAACGAAACTTTCAAAGTTTTATCAATACAAATTTCCTTTCCCCTAATATTCCCAACACATTCTTTCGATTTCCGTCACCTTTTTGCTTCCTTTTCATTGTGTACCGACCCATTCTTACAGAAGCGTATTAGTGTCACATTTTAAAAACTTTAATTTCAACTCTGTAATCTCTAAATTTTACTCTTTAAAGTTGTATACCCTACAATTCTGTATAATTTCAAAAATTAGCGCATGTAAAACAAAAACTGTATTTTTCTTGTATGGCTGAAGTTATTAACTTTGCGTTAATAACATATTTTGTTGCTTTAAACCCTCGGAGATATCAAAATAAAAAGAAAATACTACGTAAATAAAGTGGGTATTCAATAAATACAACCATGACCCGACTTCGCGCATGCGCAGTTTAATCAAAACAAATGCGATGAAGGGAGACTCAAAAAGAAAACGATTTCGGTAAATACTAACTTTAGCAGACTTGAATGCAGATTTTTAAAGTTACTCGTCAAGTTTATTTACCTGGCCCTCCATCAGTGTCCATGATGCGGCGGCTTCCGAATTAATCACGTGATAAGTTGCTTGTAAACATTCTGTTTACAAACATCGTGTTTTAGACAGTGTTATCTCACTTAATATGACGAATTTCATTCCAACATTTGCAAGGGTCCTTTTTTAATATGTTTTAGGCTCATATATATAATCAAAACAATTTAGAATAAATTAACCTATAATATGCACTCTACTAGCGAACATATAGGGTATACAGCTTTAACTTGGTAAAGCTATTCATTAAGGTGTTAGATTTACGCTTCTCTTTTTTCTGTAAAATTTACAATTTAAACCATTTTTCCGAGTTTACAACGGAAAGGCCCGAGGTGTCCGATTGGGATATGAGAACAGTGGCGAATCCAGGGGAGGGATGGCGGGTTCGTCCCCCCCTTCCTCCGGTACCGAAAAATTTGTAAAGGAATATAGGCTTTGCACAATTCTTTAGAAAATTGGAACAGAAAAAAAAACTCACTCTTCTAAAAACCTCTCCAGAATGCCTAAGTATGTTCGTATTCTCTTTCAAATTTGAAATATTCTATGAACCCAGAAATAACCTATAGTATCCAATTCATACATGTATGTAACGAAATTTGCTCATTTACAAATATTTGCACATAAATAAAATCGCATACCCTACTTAGCAAAACGTACACCAGGTATGAGCAAATCAGTTCCTTTGTATATAAATTCATACGCACACGTAGAAAATCTATGAAAAATACCATATATATATATACTAGACCCTTATCTATACAGAACACAGTTGTAAATCTGCCGTATTTTCCCCTCGGCTCCGGAAGATGCATTCACTTCATACATGGAAACCCCTATTCCAGCATTCCCTTTCTCCACTGGCATTTGTATAGTGACCACGCCCATAACACATCGACATTCACAACACACACATGGGTATGTTGTGTGGGCGTGGTCACTATACAAGTGCTTGTGCCCTTCTTATATGCACCAATCTCTCAACACATATTGTATATACTTAATCAAAGTGACTAGCTGACAAATTCAGATCTGGCACCTAAATGACTGCGTATTTTTGGCTAATGCTTGAGTTTCACATATGGGACCCCTTTTTTCTGGAATCCTGGATCCGCCAATGATCCAGGATTTCAGAAAAGAGGGTCCTACATGTGAAACTCAAGTATTAGCCAAAATACTCAGCATAATCCAGATCAAGACCAAATATTGCAAAAATTTACATGCTAGTAGAGTAGGCCCTTCATTGTGATTGGCTGATTTTTTAAAGTATCGACTTTTTATGTTTTCCGACACAAGAGAGGTAGAACGTGTTTACATTCTGGAGTTCGGTGGTAACGATACTAGAGGTCTGTCTTGAAATTAGAGAGAATTAAGAATTATAAGGAACTAAAATGTCCGGTAAGTACAATGCTTTAGATATAGAGAGTTTTAATTGGTATTCATACCAGTTTGCTGTTTTCCATTTTTTATTTGAATATTTTTAGCTATCACTCTCAGACGCTTTGCCGTTTGGTTTGTTTTAATTTTGCTAGAATTTACTCTGATTTAAAATCTTATTTGTATATTTGGGTCTGTTAGTAGAACCAGAGACATAGACTAATTTCTATGTCTCTGGTAGAACTCAATCGTAAAAGCGATATTCTTCGAAATTCCTTATTACCATTCACCAATCACATGAAGTGGACAATATCCTGTTATTTCTATTTGTCCCGCAGCTTTCTGCTGTTGTATATAAACGGTATATACTGCTGTGTCGGCCTATAGACCCTTTCACACTAATCTGCGGACCTAATATTTTGGTGGGCGGAAGTATTTGCGGAGACCCATTAGTAACAGCTTTGATCAACATTGTGTATTTGAAGAGTATTGTGAACTGGCACGGATAGGTCTCCGCAAACATTTCTGCCCCACCAAAACATTAGGTCCGCAGGTTAGTGTGAAAGGGTCTATTCTGCTCATTGGCAAATTCTGCGCTGCAAATTTTGTGACTGTAATCACTTATGTGTAAATACTGGTTCACATTTTTGAGGCCGGTTCTGTTTTATCTCCGATTGTGTACAATTAAAGGAAATAGACTTGGCCTCAGGTAAGAAGGTCTAATGAAGAAGAAAAACAGTAGATTGAGCAAGATCATTTAGTTTACAATACACAGAAACAATATTGTTAGTTCAGTTGACCCAGAGCTGGCTATAGTATATTTCAACTTTTCTTAGAAATCCACTTCGTGTCAATTTTGTCCAAAATTAAAGTCTGTCTCATTTTTATATACACTGTAACCTCAATAGCATCGAATAAACTGACATAGTAGACATTCAGGTGATGTATGAGTACGTTGACATTAGCTATGTTTTTTCTTATTTATATAACTGGATAACAAATAAGAATTGTATCACCATATAGAGTAATGATCAGTCTAAAAGTATTGAATGTTATTTTGCTTGCTCGTTTTTCAAACTGAATTAATATAGGCAAGTGTGTTTAGGGGCGCATAGTACATATAAAAACGTATTTTTATGTAATAATTGATGTTTATTTGATTAAAACAACATGTTTGCAAGTTTTTATTATTTTCCATTTGCTTTATTCCATATTATATGGAATAAAACGAGACATTGGAAAAACAATTAGAGAGCGGGGCAATTAACAGGATATAGCCCTTAATTTTTGAAGTCGGACTGGTCACATGACTCAATTTGCATCATATTTGTTGGGGATTAAGTCTCAGGATTTATCATCACTTTCTGTGAAGAATCCGCGATACTTTGAAATCTCATTTTTGCAAACTGCAGTCATATAGAATTCAAAGAAGGAAAGGGAGTCAAACGTCATGAGATTCCTCAATGCATTTCAGAAGTTTTAAGACTCCTTCAGCTCTTGTGCTCAAAATATAATACAGCAAAGTTGCAATACGGTCTATGATAAACACCAAGTTTATCCCCCAGGTCATCCTTGGAATGTTTCAGGGATTATCTTCATTTAGATCTTAAAGTGATATCACGGGACGTAGTGATATTCTCCAAATTTCCATTTTACCAATCACATGAAGTGAAAAGTAAATGTGTTTCACAGTGGTTTAAAGTGGCGCTGAAATCTTCTCTAATAAATGGTTATTAGATCCATGGACGTATATACATCCCTGTTAGATAGAAATCTTCACTTTTTCTTCCGATGTGAAATTTAACTTGGCTTTACACTTGATGAGAGTTTTGTGCACCAAAGGTGTGAGTAAGTGGGTAAATTCTGAACTTTACATATTACTGTCTTAAATAAAAAGCATACTGAATCTATAAGATACATGTAAGATTGACTCATAAACGTTGTACACAGGTAGAAATTAGTGATTTAAAAAGCATTATTTTGGTAACCTATCGATAATAATAGATTGTTTCTTTCATCATGATTAGTGTCAATATTTTTGATTGTAGACAGTCAGCAGAGTGCAAAAAGCAATTGACTCAAAGGAAAAAAAAATTAATCATCATCTGTAGAAAAATATTTTTATTCCAAATTTTAGAAACAATCATAGAACAAAACTTCACAGCTTGAAGTACTGGTAGTTAGAGAAAAACAAGGTAGAATTATTAATTCTTTAAAAACATAGCTGTCAAAGTATGAAGCTTGATGACATATTATAGCTGTTAATAGTCTTAAAATTATTGATTACAAACTTTCATTTACATCTGAATGTTCATGATCAAAACATGCAAATTTCCTGTACAATCTTAGGACTTACATGTATACTGTAGTCACATATTGTTTTTTATGGTTTGTATAACTCACTGTCTTTTAATTTCTTAGTTGTTAGTATTAGTGTCTTCAATTCATAAAATCATAGGTTGATATCTGATTGCAATTCATATTGACTTTTGCTTTATTTTTGTATTATTATAATTTTTTAGCTCACCTGAGCCAAAGGCTCAAGTGAGCTTTTGTGATCAATCACCGTCCGTCGTCCGTCGTTAACTTTTCACATTTTCGACTTCTTCTCCAGAACCACCAAACAGAATTTGATGAAACTTGATAAGCATGTAGTACTCATGGTCCCCTACAAGTGTTGTTGTTTTTCGTCCGGATTCATCAACAGGTGGCGCCACCACAGGCAAAAGTAGGTCAAAGAGGGTACCCTCCTTTGACAAACTTCTTCTTCAGACGGGGGGCATACAGAGACAAACCGAATGCATAGGAATGATCTAGAGGGATGTGTGAAGAAGTGTTGTTATTTTTGGTTCCGTTCCGAAATCAAATTTTTGACGTTTTTTTGACGTTTTTTTGTACTTGGTAGTTTTAATGCAGAAAAGAGGTATTTTTTTCTTTTAGTAAACATTGATGCATTAATTTGGTTTAATTTGATCATTTTGATGGTAAGAAATACTACTGCGAAGAAAATTTTTCAATATTTTATATTTTGGATTTTTTATGAATTTTTTAAGACTTTCAAGAAAAAGGGGGGTGGGATAATTGGTGTAAATATTTCACAGTTTGAACTTTTTCTTCGGAACCACTTGCTGGAATTCAATGAAACTTGGCATGCATCAAATACTCAAGGTCCCCGACAAATGTGGTCATCTTTGTCAGGATCCATGAACAGGTGGCACCACCACAGACAAAAGTAGGTCACAGAGGGTACCCTCCTTTGACAAACTTCTTATTCAGATCGGGTGCATACAGCGACAAACCGACTGCATAGGAATGATTTACAGGCATATGGGAAGAAGTGTTGATATTTTTGGTTCCATTCCGAAATCAAATTTTTGACGTTTTTTCATTTTTATTTTGGACTTTGTTATTTTAATGCATTAAAGAGTTATTATTTTCTTTTAGTAAACATTGATGCATTCATTTGGTTTCATTTAATCATTTCTATGGTAAGGAATGCTGGTGCGAAGGAATTTTTTCAATATCTCGATTTTTGAATTTTTTATGAATTTTTTAAGACTTCCAAGAAAAGGGGGGGGGGGGACAATTTTTCATATCTTCAACTTGATCTACAGAATAACTTGAAGGATTGTGATAAAACTGGGTATAATGCAAGTACTCATAGTCCTTTTCAAAGATTTTGTTTTTTGTGCGGATCATCCAAAAATTGGTTAACAGATAATGCCACCATGTCTAAAAGTAGGTCTCACAATGGTACATATACCACTTGGTAATTGAAATATGGAGAATAGCGGTTCAAATCCAGCTGTGGTCAAAAAATTTTTTTTTTCATTTCTTTACACATCTAAATAAGTTTTTAGATGTTTCTCAACACTCAACATATGAAATTAGGCAATTTTAAGTTAGATCTTGACAATATTTGAAACAATTGTTGTTCATGACCCAGACTTGAAATCAGTCAACAAAAGGCCCCACCTAAAGAAAATGACTAACTTGTTGCCCTGAATGACTTCTTGCAGAGACAAAGGAAATGCTTAATATCAAAATCACCTGAATGGATGTGCAAAAAAGTGTTGTTTTTTATTCTAGCCTGAAATAAAATTTGACATATTTTCAACATCTGTGTTGACTTAGTCACATTAATGCAAAAATAAATGAATTCTTCCTTCATGCATGACTGATAATCTAGGTACTCAGGTGAGCGATATAGGCCCACTTGGGCCTCTTGTTTTTTGTTTACTTTTCGTTGAAGTATACAATTTCATTAATAGTCGTAGTACTTATGAAATACTCTATAGAGACATATTGCTGACTTGAGGGACTCACCAGTCACATTCTGTTCACTTTTGATCTCTTATATTTATGCATCTTTTTAAATTACATTCCTCTGCAATAAAGCTCATTTTGCAGAAGATACACTCAAACTTACCAAAAAAGTTTTCTCATGCCTTTCCAATCAAACTTTCAAAGAATTCCATATTAAGTACAAGAATTTTATAAAGAAATTATTGTGGTCATCAATATGATGAAAACGTTCTCTTTCATCATGTTCATATTAGAGGGATGTAATAACTTTATACTCTTCCTTCTACTAATAGTTTCCATTATTTATTGAGCGTTTAATATTGTTTGGATTTTATTGCTTTAAGCTTTTGATCTACTGGTATATCAATGACATGTATGCTTATCATTTTCTTGTTATTTGTGCCATTTATTAATGATTGAAGTTCTTAAGACTTTGAGGCATTGAGGACTCTTACACAAGACTGTATGCTTACTGAAGTATACATGTAATTATGATAAGTTTCAGAGTTCAACACATATATTTGTTTATTAATGTTTTCAAGTCTTTCAAGTTTAAATACTCAGAGACTACTGTAAGTCTTTGCATAGTTTACATGAAATTATTTTGAAAGGTCAGATTTGATAGAGAAGCAACAGTGAGATCCAATGAAATGTTTTAGGCCCTCCCCATTGAGTGCATGAAGCTTAAAACATAGATATATATTTATAATAAATCAGTTTGGTGGAACCTTGACGAGAAGGACGCCGTTATCGATATATTTTCATTTAAGTTTTAATACGCATCAGTAAAAATCAGTTGCAAGCGACATCATAGAAAAGTTTGTGTTTGCATAGACATATTTATTTCTAGACACCAAGCAAAGTAGATTGAAAAGCTTTGAGCCAAATAAATTGTTCAATGAACCGTCGTTTATGTTACCATTAACTTACACATGTTGTAATGACAAAGTCATATAAAGTAAATGCGCATGAATGCCACATTCTATGCAAAAGCTGCACGAGGTACACATGACATCATATTACCTATTTTATTCTACTACACCACTTTATATGTACAAAATGTATACACCAGAAAGTCAAGGTTGCCCAGCAAATAACGGATGCGACGCTGAACCTGCAGAGACACACAGTGCCTGGAGATCTGTAGTCCGAGCTCCGACGTGCGCTCTAACACCGTGTTCCATAAATACGGATCTATGTATCAACTTGTCTTGATTGGGTGTGACACGTTGAGGAACTCACTTTCCTTAATCTATTACTTTTAACGTAGGTTGCATTTAGAATATATACACGGCAATGTCGCCATTATGTAACAAAGAACTAATAGAAAGCGATGTAAAACACGTCGATTCTAAAAACTGTTAGAACGTTAAAATGCATAGAAGCGTTGCGAACATGATCAGAACTTCAAACTTATGTGATAATGACGTATACGTTTTCAAAAATTCATATTCATGGGAAAAAAAGCCAAAGTGTTTTCAAACAAGTATTTATAGTACCGGTTTCACATTGACAAAACACAACGGAATAAAGAAATACGCCAAGTAAACACCAAGAACATGAAATTTACATTTTGTGTTGAATCATTGACATTGATATTTGTCATGACCTTTTTAGTCTGTTATGACCTTTGCAAATTATGGGCTATGTATTTGATACCTTATATACAATGACGTCTGTAAGAAACCAATCGCAATCAATGCTTATGTTTACAAGCAAGATTCCCTTTGAAGAATGTATTGGTTAACCAAAATCTTTCCAATGCACAGGGCATATCATAAATCTTACAAAGTCAAACACTTTAAATATGTTTGATTTTCATAACGACGATACCGTCAAAGATAAAAATACGTATATCATAACGCAGCTTAAGCTGCCGTTCAAATACTTCATTTCAATGACTCTAAACTAGGGACGTGTTACTTATATAGGTTAATAACGTACTTGTTCACAATTTGACGTGGACGGTTATGTGATTATATTCAGTAAAAGAATGAAAAAAGAAAGAAGAAAAAAGGTTTTATATATTGGCGGCATCAATATAAACTAATATTTTAAATTGAAAATGTGGTAAACTTAGAATTTGAATTTGATTTATTCAGAATAAAACGTTTTGTTGAAATTATCTGTACTTTTCGGAGATTTAAATGGATAAATTGAACAATGAATATTTAATTGTTTTCCCTTTGTTTGACAGAGATTTGCAGTTTTTGCTTTCAGCCAATTGAAAATTTGAGGGATATTTGACAGATATGTTGAACGGACTTTTAAACAGTTAAAGACTTAATTTCATAAACAATTATATGGAATTGAGACTTGCTTGATATCCGATATATTACATTGTATTTACACATTTCTTGATCGCTAGTAGGTGTTGACAATGTTAAATATTAATCTGGTTCATACAATTAAAGCCAGAGCAGTTTTGCATTTTTGTACGCCGTAGTAATACGGGACATATTATGCTAATATAGGACTGTCCGCCCTTCCGCCCGAGACTATTGTCTTTCGGAAAGCATTCGGTCTTGCTTTGAGATATTGAAGTGAAACTTGACCATTTTTCGACCATGCTATGTACTATGAGGTCATACGGATAACGTCAAACTTTTGTCGCAATCGAAACTTTTTTACAAGAGTTATTGCCCTGCGGCAAGTGTTATTTTTGGCCTTGTAAAAAGTTGCTGTCTTGAAATTAAGCGACGGGCGAATTTTGTAGGCGTTTCCCTTGTAAAGAAGTTATATCCTAATCGGCATTAATGATCATGATGGTATAACAACTGTAGAAAATGTACAATATATCTAAATACTTATATGACTCGCTTCTAGGATTTTACTCCAAAGTAGCAACGCGCATTTTAATACTCCCTGAAAACTTTCAGGGGAGCATATAGTCGCTGTCGTGTCCGTATGTCTGTCTGTCCGTCCGGCCGGCCGGCCGAGCTCATATCTCCTGTACCTTTCATCAGAATTTGATCATACGTCACCAAAATATTATTCAGGTTAAGGGATTTTGGACAAAGGTCACTCACGGTCATTTCTGAAATGCCAAGGTCACTTATTAACTATGACTTAACATACCATGAAGTACGTATATCTCCTACACCTTCCATCAGAATCTGATCATACTTCACCAAAATATTATTTAGGTTAAGTGCTTTTGGACAAAAGTCACTTAAAGTCATTTCTGAACGGTCATGCTCACTATAAGAAGTTTTATTTCATAACTAATGAATGTCAAGCTTACTCATTTTAGTTTAAGATACTGTGATCACTTGTTGTTCTACAGTTGACTCAATTGGATATCCATATGATACATTAAGATTTGAAATCGTCATCAATTAATACAATGATTTTCTTTATACTGAGTCATTCATTTCCTTCATTATTGCTGTGCTTCTTGGAGCATCCATCACTTTTACTGATTTTTGTATATGCATTGATTCATCAATTTCCTGCATTATAAATGCTGTTCGGGGAGCATCCATCAGTTTTACCGATACTTTTGTTTCATTTGATTTTTATAAATCTGTTTGTAAAATTCTAAAACGGCGTGGCATAATGGAATTGTTAATGAGCTCGCCTAATCCTTGACCATAATCACTCATACATCTGAGGACCAGGGAATCTTTGCCCGTTATTAATCACACGTGTGATGGCCAGGAATCCTTACACATTATCAGTCACACATCTGATGACCAGATAATCCTTGCCATCATCATTCATACGTTAGATGACCAGGGGATCCTTGCCCATATCATTCGGGGATTTGATTACCTTGCAATTTGCCCATTATCGCTCACACGTCTGATGACCAGGAAATCCTTGCTCATTATCACTCATACGTCTGATGACTAGGGAATCCTTGTCCTTTCTCACTTAAACGTCTGATGACCAGAGAGTCCTTGCTTATTGTCCCCGCTTTTTGCGAAAGCGTGGGGACATTAAATTTCATTCGTCTGTCTGTCCGTTCGTCCGTCTGTCACAAAAACTTTAAAAGGTTATGCTTGGTCATAACCTTTTAACCGCAAGACGTAGGACCATCATATTTGGCATGTGTGTCCTTAATTGCAATACCTTTCTGTTGGTACCAGAATTTTTATCATGTGACCTTGACCTTGACCTTTGACCTACTTCAATGTAACTTTTAACCGTAAGACGTAGGGCCTTCATATTTGGCATTTGTATCCCTAATTGCAACACCTTCCCGTTGGTACCAAAACTTTTTTATCCTGTGACCTTGACCGTGACTTTCGACCTACTTCAGTGTAACTTTTTAACCGTAAGACGTAAGGCCTTTATATTTGGCACGTGTGTCTGTAGACATGCACAACCATAACTGGATGTCACAGATCACTGCATCCTTACTGATAGAACCTCCAAAGCGGGGGACTACAATTCTCAGAATTTGCTTATTATCACTCATATATTGGATGACCAGGGAATCCTTGCTCATTATCACTCTTGCGTCTAATGATCAGGGAATCCTTGCCTATTATCACTTGTACGTCTGATGACCAGGGAACCCTTGCTTAGAATCACTCATGCGTTAGATGACCAGAGAATCCTTGCCCAGTATCACTCTTGCGTCTGATGAATGGGAAATCCTTGCCCGTTATCAAATGTACGTTTGATGACCAGGAGTCCTTGCCCATTATCACTTGTACATCTGATGACTAGGGAATAATCTGGCGTGTAAAAAATCTTTATACGTCAATACCGAGTATTCTCGGAAGCATATCATAGTCTGATTTATATGCAGGGAGGGCTTCTGCTTAAAAGGCGAAATTCCTGCGATAAAGGCCAAAGCGCTAGGTAGCCACTATTACTATTATTACAGGGGCTACCGAGCGCGTTTGGTCCCTGTGGGTGATATATTTCCATGTGTCACTTGCAAACTGGTATGTCCGAGGTGAATAAGCATAAGGATACAAAAGAACACAGGTGCTACAAAAATTTGTCTCATTTATGTTTAAATTTGTTGCATTTTACTTAGTCGCGAGTTTTACTTTTGTTACAGATGAGGACTTGCCTAGACCACCTCCCCCGATAGTGGGAAAAGTAACACATTACTCTATAGATCTTTATTGGGATGATGCTTTGGAGAAGGCATGCGCACAGGTTGGCGGCAAAGTACGAATTTGCTTACAGGAACAAGATAAAATGCACCAATGGGGAAACGTATACACGTATGTATAATTATGTATTATTGAATTTACACAGGATAATGTGCTCTGGCAAAGTGCTCAGGTGAGCGATATAGACCCACTGAGACCCCCGTGTTTCTGTATTAACATTGCTTTAAAGTTAAACATTAATTGTCTTCTTCCTGGATATCTTGATGTAATGTATCGAGGGATAGAGATATGTTCTTTATTAATAGAATCTAGCACTAGTTTGAGTTCCAGATAGAAAAAGAGCAGTGTCGGGCTGGATGAATCAACATATCTCAACCTCGGCTAACGCGTCGGTTGAGATTTGTTGATTCATCCAGCCCGAGACTGATCTTTTTCTATCTGGAACTCAAACTAGTGCTTGATTATTTTTCTCGCACCTCAGCAGCTCGATGTAGGCTGTAGCTATTTTTAATATTTTTGTTTACTTCCTTTGATGGACAAATCACTGATTGAATAAAAAGGTAGTCCACCGCAATGAAATAAAACATCATGATATGCATGAAGAAACTTTATAGTTTGATAGGATTTTTCAACATTAAATTTAACGATAACACACAAAATCTAATATCTATGTTGTAAGAAAAATAAAGTATTCTGCATTTGTTTGTTAACAATGCAGACGATGCGCGGAGGGATACAAAGTGTTCCGGATGGAATTTTCCAGTACTGATAAAAAACGGGATTAGTCGATCTCCGGTGCGAGAACATCATCATCATCTTGGTTTGGACCTATATCTGAGATGACATGATTTGGCTGTTTATCACTATCGTCTTTTTGTAACTTTAAGTTTTTGTGATTTAAATTGAGCATGTGTTTAAGTCACAAAAATTCAGAGAAATATGCTAACTTTAAATAACAAAAATTTAAATAGAAAAAGACACTATTTTAAGTGTTCAAGTACATACAATAACATATTTAGCATCGACAATAGCTGTAGTGACCCAAGCTTCAAACATACGCTGTCATAAGTAGTAAAGTACGCGTAAATTAGATATCAAACTCATGACTTTCTTGTCATTTGGATTCAGTGCCCACTGGATCACATTATGTTTCATTATGTGTATAGCCATTTACATGTAACATTTAGATGTATTTTTATTTAAGTTTACATATACGTCATTCTCATTTCGATTTAACGCACTCCAGATGTGGTATTCATGGTAAAATACTCGCTGACAAAGCACGTGAAGTTTATGCCATTCTAATTTGTGCTCGTGAATAAGTAAATATTTAAAACACAATTCATTCAACAATATTGGAAGAGTTTGTCAATATATTCTCAATAAGGGTAATGTTAGTTTTATGTACCTCCTTTAAATGTCGATTTCAATGTTGTTAGAGTTGAATGCTTAGCATGTATCCCGGATCTCTTTTAAGTTTACGAATTGTTTTGTGAAAAAAATG
Organism: Pteria penguin; assembly: GCA_035048485.1. NCBI lineage: Eukaryota > Metazoa > Mollusca > Bivalvia > Pterioida > Pteriidae > Pteria > Pteria penguin. The sequence goes on from CM068583.1 coordinate 32,567,410, forward strand.
AGCCAGTTTATGTGAATTGTTTGCTTTTGGTATATATTTCACTTGAGGATCCATTGCGCTATGATATTTAGATAACATTCAAATATCGTACATGGAACGATTTAATAATCAGACAATGTCAGTCACTGTCGAGGTTACCGTCGATAGCTCTTTCTGTTGGAGTAGGTACCAACTGATATGTACATGTAGTATACATGTATCTACTGAAATATGAAATGAGATATTGTTTATGACATATTAATGACATAACGTCAAAATGATTGGGAATCACTTTAGGAAATCATGTACATTGTACCGCCTACTGGTATGATGATGCAGCATTTTGACTTGAGGGTTTGGAACCAAGGAATGAATTGTGATGCCTGCATAAATACCAGCATGTACTCATTCTTATTCTATAAACATTTCTTCCTTTTGAATTTACAAAGGACCTGCTAAGGACATACTCCGAAATCCATCTTAATACAAATGTGACTGTTATCTGCCTTTCGCATGATAAACACGAGTTTTTAGAGGCATCAGGAGGGTTTGAACCTTTGACCATTGATTAACTTATAATATATACCTATTATTATTATTATCAATGATGATTTCCCCCCATATTTTATAATAAAAACTTGTTTGAAATAACAAGTATGCAAAAAGAAATGATAACGATGATAAATTCACCATTACTGAAAATATAACAGTAAAACATACAATTTTCCGACAGTACCTTTATGTACTTAATTTTGGCATTAAATTCTAACCTTGTTGTCTCATAATCTTCTACAATTTATAAAAGATTTAAAGGATTAAAAGAGTAGTAGTAGTAGTAGTAGGTCATTTGTTTCTCTCTGCAATATAGTTGTATATCTGTGCATGAGAGGTATATTGGAATCAGATTGTCTGCCTGTCTGTCAGTCCCATCCTTTGACATATTGGATTGAAACTTGTTACTCATCTTTATAAATGACAACTACAGACTGGGTTTGCTTCTTGTCTCGGTTGACTTGTTTTCGACAGCATCACCTTCAAATGCTGCTTGCAGGAGTATATGTCCTGCTTTGTAGACATTCTCGATTTTAAAGCAGACTTTTTTCAAATGTAAGCCAGCAGACCATTATCGAAAAATTGCGTATAAATGACCAAAATCATGCATAAACCTTGAACTGGTCTTAACCGGGAACTAGTACAAGACCTACTTTATTGATGAATTTTCATTTTTTAAATTTCTGTAGGGGTTATGCTAAAAGTCACACAGTTAATGGACTAGAGGCACAAAGCACTTACACCTACAGAATTCGCTTCATGACGTCATGCGACGATAGTGAATGGAGTCCGCATGTTTCTGTGTCCACAACCAGTAAGTACATGTATTATTATTTTATATATATTTGTCCACAACCAGTATCAGTACAATTTCCTTAAAGAGATAAAAAAAATATGCTCAAAACCAGTCTCACTGTCTTTAGTAAAGAGATAAAAAATGTCTCCACAATCAGTATCATTACAATATATCCTTTACGAAAGACAAAAATGCAATGTTCAAAAGCCGGCATGGCCTAGTGGTATCGCGTCGGACTCCTGATCGGGAGGCCGGGGTACGAGTCCCGCTCTGGTCATGCCGGTGTCATGTCTTTCGGATGAGACAGTAAAAACCGAGGCCCCGTGTCGTGGTATGCATGGCACGTTAAAGATCCCTCACTGCTTCGGGTGGGTCCGTTGCAAAGGTCAAAATTTGCATGTCCCGCATCATGCAGATGCCGTCACCATATACGTGAAATATTCGTGGTGTGACGTAAAACAAAAATCAATCAATCAATCATTGTCCTTATTTAAGAAATGCGAAAGTGCTCAACACATTACCATTCAAATGTTTTTAATAAAAGAGATGCGAATGTGTCCACAACCAGCTAGTATCATGAAAATGTTCTTAAAGATATTTGTATATACATATGAATGGTCATTTGATAAGTGTTATTCATAAGTCTAGACTGCGATATTAAAAGCATAGAACACAGAGTTTGGTCAAGCACCTGGCATTGGGAGATAGTCACTATACATCTGTGATATATCTCGGCGATTTTCTCCAAGTGAATAATATGTACCACTCGTAAAGTTTTTTGTATACATTCAAACGAGACTTTTAGTTTACCCGTTGCCTTTTATTCTGCCTTCACATGTATATTATTTATTGCTTGTTTTTCATAGCTCTCATAAAGGCTATAATATGAAGAAAATGATTCTTAGTCTCAGATACGATATGGAATGTGGAGAATGCACCTATAGACGGCACGGCTTTGGACCATCAATAAAAAGTAATAGGATTGTCGCTATGCATCATAAAGCCAAGTTAATTTAGTTGCCGCGTGATTAGATTTGGAGAGAGACCGTGATTGATTGATGATATTTACCGTTACTCTCTAACATTAAATTGTTATGGTGGTGGCACCAGGCTGGTGTAAATAGATTATCACGGAGTATGATAAGTAGCGATATCTCATTAGGAAAAGATGTAGCTCCATTAGTAGGATGCTTGGCTCGTCACTGAATGGTCTCGGGTTTGAGTTCTACTAACGGGGGTTCTTTGGTGTCCTGTTTTTCGAATGAGACATTAAAACCGAGATCCCCGTTAAGGTAGACGTGTGACGTACAGGATCCCCACTGCTCTGGAACTAAATTTCTGAGTGATTTTATGAATATGTCGTCATCATCATAAAAATGAAATAATCTTGATGTGAACACCCCCCCCCCCCGAAAAAAAAAGATTGGAACAACAAAAACAAATGTACCATATTTACTGTGAATATGTTGAAATTCGAGGTTATTAGTGTTTCTTGATAGTAGAATTTCTGTTTCATACCAGTCATTCGTTCTCTCATTCAACCGGTATAGAGACATAGGAAGTGTAACTGAATTGATGGGTGAAAACCTATATGTACCACCTTTATAAAAGTCAATCTCGCATAGTGAGATGATACCACAAATGCAGTCTGTCACTGAAATGGAATCGATAAATGGGGAAAGGGGGCTTCTAAGCCTATAACAAATGGGGCGGGCCCTAGGTCCACTCTGTCTTACACATACGAGATACAGAAGAGCTACATAATATGAGCGTAAATCTGTGGTCGGTATCAACGTGCATAAACTTGCCAGGTGAAAGGAAGTTCCGCGGTTTAATCTTCATAGCTATAAAACACTTGTTACTTATTTATTGATTAAATGTCTTTGCACTTAAACATATTTGACACAACTTATCAAATACAAATAGCGTGTTTTTTTCCAAATAATTTTAACATTGATCTATCACCAAAGCGTTATTCCATACGGTATTGGTGATTAGAAAAGTTCAGCATCATATATTCTTAGAGGAGGGCATCACCAGAATATATCAATTTTTCATCGGATGGAATGCGTGTTGCGGCATATTTTCCTGGATAGATTTAACATCGTTGATAATGGGGTGTTTATTGATCGGAATATCCCATACTGTTATGTTAATCACCTTACATGAAGTATTGTAATTCCTCTCTCCATCTATAATTTTCTTTTTATCCTCACAATACAAAGAAAATTCAATAAGTCGGTAAAATAATCGTCGATAAATCTGAATTATTCATCAAAAAGATGTGAAAATGTGTGAAAATAATTATAAAGTGTCGAGTAATACATCTATATTTATTGTATTATAGGTGCGCTTTCTCTGATTTGCACAGAATTCATACTTCATTACTTGATCACGCTTGACTTCAGTGAATTCTTAAGGTTTTAAAACTATTTTCCTGTATTTTTATCTCAGGGCATGATTTTTAAAATCCTCCTTGCAATCTAAACAACGAGAAGAGGAAGAGAAGAGTACATTTCACGCTTTATTTCAGACGCCTTTTGATATAGAAAAATACTACCTTGAGATGGATGCACAAGGCTAAAGAGTAATCCATTCTGAAACTTAGAGTGGTTACAGTTACAAAATATCTAGAATTTGTCATATGTCCCGTGACATAGGGAGATCATGGGAAAAATAGAAAAAAAAGGGAGATCATGGGGAAAATAGAAAAAAGGGGAAGATCATTGGGAAAATAGAAAAAAAGAAATAGTCTTATTTTACAAATTTTCTTTTCCATAACCACAGTGAAAACTGAGGCCCTTGTTACGTTAGGCATGGCACGTAAAAGATCCCTTACTGCTTAAAGTGGGTCCTTTTTAAAGATAAAAATTTCTTTGCAATGCATCAGGCAAATGCCGTCACCATATATATGAAATAATCGTGGAGTTACGTAAAACAATAATCATTCAGTTCAATTCAGAATACTCATAATTAGTTTACAGCATCCATATGGTTTATAATTTAAAGTTTGTTCAAGGGAATGCTCAGTGTCAATATTTGACTCCGCTCCAGGGGCTGACAGTTTTACAAAGACTAACAAAGTATTTCTCAAAAATTATATGCCACAATGAAGTCAGATTTAGTGTACATCATCTTCATGACATATAGTATGATAAATATCAGTACAATTTCAAAGGAAGGTCGTGTACAAATATAAGGCCCCGTCTCAGGGGTAAAAATGTTTTGCTTAGGCTTATAATAGAAAAATCTTTGAAAAAAATCTATTAAGTACCACAACGGCACAAGCCACATTGGCCGCACATTAGGTGTACATCGTCTTTATGACGTGCTGTGACAAGTACCGGGTATGTTCATAAGAATTATTTTAGGGAATTTCCCCTCACCTTTTTGCACCGGTTTATATGAAAACATTTCAAAATTTCTTCTCAAGAACAATAAGTTATAACGACTTCATATAAGACATCATTACGATTTATGTAGGTTTACATTTTAAGACTTTTTATCAACAACCAAAAGCACATTTACTTTGTATTTGGCATATATCTTCATTATGACATGTAGTGTCGGTTCTAGAGAAGACCTTGCACGAATACTTTGCCCCGTTATTTGCCGGAAGTTTTATTGTTATTTTATATGAAAAAAATATTCAGAAAATGTTTCCGAGAGCCACAAGCCACAGTGACTTGGTATGCAGCATCATTATGACATGTACTGTGTCTGTGAAATGTGTCCAAGAAAAGATATATTTGGCCTCGGCCAGATGCCATTGTATTTACACCAGCTTATATAGGAATCTAAAAAAAGGATTTTCGTTTAAAAAAGAACACGCCACAATGACTTCATCTTTGGAGTACAAAAAGTCATCTTTATCTCAATTGATCTCAAGTTTGTGCAAGATAAAGTCCTGTTGGAATATTTGGCCTGCAATCGAGACTGGAAGTTTCTGCATAGGTTTATGTATTGTAAAAATAGTATTTAAATACACTAGAATTATGTATTTCTCTTTTTAAAGTAAATAAGAGAATTTTCTAAAGTTAGTGTTACACTAAAGTTTAAAACATTTATTATGTTTAAACTTTATTATAACAAATAATAAAGTTTAAACTTAATAAATGTTTGTAACGTGGGTGTAACATTCCGTCATTCGCCTTGCGGTCAGTGAGTGTTTTGTTTTACGTTATTTGCCCTGTGTCTTGAGCAGAAACGTGAAACTTGACAACGGAGTGAGAATCTTTTACGTGTCAGCATTTACCGTAGCACGAATTCAGGTAAAATAAATTAAAGAAAGTAGACTAGTGTTGTACAGATTAAGCCCCGGTAGTCGCATTTTAGTCTACATTTTGTTCTGGCATGTGCTTATGATAAGGACTGTTCGTGTACAATAATTGATCAAGAGAATCGGTGATCTTCAGAACTACTTGATTATTGTTTGGCAATCTGCAGCGTATTTTAGACCGAGGGATTCAATTCATGATTGATTGTAATATCTTCAAGAATACTAGCGAAGCATTCAGAAAACATTCCTGTTAAAACAGAACACTCCACTGTAGTGGAGATGTATACAGTAGATATATTTTCTAATTTCAAAGATAAATTGTAATAAGTGAGTAAAGACAAGATAACAATGGCTTGCGGGGATTATTGCCTGGTTTTATTATTGATTACAGGGTGAAAATTTTAATAGGAGGTGTTGATTTTACCTTGCCCAATCATCTGTCAGTAATGCTGTCATTGTACTTGGGCCTCATTTCCATTAAATCACGCCGTTCATATTGCGTCATTTACGAACTAATCGAAGGTTTTATTGAATGACAGTCATTGGTATTAATATTGACATGTGTATGATAATGCACGATTAAAATCAGTCTAGGTTTATCGCACAATTTGTTTGCTTTTTTTAAATCAAAGGAGACCAGGATTGTTTACAACGCTGACCATGCCATTCGGGGGTAAGCCATGCCTCTGTTACTGTTTCATAGTTTTGGGTGATATTAGTTATATTCTTTATACTTAAAATGCATTATAAATTTTCAGTGCCATGTCTGCCATGTCATATATATTTGTTTTAAACTGGAACCAATGGCGCAGTTAAGCTATTGCTATAGCGCGCATTCCATCTGTCTGTCGTCGTCCTTTTCAATCTTCAGAATTGTTGAATGCTGAATTTGTCAAAACTTGGAAGGTTCCCTACATGTGTAGTTGTTCAGTGGGATCGGCCTAGGGATGGATCCAGGGCGGGGCGACATAGATCCCAGAGGAAACCCTCTTTTATAAACTTCTTCTCACTGGCTGTATAGTTTATCAAAGCGGCGTGTGCATCAAAATAATCGAATTGGTTTTTTATCCATTCCGAAATCAAAGTGTTTACCTTTTATGTTTTTGCACTTCGTCATTTTTGCTTATTTTCAAGTAATTTTTACGCTTTGTAGGTTGCATAAAATGCATCTACTTTGTGAATTGTATTTTTGTATTGTAATAAACATAATGGGAGTAGATGGAATACAAAATTAAGTTTTAGAATTTAGGAGCAAGTTATTGAAGATAAAAAGGGGGGTTATACTAGTAATATGTAGTAATAAGTTTTGATGGACTTTTCCGTCAGAACTAAATATAAGATTTTGATGTAACTTGGTAGTATTACCTTTTTTCAGCCAGATCCATATAGGAATAGATCCAAGGTGGGACAATACGGGCCCAAGAAGGTACCCTTATTTGAAAAAACTTCTTATATAGACTGACTGCATAGACAATCAATTGGAATGCGTCAGAGTGATATAGAGGGATATTTTAAGAAGCGTTATTGTTTTTTGTTCCATATCGAAATTAAGTTTTGACACTCTTTGACATTTTTTGAACTCCATTGTTTTTTTTTAACATATTAAGTTGTTATCGTTGATTGTTATAATGACTGAGTGTGTTGTCGCTTTTGGCTCAAATTTTAAATGAAATTTCTGAAGAAAGATGCTTTCGTTAGAGAACATTTTCATACTTTCTAAGTTTCTCGTGTGCCCAGGGTGCTGAGGTGTGCAATATAGGTTCATTTTGGCCTCTTGTTTTATGTGTTGGTGTCAGTATTTATACTAACTTATATACTTACTTGTTTGGGCAACAAAGGTGTTATCTTTCATACTGCTGTTAATTTTAGTTACGCTAGTCTTTTTGGACATCTAAATTGTTTATTTGGCTATCTTTTGATCATTATTTCTAACAAATGTTCTTTCAGCGATATGAAAGTGATAAGATTTTATACCATTTGATTTATTGAATAATTATATCAGTTTAACATGCATGGCTGGTGGCCGCGGAATCTTGGAATTAGTCTCATCGTGAGTTGTAGGGATTCTGCTTTGGGATGAAGTAGTAAATTGAGGTCTCGTAGCATGGTAGACGTTGGCATGTTAGAAATCCGTCATTGTCCAGGGTGAGTCCCACGATATGTTAGAATTACTATGCACGGCATCAAGTAGATGTTCTTATCATATACGTGATAATTTAACAGACGAATGGACTTCATCAATCTACAGACCATATTGCTTTGCTTTGCTTTTGAGATAGACAGTACAAACCAAGGTTCTGTGTCAGAAAAGAAGCCTGCGTGTGGTCTAAATTTCTGTGCAAAGCATCAGACAATTGTCGTCACTATGGAAGTGAAAAGGTCGAACGTGACGAAAAGCGACAATCATGAAGTGTGAAAAATGTATCATACAGTGACGAGAAATATATGATGCTGCATAAACAGTTTAAAGCAAGAGGATATTAAAATCCTGTCCATGTGAGTAATGAACGTCTCATTATACCACAACCGTCATTTGTAAGTCCTTAACCAGAACAATAAGCAGAATCCGGTTACTTAATGTTGTCCTATAACAAATTTTACCAGACGAAAATGATATGAATACGTATATTCTATTTAAACTATGACTCTTAAAATTACCATTTAAATCATTGGTCGTGGATTGAACCCCTGTACGGTACGCGAGACTGAAAATTTCAAAGACACTATTGTGTTAATGACAATGACATTAAAAACCTTAATTGTACTAACATAGTTATATATATATATATATTAAAAACATTCCGTCGTTTAAGATTTCAACTAATTTTTTTTAATGCAGAACCTTTCAAGGAAGGTCACACGGTCACTCACAATCACCCCACCTCCCCTAATTTCAAATAGATAAAAAAGTTATAAAAAAAAAGATTTAAAACTGAAAAATAAACAAGTAGATAAACTGCAATAATGCATAAGGTATAGGGAAAGTGCGAATTCCAATTTGATTGTACTGATAGACCAGATTGTATGTGAAATTAAATCTTCAGCTTTATGTAATTTTCAGTAAAATGATATGAACTGACAAAGATGCATGTATGTTTAATTTACTTTGAAAATGTTAGAAATGAAGTGTGAGACCGTTATACTAGGCAATCATAAGTGTTAATATGCGTCCCGTAAAGTAGAAGTGTACATATTGACTTTGTTCTTAACATCTGCAGTTCTCAATGTGGGACAGTCGGTATATGCTAAGGCCACCATTAAAAACCTGTATTGTCTGCATGCACGGTTGTTTTCTCTCTCTGAAACGGTCACTATTTATTCACTCGATTCTTTTCTCTGTCGGAAAGGTTCACTATTTATTCACTTGATTAAGTTGACATGAGCAGTTTGTTAATAGTTCATGCGATACTTTTGGATTGCTTAATCAATATTTTCCTTTATTTGTATTTCGTGATGATCAATGATTTATGTATATGTGAGTGCATATTGAGTTCAGCCGTATTTATAAGATTACGGTTCAGTTTTATTATCATCACTGGAATTATAAAAAAAACGACTTTCTAAAACATCGAATTCAGTGAGAAAAGTTTGCACTTTTTGACGTGACTAGTGTTCTTTATTTAAAAATCATAATTAAAGTTGGAATATAACTGTTGTATTATTTTCATGTCAGTAATATTTGCCATTCAGTCCTTGTATTACGCATTTGAGGACGATATGTATTTTACATGGTGTTTTCGAAATATATACCAAAAGCAGAATAAATATACACGACCGCCTCTCGCTTTGATAATCTGAAAACAAATGTCAAAATGACACCAGAATCTAATCCACTTAATCCAAACCTTTTGGCAACATGCACATCTTTTTCCTTGTCATTTTTATGACTTCTTTATCTGTCATCGTAATTGAACTGAAACTATTCGGAAAAGATCATAAATGCGTCGACTTATCCTACATGTAATAAAATCTAATAGTTACATTTCTATGTACCGGTATACATGAACATTGCTTTGTAAAGGAGTAGAATCTTCACATGTTCTCTCAGAGCTAAACCAAATCTTAGTTACATTTAATAGCCGAGTTGCGCAAAAAATGTCTGTTTCATCTCACCTGAGCCGAATAGTATCTTCAACTCCTTCAGAATAAGTGAAGGGATTTTGATAGAATTTGGTAGGAATGAAGTACTCAGGGTCTCAAATAAAAGTAGTTGTTCTATGGACATCCACCGAGAAGTGGATCCAGGACGGACAGTCTAGGCCCCAGAGGGTATCCTACTTTGACAAACTTTTTCTTTAGTGTCGTGTTCTAATGTTCTAATTTTTGTATTTACCATCCCCAAGTAAATTCAAAAATTAGAACATGACATTAGAACCGATGTATGAATTGACAAACTAAATGCATCAAGATAATCTAGAAGGGCATATTAAGAAACATTGTTTTTGGATTCAAAGTTTTGACGCTCTTTAGAGGGGCAGGTTGGTCCAGTGGTATTGTACTGGACTTCAAATATGAGGACCCGGGTTTGAGAGTTTTGTTTTATTTTGTTCTGTTTTGTTTTGTTTTTTTTTTAATAGAAATATGTCGGCGTTCAAAAAAGATGTTTTCGTATAATTGATGGTTTATTTTTCTCATTTCTTTCTTTATCTTTCATTTTTGCCAACAGAGGAACCTCTTACTGGTGAACATTTACATAGAGCCATCATACGACAAGATGTACAGGATGTGGAAAAGATCCTCGATACAGGGTAACAGTATATATGTAATTTGCTGTAGTCACGTGATAGGACTTGTCGGATAGGACAGTTCTTGTAATCTCAGTCGAGTAAACGTATCGTATTTGGACATGTGAAGTTGGGCACATTTATGATATCTCAGTTTCATTGTAAGCTTTTGATGCTCTCAAAGCTCAAATCTCTGAATAAAATACAAGAAAATTTTTCAAGCTTATCATTTGTTGCATGTGTCGTGCAATCATTTGCAGTAAACATTTGGGTCATTTTACTCTGACATCACCATCCTAGCATTAACGTCATAATAAAACTCCCGGCAAAAAGTAGTATGTCTTCCATAAGGCCTCTTACATCATGTTAAATTGAAAAAAAACCCCGTCTCTTCTGCTTGAATCGATAACATGTATATGGGGTATTGTTTCGAATAGTATAAAGATGTTGTCAGGCAGTGAATTGGTAATATACCTCTCTCTCTGTGTCTCTCTTTCTCTCTCTCTCTCTCTCTTACATACGTATAACAATAGCATTAGGGATAGCTTAAGCGCTTTGTTTGCGGTGCAGACGATCCGGGTTCGATTCCTGGATTGTGCCACTATTTTTAAGAGGTTGGTTACTTTTTGCTGCCATGTCGCGATAGAAATGAAAATTGTTGAAAGCTACATAATTTTATAAACACGTAGGGGGTACAAGTGAAATCGAACGGTAGCCGAACTATTATTGTCCAAAGATTAGATATTGTATCGGAGACTTAAACGTGAATTTAAATGGCAGTGTGTGTGTCCAATATTAAAGAACCGTGTTTACAATCACGATCCTTTTACACTTTTATTCACAGTATAAACATTAATTTTCTTTGACAGGGTATGCAATCTAGACTTTAATTGCTATCCATGCTTTGTGTGACCCACATTCTTTACAATATATGTAATCTAACTATTATTCTTCTACAACACCACATTATAATAGTAAAATACAAATGTACTGGAAAATTTATTATGTCACTCGGGAATGACCTTTCCTCAGCTTTAAACTCGATATAGCTCACATGAGTAGAAATATCATACAAGTCTGTAGACTTCATAGTGGATATAGCTCACATGAGTAGAAATATCATACAAGTATGTAGACTTCATAGTGGATATAGCTCACATGAGTAGAAATATCATACAAGTATGTAGACTTCATAGTGGATATAGCTCACATGAGTAGAAATATCATACAAGTCTGTAGACTTCATAGTGGATATAGCTCACATGAGTAGAAATATCATACAAGTCTGTAGACTTCATAGTGGATATAGATATAGATCTGATCATTGAGTTGGACATACTTGAAAGATGTAGAGTTCCTCAGCATGCTTACGATTGCCGTCTTTCGAAAGGTCAAACACTCTGTCTATCAATATTATTGGAATGATGGACCTTAATTTAATTTTACCCGTCTATTTGTTTGTTTCTTTTTCCCGACGACGCATTACGATGTCTGCAAATTGATGCTTCAGTCAAGTAGAGCATATTCAAACCTTATTCAAGCAACATTTAAAGGCTGTTTACCTTTTTAAATATAAGTATTTCTTTATATAAGATACGAGTTTGCTTTAGAACCACATAAATTGTAAACTTTTATCAGAGATTTTCTATTGACACTTACATGCGACCTTCTTGTACTTGAGTACTGGTAATAAGTGTTGTTGACTTATCTAGTTCCTTGGCCTGAATTATTGCCAATGTCAATTTTATAAATATTTTTGTATTTTTAAATTCCAGCTAGTGGAGGAAGTAAATATTTCAACAACAAATCAAAGAGTACTTAGGAATTCTAGACTAAATAATATTTTAGAACTATCAAAAATGTAAATGATTTAAGAATATTTATCATTGAGATTTAAATTTCTTTCTGTTATAATGATATTAGAGTACAAATACCTAATTAGTAAAAAGATGTGCAATTTCTTCTTCATGCCACCGGAATTGGAGATACAGGGATATACAATTTTAAGTCTGGCAAAAATGTTTGCATAAATTTTTACATTAATTATAAATTGTGAACAGTAAGAGATAGAACTTCGATATTTCACTTAAATATTCCGTGTTGAGACCAATTTTTTTACCCCATAACTATGACCTCAGATTTTGAAAACTTAACATTGACTATGGCCTGGGTATCAGTGTTTCATAAATACACATTGCTGAGTTTCTATAACATGTTTTGTCATTAACAGACATCAGCTACTTTACAGTTACTCTCATTCACACTGTCTTGTTTCTTTCATTTATGGTATCATCCTGAAATTGGAAGATGTCTTGATGGACCATGCCAGAAAGAAGTTGAAATAAAAGTCCCTCAGATAATCCCATTAAAATATTTTTGTATTTCACTACATTAGATTATATAGAAATTAAAATATAATACCTTGATGAATAATTTATTTCCACAATGACATAGCAGGGTTGCATATCATGTCACATTTCTGAACACATTTATTTCATTCTAGGGATGGTGTCACAGTATTTTCATAACAAGATAATTCTATGCTTAGATTGTATATATTGTGATAGTGTTTGAATACATCGTTAATCTATACTAGTATATGGTGTGACAGTATAGTCCTAGCATGATGCTTCTCTGCTGGAGTTGTGAACAATGTCACACTATGTTTATAGCATGATAATTCTATGCTGAGATTGTGTGTAGCCTCACAGTATATTTATAGCATGATAATTCTGTGCTAAGATTGTGTTTGGGGTTTTAGTATGCTTACAGCATGATAATTCTCTGCTGGGATTGTGTATGGAGTCACAGTATATTTTTAGCATGATAATTCTATGCTGAGATTGTGTATGGAGTCACAGTATGCTGAGATTGTGTATGGTGTCACAGTATGATTATAGCATGATAATTCTATGCTGGGATTGTGTATGGAGTCACAGTATGATTATAGCATGATAATTCTATGCTGAGATTGTGTATGGAGTCGCAGTATATTTACAGCATGATAATTCTATGCTGGGATTGTGTATGGAGTCGCAGTATATTTACAGCATGATAATTCTATGCTGGGATTGTGTATGGAGTCACAGTATGTTTATAGCATGATAATTCTATGCTGGGATTGTGTATGGAGTCACAGTATACTTACAGCATGATAATTCTATGCTGGGATTGTGTATGGAGTCACAGTATGTTTATAGCATGATAATTCTATGCTGGGATTGTGTATGGAGTCACAGTATACTTACAGCATGAAAATTCTATGCTGAGATTGTGTATGGAGTCACAGTATACTTATAGCATGATAATTCTATGCTGGGTTTGTGTATGGAGTCACAGTATGTTTATAGCATGATAATTCTATGCTGAGATTGTGTATGGAGTCACAGTATACTTACAGCATGATATTTCTATGCTGAGATTGTGTATGGAGTCACAGTATACTTACAGCATGATATTTCTATGCCGAGATTGTGTATGGAGTCACAGTATGATTATAGCAAGATAATTCTATGCTGGGATTGTGTATTAAGTCACAGTATGCTGAGATTGTGTATGGTGTCACAATATGATTATAGCATGATAATTCTATGCTGGGATTGTGTATGGAGTCACAGTATGATTATAGCATGATAATTCTGTGCTGGGATTGTGTATGGTGTCACAGTATGATTATAGCATGATAATTCTATGCTGAGATTGTGTATGGAGTCACAGTATGTTTGTAGAATATAACATGATAATTCTATACTAGGATTGTAAATGGTGTCACAGTATTTGTATAACATGATGATATATACTAAGGTTGTGTACAATGTCATAGTCCTTGTATAAGAGCGTTGTAATTATATGCTAGGCTTGCATATGTGTCACAATATTTGTATAAAATATTTATGTATGATGTTGTATTATTTCTTACAGTAAGGAGATGTATAGTTGATGGAAAATGATTGTACAACAACACTGAAATGAATGGTTATTATATTATTAATTCTGGCATTTATTTCACAGAGATGTATCAATTGATGTGAATGATAAATATGGATTCTCAGCTTTAATGCAGGCTTCACAGAAAGGATATTTAGAGTAAGTATGGAACCTTAGCATAGAAAATAGTACAGTGAAGGCCTGTTAATATGTACTAAATTTTATGTTAATTTATTAATTATCAATAAGTTAAGATCAAAAGATACAGAAAGTAGCAAACAGAAGTCTTCATTGATGAGAAACACATAACTGATTCCTCAGTGTTAGGGATATACAGATAGTAATCAGAGGTTTTGAAGACTTCAGAGAAAAGGTATATAATTCTCGTAAAATGTACAAATAGCTATATACAATGTCCTTGAACGGGAGAGAATAAGAAGTCATATTTTTGTAAAGATAAACAATCATTTTAAATTCTTGAAGAATGTACTGAGAATTGTATACATATGTGTAAAGTATTCAAAGGGATTAGGGAAAAAAAAGGTGAATGTTTGAAAAAGTAAATGATTGTGATCTATTATCATGATGTATAGAGAAGTGTGACAAATTAGAGTTAAATATTTCAATACATACAAAATGATTTGTCAAATTCCTGAAAGAAATGAAAAATATAGCAAACTTTTGAAAGAGGTCAAACGCTATTCATTATGTGATGTTTTTTCTGTTTCCAAACCTATAAATGCCTACAGAATATTTTGTAAGTATAAAACTAGTTTTTCTTTTCCTTGTTTTTGTGCTAGTTGTATATATCTATGAAAAAAATTGTTAATTTACATTGTAGCATAATGGAAATACTCCTGAAGAAGGATGCAGATGTTCATTTGAAGAATGATTCAGGTAAAACAGCGTAAGTATACAAATTATATTGAATTGTATCATAATGCATATCATATATTGCATATCAATACTGCTTTGGGAAATATATGGAGTTTGCTCTGAGAATGAATGACATTTATAACTTTATTAAAATGACTGTGCATATTGCACTTTCATACAAACAGGTACCGGGTATATGTGTTTAGGTTATGATGAAATGGATTCAGAGTAATGTAGCATAATGCTGTATTGATTTTATACTTTGTGCCCTAATACAAAGTATTAAATTGCCCTTTGTTATATCATGTGATGATTTAGTGATTATGAATTATTAACATACATACAACCTCATGACAACAGCTGGCTTGGCAGGACTGTGTATTGGAGAGGTCTAGGATTTAAAGTCCCAGAGGCATCTGATCAGTGTTGTGTTTCTCTGCTGAGATATTAAAAACCGAATTCATTTGTCATGGTAGACTAAGGACTATAAAGAATCCCTCATGTCTTTGTATGCGTCTGTTGCATAAATAGAAAATTCTGTGCAAATGTATCAAGCAGATGCTGTCACCATATAATGAAAAAAGTCTTGACGTAATGTCAAACAAAAAAGAAACAAAATGACTTCTTTTAAATAGAAATATATGTTCAAGTTTGACAATTAAGAGAATCAAGCTAAAGTTGGATCTTGTATAGAGCTAGAGCAAATTATTGCTTACTTAATCGTAATTAATTTACACTTATTTATGAATTTTTATCATTAGACGTAGTTTAGATTTCATCAATGTGAACTGATGAAAAATATGTTCAGCCATTTTGATTTAAGATGTTATTTTAAATTTTCTATTTTCTCATTTTCAGTTTGATGCTGGCATGTTTTGCAGGGAAGTTTGAGGCCGTTAAACTTCTGCGAGAACATGGTGCTAAATATGACGAGTACGATAGAGGTGGATCCACACCTATACATTGGGCAGTGGATGGTGGAAATACACATCTTCTTGACTGGATGATCAAGGATGGAGCAGATGTCAACATGAGAGATAGAGGATCAGGATGGACCCCCCTTATTAGATGTGGTCAGTACATCTCAAATGAGCCATTGTAGCTCAATGGATAAGCATGCTTGTTGTCTCCGGTTTGAGACACAACCATAAACTTGTCAGCATCTTGGTTGTTTAATGATTCAGTGAAAATTTTAATCTTTTGTCATGGAAGATGTTGGCACAAATAAGATTCCTCTTTGCTTTGGGTGGATTCATCATATAGATCAAAATTTCTGTGCAGTACATTGGGCAGATATAGTCACTACATTACTGAAATAATCTCGATATGTGGTAAAACAAACATAATACAGTTAGGAATAGAAGTCTCCGACACTTCTTGACGTTTCTCCTTATTAATGTATATGTCTGCTTTGGTATTCTGAGACATATGCATTATTAATGTATATGTCTGCTTTGGTATTCTGAGACATATGCATTATTAATGTATATGTCTGCTTTGGTATTCTGAGACATATGCATTATTAATGTATATGTCTGCAGTGGTATTCTGAGACATATGCATTATTAATGTATATGTCTGCATTGGTATTCTGAGACATATGCATTATTAATGTATATGTCTGCTTTGGTATTCTGAGACATATACATTATTGATATATATGTCTGCATTGGTATTCTGCTGTAGGATATTTCAGTAATAAATTAAACATACAAAATGATGTAATTCCTCTGTTTTTCAGCTTCTCTGAGTGGTAAGAGGAGTGTGGCCTTGTCTCTGGTTCTGGCAGGAGCTGAAATTAATACGCAGGATAAAGATGGCAAAACAGCCCTTATGGTGGCCATCATTAATGGACATCAAGAACTAGTGGAACTTCTATTGCAGAGAAAAGCAGACCTCACTGTCAAGAATGAGGTATATATCACTTTCATTGGATTTATGAAAATAAGCAAGGATTGAATGCTTCATTCAGTGTTAACAATAAAGGTTAAATGCAGATATTGTTCTTGCTCTAAAATGAACTGGCTCAGTTATGAGGAAGAAGTTGATGTTGGGCTAAATTTAATTGATTCCATTGCTAGCGTCTTGTTTGATTGATTATATATCAAACTCATACAATTGTTTTCAGTATGGTAAAACAGCATATGAGATGGCCCACTCCATGGAAAGACGAGTAAGTTAATTCACTTAATGTCATTCTTTTGTTACTCATGAAGATAGTGGTTTTTACATTCTTTTATATTTTGTATTTTGAAGATAGTGCTAAGGTTATATGAAAATTTACCTCTCAAAAATCAAATAGAAAAATTGAAAAGCATATAAAATGTATATTTTTCATTATATTTTAGAAAATTGTGCGAGCTCTTGATGATCATATAGAAAGCAAAGGTATAAAACTGAAGGGAGTCATAGCATAATAAAGACTTGATGACTGATTCCATGTGCAATGACTATAGATGTCCACAAGCAATGTAACCATCACAACTTCTATTGATCATCAGTGTCAGTAAAACATTCAGCTGTTTACACACAAACCGCAGTACAACAGAGCTGTATGAACCAAGGCTGCATGACTTTCCACAAGGCAGAAACTCCAAAGAATGCAAGCTAGATGTAAAGATATAAAAATGCATGTGTCAACAGCCTTTAGAAATGTATTTTATTTTAGTATCAATATGCAATCGATAGGTTTCTTCGAGATCTCATTCTACTAAGGTAGCTTTGTTGATTTTAAGTAGAAATTGTTGATAAGAAGTAATTTTTGTTCTACATGCTATTACATTTTACTGGCGTTTTACATGATTGTTATAATGAAAATGTGTTACTGAATTTCTGATCCATCTTAAAGAAGTCTGAAAGTGCAATACATTTGTTGTAATGGAAGGTGAAAATGGATGTTTCAGATTACTCAAATTAAAATCAAGGGGAAAATTGAACTCCACTTTTCTCTTTGCTTACAAGTATTTATATTAGAATTCATTCATATATCACATTTTACAATCCAACTACTTCAATATCTTCCTCAATATTTTGTATTCTGGTCAGGTACATGTATTGAATAATAGTGAAAATATAGGTCTGTATGACTCCATAATCCTTATATACCATTATTTGCTTGTTCCATGAGTTTTAATGTAAATAGGGTAAAATACAATTTTTTTTATTATAAAAATGAAATTAAAACTGATAATTTTCAAGAATTCATGAAAACCAGAGCAGAAATTTTTCAGAGTTAAATAAATGTATACCAGTAGTTAAAAATAGATCTACATGTACCATGTATAGGTGTTATAAATCAAAGTAGACTGTATGGTTAAAGCTGTCACTATGCAGTATTCTAGATACTATTCTTGTTTGGTATTTGTATAGGCTTTGTATTATACCTATATCTTTGTTAACCATTATACTCTGTAAGATGATATAATTGATGTTGTACTTAAACAGACACCTGGCAAGAGTTACTTGTAATCTATATTGAAAGCATATACATGTTTCTGTGTTTGAAACAAGTTATGTGTACAGCTAAGATGTACCTTAAGTTGGATTAGAGTTTAATATTTCTATCATATGTGGATCTGAAATGTAGCAACAAAGTGCTTATTTCATAATCAGTGTTATATAGAATATAATAGTTATAAGAAATAATCTTATCCCTCTGAAGAGACTGCCAACAAAATATTATCATTCTTTATGCTACCCATTGTTTATTTCTTTACCACAATGTATTATTCCATCCTAATTGATAAAGCAGGTGCATTTAATTACATTTATTATGATTGTTCTCATCTCTCAGTCAAGTCAATTGTTCATTCTGATTTTGTCTTAATCTATTGTTATTTTAAGTTGATTATTTATCATAATGAATTCTACACTGATAATTTCAAATTCGTCCTGTATGGCTTCTGTCCACATACCTCTGTGAATAAGATATTTTGTACTGTTCTGTAATTATTTAATTTATACATCAAAATAAACCTTCACAAGAAAAATTTTGAATTTTACATACACTCAATATTGGTAAATGTTAATAAAAATCAATTAGCATTTGCATATCTCAGTTTTCATATTATCACTGTTGGACAATTGATTTAGTTCTACATGGTATTGATTCTATATAATTAGTAAAATTTCTATCTTTCATCATCCTAAATTATGCCTTAGTTTGTCTATTTTTCACATTTAAAAATAATTTGTACGTGAGAAATGTGTAGGAGGAAGCATCAGTAGCAAATCTTCATAAGAAGTTGTTTGTAACCATACATGGTTCTGTTTCAGGACCCTCTGTCCAGCATTAGCTTTGTCTACTTCTAATGTTTGCCTTATATAGAAAGCTGTTACATAATCTTTGGTGCTTCTTTTTTTATCTTATAATGTACTGCTGGAATTATTGTTTACAGTTTTATGCTATTAGATTTAAAATATTCATGATTTATATAATATCTATAGTTTGTTACAGATAGCACTCAATTCTGCATCGCCAATTTATATATATTTCTTATCCTTTGAGTTACTAGAATCATCTTAGTAGAGTAGATGTTTACATAAAGTTTATGGCAAAAGTGATTCAGAGTCCATCTCCAATTTAGCTTCAGCCACACTTCTTAAGAGGTTTTAATTACTTATCTGTTTTGAGAAATATCTATGTAATAGAAAGCCTAAAAGTAAAAAGTTTTGTACTTTATCAGATCTTTGAACTGTCATTTCATTATATCATTTATTAATACAGTGGAACTTCGATAACTCGAAGTGCTCAGGATCTACGAAATCACTTCGAGTTTCGGTAGGTTCAAGTTATGGAAATTCGCGGGATATTAGAAAGGGAAAGATGAAACATTAATACCTACATACGTTTTGTACTACTGTAATACTAAAAATAGCATAAGGACGATATAATATTTTCAATTTATCTAATTTAAATGTATATCATGTCAAATATCTACATATTTAATAAAACTAATAAAAAAATGTATAACATGGAGATCTGCCCTTATAAAGTCATTCTATCGGCTTTGACACTGTTCAACGATGTCGGGGGCTTGGCTCATTATCTTAGATGAAGTTACTGTTTAAAATTTACAGCTTGTATAATTCAAGACAATTTTCTTTATTAGCAATTTTGAATAACCTTCTTTCATAATTATGGCAGTTAAAATTAAAATAGATCATCTATAGATAATAACATGAATGTTTAATTACTAATGTGGATGAAACGTGTAATATACGATTCCATACACTTGTGAGTCCGTTAATCTGTCAAGCTTGGACACACACAACAGCTGTGTAAACAAGCCAATTGCTTTCTATCCTGTTATTTGCTTCGAGTTTCCGATGGTAAAATGCTTCAAGTTTTTGAAGGTTAAATTAAGTACAAATTTTTCATTGGGACTTGAAAATTACTTCGAGTTTTCGGGGGTATTTGAGTTTCAGAAGTTTGAGTTTGAGAAGGCAAATAACATTAAAATATTCGAAATGTTCTCTGGACAGTAGGGTGACTTCGAGTTTCCGGGGGTTTTCGAGTTTTCTACGTTCGAGTTATCGAAGTTCGACTGTAGTTTGATTGGACATCATATTTCACAGATTTACAAGTTCTGGTTGAATTCATGTAGTATGTTTTCTTTTTTTTCAACAAGAACAGATAAAAACACCAGAAAAACCCCCATAATATTTCATTGATTTTAAAAATGTAATATCATTAGATAAACCAGATACTCACGAGTTTAGTTAGTTGACATTTCATGCATTCCATCACATTTCTCTAATAATATGGAATACAGTGTGTATAATATTATTAATATAGTAACAAAGAAGTTTTATTTTGAAAATATTTGGTCGCTGAGGACCAGGTACATTATGCAACATTCCAAATGTAGACAGCATTGTAAAATGTTACTATTAATATCTCTGTGATATATATGATTGTAATATGTTTTGTATAATCTGTCTATTTTGATGTATCCGTCCATTATTCAAAAGTTATACAATTAAAACTTATTATTAATTTCAGACTTTGCTATTGTTTGATAAATTGAGGCTGTCAATTAGTATACATAGATAAGAAGATCCATGCTATACCTATTCGTGTGTATAACCTTTGGCTTTTATTGGGGTCAGTATTAGTGCAGATGTCCTTTATAAATCACGTTGTTATGTCTGTCAACACCTTGGTTGTGATGCTATAATTGGAAGGTTTCAGATTTCATGTACAGATGAAAGATGATGGGAGGAACATCTCTTTAGATTTTAGATTCAGAGGTCACAGCCACAGAGTGCAGCCCCATATAAGTCTGTTATTTTTCTAGTTGCATCTCTTTAAAATGTATGAGGTTAATATTGATGATGAGAACATGAAAAAATCCTTAGTAGTGTAGAAGATGAAAGAAATTTTCATGGTAGTTTGACTCTATGAAGCATAAAAAGGCCAGAAATCTTATTTTTAGCATTTTGTTCACAGGTGTGAGGGGTATTGTGATGTAGCTTACCTAGGATGTACTCTAAAAGGTTTCAGTGATGATGTAATTTTATAGGTCTAGAGTTTTGCAAACTGAACTACCAATAATCTGGTTTCTAGGAGTGAAATACTTTTGTGTTGTTTATTTATTGCATCTCCCGCCAAGATATAATGGACATTTTCAAGGATTTTACACAGGTTGATACTACTTGCAATAAATTCGGGTGGAAACATCATCTTATGGGACTCTATAATGAAGTATTTCATGAATATTTGTCATTTTCTAAAAATGATTCCCTTATAGCCCAATCTGATTAACACCACACCTTAAATAGCTCTCGTTCCTTACCTTGTCTTAATGGGAGATATTTTTAAAAGCCCACTATGGGGTCACATTTCAGTGGTCATGAACCACAATTTAACTTGGTACATCAGAGAATCCTTATAGTACACGTTTTTATGCTCCCAGAAAACTTTCGGGGGAGCATATAGTCGCTGTCATGTCTGTCCGTCCAAGCTCATATCTCCTATACCTTTCATCAGAATTTGATCATACTTCACCAAAATATCATTTAGGTGTAGGGCTTTGGGACAAAGTTCACTAGTGGTAATTTCTGAAAGGTCAAGGTTACTTATTAACTATGACTTAAAATACCATGAAGTACATATATCTCCTACACCTTTCATCAGAATTTGATCATACTTCACCAAAATGTTAAGAGTTGAGAGTTTTTGGACAAAGGTCACTCAAGGTCATTTCTGAAAGGTCATGTTCATGATAAAAAGTTTTATTTCATAACTAATCAAGGTCAAGCTTACTGTGATCACATGGTGTTCTACAGTTGACTGAATTCGATATCCATATAATACATTGAGATTTGAAATCGTCATCAATTAATACAATGATTTTCTATATATCGAGTCATTCATTTCCTTCATTATTGCTGTGCTTCTTAGAGCATCCATTAGTTTTTACTGGTTTTTTTTTTTTTGCATATGAATTAAGTCATCAATTTCCTGCATTATAACTGCACTGCTGCTAGGGGAGCATCCATTAGTTTTACTGATACTCTTGTGTTAATAGGTTATGTATTTATATATATTAAATCTTATGCATTATTAAATGGAATACATGTACTCCGCATTGTACACTGCTAAACTCCTTTAATTATGTCATACCCAAAATTCTGAGAGTACATGTTTGATTATTTGAACCACAATATCATCCCAATGCTGGATTCTTCACACCAACTATAACCATTCAGTAAACAGGAGAGGATTTTAAAGAGTTTAATCAAACTGAATTGATTAAATTCTGACCAAATTTCATCGTATTGATCCTTAGGGAAGTTGTAAGAGGTCTTGGCCTTAATTATCAGCTATGCATGCACCCCCTCATTATCACATTTTCTCTAAAGATATGGCATGCCATTTAAGATAAAGTAAACCGAGACATATGTCCTACTGGTTAAGAAAATGAAATTACACATGAATTTCAGTAGATCTTATCTCCAGGACCTTAGTTCAGAGGTGAAAACCACATAAATTTTCAAAGTGGAAGGAGATTCAAGTTTGTGGACTATTCATTTACAGGTTATTTTTAAACCTCTAATGCAATATGTAAGGTTAGATGATGACAAAGTAATCTAAAATGAGTTGGTTAAACCTAATCAAACCTTTGACAATTCTGAAAAATCTGACATAAGTGAAATTTCTCTTAGATTTTAGATTTTTTTATTTATAATACATGAATTGAAACAAAGTGGCTTTGTAGTGATGTTATATGCTCAAAACTAGGCAGACGTATCTTAGAGGTAATCAAACCAACAACAAACAGTCAAACACGCTTTATCAGTTCCAGTGTTTTTATACCATTATTTCACAAAGTTCTTATCAGAAAATTTGTTTTAATGGTTACCTATTTGCTTTTTTTGACATAATGTCTGCTTATGTATTGTGAAGCAGTGGTATTACAAACATGTGAGGGCATTTATGTTCTATCAGCAATAAATCCTGTTTATTTTATGCAAGTTCATGCAATATTAAATTTTGATGTGCTTCTTAGGATTTCAATATAAGGAGAAAGGACTAGTATTACTTAGGAATATAAAGAGAAAGGGCCATTACTTAAGTATATATGGAGAAAGGGCCATTACTTAGTAATATAAGGAGAAAGGCCATTACTTACTAATATAGGGAGAAAGGGTCATTACTTAGTATTATAAGGAGAAAGGGCCATTACTTAGGAATATAAAGAAAAAGGGCCATTACTTAGGAATGTTTATATTGTCTAATATTGACCACATCTTACAATCCTAATCTTCAGACTTTCTTTATTCTGTCTCCTGTAACATGTAAAATGTAATGTTTTCTTCTACCCCAGAAACACTTTAAACACAATTTTCTTCTACCCCAGAAACACTTTAAACAAAGGAAACGTTCATTTGTATACAAAACATTTTAATCAATATCATTAACAAAGAAATAACAAAAAATACATGTACATATTTCATACTTTTACATTAGTATCACAGATATAATTAAATGTTTCAAACAAAAATACAAACCCTTATACCTCCTTACATTCAGTGAAATTAGGGATGGAGTGACAAAGGGTTTTATCTATCATATCACAATGGGTATTCTGCATTTTCACTTCAACCTCTATTATAGTATAATAACTAAATCATTAAGTCTTTTAATAGTGTCAAATCTTGTCTTTATAACTTTCATTTGGCACAACCGACCTTTCTTTTTACATAATACCTACTGATATTGCTTTACTATATTTTCTCAGCACCCTCTAGTGTCTTGCTACCCTCACTGTGCTCTGGTTTCTAGTTACCCTCTGGTTTCTCGCTACCTTCTGGTGTTTCTGGTTTATCTACTATCACTTTGATATGTTCTCCACTAACCTTGGTTTGAGCAGATGAGTTTGGTTTTTCTACAGTTTCAGTCTCCTCCTCATAAACCTCTTCATCATCGTCAACGAGAAAACTTTCATCCCCTTGAGTTAAGAATGCTTTATTTAAGTCTTGTATCATTGTAACCTGTTGAACAGTTTCATTAAAATCCTCCTCAGTTTTAACTCCTGTCATAATTTGGTAAGTATTATCAACACGTATAAGGTGAGGTATCATATCATAATACCTCGAATCGAGTCCAGCATATCCTTTCAATGCTTCTGTGTTTATTTTCTCTCTTTCTCGAATGGCATCTTGACTGAACGCTCTCACTTCAGACACTCGACCTGCCATACTGCTCATGCGAGATGCCCTCAACTCCTCCATGGCAGACTTGGATGGAGTGAGTATAGAATGGCTGCGACCTGGGATTTCTTCCACTTTCAGCTCTGTTGAGAATTTGACTACACTTGTTGGTCTCTCACCATCCGGAGTTCTGTCCTCTGTTCGATCAGAGAAATCCCTATCACTGCTATCTCCAATAACACTCTGGCTGTCCTCTACTGTACTGGTTTCCCTTCCAGTGGATCTTGTAACAGACTCTCTCCCTGTCTTTTCTCCTTTCTCCTCTTGTAGTTCTCCAGAAACAGGCCTCTGTGATGTTGGTGTGGTACGTCCACTATCCTGTGTATCTTCTCTTGTCAATATTTTAGTAAGCTCCTCATCAGCAGTGGGAGTAAACACTGTGCCCTCTCTACTTGGAGCAGGAGAATCGCTCTGTTTCTCTACAACGATCTTAGGATGAGGTGTAGAGGGTCGACTGCTTCCTTGACTCATTGACCGTAGACGCTGCATCATAGGCTCCTTCTCCTCTTCATTGTCCTGAAATCGATCAAGAGTGCTTTGATTGATTATTGTTTTACGTCACTCTATGATTATTTCATGCATATATGGTACATGACAGTGTCTGCCTGATGCAGTACATAGAAATTTATACCTTTGCTGCTACTGTACACAGTTAAGTAAGTGCCACATTTGTCACTGAAATTAGATAGTATTTCTACATAGAAAAAAAAGATCAATGTAAAATTCAAAGATCATTTAAAAAAGGAATTGAGCCTTATCAATAAAATTGATATGATAATTTCAAACATACAATTAGTAATGATTTAATGTTTTATATGAAATTTAGTAAATTCTTCTTCATAAAAAGGGTATTTTCACAATCAAGTTTGTATGAAATTTACGTTTACAGCATCAACAATAAAGGTGATGGTATGAAATCAACATTTAAAGTATAAACAAGAAGGTATGAAACTTAGATTAACAGCATTAATGACATCTACTGCCTTTTTAAAGTACAAATGTAAATCACTGGTAAAATTGTTAGCTAAAGGAGTATAAAGTCAGTTAGAGGAAATAACATGTATAATGATGAGGAGTTGTTATGTAAAATGAAGAAGATGACATACATTTGTGAAAATTTTATCATTTCACACACAATAGACCTTTTACTAATTTACATGATGTAAAGGGCAATACCAGACAAATGAAGTTTTGTCCCTCAGCTTTGCATCTAATTACTGCGATATCACAACCCAAGCAATAACGTCATAATGAAAAATTTTAAAAAAGTGGCTTGTAAAATATAAGGTCCCTTACACCATTTAAATTTGGAAAAAAGGTCTATTTTATATTGATGAATTTGAATATTGTGAAACTATTTAACACTGGCATGCATGAATTTTACCTTTCTACTGTTGATATGAGATAGACGTGAATAAGACAGGCTAGATACAGTGTAAGTGAAAGAGCAATGATTTCGCTGTCGACTCTGATCTTCTCTTAAGTAGATCAGCTGGTAGGAGTTTCTCCTCCCCTATGTTATAGCATAAGCAAGAGAGTTTAACAAGCAGTACAAATACAAACAGCAATGAATGAGTGATAATAAAGCAATACTAATTATGTGTTACTCATGCAAGGTAAAACAGTCAGAAACAAGTAATACCAGGTTCAGTCGTATATGTGCTAAGCTGTTTAGTGTGCTCTGCTATATGTTCTAAATATATCCAAGATATACTTAAGTGTTAGTTAAGTTATCAAAGTCAGATTTCTATGTGCTAGGTGTCAGTTAAGGGAGCCATCTCTTGTATGTAATAAATCAAGTGTTATAATTTTAGGACTCCAGTCTTGGTTTATTACAATATAAATGAATCAGTTATGGACTTAAATATCTTCAGAATTAATTAGTAAGATTGTGACAAAAAATTAATCAGTGTAGAATTTTGAAAAAGCAAAAAAAAAAAAAAAGTAATAAATAATAATAAAAATATATATATATATATATAAACACAACAGAATACACAGAACTCAAAGCAATGTTTCAAAGTAGGATCTCTCAGATTCAAATTCTATCCATACAAGAGTTGACAAAGGGATAAATGCACGTCCATGACTTTAGAACTGAAAATTCCAAAATCATGGGATGTCTGAAGCATATTTTGTTAAGTAAATGAAAACAGCAAAAAGTACACTCTCTTAATAGCATACACAAAATTGATGAACTATAGTAAGTTCTCTTAGCTTTTACTTACAGACACTTACACAGATAGAGCTAAAGCTAAACATTATGTTATACAGCACCTACCTTGAGCTCTTTTTCTGATTCATAAATCATCCTGGACAGGTTGTCATGCTTTGTTGCATCAGATTCATTCAGAGAAATCTGTGCTGCAACATTGCCTTTTGTACAAAGTTTTCTGACTTCATTTTTTATCTGTGCCACCATGTCCATGTCCTCTGTAGCACTGATGCCAAACATCTCCAAGGTACGAGCAATCTCACTGAAAAATTAGTATAACATTAAATTAATTAAAATAAATTGGAAGTATAAAGTAGCAATAATGTTTGAAACATCAAGATCTTAGGATCAAATATATTATTAAGATCAAATATTGCTTCCATCTTTTTAGATATACCCATGAATCATCTTGAAAAGAATTACCAGACAAATAGGAAAATGTCTTTAGATAGTGTGAATCATTAAAGAACAAGAAACCGTCAAAGACAGTATGTCTGGATTGTAAAGTATAACATCAGCCTACCTGTAGAATCTTATCCAGAAACATGTCTCTATAAGTTTGAAGATGTTTTCAGAAGTCTGAATTTGGTATCATTAATGGTATGCAAAAAATCAAGCTAAACACAAAATCAGACTGTGTTCAATGAAGCATACAACTGAGGTCAAGGTCACCAATTTTGTGTCAGTCAATAAGAACTCATCAATGTCTACAAACTGACCACGTTTGAAGTTGGTATCATTAAAGGTATGCAAAAAATCAAGCTAAACACAAAATAAGATCAAGGTCACCAAATTTTGTTTCAGTTGTGAAGAACTGATCAATGTCTACCAACTGACCAAGTTTGAAGTTGGTATCATTAACAGTACGCAAAAGATCAAGCTTAATGCAAAACCAGACTGTATTCAGTCTATTCACATTTATCACTGAAGCGTAAAATCGAGGTCAAGGTTATCAAATTTTGTATTGGTCTGGAAGAAGTCATCAATGTCTACAAACTGACCAAGTTTGAAGTTAGTATGTTTAATGGTGCACAAGAGATCAAGCTAAATGCAAAATCAGACTGTGTTCACTGAAGCATATAAACATGGTCAAGGTCACCAAATTTTGCATCAGTTGCAAAAAACTCACCAATGTCTACAAACCCACCAGGTTTGTCTTAAGTATCATCAATGGTATTTAAGAGACCAAGCTAAACGCAAAGTATTGAGGCCAGACAGACAGATGGACAGACAGACGGACTTCGCCAATTTATAGACTGGACTTGCTTTGCAATCTGGTCAATGAGTAAGAAAAAAATATCTCTTTCTTATACCTTTTTATTTTTCTTTTTTCTCTCTTTTATACTTTTTGATTTTGGATATTATCTTCTGCAATAATTACTGCTGCATCTACTGCAATATCCTCATATACTTCTACATAGCACTTTTACCAACACTTAAGAAGGAGATTCAGACTAGCAAACAATTTTTTTTATCTAACTTAAGTTAAAAAAAAAACAGAGTTTTTAATAGCTGGTAAATTAAGCTAATGTAGACATACAAATTGGTACACTGATTTGAATGGAAGAATACATACTCTCTGACAACAGGACTTGACTCAACAAGGAACCTCTCCTGTAAAACCTCTGCTACCTCCTCTGTTTTCAGATCTAACATCATGAGGGTATGGCATGCTTCTGCTCTAACCCCTGGATTCTCTTCATATCTCACTGCCCATAACATTGTCTCGGTTATCTCTTCTGTCACCACTCCTATCTGACCCATAGCTACAAATCCAAAGACAGATATTCTTTTATGCATTTTCTGTATTTGTTTTATGTAGTAAACATTGTGCTTTCTGTGTTTTTGTATTATATCATTTACAGATCTAGTTTTTTTTTCAGTATATCACTTCAAACTATCCCTCAGCACATAAACTTCATATATGTGTTCACATGTACTGGTAATGTTTTATCTTATGCCTAGTCCTATATTTAATTAGAAATACATAAAGTCATTAAAAAAGCACTTACATTTTACTAGGGTATGCTTTAATTATCACTAATAGATTGTTGATACCTAACATTTGCTGATAAATATATTAAAAGGGGCATCTTTTTATGCATTTAATGAATGATTTAATGAAACAGATGTATGATTTTTTTTTCATAGTTTTTATATCAAAAATTATAGAATAAGATTTTAGATGAATGATTGCTTAATATTGATTTTATGAATTTCATTGCACATTTTATTTTTCAACAAAATCTCACAATGAATAAAAATTGTTTGAGATTTTGTATAAATGCTTATTCTTCCATGTATGATACATTACCTTGAATAGCCAGAGCTTTGACTTTCCATATAGGATCAAATGTAGCAAGTGTTATCAGCTTTTCTAAAACTTGTTCATCCTTGATGGCTAGATTACCACAGGTGATACACACTTCTGATCTTACTGATATATACTCATCCTCAAAACAGTTGAGGAACACAGGCAGTAACTTAGCTGTCATAATACCTAAAGCATGAAACATGAAGGGTTATAATTACCCATATCAAACCTCATAATGGAAATTAGCAAAATTTGATTGCTGTTATAATTATGTTTATCTATTTAAATGAAAATTATGAAACTATTTACTATATGATTCTGAACATAATTCTTGTAAAGAAAAAAAAAGGTATTTAGGAGCAAAATTAACCATGCTAGTGTTTTAAAAAAACTGACAGGGTTAATCGGTGAATCCCGTCAGAAACAGAGTTTCAGAAACGGATATTTCTAACAGGGGGTTCACCGATACCCTGTCAATCTTTGTAAAACACTAGCATGGTCACTCTATTCTAATGCTTCTTAAAGCTTGCAAACATTTTTAAACCACTTCATCAACAATGTTGCTAAGGAGCATGTGACATCATAGCAAAAACTGCAGTGACACGTGAATCCCTTTGCAATTTTTGATACGTTTAACCAATCAAAATGTGCGTTGCAAACAGAGTGCATTAGAATTAAAATCTAAGATCTGAAATTAAAAAAAAATACAGGCACAATTTTATGTTTATTTGATACATTTATAAAACTATATCACTTCACTTGATATATTAAGTTTCACTGAATTTCGTACACATCATTATATTGTTCCTTAATATGTCTACTTACCTAACTGTCCTATCTTACTAATGGCCTCTAATCTTATAGATTCATCTCCCTTCACAATTCGCTCCCTTAGATCATCATGCACTTCTCTACCATGACTAGTTTTACCTAGGCATTGAGCAGCTGACTTCCTGACATCTTCATGCCAATCATTCCACATAAGATCTGACAACTTGTTGGTGACATCCTAACATGAAAGGGTACAGAAATGCCTAATTAATTCATAAGTAGAAGGTAAAATATCTATATTATGTGTAGCAACTATGAATCATGAATACATATTCTCATATAGAACTTTGTTTTGATATGTTAGAACAATATAATTTAAAATTAAACTTTATTTATTTTACAACGATTAAGAAACAAGTCAACAACTTATATAAATCTTGCCCGTTGGCACAGATCTTGGCGTATGGGTGTCGTTTGTGTGGGAGGAAACCGGAGTACGCAGAGAAAACCCATAAAGCCAGGTTGGTGACAGCCCCATCATCTCACGTACCACACCGTGAATCGAACCCGTGTCGCATTGGTGAGAAGCGAGCGCGCTACCAACTGCACTACCTGGCCCCCTAATACAATATAATTTGATAAAAATGTAACATTTTATTTACAAATACTTTTATACATATGGAAGTCATAATTATTTTAACTGTGTTAGACATTTTTGCTGTAGATTTATTACACTGTCTTTGCTCTGTAGTGCACCTGTACTTGAAACAGTCTTTTTGATCTTTTCATACAAGTGTATGTACATTGTATATCAAATAACCTAAATATGGTCAAATTGACAGTATGGATATACATTTGACATTTCATTATCACATGTTGGCAAAGGAATTCCTGACACAAGTACTTAATGAAGTAAAAACATATTAATAGGTATATACATGTATATACATATCTTATGGGAGAGTCATGGCTGACATACCATATTGATTGTTCCATGAAGTGTTGGCAATATTTTACATGCAATGACTTTGTGTCTCCAGCTACTACTGTTTAACTGCTCTGCTACCATACAATGCACCAAAGGCTGAACAAAAATCATCTTAAGTGTAACAATTTGTTCATAAACTTTAAATTACAAATACAATTTTAATATAATTACAATTTCAATAGACTTCCCTCGCCTAGGTAATGAACTACGTTGATTTCAGTACTTACACTGTTGTGTAAAACTATAATGTGGAAGTGGTCATTTATAACTCTGGAGTAATCACGTGCCAAATATTACTTTGCTTCTGTGATAAACCACCTCTCATTATACACATCTTAATTTATGTTACAACTGAACACAACTGTGAAGAAGTATATATTATTATCAGTTAACATTATTATTTGTTTACATGGTAGAACTTTAGCACAAAGATAAGGACTTTTTCCTCTCCTACTTTATAATGAACATATATATATATATATATTTTAAAAGTAAGAAATACTGAATTTATACAATCAGTAATAATAATGATTTACTGAAAAGATACTGAGTTTTCCCAGGAGATAAATAGCTCTCTCATGTTTGATGGTATCTTCGGTATCTAGGAGTTGTTTGATGATCTCCCCTACCACCATTGAATTACAGATCCCTTCATGAGCCAGACACTGTGCTGCTGCCCAACGATCTATGCTAACATCACTATCTAGAGCTTGATGCAAAACTTTCTTTGCCTGAATGAGATGAATTTTAAAGGAAGAAATATTTTAATGCATATGTATTTTTTTATATTTAAAAAAAGAATACATGTATAACATTATCATGTATTGAGAAGAGAATGAAATTTGATGGAGGTGGTAAGTAAAATATCTTATCTTTAAATTGTCTGACTCTGATTGGCTATCAAATTTCCATTTCATTTTACAAAACAGATTACAATAATCTCATTCATAAAATAAGATGAAAATGTGATAGCCAATCAGAGTTGAAATTTTAGCTTCTCCAGATTGGGAAATTTTAGGTAGAAATTTGGGAAAAACAAGATACTATTTCCAATTGGAAATGGCTCCGAATAATAGCCCCCAAAAGTGACCAAAAAAATCCCTGTTTATAGGTGGATCTATTGTCAAATATGCATGTATTATATTGTTTTTCATGAAAGACATCAAAACTGATGTTTTCTGTGACAAAATGATTAAGTTAACATAAAAAAAGTCTAGATCAAATTTTAATTTTAATGTCTGGTAATGCCTTGAAACATCATTTAGAATCAAGAAATTTTGTGACAGAATAACTAGATTCATAGAACATTATCACACACTTGACTTGTTAGCCCACCTTGGACACATTCTAATGCATGGGAGAGTAAGTCTTCTTTTCCCAATTATGGTAATAGCAATCGCAAGTATTTCAGTGGTTACAAAGTCAAAAAAGCATGCATCACATGAAACATGCAAATAATGTAATGTTTTCACTTTATTTTTATCATTAATCAAAAGATGACAATGAATGATTAAAATATAAATACTGTAGAAACAAGTAAATTCAGAGAATTGTGGTCCCCCGCTTTGGGGATTCTATCAGTAAGGGTGCAGTGATCTGTGATATACAGTCATAGTTGTGCATGTTTACAGACACACATGCTAATTATGAAGGCCCTACATCTTACGGCTAAAAAGTTATATTGAAGTAGGTCAAAGTTCACGGACAAGGTCACATGATATAAAATTGTGGTACCAACGGAAAGGTATTGCAACTAGGGACACACATGCCAAATATGAAGGCCCTATGTCTTATGGATAAAAAGTTGCATTGAAGTAGGTCAAAGGTCACAGTCAAGGTCACATGATATAAAATTGTGGTACCAACAGAAAGGTATTGCAAATAGGGACACACATGCCAAATATGAAGGCCCTACGTCTTATGGATAAAAAGTTGCATTGAAGTAGGTCAAAGGTCACAGTCAAGGTCACATGATATAAAATTGTGGTACCAACGGAAAGGTATTGCAAATAGGGACACACATGCCAAATATGAAGGCCCTACGTCTTATGGTTAAAAAGTTACATTGAAGTAGGTCAAAGGTCATGGTCAAGGTCACATGATAAAAAATTTTTGTACCAACGGAAAGTTATTGCAATTAGGGACATACATGCCAAATATGAAGGCCCTACGTCTTATAGTTAAAATGTTTTGACCAAGGTTAAAGTTTTTGTGACAGACGGACAGACAGACAGAAAAACAGACAGACATTGAGATTTATTGTCCTCACACTTTGATGAAAAGTGGGGGACAAAAATGTAATTAGAAACGTCTTTCAAATTCAATTTATAACAATTTTATTTTGTATCCAACCGATCACCATACCTTTTCAGTTGGCCGACTGAGTGAGTACAAAGTAATAGCAGATGCAAGCCTGACTCTATCCACATCATCGTCTAGTAAGCACTCCATCCCCACAAACAGTTTCTCTGGCAACTGCTGTAACTTATTACCGACTGGGATTTCTCCAAAAGTGGGGATTCCTAAATCTTGAGGCGGGGGTCGATATTCTGCTGCCTTAGCAATGGTTGCTATGGCCTTGAGACGAACATGACTTTGAATGTCAGCCATGTCTTTGATGAGATCGTCTGGAGTACTGTCTTCAAGTTGACCACTGAGATGCCACTTCTGTCTCCATTCATCAACTACAGACAATTAAGTTAATCAAAAACTTCTCTTTTTTTAAACAAATTTTAGAGTTTATTGTATAACTTATACATTATAAGGCTCTTTCACTTTCCATATGAAAAATTCAAGTTATTATCAATTAAATTAATCGAAATTTTACTACCTATTATTCATTACTTTAAAAGTAAAAGTTGTATTTCTGGTATATTTTTCACTGCAGACACTCTGTTTTTGTTACTTTGATACTTACTGACTTGCATGAGAGCTGCATTTTGTTTTGTCATTCTTCTAGTGGTAGGGTCAGGTGACCTATGGAATTCTGGATCAAAACCTGGAGGCACCATGTTGTATTCACCTGAATCCTTTAAAACAGACATACTATCATTATAAAGCTTGTACCAGGGTCAAAATAATAATAAAGTTAATGTCTGAAACAAGTTTAATACCACCTTAATTTTGTGTTTAGAAAAATATTATACTGTGGCAAAAAGAAGATTCAAATGAAGAATATGGCAAAAACATTTCCTGCTAATTAATTATAATATTTGTTGTAAACTTTTTAAAATTCTAAATGTTTGAATGAATTCAATAAAGGCAACTGCAGTAGACCACCTCACAAATATTCCTGCATTAAGACAAAACTCTTGATGTATTTTTCATATCTTGACTTATGATTGAAGAGTTTCAATTGCAGAGAATTTCTACTAGACATTTCATGGTTTCATGATTGTATATAACATGTGCTTTACTTAGTAAGTGTTTAAAATCACTGGTAATATTTTAAACATTACATTGTCTATTAAGAAATTAAATGGGTAAAGAGCAATGGAAAAGGAAAACTTACATCAGCAGGTTTAGGCAGGTCTTTCCATCGCTTCAGTCCTTTTGTAACTTTTGATACACGTGGGGTAGTGTTAGTTTTTTTCTTCTCATTTTCAGTTAAAGCATACCAATCATCTGGATGTTGTGGATGCTGTTTTTGTAACTGCTTCACATACTTATTGTTATTTGACATAATAATCCTGGTGTTATCTCCCTCCAGTGGAAAAATCTGATCCATGCCTAAAAAAAATACATCATCAAAAATTATAAAGAATTATAATTGCTAACTGTTTGTTGCAGGAAACTGTTTAAAATGCTTTTTACAGAATTATTTTTGTCCAACATATGAATATACTAAATTTCAACTAATTTTGCAACAAGACAAGTGGAGATAACTCTTTTTTATGAAATGTTTTCTGTTTGTTCATTATGTATATATCTATTATATCTTGGAATCTTACCAGTAAGCCACTCTTGTTCATACATGTTATCTGTATCAAAGAACCTCTCATTGATGGCAGGGTTGATGTGATCTCGTATAGTTGGTAGAGGGGATGGTTCATACCGGTTATCCAATGTAATGTCAGCTGTGGCATTTATTGTCCCTACATGTCATCATTATAAACATATTATATAAATGCAGCTACTGATGAATATAACAATATGGAACATATCTCATCTTTATTTTGATCTGAAGCATGTAAGTATAAAGAATGATTACATATGTACATGCATTTGCATGAATTTAAAATGTATATTTACTGCTGATGCATACAAATTTGATAATATATATTATACATTTTGTATATATAAAAACCAATTAAATGTATCGCTTGTTTATTTTTTAATTACCTAGAGAAATACAAACACCAAACATGCTTATTGTATTTTTCAGTTATAATACTTATACATGTATAGAATCAAGGTTTAATGGTATAATATGAGAATGCAATTTCCTACATCTTTGGAATCAGCATTGTACAATCATTAAGGTACTTGGCTCAAGATTGAAAGGTCAAGGGTTCAAGTGCCATTAGTGACTTGTAGGTATGCTGTCTATTGGAAGAGACAGTAAAAATCAAGAACATGCTTTATGGTAGACATGGTACATAAGATCCTCACCACTGAATATGTCTAAATTTCTGTGCAATGCATAATGAGGATGCTCTTACCATATACATAAACATACATAAAAAAAAATCAAACACATATATTTCTATATTTCAAATGAAAGATTATTTTAGCATGCTCTTGTAAATTTGAAGAATGAAAACTATAGAGGGCAAGCTAAAAATATATGACTACATACAAGAAGATTAGAAGATCAGGAAATGAAGATCAAATAGAAGTAACATAAGATAAGGCTGATTATACCATTCTACCCTCTACCATGATAAACCCCAACCAAATTAGTCTAAAGTCCTTTCTGTACAATACAATGATGGCACAAAACATAACATAAATGAGAAGGAATACATTTTTATTCATGTCTTGGAGTTTTGATAAAACGAGAGGAAAAAAAAAAGAATTCAAAGAATGAGAGCTCCAAAAAATGTATTTTTCAGTCATTAATCAAGTAAATGACTTTTTAGTAACTTAGGTGATAAAAAAAGAGAAATGCCAAGAAAGTGTATGAAATGATATACATGCAGAAAATAACAATAAATGCCAATTACTATAATAGAGTACCATTCTCCATATTTTATTTTTCAATAACTCTTTAAAAATGATTTGGTGAAATTTTAAATAAGTTGGAAAATCAAATAATTTGAAAAGTGCATAATGAATAGAACATTAGGCCACACAAATATTAATGAAAATAAGTTATAGAAGAAGTATATACAGTTATAATTATAATCTAGAAGAAAGATATAGATGAAGCATTAACACGGCCCCATTTGAAGACCCTTAACCTTAATCATCTGCATATCCCATGAAGAAATTAGATATCTAATGTAAAATACAGAAAGTATGAAAGAAATAAACACAATTTCTAATGTATGAGATACAGATGAAGTGTTAATATTAATGGCTCCTCTTTATACAACCTTCACCTCAGACTTCTATATATCCCAGAAGATACAAATGATAAAGCAAAATTGTAAAGTATCATGCGTATGAACACATGGAATGTGAAATGGAAGTTGATAATTGTGTTATTTCTGTGAGTTAGTACACTGTAGTTTTACAAACCTGTTGTACACATTCGGAGTACTGGTGAAGGCAAAGTGCAAGGAACAAGTCCAAAGGAAAATGAGAAACAAACAAAATGCAAAAATTAGCTGCATATCAACAAGCATGCAAGATTATAAAGTGACATTCAAATCCTGTCTCAGATTGCTTATGAATTTCAGATATCAGTTACCAATTAAGTAACTTGCATATATATATCAAAAGGTTAAAATTAGAAAATAGCTGTTCTAACTCATGTGACTGTTGCTTTATATTCTGTATTCTACATTCCTGTACTGGTTTATATCTGGTAAAACACATTTAAGTTTTGTGCTGACTTTGCTTTACTGGTTTATATCTGGTAAAACACATTTAAGTTTTGTGCTGACTTTACTTTACTGGTTTATATCTGGTAAAACACATTTAAGTTTTGTGCTGACTTTACTTTTGTGAGGATTTGACTTTTGAGAGAATTTTACTTTTGTTAAGACTTAACTTTAGTGAGGACTTTATTTTTGCATGACTTTGTGAGCGGAAGTCCACACAAAAATAATGTCCTTACTTCCCCTGATTTCACTGTTACACTAACATTAACCTGTATATGGCTTAAACCCACAGATATCATGTCTCTTAAATCATGGTCAGATTACCATGAAAATTACATCATAAGAAAAATGAGTGACTTACAGAAAGAGACAGGATTTGTTAAAACAAAATACAGGCATAATGAATATTTTGCAATCTATGCATATTGCTTAAGCAAGTTGCCGTCTACTTATAAAGTATATCAAAGCTGAATGATAAAAAAATTAAAAATCAATTCTAAGGATACATATATATATTCTTGGAAAAATCATTCAACCTTCCACCACTATATTTTACAAGAAATCGCTATACTATTGTTTAAAAGAAGAATGAATTGAAAGGAAATTGTTACGTAACCTTAATAATGATAGAAATAAAAGAAATTCAAGAAAATATATTGACATATGTATATAGCCAATTTAACAAAAGTAAAAGGAATAAATAAAATATGTAAGAATTGTAGGGTGAGATCTACAGAATCAATTATGATAAAATCTAAAGATGAATAATCATACAATATTATTGATTTAAATATATATATATCAGCAATATTAATGTAAGCCATAGCAGAATGCACAATTACCCTTAGCATGCTCGGCAAACTTGGCGGTGGCTACAATAAAACATACTTTATCAACTAACTGTGTCAGTAAAAGTCCTTCCAATATTTTGAATAAATAAAGAATTAACCCCACTAGTATTTAAATATCTATGATTTTTTCAACCTTTACAAAATGTGTTTCTATCACATATACATTTTTTCCTTACTATAATTCCCATAAATGTAATAAATTCAAACTGTTTTATTACTTTTAAAGATTTATGTCAGATTTAAGCCCCTGTCACACTGTTACTAATTGAAAGCATTAGTTATACATGTACTACTATGAACGCTGGCAAGATAAAAAAAAGTGGTTCCATGGTGTTTTCTGATGAAAGTGATATTTGTTTGACTCCCATTTGAGGTCTTTTCCAAACGATACCTGGTTAGTATGATTTTTTAAAATAGAGGCAGCTCAGTTGGAAGTATACTTGGCTCCTGGCCTAATAGTTCTGGGTTTGAGTCCTACTGGTGGCTCAGTGGTGTCCCACTGGTGGCTCATTAGTGTCCTGTCTTTCAGATAAGACAACAAATAGCCAAGGTCCAATGTCATGATAGGCCATGGTATGTAAAACATTGCTAATTGCTTTGAGTGGGTGTGTTGCATTTGCTCCATATTTCTAAGCAATGCACCATAGACAGATATCATCAAGTGTTTAGAGAGGTAATCTTAGTGTAATGTAAAGCATCAGAACAATGACTACCGAAAATACTTCAGGTGTCAACAACATCTGTACAATCTGTGTATGACTCTTACCTGACGACCAAAGATCAGAAATGTGAATAATGATGTGCAAGAGTTCATATGTGAGCTAATAAAAGAAATGTGTAAGTCAAGGCAACAGGTTAGGATTTGGATATGAATTCTGGTGGCCCTACACTGTTGGATCACTGTTTCCACTTGGTCCACATATTCATGACATGGCCATAGACTTCAAGTATCTACTAGGCTAGATTCCTGGCTAATCTGATAGCCAGTTGCACAACTTTCCACACTTACAAAAGGCACAAAAGAAGACATCTCAATAACAAGTGTTCTACAGAATGAGTGACATCCAGTCAACATGTATCTGATGTGTAAAAAAGGAAACCTCATTTGACAATTTTTAATCATTTGAAATTCTCACTGCTGCCTTTGATATAGAAAAGACATCTTTGAGAAATATAGACATCTGTTCCAAGTCCTGCCTAAAGCATGAAGGGCTATGATGAGTTGTAACTGGCCAAAACTTATGGGTCCAGATTGAGACATTGTTACTAGGGCTTTAACCACTGAAAGTTACTGTCACTACTTGCTGAGTGTTGGTGATATGAAAAGACATTTCTATCTCATGTAAAGAGACAAATTTGATTCTTTCAAGACATCTAAACAGCTTTGACAAATTTGAACTTGCCACTCACAATCTGTGATCTGAACTCATGACAGTGTGACAGGGGCTCTAGTAGAGTAGTCTTTCTCAAGCAAAAATTGAAATGCCTTTAGTTTGTAAAATGACACTATAGATAAAATAACCAAAAAAACCAAAAAATAAATCCCCCAAAAACTGAAAATTTCCGTTCTGCTGAAAAATAATAAGGTTATTGCATAGTCTAAAAAGTGATATTAATCAGTGCTCTATTAATAATATAATGATATTTTTGTTACAAGGCATACAGCTTTTTAACCTGTAACAAGCAATATACCCATCACCCTGTTTTAGCATACAATCATTCACTATTCAAAATGTTACCAAGGGTAATATCAGATGAATTGATTGGTATGTCAGTACAAGTTTTTTGCAAATATAGTGAACAAAGGGGGAAAAATGAAGGGCAATTTTCATGCATTTGAATTACCAATCAGTAATAAAACAGAATTCATTGAGTATTATAATAATGGTTTATAAAACCCATGAATATGATAAAAATTGAATGTAATTGATAATAATAGCACTGAATAGTACTGTGATTGGTGCCGCTTTGATCTGAAACCCACCTGCATCTTCTTTCTCTGCATTCTTGATGTTTCTACGAATGCCAACAGGTTGACGATAGAAGGGTGCCTGGTTTTCATCAGAGTATGGATCAAACGCATGGGGCTCCACTAAATTTTCATCTAGAGCTTTAGACAGAAGTCTGAAAAAAAAAATTCAAGAACAGAATAGATTATTAACTTTCTAAGTGGTATAAATCAAAAATGATATTCTATATTGTTAACTATTAGATCTAGACAAGATCAACATTATGTGAAGTCAGCAATGTTCAGAATACATATTCAGAGTCAAATTAACATTACTAAAACATAGCAAGAGTATCAGTAAAAATGATGGATGCTCCCAGAATGGCAGTTATAATGCAGGAAATTGATGACTCAATTCATATACAAAAAAATCAATAAAACTGATGGATGCTCCAAGAAGCACAGCAATAATAAAGGAAATGAATGACTCAATATAAAGGAAATTATTGTATTAATTGATGATGATTTCAAATTTCAATGTATCATATGGATATCTAATTGAGTAAACTGTAGAACAACAAGCGATCACAGCATCTTAAACTAAAATGAGTTAGCTTGACCTTGATTAGTTATGAAATAAAACTTTTTATCGTGACCTTGACCTTTCAGAAATGACCTTGCGTGACCTTTGTCCGAAAGCCCTATATCTAAATGAGATTTTCGTGAAGTATGATAAAATTCTGATGAAAGGTGTAGGAGATATAAGTACTTAATGGTATTTTAAGTCATAGTTAATAAGTAACCTTGACTATACAAAAATGATCTTGAGTGACCTTTCTCCAAAAGCCCTTAACTTAAATAACATTTTGGTGGAATTTGATCAAATTCTGATGAAAGATGTGAGAGATATGACCTCGAACGGACGGATGGACAGACACGACTGCCACTATATGCTCCTCCAAAAAATTTCGGGGAGCATAAATACTGAATTAGAGATTTCAGAACTAAATATTTCTTTGGTCACAAAAGAAACATTTTATTGCAGGCTAAAACAAAATCAGGAAAACCTTGAAAGTTTTTCTTGCCATGAAGCATTGTTAATTTGATTGCTGCAATGATATTCTTTACAACTGTATAGATATGACAAAATAATAATTTTCAATTATCAAAGAAATACTGGTATACTTCCATTATTTAAAAATATATGATTAAAAAGCAAAACATCCTTAGCCGTGACTATTACTTCTGGTAATTCAAAAATTAAGAGAAGTGACACAAGTCATTTAAGACATTTTGTAAAACTCTGATAAGAAAAATTCTTATATTCATTTCTTACGAAGCCTCAGGTTTTATCCACTTCTTTTTTGGCTTTTCATTAGCAAGCTTTTCTTTTTCTCCTCTTTCTCCTGATTCTCCAAGATCAGACAAAAGCAAGTCAGTTGAATCCTGTTTGCCATACCAACTCTCTACTAGTTTCCTCATTTTGTCTCGTTCCTCTCCTGGAGGCATTTTTTCTAGTACAATCCACCGTGCTGTATTAGCACTCACTTCCTGCAGCATAAATGCATCCCAGTCATAGTTTTTTCGCACAAATTGTTCCCACTTTAATTGCATTTCCTCCTGTGTTAAATCATCCTTCTCTGGAGGTGTTGCTGATTTGGATCTTTTTTCTACTTTCAGTTTAACAGCAGCAAGAACTTTAGACATATTGTCTGCTCCTAAATTACCCTTCACAGGTAAGCTTTTTTCTTCAGTTTGTTCAACAAAATCTACACTCTTTCCTTTTTGTGCTTGTTTTGTTGGGGACTCTTGAACTTTTTTAAGTGGTGCTTTTTTGCTGATATTTTTTCTTGGAGGTTCTGTCATAAAGAAGCCTTCCACAGATTCTGATTCATCTACTGATGAGATATCATTAACAGGTTCTTCCAAAGATGCTTTCAGAAGAGCTTCTTGATGCATCTCTCTTGCTCGCTCCATTATCTTTCGTTTTAGTGGCTTCAGGTGAGGTTTGTAGGATTTTGTGAGGTTACATGGCATATGCCTCGTCCCTGAATCTCGGGCATTATGCCTACCTGGAGGGATTTTCATTCTCCTAGGTGATGGTATTAGATCTCCTATATAATCATTAAATCAAAACAAATGGTATTAATATCATAAATAAAATATACAGAGCTATGCTGCAATTTACCCTAACATTTCCCTTCCATCGATTCACTGGGTTCAAATACTACAGGTCACCATATAGGTGAACTAATCTTGGAGTGGCATTAAATAGCAAACAATATAAGTCATGTCAATCCAATTCTTGCTGAAAGATATGACACAGATTTTAATTATTATATTACCTCTTAATCATTTCTTCAAATCCAAGAAAACAGTAATGAAAAGTTGTTTTATAGCTTCTAAGCTTTAGTTATACCACTTCTAAATAAGTGAATGAAGTAAATTCAATACATATAATTACTTATACTAAATTCATTAGATTTTAAAAGAAAAACAAAATCATATAAAGCTATAGAGCAAATTTTTAAATTCATATTGTAAATTTCGGTTATTTTTCAGAAAACACACCTGGGGAAAGGGCTTCATATAAGTACTTCTCATCATAAGGAAGCATATGAAAGCAACGCTCCCTGACCACATCTTGGCTGAAGGTCAGATCTGTGCTGATCTTCTTTAGATAATTCTTACTAACTGGTTCAGGAGTTGGATATGTCTTGAACAAACCGGAAGTTGGAGAACTCTTTGTTGATACTCTCAATTCAAAGTTTGTATCTTCTGAACCTAGTTGGGGAACCTTGACTTTGGCAGCACAGGGAAATAAAGATGGAGTGTTTACAGATCGTTGTCCCAACATGATGAATTGCCAGAAATTGTTTCATATATGTTTATATTACAACAGCTGCAAAGTATAAAAAAAAAAGAACATAAAATGAGTTTTAATAATCAATATCATAATTACATTTTATGGTAAGCAGAGATTTCTGAATTGTAAATCCAGTCTTGGCATCACATTTTCACTCTGTCTGTTACAGCATTGGGTAAGGTAAAATTTGCCACATATCAAACCTGATAAACAAGTTGGGCACTCCACTTATTTGAAGAATAGCCCATGAAATGTAAGACAATCTGTTTTAAGAGACAATATTCAAAATTCTTAAAATACTGTACAACTTAACTTATGAAGTTTTCACTGAAGTATAACGCTCAACTTTTGTGTACACTTCGTATTGGAAGAAGAAGAATAACAACTCAAAAGCACACATATTCATGACATACTAAATATTGTTTACATTAGGCGTTAATTAGAGGAAACTACAAAGACAATGATTCCTTTATATAAGAATGTTAGTGGTAAAATTTTGGGGTTTTTATCATGACTGACATATTCAAGTCACATCACGCATGATCGACATAAACATGGTATAAATGTCATCCTGTTCTCAAATTAATTGGCTGCTGGCTGATGAAATAGATAAATCTGACCTAAAAAATTGATACATAGGTCAATGATGACATTTTATCAATAATGACAATATGGACGTAAATTAAAGTTCAAACTGCAAACATTTAAATTTTGTAAGAAGCAATTGAATTGCAACTTTATTGAGAAAAAGTAAAAAAACAGAAGGTTTTCGGTAATCTCTGACTCAAACTGACCCATATATGACTACACAAATGTATGCTAGCATATGAAGGGTACGGCCAAAGGCCAAAAGAGCTGAGAATCTCATACTATAATTTATGCACATTATGAACCAAAAAATTGTCTTGAAACAGGGATTGGCTTGCATATGCGAGGTTAGCACGTGATTATGAAGGAATGCCAAACTACCCAACCCGATAAGGACTCGTGGATGTTGCATTTTTTCTTCACAGGCTACAGTATTGAATCAATACGTTATATTTCTTAATTTCAGTCTTAAAGTGAGTAGCATGAAGCACAGCACAAGAGACGTATATCGTCTGTGTCAACATAATGTATAAACATTGATTTAAAAGCATTTCTTACATTCGAATGGGCATTTGTTTGCCCAAGAAGAAGAAAAGTTCTCATCCATGTTGTTTATCGTTTCCATGCAGAGTATTTACAATCACGCCAAATGTTTGCATTTAAATGAATTTTACATTCCGTACGAAGCTCGTAACAGACTCTGATTTTAGAGTGTAGTCGAAATGCAATCATTTCGATCTAAATAGATTCCTAAAAGAAATAATACAAACACTCTTTGCCGCAAATTTTCGGCCTCCTGGCATTTATCAAGCAATAGTTAGTATAGATCTATTCTAACTATTGCTTGATAAAGGCCAGGAGGCCGAAAATTTGCGGCAAAGAGTGTTTGTGTTATTTCTTTTAGTATATTTTACTTCCCTTTGGAGGACTACTTATTATATCTTAAATAGTTCCTTTTAAAAGAGTTTCCTTTTTAAGCTAGTGTGCCTCGTATCAGATATTTTACTACCATTTCTTGGAAGGAAATTCATGAATTTAGACCTCGTAATCATTGCGATGATATACTTTTATTGTAATATTTCCAAGTTTTGATACCCCCCTTAAAAA
The DNA here is from genome assembly GCA_035048485.1 of Pteria penguin. Lineage (NCBI taxonomy): Eukaryota > Metazoa > Mollusca > Bivalvia > Pterioida > Pteriidae > Pteria > Pteria penguin. The sequence goes on from CM068583.1 coordinate 32,611,895, forward strand.
AAGTCTCTAGTTCAGTAGTTCGGAATTTTGCCTTATTAAAATCCCTTAAGGTACTAGACGAATCCCACGGAGTAAGATACCGCTCAACTGGAGCATACAGTTTTTGTCTGTCTGTCTGTTTATCTGTTTACGTAAAACAGCTTCAATATTGTCAGTCATTTCTTGCAAACAGCAAGAGACAAACTGGCGATGATTAAGAAATCAATTTTATTAGAAGTATCCCCAGCGATTTTTTTTCTTTCAAGAAGAGATTTAACTCTGTTTAAGTTGTAAATTTACAAGAAAAAGTACAAAGAAAAATCATGTTTGTCGAATTCCAGAGTGGATTCGGACTCCTGGATCCGATCATTACAGGACTTTGATAACTCGCACGTGTATTTCTTGTGTGAATATCTTTTTGTTGAAACCAACCATTTTGACCTTGTAGCTTTGACTGTGACCCCGACCTTAGCAATGCGAGTGGGTTGATTAAGTTTCGAGGAGGGATATGAAGTCTCTATCCCTCACGGTTCAAAAGTTAGTTTAAACAATATTTATTTTGATAAATTTTACATACATATATGTATATCTGAATTTACAAAAGGTAGTAAACATCATTGGGATTAGAAAACAAGCCGAAGCTTATATCAATTCTTTTCCCGGTTTAAAAGTTATTGCCAAGATTAAAGTTGACAACAAACAAACAAACGAATAGACAGACAGACAGGACAAAACAATCCTACCGATCTATCGACCCAGGGGCATACAGAATAATAATCATGTGAAACTATCTTTCAATCGGTAAAAGGTGTGGGTGTTCAAAACTAGGATACTCCTCTTTACCCGCCCGCCCCTGAATTGTCAATTTTTCTCACCCTTCCAAGGTGCACTAGATAGAAGACCTAGCTCTATGTTCAGGGTCATTAAGCAATAATTTTTCTTTTTGCTAAATTTTATCGTAAAAAGAATATATTGGAGAGAATATGCAGAAAAGGAATTACTTCGTCCTTTAAAACATTTCAGTGTAGCTCAGGAGGTTAAATGCTTGGTTTATGACCGAGACATCTCGGGACTCGCCGGTGTCCTATGTCTTGGACGAGACAGTAAACATTGAGGCCCCAAGTCACGGGAATCGTGACTACAATTTATACTTATAGGCCTGTTGCACCGAGGAAGTGAACTAACATTAGCTAGATATAGAACAAGAAGCAAGTTGATAAACACAGGGATTTGTATATAATCAATGATTAATCTAAGATCGCTCATACAGATTGTAACTTATTCTGAAAAACATACTACTAAATGCATCTTGATTAATAAACATAACTAACGAAATGACATGAATACACGTAGAATGAGTTCCAATGGAGACAACATTCAGTAGAATTTCAACTTTATTGTGACCACAATCATACTCCTGTATTGAATATTTTACAATGATAGTCAAAGAAATAAAGTACATTTACAAAAAATGTACACTGATAGAAAATAATGTACTAGTATTTGACTAAATTGAACACCACCCTTAAAATGATTGCAGAGTAATGAAAGATTCCACGGGATATTAAATTAATAAAATACCTTATACTAAGGAAATAATTCTTGGTTTCAAGTATGTTAATTAAAATTGCAATGTTTGTAACTAGCTTACCAATATTTGCTTAACGTGGATTATTATGGGCGGAAAATAATGGGAATACCTGAGAGGCAGAGAGAAAACAATATTGACTCTATTTCATTTACATAACCTTACCAACTGTCATATGTTTCACAAGTTTTATTATAAACTATATATAAACATTAATCATGTCATATACACAAATATATACTGACTCATTCAAATCATACATGTATGCTGGATCATTAGTGCTCCGAGCTGAGCACTTAACTGCTTAACCAAATCTGAACCTATGTCAAAAAGGTTTCCGTGATAAGGCAGTACACTAGGAAGTTTGGAGAACAACTGGTTTTGTCTAATGATTTATTGGGTAATATGTCGATACGTGTTTCCATATTGTGATATATACAGGCGATTGATCATGTAAATATGTTCACATATTGATAAATTTGCCTATTTATCATTCTTTACATTTTGAATAAAAACCTTCAGAAACAATAATGTCACAACATTGTTACTTTTTAATTCATATTTCTTTATTTATATACGTATAATGAACCAAAGTATGCGACGGCAATGCAAAACTTATAGAAGGAATCGTCAATTTTATGCACGTCATTATTTAGTTGTATTTGACGGTTGTTTGGATGTGTTTCATTGAAGAATTTATCATTAGGCTAGCGCCTTTATACAAATGAATTGGTAAATAGCTAAATTCAAAAACATCCATTCATGAATAACAAACAAATAAAATTGAATATGTTATATAGAAAATCGGCGATGCGAAAACCAATGCTAAAATCGATATTCAAATATGATGTATGTTAGGATCGAAGGAACCATGGCCGAAAGTATAGGGGATAAAATTGTGTCTTAACAACACAGTAGGATATGTGATTATAATGTGGATGACTTTAAGACAGGAATCAATTTTATCAGGATATTTTCTGAGTTGAAATTTAGGATTAAGGAAAGATCCTATGTCATCTTCTTCAGAGAGGTAATCAATTCGTATTGCGATGAGATGTTATATCAGATGTTTTATTGGATTGTTAGATAAAGACTGGAAGTTGACAGACTTCTTATATTAAATCTACACGTATGCCCTTGTGAAACACCTCTGGCCCGCGGAAGTTATATTGATTGAAATTCCATCGTACCCGATATCAACGCAAAGGGAACACATAACTGTTTTAGTTACCATCCGAGCTATATTATCATCAGTGCTAAAAGTTATCAAAGGTTTCCATTTTCATATTTTGGTAAGTTGTAGTTTTATCTTCTTATATTTCAATTTGCAAATTCTTTCAAAGTATAGCCACAAGGAAATAATCTTATATGAAGTACGTATACATGTTAATTTTGATATGCATGTGTCTGAATTAGGGTACACTTTTCTTTCATAGTAAAAAAAATCATATGAATAAATAAATATGAAAAAAGTGACACAGATCGAAACCTAATACTGTAAATTTTCATTCTGAAAAGAATTTAGACATAAAATATTGTCGCATGGAAGAGAATCTATTTAAACTCAATACTGGGAACGGTTACGTACTTTCTACACAATACTCAAATCTTTTCTTTCATCTCTTTCACTATATCAATGACAAATGTCATCTGATTTAGAATATAGGCTTTTAAAAATACAAAGGAGAATAGAATTGAACACAATAGGGTAAATGATGTGAGTAAATTGTGCTTTTTGTGTCTCGGTACTTGTCTTCAATGAAAAGTGATATAGACAATCTACTTCAATGTTATGATGTGGAAGTGAATATCGAGCATTGTGTTGATCTTTTTTGTCTCGCTCTTAGACGAATGTGGGTGATGCACTGCTGAGTGTCTCTGTCTGCTTGTTTGTATCGTCCATGTCAGCCCACCATATAATTGCTGTTGATACATTTGACAATATATAAGACTTTCGTCATTTTTCATAATCAGTTAAGAGCAGTAAATATTTCTATCCAGATTTTACATTTCATTGATCATTTGATGGACATGCAGTCGGGTATACCTTCGTACTCATCTGTTTGGTCATTCGTCCGTCTGTTCATTCGTCTATCTGTCTGTCATTACATTTACTGAACGGAGTAATAAATTGTATGTATTGTATCAATAGCATTGTCTGATTAATACATTTCGGCAAACTATATCAATAAATTATGAAATATAATTAATATGATATGTTATAACATAATGACTTCCCTAACGGTGGACTCCAAGGTAGATTTCACCAATATTTGTTATTTAAAAGTATTAAGTTAACATTTCAGTTTCAATTTCCATCGGTCTCTCTTGTATAAGGAAATGTTCGAAAACCATACATTATTTTACAAAATACATATTAGCATCAAAGTTGAATTCAGTTTAGTTAATGTTCATTCGAGAAAGTCAAATATGTGTATAATGCTCATCTAAGGGAAGAATTAAATGGATCTTTTGTACAGAGGTAACTGTATAAGTAATTCCATACTTAGATAGATAGATATATTATTGTTTTACGTCGCGCCGGGAATATTTCATCCATATGGCGACGATTACAAATTCAAGCTTTATTCCATGATTAGGGTCATATTGGACATAACATAACATACGTGACTGGTAACCAACAACACGGACAAAACAGGCTGACTACTACTACTACTACTACTACTATGACTACTACTACTACTACTACTACTAGTACTACTACTACTACTACTACTACTACAAATTACTTATTCTCATAACTGAATATAAAATTACAGTGTAGAGAAAATACAATATGTATTATATTACAATATATATACATACAATAGTAAAAACAGCAGCACATGCGTGTGATAATATTTCAACCAGGAGGGTGAACTCTGATTTTTACTACAGAATTAATTCAACAATATTATTCAAAGTCTTACAACTTTTGTTGGTAAACAATGAATTAAACTTAAAAGTGTTAGGGTTAACATAATAATATTTCTTTATATAAATTTTTCTGGTATTAAAATGTCTGTGTCTGTACTACTACTAATAATAAAAATAACAGGCAATTAAATAAACAAGAAAATTTGTCATAAATGAGTCATCTCCTCGAACTATCTATCAGTGTATGTATAGAAAGATTTATCTTGCAAGAAAGTATAGAATATGGAAATTTTAAACCTATAGATGCAGGTATACTCTTGATATAGGTGTGCTTAACGACAAATATCACTGTTATAATAGTTCTCTGCGTACATGTTACCAGTCCTATATTTTAAGGGACTCGCTTTGCTTTAGTTGAACTTACCTATGACACAGTAAAGCATATGTAATGGCGTTGGATTAAAGTACAGTCCTCATCCTATAAAATGTATGCAAGTATATATTGATTGTAGATACGCCTTCAATGTTTACATCACTGCATGTTTGATATGAAAATTAAGATGTTATTTTACACTGCTGGCACGTCTCTGGAAACCTCTGCTTAGTTTGGCGCTTTCTGACCTCCGGCATGAGTTACTTTTGTACCTATCCTTTGCTCCCAAACATCACTTACTCAAAGCTTTATATATGTATATTATAAGTGATAACCTAAATTTTTACTGAAAATAGTTTTTGTTCTAATTTTTGAATTTACTTGGGGGGAGGTAAATACAATCACAAATTAGAACATGACACATTGTTGAACGTACTTCCTCTTTCCTTGGCAAACAGATGCACCTCTTTCGAAAACAGTTTAATCCTTCCCCTTTTCATCTTTTTAGTGAATTGATTTTCCGTACAATCTATTTAAGAAAGTAAAGTATTAAACAGTATTCGACCTTTTCTTCATGCAGGTGAACAGAAGCAAGACCATAAAATTCCACGTAGTGAATAGGGATGTCATACTCCAGAGGGCCAATTGTCAACTCAAAATATGGCGCCCGGGCTTTGATTGAAATGCCGCCTATTGCCCTGGAAGGAGACCACAGGAGAAAGGAGAACATACCTGATCATGTGCCAAGACACGATACGGGCGGAAATAGACAGAATGTAAATCAAGTGTACTACCAACCCTCTCGGACTGCACAACCTTCCCTGACGGTACCTTTGGCACAACCGCGGTACCAGGAACCACTTGTGGTAGAACAGAATCCGCGAATAAACTTAACCGCGCCGCAACTTCAGCGGCCATATGCTCAACAGTATCACACCCCTCCGGCGAAGTACAACACCGTATATCCCCATTCCAATCTCATTCAAAACTCTAACATTGTGCCGTATGATCCTTACCAATCTCAACCAGCATTCCAGCAACAAGCTGTGCCATCATTGCTTCCGGCGGCACCACCAATGTATCCGTCGCCGCATGGTTACCATGGTAATGCAACAATGCACGACGCTAACGGGGAAGTGCATATTTTCTATGGGCCTAACGGTGAAAAACTTCCAGGTCCCATACGAGGGCCTGGTTACCCTACAGATTTCACGCTCGAAGGGACTTTAGAATACGGAAAACTAGTGTCCGTTAAAGTTCGAAACTCAAATATTTCTTATAGAGATCTTCCACAATTTGTTTTGCGAGATTTAGAAAAAATGTATGGAATGATAGAATCAACAGATATAAAGATTGTAGCTCAAGGAGGGGAATATAATATATATTCACAACCGAAACTGAAAGGTCATGAAAGACATATGGGGTACATGTACGAACCGACGCAACCCGTAAGATCCCGAGATATTCCGAGGAGAAACGATTCGGCATCGTATGATCATTTTTACAGGTATTAAAGTTTTACTAAAGACTACAATATTGGATATTTTGATAAATGATGATCAAAAATACCAAAATTATATCAGTCTATGAATTACCTTTTTTTACCAAAACCTATATTTTCCTGCCTGTGATTATCTAACAATAGAGATTGAGATCGACCAACTTACTTATTTTTCTATTTTAGGGATTAAGCTTTGCGAAGGACTAGTTACTCTGTACTCCTCAGTTTTACTGGCTGAAACCGATCGAGTTCATACTCTGTCGCCCGGTATTCGTCCGATCTAAATACTAATTTGTACACTACACAGTATATACATCACAGAAATCCAGCTAATGATGATAATTGTCAGATTCAATTTAAAACCTAATATGACTGCAATGGAGGGCAATTAAATATCTTTGATGAGTATTATCCCTCTTATATCGATAGCCAACCAGAGATGCTAAGAAGTGCAGAGTCGTTTGGTCTGCTGTCCATATAAGCAGATTTAGTCTTACCCCGTGCAGAATAGGAGAGTAAAATGTCCTAGTCTGTTGTCCGTGTAGGATGATTTAGTCCTACCCAGTGCTGATTTGGAGAGTGAAAATGTTCTGGTCTGCTGTTCATATATGTGGATTTAGTCTTCCCTCGAGCTGCATAGGAGAGTAAAGATGTCCTAGTCTGTTGTTCGTATAGTTGGATTTAGTCTTCCCTCGAGCTGCATAGGAGAGTAAATATGTCCTAGTCTGTTGTTCGTATAGTTGGATTTAGTCTTCCCTCGAGCTGCATAGGAGAGTAAAGATGTCCTAGTTCATTGTTCGCATAGGTGAATTTAGTCTTCCCTCGAGCTGCATAGGAGAGTAAATATGTCCTAGTCTGTTGTTCGTATAGGTAGATTTAGTCTTCCCTCGAGCTGCATAGAAGAGTAAAGATGTCCTAGTTCATTGTTTGCATAGGTGAATTTAGTCTTCTCTCGAGCTGCATAGGAGAGTAAATATGTCCTAGTCTGTTGTTCGTATAGGTAGATTTAGTCTTCCCTCGAGCTGCACAGGAGAGAAAAGATGTTCTTGTCTGTTGTCCATATAGGTGGATTTAGTCTTCCCTCGTGCTACATAGGAGAGTAAAGATGTCCTGGTCTGCTGTCCATATAGGTGGATTTAGTTTTCCCTCGAGCTGCATAGCAGAGTAAAGATGTCATGGTTTGCTGTCCATATAGGTGGATTTAGTCTTCCCTCGAGCTGCATAGGAGAGGAAAGATGCCCTGCTCTGCTGTCCATATAGGTGGATTTAAGTCTTCCCTCGAGCTGCATAGGAAAGTAAAGATGTCCTGGTCTGCTGTCCATATAGGTGGATTTAGTCTTCCCTCGTGCTACATAGGAGAGTAAAGATGTCCTGGTCTACTGTTGTGCACCTGAATGTATCTATGTGATTTGAAATTTTCTTGACTCAAATTCCAATATCGTTACCAGCATGAGCACCCCAAATGCCACAATCACAGGACGATAGACTGCCTACATGTGTAACAAAAAAGAAATGTACAGTTGTTTAAAACTAAATCAGAAACCACGTAATGCATGGCAAACACAGCTTTCCTACTCTGATATGTAAACTGTTTTTGAGATATTAGACATTTACATTTATAATTTTGAACATTAAATAACAACAAATCACTTCAGTATTTTCACCATTGTACATCCAACGTTCATTGACTGTAACACTACTACTACAAAATTCTAAAATTAACAATTTTCGGGTTTTTTTTTATATTTGCTTTTGAATATAAATCTTTAGTTTACGTAGACAAAGTATATGTGGAATCAACAGATTCAGAAAACAGGACCATATAATCAACATACATTAGCAAAAATAAGTGAATGAATAAATGGAACTCAACATAACTCATCCATCTTTGATAAACTGTATTTCAAAATCGATCAGAAAGAGTGAAAATATACGGGAGACAGCATTACTCCTTGCACTGGCCCCTTAGTTATTCTGACTTCAACCAATCATTTTCACATTTCATACATACTTTTAATGACAATCAGCATTTTACCTCTGACACCAGTCTTATTGTGTACCACAATAAACTTCTGTCTATTGATACAAACATCTTAGAATAAATAAAACAAAATATAGATTGCGTTTCTTTGACAATATTTATATATAAGCCTAAGGGAGCAACCATTCTATCTTTATATAGGTCCGGTATAAAATAATCCGGAGATTTAGTTGGTGAAAATAGAGGTGTAGTGGTAGTGGCCCGAAGGGCTGCTGAAAATTTTGGATATATATATATATATATATATATATATATATATATATATATATATATATATATATATATATATATATATATATATATATATAATATATATATATATATATATATATATATATATATATATATATATATATATATATATATATATATATATTCAGTTTACATATCAGGCACCCCATATGCACCCCTAAGTTGCTCCCTAATGGAATGTTGAATAGCTTAATATATTTTCATGTTAGAACTGAAATCAACTTGTGCATCATTATAACATCGTGAACACTTGACCAGTGTAACATTGTACAGAAGTGAATAATTTTACATACATAATTTATCTCATGGATTTCTCTGTCAAATACTAGTAATAACACATCAACTTCTTATTACATTGAATTTTAGAGCAATTGTTTGATTTTTACAAGAGTGATGTACTTAAGATGCCCGACGAAGGAATGTAAAAGATCGTGTTATGTACTCCAATATGTCCTTTAAAGATCTTTAAAGTCCTTATATTTCTGCGTTCCCTTAGGGAAATATTTGATGAAATTGGATAAGATACCAGACTAATGCACGTAAAAAGCTGTTACGTAATCCTAAATGCCGGTAAAGACAATGTTCCCTAAAACAAATATGTTAATAGATATGTACACATCAGCTTAAGGAAATAGATCCATTAACCTTTGACTCGCCAGTCTCTGGTTTAATTTTGGTACTGTTCGACGATATTTCTGTAAGATAAGAGTTTTGTACGATAAGAGCATGAAATTGACATTAATACCAGTTGTCGGTGTTTAGTATACGAGAAATTGATGACTCCGAATTTCTATTCATAATAACTATTCTCCACACATAGATTAAGAGGTGTGTATAGTAAGAAACCTATAATGTCTGACGTGGAACTGTCAACCTGAGCATCACAGGAATCGTGGGTGACAGTTTCTGGTAGTTTTTGTATAACCTTACTTTGTGTTTTGTCCTTTACAGGTGAGACAAGATGTTAACAAGTATATCCTTTTCGTTTTCATGCCAGGACTGTTCATCATATGCACGTCTTAAAGCACGCTCCATTGCAATCTTTTTCCACGTGTTTAACACGATATACATGAGTGATTGCTGGTCATGAACCCGTACTAACAACGCTGTATTCATGTATTTATAGAAAAAGTATGATTTATTTACATTGAATATTGATGAATAAATAGATACTGTATAACAATAAAATATCATCTAATTTTTACATCTGGTTGTTTGATTTATTATCGTTACGGCAATCTAATTAAAACAATGCTCGCTCCACATTTTAGCTTGGATCGATCATGGGACATATTCTATGAACTTCTCATTTGAACCTAAAAAAAAGAATTATAATTAACATATTATGAATGTAAAATTAGAAGACTATCAAGACTTTTGTAAGTGTTTTCATGTACTATATATATAAACGTTTTAATGACTAATTTTGGAGATATCACAGTATTTTAATGGAGAAGTCTTGATTTGGCAATAAATGAATAAATAAAACAATAAATCGGTAAATAGACAAGTAAAAGATAAACTTCACAAATAGACATTAAATGAATTAAAGTAAGGAATTACAGTAGTATATATTCTTTCCCCTCTAGCAATTGTTGAAATAGGGGGATCAGTGCTTTACAGCTTTTATTATCCTGTAACGAAAGGCATCATCATAACCATCAATACTGAGTGTCCTCTAACGAAAGGCATCATCATAACCATCAATACTGAGTGTCCTCTAACGAAAGGCATCATCATAACCATCAATACTGAGTGTCCTCTAACGAAAGGCATCACCTTAACCTTCAATACTGAGTGTCCTCTAACGAAAGGCATCATCATAACCATCAATACTGAGTGTCCTCTAACGAAAGGCATCATCATAACCATCAATACTGAGTGTCCTCTAACGAAAGGCATCATCATAACCATCAATACTGAGTGTCCTCTAACGAAAGGCATCACCAAACCCATCAATACTGAGTGTTCTCTAACGAAAGGCATCATCATAACCATCAATACTGAGTGTCCTCTAACGAAAGGCATTATCATAACCATCAATACTGAGTATCCTCTAACGAAAGGCATCATCATAACCATCAATACTGAGTGTCCTCTAACGAAAGGCATCATCATAACCATCAATACTAAGTATCCTCTAACGAAAGGCATCATCATAACCATCAATACGGAGTGTCCTCTAACGAAAGGCATCATCATAACCATCAATACTGAGTATCCTCTAACGAAAGGCATCATCATAACCATCAATACTGAGTGTTCTCTAACGAAAGGCATCATCATAACCATCAATACTGAGTGTCCTCTAACGAAAGGCATTATCATAACCATCAATACTGAGTATCCTTTAACGAAAGGCATCATCATAACCATCAATACTGAGTGTCCCCTAACGAAAGGCATCATCATAACCATCAATACTGAGTATCCTCTAACGAAAGGCATCATCATAACCATCAATACGGAGTGTCCTCTAACGAAAGGCATCATCATAACCATCAATACTGAGTGTCCTCTAACGAAAGGCATCACTATAACCATCAATACTGAATGTCCTCTAACGAAAGGCATCATCATAACCATCAATACTGAGTGTCCTCTAACGAAAGGCATCAACCATAACCATCAATACTGAATGTCCCCTAACGAAAGGCATCATCATACCCATCAATACTGAATGTCCCCTAACGAAAGGCATCATCATAACCATCAATACTGAGTGTCCTCTAACGAAAGGCATCATCATAGCCATCAATACTGAGTGTCCCCTAACAAAAGGCATCATCATAACCATCAATACTGAGTGTCCTCTAACGAAAGGCATCACCATAACCATCAATACTGAGTGTCCTCTAACGAAAGGCATCACCATAACCATCAATACTGAGTGTCCTCTAACGAAAGGCATCATCATAACCATCAATACTGAGTGTCCTCTAACGAAAGGCATTATCATAACCATCAATACTGAGTGTCCTCTAACGAAAGGCATTATCATAACCATCAATACTGAGTGTCCTCTAACGAAAGGCATCATCATAACCATCAATACTCAGAGTCCCCAAATGAAAGGCATAAAAATGCATCTTCTTACGAAACCAAACAAATAATCACGAGGAAACAGTTCGATTTCATCCATTCCATCTTTAAAAACGCTCAGGTATAGGTCCCATACTATGACTGTATGTATAGGCTCATTACAATTTTCGGTTAGAAAGTATTTTGTTTATACTTTGACGCATAAGTTGTAATTATCCACTACTATGTATATTAGTTAACCGGATTTCATGTAACGAATAATTATATAAACTTCAGATCTATTAGCAGATTATAAAAACTTTTCCCAAGTTGAATTTCCATCAGAGTTTTAATTAAACAAAGTGCGATATTGATAAACAGAATATAAATCATTCCCATGTTCGTTTTACATTTGTATATATTTATTTCATTTTAAGATTTACATTTAAACGTGGTATTTTTGGATTGCAATTTTGAGTCTATCAATAATAAATTCAACGTTTAATTAGCATTAATTTCCTTATTTTTTATCTTTACTTTATAGTATCGTTAAAATATCACTGATATGTTGAAATATTTTTGTACCATATATCATGTAAGCGAAATCAATACAGATTGATTGATTTTTGTTTAACGTCACACAATGAATATTCCACGTATATGGTGACGGCATCTGCCTGATGCGGGGCATACAAATTTTGACGTTTGCAACGGACCCACCCGAAGCAGTGAGGGATCTTTAACGTGCCATGCATACCACGACACGGGGCCTTGGTTTTTACTGTCTCATCCGAAAGACAGGACACCGGCATGATCAGAGCGGGACTCGAACCCCGGCCTCCCGATCAGGAGGCCTGCGGGATACCACTAGGCCACGCCGGTTCCCAGTATAACTATAAGATACACGATCCCTGGAGATACTGGTCCTAGCTATAGTGACAAACCTGTTCCTAGTTGAAGTCAGATTAATTGTTATACGTACTCAAACAAACCAAGAAAGCAGGCAGGTAAAAAGTTGAAAAGGTGACGTAAGCGAGGCCGAGTTGAAGGCCGAGGTGGTCGTGTTAAAGCCATAATTCGGGCAGTGGTGGTATCTCACCGGACTCCAGACCATAGTGATCATGTTAATATCTAGATTATTTATATTTATACATAGTCATCGAAATTGATAGTCCTGGGTGTGGTGTTAATACGTTTTTGTAATAGTCCTGGGGGTGGGGTTAATACGTTTTTGTAATAGTCCTGGGGGTGGGGTTAATACGTTTTTGTAATAGTCCTGGGGGTGGGGTTAATACGTTTCTTTAATAGTCCTGGGGGTGGGGTTAATACGTTTCTTTAATAGTCCTGGGGGTGGGGTTAATACGTTTCTGTAATAGTCATGGGGTGGGGTTAATACGTTTCTGTAATAGTCCTGAGGGTGGGGTTAATACGTTTCTTTAATAGTCCTGGGGTGGGGTTAATACGTTTCTGTAATAGTTCTGGGGGTGGGGTTAATACGTTTCTTTAATAGTCCTGGGGGTGGGGTTAATACGTTTCTTTAATAGTCCTGGGGTAGGGTTAATACGTTTCTGTAATAGTCCTGGGGTGGGGTTAATTCATTTCTTTAATAGTCCTGGGGGTGGGGTTAATACGTTTCTTTAATAGTCCTGGGGATGGTGTTAATACGTTTCTTTAATAGTCCTGGGGTGCGAGTTAATAGGTTTCTGTAATAGTCCTGGGGGTAGGGTTAATACGTTTCTGTAATAGTCCTGGGGTGGGGTTAATACATTTCTTTAATAGTCCTGGGGTGGGGTTAATACGTTTCTTTAATAGTCCTGGGAGTGCGAGTTAATAGGTTTCTGTAATAGTCCTGGGTGAGGGGTTAATAGGTTTCTTTAATAGTCCTGGGTGAGGGGTTAATAGGTTTCTTTAATAGTCCTGGGGTGGGGTTAATACGTTTCTTTATTAGTCCTGGGTTGGGGTTTATACATTTCTTTAATAGTCCTGTGGTGCGGGATAATACGTTTCTTTAATAGTCCTTTGGGATGGAGGTAAATATTTTCATATGGAAAATTATGCCCTGCCAAGACATAGAGATGAAGTTTTTAAAAAGGTGTTTTATGAAAAAAGGATTTTATGGCTGTCAAACGAGGTAAACGAGAATTTACATTTATATATACTTTAATGCTTAATATCAGATTGGGTAGCCAAAGAGTTCCTGTGTATATAGCTCAATTTTTTTTTTCTTTTTTGTAAATGTTTGGTTTTTTTTTGTTTGTTTGATTATTGTTTTACGTCACTCCACGATTATTTCATGTATATGGTGACGGCATCTGCCTGATGCATTGCATACAAATTTAGAGCTTTGCAACGGACCCACCCGAAGCAGTGAGGGATCTTTTACGTGCCACGCCTACCGTGACACGGGACCTCGGTTTTTACTGTCTCATCCGAAAGACAGAACACCGGTGTGCCCCGGGCGGGAGTCGAACCCGCGACCTCTCGATCACGAGCCGAGCACCTTATCCACTAGGCCACACCGGCTTTTTTGTAAATGTCAAATCCATTTACACAACTAAGGGTCAAATAGGAAGGATTGAATTGTCCGTCTTATGGAGAAAGAGAGGCGAATTTCCTACGGTCTTTCAGTATAGATCCCTTTATAACGAAATATTTCATATACATTTTGTTTTCGAGTATACACATTGTTAATATAGCATATGTTTACGCGATTGTACATATTGCATCGATCTATTCCCTGTCCCTTTAAACAGAACACGTGGGTCAACAGGTCTCATTAGTTTATTTCCCGAAGCTTTATACATGTATACATACGATAAGCATACTACCGTAGGCAATTGTATATGACAACAAGTCACTGATAGTCCAGAGGGATGGGCCGAGGATTTGAACCCTCCCTAAGATTTGACAAAATATCTTTTCTTGTCATGATTGTTTAAAATAAAGTTTACACCTAAAACAAGATCAGAAATAGGTTTGGAGGTCACCTTCTTTACAAAACTTTTGGGATCCCCCGTCGAATCCGCTGCAGATTATGTGCCGATGTATGTAGAGCATGTAAACCTTACGGATTTAATACTGCGCATTGTCATCTATACATTATAAACTTATCAAACTGAGTTTTACTTTCAACAACATAATTTATGTGACCGCCAAGTAGAGATAAACTTGGTGGCTGTCTTGATCTACAAATAGTCCATGCAACTGTATATACATTACTGGTAGAAGTCAAAATATAAATGTTCATCTGCCCGTTCTTTCAACTATCGTTGTGTAATGGTGTCTGTCGTATTTGATCAGATATCATTATTATTTCAATATGGATCAAATTCATTGAGCACAGCAGGCTCTTTAATGCATGTACGCATGTGCACCGGTAAAAATGCTGACTGTCATGGTTCATCTGTGCTTCATGCATACAACACGGTCAGAGTTAAATAGTAGAAAGGTCAAGTTCACGCGATACACGGAGAAGTACGTACTGAGTGTCTCTAAAACAGACCACGACACGTGATCACTGTGATCACCTGTACAGGTAAAATGTTGTCTATGGTGCGCCGTACAGCGCATTCATCAAGAATTTGATAAAATTAATATTTAACTCATGTTTAGTTGTTCTACGTTAACACAACACCATCACCACCACCACCACCACCACCACCAACAACAACAACAAAGTCTTAAGTCTAACTGGAAGGACTTATCTCTGTAAGTAACAAAAACATTTTTGAAAGGTCAGTTTCTCTCTCTTGATGGAATAAATTTATGTAATATATCAGTTTTGATAATTCTATGAAACAATATTCTTTTTTTGAATACTGTTCATTATTCAGTCTACTGATATTGAAAAAAAAGTCTTTAATTGTAGTGAAATTTTGAGATAGGAAAATACAGAAGAGTTAAATACAATATGCCGAGATTAATTTAATATAAATGTTGACATAAATTTGTATATACTGTAGCTCAGTTTGTAGAGAAGTTGACTCAAAACAGAGAGGTTCCGAGTTCGAGTGACTCATCAATGTCCTGTTTTGGGGATATCACCCGTCGTTGTCCTATCTTTCGGTTGAGACTCCTTGAGGTCATGTCTCCCGGATAAGACTCGTCACTCTCCTGTCTTTCGTATGAGA
This sequence comes from Pteria penguin, assembly GCA_035048485.1. Classification (NCBI taxonomy): domain Eukaryota; kingdom Metazoa; phylum Mollusca; class Bivalvia; order Pterioida; family Pteriidae; genus Pteria; species Pteria penguin. Next base: position 32,627,657 of record CM068583.1, read on the forward strand.
CTCGTGATTGTCCTTTCTTTCGCATGATATTAGTAGATGTCTCGTATTTCGAATGAGACTTGTCGATGTCTCATATTTCGGATAGGACTCGTCATTATCCAGTCTTTCAGATGAACTTCGTCCTTGTCCCGTCTTTCAGATGAGATTCGTTGTTGTCCTTTCATATGAGATTCGTCGTTGTCCTGTCTTTCAAATGAGATTCGTCGTTGTTGTTTTTATTTTTCGGATGAGACTCGTCAATGTTTCATCTTTCAGATGAGATTCGTCGTTGTCCTGTCTTCAGATGAGATTCGTCGTTGTCCTGTCTTTCGGATGAGACTCGTCGTTGTCCTGTCTTTCAGATGAGATTCGTTGTTGTTCTGTTTTTATTTTTCGGATGAGACTCATCAATGTCTCGTCTTTCAGATGAGATTCGTTGTTGTCCTTTCTTTCGGATGAGACTCGTTGTTGTCTGTCTTTCAGATGAGACTCGTTGTTGTCCTGTCTTTCAGATGAAACTCGTCGTTGTCCTGTCTTTCAGATGAGACTCGTCGTTGTCCTGTCTTTCAGATGAGACTCGTCGTTGTCCTGTCTTTCAGATGAGACTCGTCGTTGTCCTGTCTTCAGATGAGATTCGTTGTTGTCCTGTCTTTCGGATGAGACTCGTCGTTGTCCTGTCTTTCAGATGAGATTCGTTGTTGTTCTGTTTTTATTTTTCGGATGAGACTCGTCAATGTCTCGTCTTTCAGATGAGACTCGTTGTTGTCTTATCTTTCAGATGAGACCCCTCCATGCCCTGTCTTTTGGATGAGATACGTCGATGTCTTGTCTTTGGGATGAAAGTTACCATTGTTTTGTCTTTCAGATGAGATTCGTTTATGTCCTGTCTTTTCGGATGGAACTTGTTGCCTTGTCTTTTTGATAGGACTCGTTGTTGCCATGTCTTTCAAGTGAGATTCATCCATGTCCTGTCTTTGGAATAGGACTCGTCTTTGCCCCGTATTTTGGGTGGGATCGTAAAAACCAAGGCCACGTGTCACGGTGAACATTGGCACGTGGAAGATCTTTTATTGCTTCCATGGCACCGTTGTATATGTCTTAGTTTCTGTACAATACATAAGACAGATGTCGTTATCATACAGGTCAAAGAAATTCGGTAAGGTATAAGACAAGAAACAAACACATGTGATAGGATTTGCACTGATAGATGCACACGGTCTGCCTTGCATCATAAATAAAATACAACCCCCATAAACAATAGTCTCATACTTATATGTAAAGGAAAACCATATAGCGATTGATTCTCTTCGTTATCATACGCTTACGTCAGGTGTCATAGTGTATCGTGTGCATTAGTCTAAAGATATGAATCTCTGTAACAGTAAGTAGTGCACACGTACCACAAGTATTCACTCTTTACTCAAGTGACATTGACTAAAACATTGAATAAAAGAAGTTAATCAAATAAAGAAGTCCTGATCGACAAAAATGCTCATTTAAGATACAAACCAATCCCTGTATGAAGTTACTAGAAGGTTATCACTGAACATACAGTAAAACAAAACCGGCGTAGCTCAAGAACCAAGGGGTTCCGGATTCGATCTCCACCGCTGACTCGTCAGTGTTCTGTCTTCTGGATAAGACTGAAACCGAGATCCATGTCACAGTACATTGACACGTTAAACGGAGATCCATGTCACGGTACATTGGCACGTAAACCGAGGTCCACATCACAGTACATTGGCACGTAAAACCGAGGTCCGCGTCACGGAACATTGGCTGGTAAAACCGAGGTCCATACATTGGCACAAAAACAGCGGTCCGTGTCACGGTACATTGACAAATAAAACCAAGGTGCATGTCACGGTACGCTGGCACGTAAAATATCCCTTCCTACTACACTGGTGGAAATTTGTGTGTAATGCATCAGATAGATGCCCTCACTATGTAAGCGAAGTTATCCTTGATGTGACATGAATTAAAAAGGATAAAACTATCATGTAGTGTATCAGCCAATCACACGTTTTGATAAGAAAGCTTTGTTCGAAATGCCACAGAAATGCATATGCTTATATGGTCTAGCTATATACTACAGAATGGCCATATATATATATATATATATATATATATATATATATATATATATATATATATATATATATATATATATATATATATATATATATATATATATATATATATATATATGTGCAAAGAGTTGTCGTTCGTAAGAATGGGATATATTTTCTCCCAATTTTTTTTACTCAACTCATTTGATGCAGTCATCAAATGGAAGACATTATTCCTCAGTTGCTGATGACATTCAGCAGTGTCAATGTCAATCATGACAAATTTCAGGAAAAGTCTGTCATAACATGGTTCGTGACATGGATTTTATGGTTGTGTCTGCAACATCGGAAGAACAGGAAACACTTCTGTTGGATTCGAACGTCGATCACTCTGATCCTGAGCTGAACATATTCACCTCAGAGCATATATATATATATATATATATATATATATATATATATATATATATATATATATATATATATATATATATATATATATATATATATATATATATATATATATATATACAATGTATGTATAAACTTATAGATGCAGCGTATGAAGATACCACACACTATGCATTCCTTTATCACAAACGGATTTCCATATACCTACATATAAACTCGGTGAAGCAAAGCTTTCGACCTTGAGTGTATAGGATCACTCTTCTATTTAACTTCCAGCTCGTGAGCGCTATATATACAGACTAGTGTTTTTAAAAGGCGTATAGCGTGTTTCGTCTCCGTTTGGACAGTGGCTGTCGATTTTCCTGCATTTTCATACATTTCTGTGAAGTTAAATAAATATTCTAGGAAATTTGTGGGTATGATTTATAAAGTCCTATGCAAAAGTGAGATAGAGGAGTTGGAAGCGACACTGAAAACTAAACTACCCGGAACATCAAAGGTAAATAAATAGAACACAGAAAGAAAAAGGTTTCATGTTTTGTGTTGTTTTACTCGTTATCACACGTTAATTTTGTTGCTTTAATTTTGTACAAGAGTTTTATTTTCTACCCTATCAAGTGGTTTTGTCAAGATGTCATTCCTACAAAATTTACTGATAGGACAAACGTAGTGAATGTCTGATATTTGATTTTCTAAAGAATTTACCGTTGTATGCATCGTTTCTTTTTTCTTTCTTTCTTTCTTTTTTTCTTTCTTTCTTCTTTTTAAAGAATTTACCATTGTATGCAACGTTTCTTTCTTCTTTCTTTGTCATAATACGACATGGGTGCAGAAAGAGTCAATATTTGATATTGTGCAATGATTCTCCGAGAAATCCAGGTATGACACAACAGAAACTCTGATACTTACCTTCCCAAATAGAATTTATTGGTAGAACGAAATGTCAAAATGCAACTACAGAGAGTACCATTACCTTATAAGACATAATAGTATGATGTAATTGCTCTGTAGGGAATCGATCGTAACCTGATCTGGACACGTAGATCCAAGCTGTGTAGTTCTTACGTAGTTATTATGTCTATATCGACTGATTTATAGTATATTTTTACGTACATGTATTCAAAACGGTCTTTTTACACAATTTATTAACATTCATTAAGAGGTTGAACTTCAAAAGAAATTTACCTTTAAATTTAAAGGTATTGTCCTATGACATATTTGTAATTTGGAAAATTAAAACATGCATGAATGACTATTGCATGTTTTAATTTTCCAAATTACAAAAATGTCATAGGACAGTATGTCTTATAAGTGATAAGAGGGAAAGGACTGACTGTCGGACAATAAAAACACTAGTTGTATGACCAGTCTGACATCAGTTATGTTTTGATTTTTGAATTTACTTTAAGGATGGTAAAACAAAATTTAAATATTCCACCAAATAAATTCAAAAATTAAAACAAGACACATCTATGAATGCCATGGCATAAATAATTTAATACACCTAACGTTTATTTTATTCTTAAAAACCAGATTTAGGATTATTCCTTTACATTATTAATCAGTTGAGTATTGTCTGGGTTTTGCAAATTTGTATCCATATACAAAAATATTATAGTACATAAAATGGCATTTTACCAATATGACGAACGATATATGAGAAAAAATTACGAATTCGCTTGCTAGAAACATTGATTGATTGATTATTGTTTTACGTCACTCTATGATTATTTCACATATATGGTGACGGCATTTGTCTCATACATTTTATAGAAATTTAGACCTTTGCAACACACCCACTGAAGCAGTGAGTGATCTTTTACATGTAAAACGATATTCAATCAATCAATTTCCCTGATACATATACATGTACACTGTTATAAACCACAGTACCACTTTACAATATAGTTTTTGATCAGGGCCCGGCGCCATAAACTGAGAAAATAGTTAAGTCAATTATTTCATTTTAATTTATACCATTACCAGACGTTCAAATAATTTGTCATGGAGAACGTTTTAATTCTTTTTATCGATAGAATAAACTCAATAAAATCCCAGTTATTAATTCATCGTTGAACAGAAGAATATGAAATAATGACTTAAGTATTTTCTCAGTTTATGGCGCCGGACCTAGGCTATTTTGTATACGAGTTCTGAGCCTCTGACTATATTTCACATTTGTAGAGAGAATTTCAATATTCATTGATATAAGTAATTAACATATATAACTTATGCTAAAGATCTGTATACGAACGAACTGCACTGATATGAATCTAGGAATTTCCCTTCCTTATTGTTAAGATAAGGCAATCTGAAAACTATCAGTGTATAGAAATGATAACCCTATATTTATATGCTAGTAATCACCCTGATCCAGATCTCGGGGAAAGGTCAGACCGTGGACATACTTTATTTATCATTATGTAATATAAATATGTATATAGATATATCGGTCCTACCGAAATACACTTTGATCCAGTGATAGTTGAAATATTACACTATAGCATATGCATGTACAATAATCAGTAAGAACAAACTCAAACTTCGTTTACTGTTATTTATTTGTTGATAACATTTTCATGCCTTTTCCCTATAAACATCGCAGTGGGCCAATAATACATATATAACATTACGTCCGTTCGTGTATGCGTGCGTCCGTATGTGACATGCAATTTGTCCATAAACCGGCAAAGAAATATCTCGCTCGGCTTTGACATTACATCTATTTTATATACATTATCGTACGTTCTTATTTATTATTACAAAGTCGGTTTGGCTCAGTGGATGAGATGCTCGATCGAGAGGTTTCGTGTTCGACTCCCGCCGTGTTCACACCGGTGCCCTGTCTTTTGGATGAGACAGTAAAAACCGAGATCCCGTGCCACAGTAGGCGTGGCACGTAAAATATCCCTCACTGCTTCGGGTGCGTCCTTTGCAAAGGTATAATTTCTGTTAATACACAAGGCAACCATATACGTCATCACCATACATGTATATGTGAAATGATAGTGGAGTGATGTTAAACAACAATTAATCAACCAACTATTTACCTAAAATCTGATTACATACATAAAAATTAATACAATAGAGAAAAATCACAGAAATACCTTGAAAATGTGAAGTTCAAAACTAGCAAAGTCTGGAAAGATGTTTAAAATATGATTTCAGAATAAAACCAATCACAACACCCATCTAGATCTCTTTCTAAATCAATCTGATACTTTTTTTTCGAGCTACGCAGCCCGTTTGAAGAAAAGTTTTTCAAAGGACCTAGAATCTTGTCGCTCCGCCCTGGTCCATCCACTGAAAAACAACAATGCATCAGACAGATACCATCGCCATATACATGAAATAAATGTGGAGTGACGTAAAACAATCATCAATCAATGACTGTACATTTTGTCTTTTTCAGATTTTTTATGTCATCAGGAATGTAGTGCTTGGTTACTTGAACGGGTTTGAAGTGATTGTCGACAATTGGCCAAACTTTTCGTGTATTCTTCTCAGACCAAGGTCCAAATCTGAGGTATGAATATATCGAAAGAGAAGTCATTCCCTTTATACTGTTTGAATATTCATAAATTTAGACAAAATGAATAGAATTCTTCTTTATTTTAAACCTACTTGTCTTAAGCGGGAGTTTAGTAACTATTCTTATACAGATGCAGAGCTTATATTTATTTTAATAAGGCTTGAGAAGTTGTCAGTTCGTTATATATGGCCATGGTTAGGAAGATCTTGATACTATGTATAAAAATAATGAAGGGAAAAAATGTTCCCGTTTCGTTTCAATGTGTAGTAAAGGAATTCTGATCATCCACTTACGATGTCAGCTATATAGAAATAAATGAAAAAGACACATCGTATGGGTGTAATAAATTTAAAGACAATCTAAATGATATCGTAGGTGAATTTATTTTTGTTTGACCTACAGTTTATCCTTCAGACAACAAATGTAGGATTTGAATATGCTCAAGTTCCTTACCTTCTGGATGAAGAAGTTATTATATTTTCACCATGTCATTATCTTACTGAATTTCTGTAGACTTTCGTTTTTCTTTATCATCATCTAATAGACGCTTTCGACGTTACTGCGGGACTAACATTTTAGTTGGCAAAATGATAACTGTTCCCGCAATATGACGTCAGAGACAATCAATTTTTATGGGAAACGTTATCATTTCCCAACTAAAATGTTAGTCCCGCAGTAACAGCGAAAGGGTCTATTGAATTCCTTTAGATATCCGCATTTCCCTGGCATTATATCACTGAACCCCTATTAAGGTGATAAAAAAAAAAATAGATCTCACAATTAATTGTCATGATCGTTGTCCGCGTCTCCATTCTCCCCACTCCATTCAGTATGCTTTATGTATATTATGTACAAAATACATCTGACTGTAGGGGCAGGCTTGGTGGAGTGGGTAAGCGCTTGGCTTGCGGCGCCGACGATCCGGGTTCGATTCCCGTGTTGCGCCACTATGTTTAAGAGGTTGGTTACCTCCTGCTTCCAGATCGCGATATAACTCAAAAATTGTTGAAAGCGACGTAAAACACCAATCAACCAACCAACATCTGACTGTTATCCGGTCGACTTTGTCGTATGCGGTCCTTACTCAACACTTACTAAATGGTGAACACGAAGAATTTGAAACGTAAGGTAGGGAATTTCTTCATACACATTAGTTTTGTATGAACAAAGTTAAGTATGGATGGCCTCTTATGACATGTAATTTCTCTGCATGTGTGCGTTACGACAGGCTTTACTTGTATATATTCTGATGTCAGTATTCGTTCTTAAAATTAAGACTGTTTCAAGGAGACACGTATATATAATTTCCTGTATATTTATCTTGTTTTAGGTACTTAGTTATTTTCGCTTTACCCACATCTGTCATGGAACAAGTGTGTCTGCCCTGAAATATTTTTTACAACGCCCTGGGCTGATCAACTGGTCGGAACCAATCAATTTTACCGGTAAATAAATTGAAAAGTAATAATAGGGAATCGGAAAGAAATAACATATAAATGTAAAGGAGATATTGGATATACTTCATTCTTGTGATAAACAGAACAAAGAACACATTTTACAATCTTAAACACATTCTAACATCTCCATGGTTATCGAGATTTCCTAAGTGTTTTAGTTTAAATATTTGTTAATGGTAAAGTTGGTTCAGAATTTAATGGCAAGGATATATTTTCAGTAGGAATGATTAGGAGGATGATTTTCTTTAACAGGCGTCCCAAACGATCTCATCCCTGCATTAAGTGAAGTTTGTCGGAAACATGGTGGTGTACTGCAATCCAAGGAATCCCGGCTGATGTATGCGTGGTCAAAGTGTGACCCTCCGTGTATCCCAGAGTAAGTGACAATCCCAGTGTTTTGTTGGACGTCTGCAGGTATCTTATCGGACCATTTGTTTGCTTTTTACTCACCAGGAAGTCTATTCCTAATAGTGTGTGGTTTTAAGACATAGCAAACTTTAGTCGGTAAGACCCCATTACCATGACAGCCCCGTATGTAAGTATTGTGTATATCCACAGGGTGGCCTCATTTCCACCGTGTCGACTTGGGGGGAGGGGGGGGGGGTAAAGCGAAACACACTGTATTATGAGACGAAGAAAGGGAGGATTAAATTATAAAAAATCATGGATGTACTGATTGAAGACTTTCTTTTTAAGACACAGTTTCTTCAGTAAATGTTAAGAGTTACAGTTGCTTGAGTAACCAGACAAATGATCATTTCTGAACAATCCCGACTCAGCTCTATTTAAGTATTCCTCATAAATAGATAACAAAATTCGATGTTAATATGCAGTTAATTCAATATGACGCATTTGTGGCAATGTCTTCGTTTTATTATTCTTGTGTAAAAAAGATTATCGATGATATTTGTAAAAGCAAAGCTATCGATTTGATTGATAATTTTACTTGTACACGCGAGTTTGCGTGCGTCTTATGTTATCTGGACACGTGTAAATAACATGGCGATGTAGACAAAAGCTGTTATCGATGCCATTACTTATGCTTCTGTTTTATTGATTTGTAGCCCGATACTCTCTGACCATAAACATATGTCTGTATCCGCAAGTAGAGGATACTGTCCGAGAGATTTCCTTCATATAAATTTGAGTGTTCACGACATAATCAAAAAGTCGCAGTGGGTTTAAACAGTATTTAATATTGACTTCACATGTAAACTATATACCCAGATATACAATATTGTGGATTGAGTGACAAGTCATTAAACTTGCGGTATACAAATCTGTCTCCAAAATTTAATATCAAATTGCAGCAAGTATTAAAAATGGCGTTTCAAAATTTTCAAACTCTGTAAATTTAAATAATATATATATATATATATATATATATATATATATATATATATATATATATATATATATATATATATATATATATATATAAATATATATATATATATATATATTTATATGTGTGTGTGTGTGTGTGTGTGTGTGTGTGTGTGTGTGTCATTATAGGTTATGTCAATATTCTGAACGACAGAGAAACATTTTACATGTGAAGTACAGTAAATCATAGCGATCATTGGGAATAACAATGCACCCTTAACAACAAATATATTCTTTTTATGTGCGTGAAAAAGGTAATCGGATATAGATTATAAGCATTTTAGCTAGTTTTACATCGCGTGGTAATAGTACTTCCGTATTAAGAAAACACCGGTGTTTACCTTCTCACCTCTTTTGTCAATATTAGATAATGTAATACTGACATTTACTTCCTTCCTTTTTTTCTTTTTTCTTTTTTTGAATTGTCATTCTTTCCCGTTGTTTGCTTTATCGGGTTATGCACTATTTTACCCTTTTCCATGATTTTAGTGCTTTCATTTAGATATTTGTCTTCGTCTTTATTCTCCTTATATACCAATTCAACTGTGAAAACACACAGACATGGCTCAACAGAAAGCGCCCGATCTCGTCATTTCTTTTTTTTTCTGTATTTTTGTGATGGAATTTAGAAGTGAATCGGCTTTATTACATTATTAAATATATCAGTCTTTATCCGAATCCATTGCTTTTTATCTGATAAAATATACGTTAATTCATATAAAGCATTCAAGGAGTTAACTGCATATAATGTCACACATTGATTCTTTTATATAGGGTCTTATCTTTCATAGTTCGATCAATATTTTATTCATCGAATTGGTAATGGCAACGTTTATTTTCTTCTCTAATACTCATCCGTTCTCTGCATCACGACTTTCGTTTGAGTCCGACAATAATAATAGATAAATAGATCATGTGCAGTACCTTCAACGCATTGGAAATGATGTTTCAAATACCAATGATGAAGGTTACAATATAGTTATATACAAGCGTAGCTTTTTAAAAAGCTTAGGTTGCAATCGGAATAGCTTTAAATCTTCAAGTTGTTGGTCAAAAAGCCAAATGGCTTTATGTAAATAGGAATTGCATGTACTTGATTTTAAAACCATCTTTTTATGCGCGGCTGTGAATTTTCTCGCTAAAATTTCTAAAGCCACGCCTAATTTTTTCCTTATTAGGAAAGTAGCCGTGCCTTTTTTCCTTTTTAGGAAAGTCTCTCGGATGTTCTCGTCAATATTTGGAAATAAGTTGGTTTTTGTAGTGAGCAAATCTTTCTTTTTTTTTTTAAATTGTGAACATTTTATAAGATTTATTTATAGAAATCTCAATATCTACAGCAGAATTATGTGCTAATACTGTTTCTTAGTACTGGATTATTACCCAACATGCCACGCTAATGGAGTTTGCACATGCGCTCTCAAAGCGAATTTTCTATCGTAATATACAATCGGCCGAGGCCGATTGCAATCAGACACCCTCTTTGTAATCTGTAATGGTTGATATATTTTCTTTCGGTACTCACAGGAACACTTCATCTCTCGTGTGTTTCAGATTGCCGAAAAACCTTAAGCTCGCGTCACTAAAACCGGAGCATGCTACAGTGATGACGGAACATTGGACACAACGTGGATCCAGGGAAGATTTGGAATCTTATTTCCGAAGTGTGATCACCAACTTTGACAGCAGTTGTCTAGTAGATGAAAACGATCGTCTGCTAGCTTACGTCTGCATGCACTTTAACGGCTCCATGGCAATGGTTTACGTCAGACCTGAGTACCGGAAGGAAGGCTATTTTCATCTTCTTCTTAGAGATCTCACACACAAAATATTAGCCAAAAAAGACATTGCCTACGGTTTTATACCTGTGAATGACACTTCTTTGATAAAGTTGTGTAGGGAAATAGGATTTGAGTGGGTGCCACAAGGTAACATGACGTGGAGTCGATATACCCCAAACACGCAAAAACAAAACAATTCCACAGTACACCAGTCAAATATGACTAGTAATGAACTGAATTTTGATGACCTCTCCACTGGTGTAGCCAATCTTCTTCTCAACACCATGGTAAACATGTGATGGCATGATATATCTGGTGTTAAGAGGTCATGACACTTTCTTCGCTGACCAATGCATCTCGGGAGCTTCTCATGGAATCGGTGACCAAATAGCTTGTCTGTGTGAACCACTGCTATCCCATATCATATACTATTTCATTCTGTATTTAACTGGGCGCTAATTCTTTTGTCATAGAACTATTTCGACAGCAACGTTATCTAGGAAAATTTTTGGCCAAAGTTATTGTCCTGTTATTTGTCGAATCGTATATATTTTTTAAGTTATTATTTAGAATTCTTCACGGATAAGAACTATTTAATGTTCTGACATGGAGACAATCACAATCTGTATAAGATACAGTGATATGTATTACGAATGCATTGGATATAAAATCCGATTGCTGAATAACCATCTCATTATGGTGAAATATCGAAAGGCATTTTAATCCAAAGTGGCGGTGTTAGAATGAAATTACAGATAAAGAGAATGCATGCTAAATCGACATGCAAGCGAAAAATCTTTGATAATGTTCAATTATATTGATAATTCAACTGAATTTTAAAGCATAAAGATCAATCAATATCTATGCAATGAAACGATATGAACACAGTTTAACAGAATACTAATTTTTCTATCTACTGCAAGATCTTACAAATAATATACATATATATTTACTTACAACTTAACAAGATTGAAGAAATCTCATTTTTCGTAGGAGGTACTAATTCTTTTGTTAGAATTATTTCATTTCTCTGTGACAAGAAATGACCAAATTTAAAGTTCACTATTGCTTTTTATCTGTCATTTGCATCTCGGAGGCTTCAATAAGTTGATTGTTTGTCCTTGAATATAACTTTTTTGCTTTTTGCATATGATTATGTATGAAAACGTGACTGTTTCTCACCATATCTCACCATGGTCAAATTGACAATACAAACAAGAAAAGCTTGAGTTTGCAGGACTTATGATACATTTGTAGCACAGGGAATGCGCTTTTGTAGGATAAATAGACTAAAGTTTGTAATTTTTTTCTTATTAAAAGTGAAAAAGCATTCAAAATGATTCAATATGTTCATAAAAATAATGCTATTTCGTGATGTACCATGCTTCACTTCACCATAATTTTGGTCGCAAAATACTTTTTAAAAAATATGAGCTATATTTATTTATTTTAAATGTTTTATACATTTCATATTGATTATTGATTGTTTGTGTTATTGAAATTATACATTAAAAGAGCTCATAAAACATATTTTATGTTTTTATTATCGGTGATATGTATTGGATTTTCACAGCTGTTTTGCAGTTATCAAAATACACTCGAGGTTTGCTCAGAACAATAGATTAATACAATCTAGCACTAGTTTGAGTTCCAGATAGAAATAGATCAGTCGAGGGTTGGATGAATCAACAAATATCAACCGAAGCTTTAGCCGAGGTTGAGATATGTTGATTCATCCAGTCCGAGACTGATCTTTTCTATCTGGAACTCAAATTAGTGCTTGATTATTTTTCTCGCACCTCAGCAGCTCGATGTAAGCTATAGCTATTTTTAATGTTTTTGTTTACTTCCTTTGATAGCCGAATCACTGACTGAATAAAAAGAGAGTCCGCCGCAATAAAATAAAACACCATGATATGCATGAAAAAACTTTATGTTTTAATAGGATTTTTCAACATCAAATTTAACTATAACACACAATGTTGACTATCTCTCCGACGCAAAAATCGGGAGTCGCCATTTTTCATTTGTTTGTAAACAATGCAGACGACGCGCGGAAGGATACAAAGTGTTTCGAATAGAATTTTCTAGTACTGATAAAAAAAAAAAAAACGGGATTAGTCGATCTCCGGTGCGAGAAAAGAATTTGCAGAAGGTAGTGACAATACTTTATACAGGGGATTCGTATCTTAATGGAATTAGTGCTGTCCACGACGCACTTTATTGACAGAAAGTATGAAGGGCAGCAGTCACATTTCACGCTAAATCCTGATCATGTTAATATATAATCAACATCTTACTTGCTGCACTAAACTTGTTGGCGCGAATATAAAACGCATATTGTATGTTGCGGCTTCTTCCAGTTTAAAATTAATGTAAAGGTCTGATCTTGCTCAAATGGATGTAAATGCATAAGTTTGACGAGTCCATGAATATAAGTACGAGAATTAAATTTCGGGGAGTTTCAAACATTTACATTTTTACAATGCATTGTAGATATCTTACTAAAGATTCAATACTTAGTCAGTTTGCATCAGCGAATAATGTCATAAACAATAAAACCTAAGGCAAAGATACTTACAATGTATTTAATACAATAATGTTAGAACAACGTAGATGAAATAAACTTGACAGGAGGAATTAGAAACGACGAGGTTGAGTATACAGATTGTATTAATATGTTGGGCGTCCATATAGCGTGTTGAGCTCAGCAGCAATAGCGTCACTACTAATTACAGGTCAACTCCATACAATTATTCCAAGCGATAGATGCATTGTAATATTCTATATTGCAATTTGGACTCGCTGTAACAGTTTGATTTTATTTGTGTAATATTATTCTGGAGTTATCTTTCTTTACCCAACCAATCTGTGAAGGTTGATTACAGAACAGTGCGACAAATCGGGATCAATAATCAGTATGTATACCTAGGTCTCCTCGATTTTTGTTTCTGGGTATCATTCGTGATACATTTTGTCAAAACGACAAAACTATTTGTAAACTTTATTGTAACATTGGACCTCGGGTTTTACAGTCTCATCCGATAGACAGGTTACCGACAAGACTCCGATGGGAGTCGAACCCCGGACCCTTTAGTCACCTCGGGTGTTACTGTCTCACCGGAGAGATAGGATACCGACAAGCCTCCGATGGAAGTCGAACCCCTGACATTTTAGTCACAAGAAAAGCACCTTATCGACTGAGCCACGCTGGCTCAGTTATAGAAATGAGAAATCTCTTTTCGGATCAGTCAGGAATGCATATCCGGTTGATGACATCTGAAATGAGAAATCTGTTATCGGATCAGTCAGGAATGCACATCCGGTTGATGACATCTGAAATGAGAAATCTGTTATCGGATCAATCAGGAATGCACATCCGGTTGATGACTTTTGAATCAAGTAAATCATTATACTCTTATAATGCTTAACTAACAAAACACTGAACAATTCCTTGTGTATAATTAGGCCTATATGTTCTCTACTTTGATCGTAGATATTGCTTTTAAATGTGACAGAAATATATAAATATAGCTAATTATGTGAAGCACTAAATTATAGAATTGGTAATTTTGCCTCAGGGGATTGCCTTCTAAATTATTATTCCTTTTTCGATGCGATGTTTAGTAGATTTTGAATCTTTTAGAGTATAATTAGGAACTTGAGAAGTACACCTCTTTTGCAGACCCTGTAATAATACCTTTTACCATTTGAGAACTTAAAGAGACTACAAATCGCTTATTTCGTTTGTTTTTTATAAAATACAACAAGAGTAACCGAGTTTGACCAAGTCTGCCACAATATCTCTAAGGCGAGCATCCATATCTAAGGCGACTATCTCTATGGCGACCGTCCATATCTAAGGCAACAATCTCTAAGGTGACCATCCTTATCTAAGGCTACTATCTCTAGGGCTACCATCCCAATCTAAGGCGACTATCTAAGACGACCATCATTATCTAAGACGACCATCTCTAAGGCGACCATCCTTATCTAAGGTGACCATCTCTAATGCGACCATCCTTATTTAAGGCTTCTATCTCTAGGGCGACCTTCCCTATCTAAGGCGACTATCTCTAAGGAGACCACCCATATCTAAGGCGACTATCTCTAAGTCGACCATCCTTACCTAAGGCGACTATCTCTAAGGCGAGCATCCTTATCTAAGGCAAAAATCTCTAAGACGAGAATCCTTTTTTAAGGTGACTGTCTCTAAGAGACCATCCTTATCTAAGGCCACTATCTCTTAGGCAACCAACCTTACCTAAGGCGACTATCTCTAAGGCGAGCATCCGACCGTCTGATATAACCGCTAGCTTGAATGGTCAAAGATGATGCTACTCAAATTCTGTGAAAATGGTCATTCACACGCGTATTAAAAGGTAGAGTGGAGTCTACGAAAAATGTAACATAATAAGTTATCTACCTCATTAAAATTTCAGATCAATAGTAACATGATTTTAATACATCAGATAACATTAGTGCATACAGTTGAACGTTCATAAACATCACTCGATTCATTAGGGTCTATATATATTTTGCAGCGCTTTAGTCCAATATTAAAGGGGATGAACACTGTAGAGAATTAGGCTTTTCTCAATTTGAAACTGAATGCAATCAGAAGCTGATTTCCCTCACATTGGAAGAAAACTAACAATCATTCTACTGATACACATCCCTAAATAACTCTATGAAATTCATAAAAGGATTTCAGAGATATACAGGAGTAAACCCATAGAATTTCAACCAAATGTTGTTACTGACTGAATATTGTTTGTATTGTTTATTGGTCGAGAGCAGTATACCGTATTCACGCACGGATCCAGAAATTTTGTTGAGAGGGGGTCCTCCCCTGTGGATTTTCCGAGAGGGGGTCCATTCATGTTTTTTGAGTAAAATTACTAATTTTACATCAAGAAAAGACTTTTCGCAGAATCTCAGGGTAGGTCGATAACACCCCCCCCCCCCCCCCCAGTCTACCGCTCTGGATCTGTACATCATCCATCATATCATAAATTAATATATAATAAATACTAATACAGGTCAGTAGAGAAAGTCTTTAATAATTAATCAATGTAAGATGAATAAATATATAATTACATATGAAGTCTTGGAAAAAATAAAAACATTCTCAATGAATTTGCCTAGACTACGTTATTACTTTTGAGCTGACAATTATTTTACTTTCAGACTGCGGGTCTGATATAAAGCTATATCTTTTAAAAAATTTTGGAATACGATGATAATGAGAACAAACTAACTACAAGGGCTGATTGATATGTTGTGAGCCTCATTTGAATTTTGTCGGACATATTGCAGTATTTTTCAACATTATCCCCTTCGGTATCTATACACTTTTGCCAGCGGTGTTAAAGAGCCTCAATGCCACTTTTAAAGAACTCCTTTTCTTTGCTGTTCAGAAAGTCATCCACTGCATGTATGACGTCATTATCGGACTGAAAGTGGGTCCCGGAAATAGCTGTTTTCAGTTTTGGAAATAGATGAAAGTCTGATAGAGCAAAATCAGGGTCCGGCACCTTAAACTGAGAAAATACTTAAGTCAATTATCTCATTTTAATTCAATCCATCATCAAACGTTCAAATATACTGTCATGCAGAATGGTTAAATTCTTTTTATCGATAGAATAAAACTCAGTAAAATCCCATTTACACTTATCAATTCACTGTTGAACAGAAGAATGTGAAATTATGACTTAAGTATTTCTCAATTTGCCATGCAAATGCCATGACAATGACCGAATTGTGAACAGGAGCATTGTCTTAATGGCAATGACTGACTTGTGAACAGGAGCATTGTCTTAATGGCAATGACTGACTTGTGTCTTAATGGCAATGACTGACTTGTGAACAGGAGCATTGTCTTAACACATATTTAGTGAGCTTTCCTCGTCTGTCAATCATAACAATATCATGGATTTATTGACCATTTTTAGGGTTGCCACAGTGACAGGCCTTCCAGTATGGGGGTCACACTCAAGGCTTCCTGCCGCACTTAAATTCCGCAACCCATCTTTTCACTGTAGCATACGAAGGGGCATTTTCCCGTAGTGTTGCTACTATATCATTATGGATATCCTTAGGTGTTAAACCTTTTTATGCAAATATTGGATCACTGGTCTTTGTCCATTTTGCAAAAGCCACTTGTATTGCTTACTTTAAAGTGCTACCTCGTCGATATAAATTGGCCAAATAAGACCAGTCCTTGGGTACACGGCCTTATATAGCCATAGAATAGTAGGACATAAAAACAACATCCCGGCGTACCCCTTCAATACGAAACTCACAACATATCAATCAGCCCTTGTACACGGATAATCACGGATTTCAGAATATCCTTATATCTACCAGGCTCAATATATAGACAATGCGAAGATAATCTAAATTTAACCTCCCCCATCAGAATCAAATGGTCTTCCCCTTAACAGACACATCCAAAAGAGACAGTGTAATAATAATAATCAAATTCATGTTTGTACATTTTCCTTTCTGTGTAAAAAGATCTATTTACGTTTTAATAATAGTTATGTTTGAGAATATCCCATATTAGCTCAGCGGAAGTCCGAGCTGGCAGAACTTATCAACAACCTCCATTTTTTCATCCTCATAATACCCAACATCACCCTTTCTAAAAGTGCCTTCATTTCTGAAAACCATTATTATTATTATTATTTTCGTATATTTACAGGATTAAGGGGCGATAACCATATCATTGGTGCACATCAATAAAAAAGCAAAACCCCTTGTTATTCAACATGCAGAAAATCAGTCTCTCAATCCTTTGCATACAACAGAACTAGAGTGGCGAGACTATCTCAAATCGTGAAACATCCACATTATAAACAAAGAAGTGGGAAAGTTTACCATCTAGGAGGGAAAGTTCACCATCTAAGTGGGAAAGTTTACCATCTAGTAAAACAGAAGATTTTATATTGCTATATTATGAACGTAATATTCTTTATTGTGTACCTCCTGGATTAAACGAGAAAAGTTTGTTCCACATATTTACCCGATTAAAAGTATCAAAATGCACGTTTGAAATCAACAAAGCAATATCATAACTTGCTACTGTTAGAGAAAAATATTTGTCTTGCAATTGTTTAAGAGGGAGGGGCGAAAATTGTATATTGGGATGATCTAAAACCAAATTTGTCATCTGTTAAAATATCATTACTTACAATTATGTTCATAAGACGCTTGTTTGATGTAGATGTAGTTTTGTCAACTACTCTAGCTGTCAAGTATTTAATAGAATTCGCAGCACTACCTTATGAATCAGTACAATTACAGTTTTACGTAAAGTCTTTGGAACTGTTCAATACATAGCATTAATTAATACAAACCGATATTAAAATATCTTTAAATTACATATTAATTTCATCATCAACACCATGGCTCTGAGCATTCTTTCGTAGAATTTTCTTCCTCCAATTCTGTAGGACCATTGTCACATGCAAATGATTTAAAGCGATTACTAGTATGTAAGTTATTCAGATTTATATTAACCGGAGTTGCATTCTTTCTAACTAATTTTGAAAACCTTTATACATTTTATCATATCACCCAGTTGATTTGATTCCTTTCTTTAAATTTTCTTCTCATAAATCTTTTTATACTTCCAAAAATACATTGCTTGTACGGATATGTTTCTATTAATTTCACCCAATATCTTTTTTTGTAGTACACAAACTTCTTAAAATTCTTTGCCTAAACATGATTAATTATGCCCTGTTCGCAGGTAATGTGTGAAAATCAGCTATCGAGCAAGATACTTCTTTACATAAAAATCACACAGTGATCTGTCCCTTGGAAAGTTCATTATCATTTATACATTGAAACAACTAATATATGTTACTTTCTAACACAATTTGCTTTCATTATCCATGTCTCCACTCCACCGATCTGTTTTATAGGTTTTCCTCATCACGATTCACTGCCTAATGAACATCATTTTTATCTTTCATGGCAGAAATATTCATTACCATTAAACTCGATGTTTAAAGGTTCATGGTCAGGGTAAGTATTGAAATTACTGACAATAAACTATTGAAAATAGAGAGAGAGTATGTACTGTAGCTTATGTTTTTTTACAAATGGGTACTATGGAAAACGGAGATTTCAGAGACAATGCCCATCATTTTAAGTCTACGCTTAATTTCAAGTCAGTCATTAAATCATCCTACGATTTCTTAATTCTTAAATCCACAGCCTATTAGTCTAGAATTAAAAAAAATTTCTCGATTGAACGAAAATTTCATTATTGCTTTCTGCTTACAAAGCAGCTAACAATTATACTTTTATACATAAAATGTCTGGTAGAAGAGCTGGGTCTTCATTCAGTGCTTGGTTACCCTTCTTACACAATTACATATTTATCCCCCAAGAGGTATCGAATAGCCATAAATAAGTTCTCAGTTCATTTGGTGTTCATACAGATGAATCTCATCTGAAATTACAGTACCATCATTAGATTCCTAAATCGCACAAAACCCAAGATAAGCATCGACTCATTGCTGGGTTTTTTAAGACTTACAATAAGCTTGCTTCCAAACTGCTGAAAAAATTTAACAAAAATCAAACATGGCCCTCAGACATACTGCTCTACTACTTACTCCAGAAGCAGAATCAAACAGAAGTGGATCCTAAAATTCTTTTACACCACATCAAATCTCTAATAATTAATAACATCAGTAGCCATAGAGCTTTTCAATACTTTGTACTGGTAGAAGAGCTGGGTCTTCATTCAGTGGAGAGCAAAATTTCCTCTGTTGTTCAGAACGCACTCACTTACAAAAAAGGTTTCACACATGTACATGAATATATTTCGTTTTTAATTCTAACGATACATGCTTTCTCAAGAAAAGCTCTGCTTCCTTTGACAAATATGCTGTATAGAAGGTCATCAAGATGTTGGTAATTCTAATACACAGCAGTTAATATTTTCGTGCTTTTTGAGGGAATGTTCTCCAGCAAATTTGGGATTTCAGTGGGCACTAATTGCGACCCACTTCTTATATTTTCTATACGCATATGAAGTAGAATTCAAATAGGATCTGCTCTCCAACCGTAAGAATGGGTAAACATCCCGATTCAACTTTACATACAATACTACATTAAAAGGTATGTATGTTCTATATTTATTACATCGACGTAAAGCATCACGTAAGCGTCATCTATCCCAATGAATTCAAGAATTCGAAATAAAAGTTACAACATCTTCCTCTTCGTACATCTATAAACTCTTGTCACTTAGTGATGATGGTTTTTATACACCGTTTTTGATATTACTCTCTATACGACCAAGGTCAAGATTTCAGTTTAAGTACATGTATTACAAACTTTCCTTCCTGAGTAGCAAAATACCGTCTTTTAATTCACAACTTCTACGTTATATTATGGCATGTTCTTAATACGATGATTACATCCTGGAAAATAACTTGCACAAACGAAGTTACTCACATGTTAGGAACGTCTGAAATTTTCACGGAGGAAATTCTATTGTCGATATATGTATCTCATGCAGTTTGAGGTTCCTTTCTCCAAGATGTTTACCGATAGTTTGGGTATTATCATATATACATCTTTGTGCGAGTAGGAGACGATCATTTCTTGTTGGCACTTGGTCTTGCCTCAGTTTTTAATTTTGGGTTCATATTCATCATGAATTGGAACTATACAAGATATTGTCCTTTTCTTTAAGAATTTTTAGAGTGGATTAACACGAAGTTACTTCTTCCTCTTTCTTTTGTGCTTAATCTTTAAATGATCTGTTCATTATAATTACAAATGATACTTTATCTTACAATCAAATTCTACTTAGTTTTCATTCACCAACAATCAAATTTAGAATCTGCTTTATTTTTCTGTAGATTGCATACAAGTGTTCAGTTCAAAGTATTTAACATTGATGTTACTCATTTCTACTGTACATACATTAACATCTTCACTCGTTTTATCTTCTATAAACCTGAAAAAGATATAATGTGCATGAAAGGCGAGAAGACATACTTCTTATTTGTATGTCTCAATAGATGTCTAGAACATAGTAGAATAAGAAGATAAAAAGGCATTAAAATCATATTCAATAGTAATGCATTTGTGGTACCAGTTAAAAATAATCTGAGATCGATAGCCGTTAATCATCCCAATAAATGCTATGTAAAATATATTTCGCATAAAGGTTATTAATATGATGCCCGTGTGGTATTTGTTATTCTTGAATTAAATTTAATTGAGGGCATGTTAATTACTGGTAATAACTCCATTGTTACAACAGGACACATTAAGGTGCGTTTTCCTTACAAAGAACTCTCCTGAGTTCTGTATATAATGGTGATATATAAAACGTGACAGCTGTGTGACCGACCATATCTCAAAATGGTAATTTGAAAATACACAATATAGCCTGAATTAACAGTCATTGCACAACTATAGGAATTGTTTTCCACTTCTGCGGACTACCCTACAAGAGCAGATAACCCATCCTTTTAAACTGGACCTGTCATCCACAAGATGATGGAAGATAGGATACACACGCTTTACTGAAAATGACACTGAAACAGTGACTGAATTGATATTGAAGTCATTTTGTATTCATTGACGTAAATCATTTCTAGCCTTCTAGAACTATGGTTGTTGATGATGAACGAAGAAGTACATCTTGGCTACTCTGTTTTTAAAACATATATTCATTGATTTATGTGTTTCAAATGATATTCATTGAAATTTAACGCTTAATGTTTAATAAATTATTATTAGTTTTCGGCAGCGTAGTGATTGAATATAGTGGTGAGTTGGCTCTTCTTTGAAATGGGTCCAAATGTTGTAATACATACAAAAACCAGTCTAGGTTTACAAACAACCATGTTAGTAAAGGACAGTTTTAAAGAAAAAAATAAATTTCTATTGCTTAGTAATCAACCTTGCTTCTGCTACTGAAATGCATTTACGCAAACGTGAGGATGATTCAGACTACATATAAAAGAACTGGCAAATTTGACACAAGTTGGGAAAATTGAGCATGGAACTTTCAGACGACAGATCTTGGGTAAATTATTCTTGCCGATCGTTTGCTCAATCTTTATATACGTTATATATTTGCTCCATTTGATGCCGAAATGCGTAGAATCGTGCCAGCCATTCCGTTTACGCAACGTAAGGAATTGTGGTCCTATCATTCATATATTGCCACTACTTGCGGCCAGGACTAAGTCAATTTTCTCCCATAGATTAATTTGCCCTTAAATTGACCATTTTACGTTATGTTGGAAAATGGACAAAATCTAGGTCGCTTGACGTTGACGTATGTCGAGTTTGCTCATGACATCATAGTAAAATTAAGCGCGAAAGAGGTCGTGTAGCTTGTCATCCATCCCCCCCTGGGGATGACAGGCTGATCATTTCACACCTCTTGCAAGGATAACTCTGAAAAAGAGATGTTACATAAAGTCTATGGAATTTAACAATAGTAAAATTGAAGTCGTCCTGTTTGTAATACACTGAAGTAATCTGTTTAACGTCTCTTCCGGTATTCAGATGGAGATCACAGTACAAAGCACAGGAACTGGATTCCGTTGTATTTTCATTTCGAGTACTTTTAGAGATATTGTGTGCTCGTATGTATTAAAGACTTTATCATTTACAGACAACAAATCATCAAGGTATCTGAATGTTAAATTAAAGGTCATTTCCAGTTGCTACCTTTGCTGACACAGAAGCTTTGGCAAACATTTATCTTCATACTAATATATTGATATCTGTGAAAGCCCTTCTTTGTAAAGGAACAACTATTAATAATGATAAAGAATTGGTTTATCGAAAAGGATAGTTGTATAAAGACATAACGGGGCAGCTGCTGTTAATGTTTTTTAAAAGTTCTTCGAAATTTATAAAGGAAAAGATAAAAGCATCTGAGTCGTGGTATATCAGAAATCACCACAGAAATGCACTGTTTATAACGTAATAATTTACAAAACGCACATTAGAACATAACAAAAACTTACAATTAGAGTGCAGTTGCGACACCGACTTAATTAGGACGGTCAGTAAATGACAATAGTCTATCTATTTGTGTGGTTAACTGCTTTACGGGTCCACCTGCCACTCATCAGAAAAGCAGCATAATCAAAGGACATCCAAATAAAAATCTATAAATAATCCGCCATATAGAAGGCAAGGATCAACAAGTTGAGAGATCGTAAAAACATAAAACACGTATAATAATGCAGAGTAAGACAAAAATATAAAAAATATATAGTTGACATGAATAGGAGTAAACCGTGCTCTGCCGATCTAGCAGTGAGCCCAGACACTTGATCTGTAGGAGTCCCTACTAACAGTGAGATGGGACAAAGTTCAGGATCATGTCTCCTCTGAAAAAGGTTTCAAGGCCTCGTCATATACATGTAGTTCTCACCGCCTTGTCTTTATGATGATCCGAAAACCTAACTCCAAAAATCGGTTGAAATATATACTTCATTTTAAGATGAAGGAGTATCTCTTTTATGCACAGATCTGTCCAAAAATTTGTTCCTCTGGTCAGTACTTTCGACATCGAACATTACTGAATATACATCAGTTGTCGAAGCATTGAATAGTGTTTAAAACTTTTGGAAATTTAATGTAAGCAAGGTAACTCTGTCACTATATATTAAATATATATATTAAAGACACTCAACAAATACCGATTTATAGTTTTCAAGTATTTCATCCTTGGAGAGTGCATGCGTATATATATATCATGATTTTTGCTTGTTTTGTTATTATTTTACACAACTTTACAATTATTGCACTTATATAGTGGCGGCACTTGTCTGGTGCATTTCTTTTTAATGTAGTCAGTCCTGCGCTACGCACCAACGAGAAGCAATGAGAGATATTTGATATGTCTCGGTTGTTTAATTCTCTTTTGCGGCCACTTTGGTCTTAACACTGCTCTTCTAATATTTATATATTATCAGAAATCCAATCATTTGGCCATGAGCATCACTGAAGAGACATAAGTTGTCGTAATGTATATCGCTGGTGCACAAAAATATAACGTATATATGTTCTAATATTTATTTTTACTGTTTTGTGCATATGCATCCACATATATTTGTGTGCGTAATTGTGCTGTATAGTGTGTAAAATATGTTTTATTTATGACTTTTATAGCAAATTACCGTAAAATGAGCGGAATGGAACTTTCGATAAGCGGCAACAACAAAATTGAAAAATACTTTTTGATTTAAAGTTTTTGTTTTTAGCGTTACCTGTACATTCCAGGGTGTTCAGATTCAGAAACTCTTTTATTCGACAAGTTTTGCTACCACATCATTTTGCTAATGAGTGAGAATATATTCTTTTTAAGATTCTTTGTAAGATGTCACACTGAAGCACGTAAATGTGAAAGTTCTATACAGGATTTTCAACAACGCTGCGTCTTTTGATGACTAAAAGCTTGGATTCCGAATGCAACATTATTATTTTACCTTGTCATGCACGATATCATTCATGTTCCTCATTACCAATTATAATAAGTTTTATTCCTCTGTTGCACATCATCTCTATGATTTTAAAGTTTGTCAAAGATTATCATAATCAAAGCAACATAAAACACACCTAATGACTTCCATCCATTATCATCTAGTACTAAATACTACTGCTTAAGTTTGGGCCATTAGGACAGACATTTAAAACGCTTTTGCTTAAGTATAAATAAATTATATCAGATAATGTATATCCTGCTGTAAATATAATTTGTGTAACAAATACTTTTTTATAAGTTGATACGATAGTCAGTTTAATGTATGGTATTGAGTTTTGAAATGATTACTGATGTATTAAAAATGTGAAGGATAAAGCCGACATATATATGGGACAACCGTTAAGTCATTATTTTCATTGAAGTCAAAGAACATTAATGTATGTAATGAAATATTAGTAAGTAGAAGTAGTTTTCTACTTTTTATTTAATTATTGATAAAGGCTTATTTACAAAATTCGTAACAAATTAATATATTAGTATTATTGATAACTGCTCAAAAATACTCGTAATTTCCTGTTCCTTGTGGTAGCAAACAAGTATATCTTTAAAATTTTCTCAAATTTAAAATGTACCTGCATGTGAAATTAAGTTTAGGGGAGGAGGGTGTGACCAAGTGGCCATTAATTCAAAATCCATTGGCCACCTGAAATTTTAGGGCCCTACATCATTTCTGTACTTCTTCTATTCATTGAAATGAAAAGTTGAAAATGTGCTTAAGATATATTTATTTCATTTGTCAAAAATTGAAAGACATCAATTTTTTAATAACCTTTCACATACTTCATGAGCTTCAACCCCACCTTACTCATCTGTGTCATATCCATCATATTCATCCAAATAGTCATTGTCATGTCCTTTCTCAATTAATCTCTCATCTACCTCAGTCTTTGCCAACTCACAACCATCGTCTTATCGTACACATCAGGATCTTCTATATCTATTTCATTTATGTCATCATTTTCAATATGTATTACATGAAACCTCCTTTGTGAGATTGCCTTCATATTCCAGTGTCCGATTGCATCTACAGGATCGAACTCCTTGACTGGAGCTGACAATAACCTTAGATTTAATGTGTTATGACCTAAACTGCAGTGTTTGTCTTTACAGGTTTTAGCTGCGAAAAGCCACTATCGGCTTCTGCCGCATTTAAACGTCCAGGACGCAAAGCGTTCTCTTTTTTTGCTGCTTCTCCCTTGACCCTTAGTAGAATCTTAGTCATATAAGGTGTTAATACAACATAATTCTTATTCATCGTGAAATGTGAAGCTCATGCGCGGATACAGAGGGGGGTACCGGGGGTCTGGAGCCCCCTGTCATTCGAAATTTTTACAAAAAAAGGTAATATTTGGGCATTTTTGGGGTTGGATCCCCCCTGTTTAAGAGAAAAATTTACCTTTTTTGGTTGGACCCCCTCTGACAAAAAATTCTGGATCCGCGCATGAAGCTTACTTTCGGTGGTTCTCCATCACAAATATCTATTTCATGTTTCATTCTAAAATCTTATCGCTGTATAGTCTAAAATGAACTTTCGCCATGCGGGAGACCAGATTTGATTAGTTACAAGCTACCACTATAAAACTATGGTCCAGTGCGAGTAGACGAGCGGTAAGTCCTCCCTATCCAGGTAAATACGAATGAAAAGGATACATGAATTTGTTTTGGACAACCAATGTTCTGCAACAGATATTTTGCTTACTTTGTATATACATGTATTTGCATATAAACAATGGATATTTGTGGTTTTATATAAGATACACATGTAAAATGTATTACTTTGGAATTTTCATGGCGTCAAACAAAGGTAAATCTGAAGTACTTACCGTTTAAGACAGGAAAATAATCATGTAATGCCTAAAGCCATGACTCAAATAATTTATATTTAGAACTTCCATATTTGTACTGCATTCCAAAAATGCACAAAAATCCTTACAAACAACGCTTTATCGAAGTGTTCCACAAAATCTGAATCGATGCTACTCAAAAATATTACCAGAAATTAAATCTGGCCTTCATAGATATTGCGAAACAGTACATCCCAGAAGTGGAATTAATCAAATGTGGATCCTTAAAAATTCAAAAGAGTTGTTAGAACGTCTAAAATCAAAACATTTTACTAAAATTCACTCCATCAAGTCTTTTGACTTTTCGACTCTTTACACAACGATCCCTCATCAGAAGTTAAAAGACAGATTAGCGGAAATTATTCAAAATGCATTTACTAGTAAAAACGGAAGCCGCAAATTCAAATATATAGTAATAAGCAACGATAAAACTTACTTTGTTAGGGAAAATTCTAATTCCAAAAATAAATACAACTGAAACAGCTGTCATCCAGATGTTGAACTTTCTTATCGATAACATTTTTGTGGTGTTTGGAGGTAAGGTTTTTCAACAAATTGTCGGCATTCCAATGGGTACCAACTGTGCTCCGCTTCTGGCTGACATATTCCTTTACTCATACGAAGCTGAATTCATTCAGTGTTTGCTTTCGCAAGGAAAAAAATTGACTCTTGGCTTCAGTTTTACTTACAGATATATAGATGACTTGCTTTCAATTAATAATCCTTCATTCGCGGATTACCTTAGCGTCATCTATCCAAGTGAACTGGAGATCAAAGAAACCACAGAAAGTAGTAATTCTACTTCGTATTTAGATATTATGTTGTCTTTCGACATTAATGGTCAATTGAACACCTCACTCTATGACAAACGTGACGATTTCAATTTCGCTATCACAAACTTTCCTTTCATAAGTAGCAACATTCCATCATCGCCCGCATACGGCGTATTCATATCTCAGTTAATACGTTATTCCAGAGCATGTTTAAATTACAATGACTTTGTTCTGAGGGCTAGGCGACTTTCAGTTAAGCTGCTCAACCAGGGTTATATATGTGCTAGACTAGCAACGTCACTGAGGAAGTTCTACGGTCGTTACGAGACTCTTATTACTCCATATGATATCTCGTTATCCAGACTTTTAAATTATATTCTGGACTGAGACCGATTCCGATCATTTTACACAGATTTGACACCTTCTATATTAGGAGGTTACCTACTTCGATTTCTCCATATATAAATACATATGGAATTTACACGATTTGACTCTTTCTACGGGGTATATGTGACGGGTGTTGCTAGCAAGCAGGTGATGTTCACTCCCCGGGCACCTCATCTCACTCCATCACAGGGGTTCATATATGATCTTCAAGTAGACATATTTTGTTATTTTCCATTTGTTTTTCATTTTCACTGATTTTGTATGTCCTCTGGTTTCATGATTTTTGGACTTGTGGTTTGGATTTATCCATCATCTTTACATGTTTGATAACAACCAATTCAAGTCTGTCATTGAATGCATATAATGAGAAATTATACATAAAGTGAAAATAAAAAGTAATTAATCCTTTCGTTACTGGTTGTTCACCAAGGCGCATAATACACCTCTTTGTTGATAGTGTATGATCAACCATGTGTTTGAAGCTATTTGTAATACGAATTTATGATAGGAAATTATGCATTACGGCAACGAATTACTGGTGTCGTTAAAGGCAACATTCACCATAAAATTCAATTGCAACTGATTATCTTCAACTTACAAAAGAATTGGGCAATAAGAAGCAGGCATGAGTAAAAGTTAACATATAGTATTTTAATTGCCTAGATCTAATGATACTGCATGAGGAGATTGTGAAATATTATGACATGAAATGACTAAAGGTTTTGGTCCACACCATTTGATTGTTGTCAAATAGCAGTCAACGGGTGTGAAAATTCATCATAGTAATATTCCTGTCAAAGGCAGAACGGAAATCACGCACGCATACACACACGAACGCACACACACACACGTCAATGCAACCTAGTCCAGTCATTCTAAAAATTCACCTCAAACTAATTGCAATAGAAATTATATCTATGAAATTTGTTTGGTAGTAAGCTAATAATGATCATATCAAAAATCGAGAAAAATCGAAAAGGGGGAAAGTGGTCACTTTCCGAATGAAAGTTCGCACATTTTATCAAGCAAAGCCAGTCAGGGTACCATGTAGTAAGACGCAGTGACAAGTTCTGGGCTGGGCTATCTACATATTTAGTCATAGAGCAGGTAACACATTGCATATGATGAGTGCAAAATGACATAATTTTAAAATAAGACATATGGATTCAACTTATGCAATGATGTTCTTCTGTTTAAAATTGCAATCATATTATCATGGTATTTAATTGAAAAAAACTAAAAAAACTAAAATGTTCAACATAAGATATACAAGAAATTATTTACTATTAAATGATTGCTAAATTTCATTTTATTTTTAACTTAAAAGGTCCTAATGA
Organism: Pteria penguin; assembly: GCA_035048485.1. Taxonomy (NCBI): domain Eukaryota; kingdom Metazoa; phylum Mollusca; class Bivalvia; order Pterioida; family Pteriidae; genus Pteria; species Pteria penguin. Next base: position 32,656,156 of record CM068583.1, read on the forward strand.
GAAGTTTGAAGACCACTGGCGGCATGACACGGGGTTAGAGGGATGTCTGAGGGTCAGAGAGCTCAGTGGATATTGTCCATGCCAGACTGTTCGGAAATCAATTATACTATGCAAAAATTCAGTGGAGTGGGCTATAACTCAAGTGAGCAACACAACGAAGATGGCCAATCAAGGCAGATAAGGGACCGTAGAGATGTGAAAACAATGATATCTTTTCTTGTTGAAGACTACAACTTACGAAACATAGAAACATGTGTTACGGCTGATACATCCGTAAATGTAGATGATTTCATAGAACTGGGTATCTAAATATTATCATCTATGGATGGTAAAATGATCAACGAATTTTCATTCAAAAAGAAGAGCCAATCTGATGTATTAAGCGCCAAATCAGCCATCAAAGCTGATGATGATGTTATCACTGTAGATTCACAGCTTCTTTTTCAACGTTTCCTTGCAAATAATATTGGCGAAAATTTAGAAGGGCTGTTTAAATATGAACTCTGTAGTCACCCGAGTTTAATCTTTGATCCAAGTGGACTGATGAGGATTCCTCAGAAGTCGACACTTGGAGATGCAGTCCGGAATAAAGGTGACTGCTGTGTTGTTGATATACCAGGAACAAATGTGCACTATGTCATAGATGGTGCATCTTTGTTACATCGAATTCAGTGGACACATGGGCAGTCCTTTGGTGACATATGTAAGAGATATGTTGACTTCGTTGTTTGTAATTACAAAACTGATGTTACTATCGTGTTTGATGGTTACACTGTTGGTCCAAATACAAAACATTCAACACATTAGCGACGCACCGAAGGAATTGTTGGTACAAAAGTCTTACAGAACGAACGCCGTTTAAATCCAAGAAGGAAATATTTTTGGCAAACGAAGAGAACAAACAGGCATTTGTAAATTTTTTAATTGAAAAACTAATATCATACCGTATACATACGGACTACAGACAAACCAAGCTGAAGCGGATGCGGAATTTTTGATAGCACCCACTACTATGAGACCGACTGTATTACTAGGTGAAGATAAAAACCTGCAAGTCATTCTTTTGTATCAGGCAGATATGAATTCCAACCAGATTTATTTCAGAACTTTAAGTTCAACAAAGATATCGAGAATATGGGATGTGTTGAAGACCAAATCTGTGCTCGGTCCTGAAATTTGCTCACTTTTGCCATTAGTGCATGCTTTAAGTGGTTGTGACACAACCTCATGCATGTTTGGTATCGGAAAAGGCAGTGCACTTAAGAAGGTAGAGGACAACGAATTTGTAAAATCACATGCACATATTTTCTGCAATGCACAAAGAAGAAATTATAAGTGCAGGTGAACAACTTATTTAGTCTCTTTACGGCGGAGTACCTAATGACGGACTGGATGCCCTTCGCTACAGAAAATTCGCTAGCAGAGTTTTAACGAACAGAACATGTGTCCAAATTTGTACCTGCCACCAACATCGGAAGCTGCTAGATTTCATATTCTGCATACATATTTGCAAGTACAATGTTGGATTGGAAGCGAGCAGTTAGATCCTTGTGAATGGGGATGGAAATGTGTTTAGAAAAGCTTGTCCCAATTAAGTGTATTAAAGGTGCATCTCCATAAAACCTTTTTAATATCATACGATGTAATTGAAAAAATAAACTGTGATACAAAACGGTGTTCCTGCAGAAAGAATGGGTTTGATTGTTCATCGGCATGTGGAGAGTGCAAAGGAAATGGTTGTTCCAATTCTAATTCAGAGGTTGACGAGTAAAATATTCATAAGCTAGGTGTTGTTCTGTGTGAGGGGTCCGTGAATGTCCACTGTGGTACATTGTTGTTAGTGCCATAGGCATGTGACACCAGTTATTTTCGTATTTTACATTATGGTGAAGGTCAAAGGTTATGAAAAGTATGTCAGCCTTGAAGGTCAAAATCACAAGGTCAAAAATGGCACAAATGTCACAAAGGCTACATTACTAATTATTAAGGCCCTATCACTCACTATTAAAAATTATGTCTCTTTGGTTACACCATTTTAAGGACTGACAATCGATCATAAACAGACCAAATGCAACTGTAACTACTTAAAAAACCCATGATACTTGATTTGTCGATATGCGGTCATGGTGCACTAAAGTTATTATTGTTGTAAATATGTTGCTAAATTTATAGTTATTTGTGTAAATTAACTATAAACTAACTACATTTATCTAACCAAAATACATATTATTGTTCATATGACCTCTTTCCTATTTTAATCGACGTTTTCGTCCAAAATGAGTCATTTTGACTAGTGAAACAGTATATTAAACTGAAATTTTGGTATGATTAAATACCTTTGTGTGTTGAGGATGCAACATCGTTATGGATGAAATGATACAAGTTTTTTTTAATTTCTGATATGAGTTCCGATAATTTAAAAATTTCCATTTTTCGGCGATTTTTTATTTTAATTTAAGATTTTTACCCCAAAATACACTTTTCCCTTTGTTGTGTGCTCTAGATTTTTAATATACATTAGAATACCCCTTAATTTACCATTTGAAGACAAAAACATTTCTTTTGCAGTTATTTTGAGGTTAAACCATATTTTTGACTAGAATGACTGGACTAAACATCAAACCCTGACATGCACCATCATTTACTTAATCTTTCAATAAATATTTTCTTCACACTTCATTGAAATCAAAAGACGAAAACAACCTTGTATATAACATTTAGGGCTTAAAGAGTTCTCCGCATATAACAAGAAATATCAACACAATCGTATTTGACTAGGCTTTATGTATGTACATTCACTGTATGACACGAAACCAATGAAGTTGTTTAGCATGGTTACACTGTCTCAATCTTAAACAGGGGCGTAGCTAGAAATATTCAATGTGCACGCAAAGAAAGCTTCTCACGAGGAGCGCGTAGCTCTGAGAGGGGGATGGTATTCCCCTCTCTTGCAAGTGGGGGTTCGAGGGTCTCCCCCGAGAAAATTTTGTAAAATTCAATGCAAAGTCATGCTTTCTGGACTACATCTTGAAAACACTGAAACTATTTTTATCGTTTGACGTTTAATATTGAGGAATATATGTCGAACACAATGAAAGCTGAACTTGAATCTACCTCTTAACATTAAAGTCTTTTTGATTTTGAGAAAGTTGAAGATTAACGTTTTCACAAATTGATTTGACACTTACGAGTTGTCATATGATATGGATGTCTTTGAGTCACATTTTAATTTTATTTTGTCGCCGTGATGTGCACCCCATGGCGTGCTGGCGTATAGGCAGCTACGCCCCTATTAAAATCGATTGACTTAGTAAAATATCTATTACAGTATACCCTTATAAAATCTGTTCAGAAGGATAAAAAATATGTTTATTTACCTTATCATCCCGGAATCAAAACCAGATCACACTATGTCTTTATCACAAACATTGTAATGTCGTATTCAGAATTATATTAAGTTAATTGAAGTTCCTTTCTATTACATGTTCTTATTTATTGTTGTGTCTCACAACACATGGTTACGTGAATATTACAGCTATCTACAATTGTGTCATATGACCTAGTCAAATTTAAAAGAAAGAAAACTGGACGTCTCAGGAAGATTTTTTTTTGGGGGGGGGGGGAGGGGGGGGAGTGTTTAAACTTGTTCTCCTAATAAGATTATTTGTTAGGAAGAAAATTCAACAAACAGTAATGAAGGTACTTTTCTCTATCATACCACGGTTTAGTTCGTTTATTGTGACCATAATATCACACCTTATTGTATCAAATCGAGCATGTAAGACTACTGATGATAGCTCCTGTGAATGTGACGCTTACCATCGAGTACCTAAGCTTACCTCTGAATTTTATAATTGCACGACACGTACGTATTATCGTATCTTACTTTGTAATTCTTGCTTTCTCTTTCGAATGTGATACGTTAAGGCCTTTAATTTATTTACAAGTACCATATAGTAAAGTACGAATCACACTGGTTGTCATATCAGTAGCAGTGTACAGTTTACACAAGATACATCAGATAAAATCATTATAAAAGTCCACGGCATACGAATGATAACAGTCTGGCCCATGTAGTATTCATTCAACAAAGGCGTTTGAAGTATTTTTCACGTGCGTCTTTACCATGTAGTACAAAATACAAGTCGACACTAGACGAAGGATGAAGGTCAATTAGACAGCTTTTTAAGTTCGGTCGAGATGACCCATAATGTGTTTAGAAGCAGATGTTTTATGATGATGAAATAAACAAGAGAATAAACCTTGATTAGAATAGGAAGCGATGGATATAACTTTATAGTACCTATCACGACAGGATGTAAAACAGGGCGTGCATCGATAGACTCCAATTACTTACAGTCTTCAAGGGCCTTAACTCTGTCGGTGTCAGCTTCTGTCTTTCCATGTTTAATTAGAAAAGGAGTTTTGAGATTGCATGTTGTGCTGTGTTTGCATTTGTGAAGGTAAGTTTTTTTTATTATTATTAGACACTGCATTTTTCTTTGCATATGCATTAAATCTTTATCTATTTTCAAATTAATATGAGTAATTAAAAATTCTGAATAAGAAATAATACATAAGAATTTATTTTATGCTCTAAATTTAACACTAAATAAATTAATGGCTTATATAGCATTCTTTAACAGTCTGGCTGGATGCACGAAAACCTGAATTTCGTGAAGTATTTAGATACATAAAAATTTATTATTCTTTATTTTATTCAAGTCATTGTCAAAATGTAAGATATTGAACTTTTAGTGTTGACGATTTATTAAGAAAGAATATATATGGATACGTATGATACATGTTGACTTTTATCTTAAGTTATATGTAAATCGATAGAGATAGGGGAGAGTTATTTTCTTAGTTAGATATCGAAAACTGATTTGCAAAGAATATATGAATATATATTAGTTCGACTTGATCGGTCCTCTCCTATGGACAATATTTATCTAAAAGTACGTCAATGTTTTCTGGATGTTCTGTGCACGGAAAAAGCATGGATTGTGGTATGTATAAAAAGGTGTGCAGAATGCCTTTTGATATGTTTTTGCACAATTCAGGAACAGCACTAGTGTAGACCATTTGAACAGTGTCGTAAATATTTGTTAAAGCTTATGTCGAGCATCTAGGCTGGTGGCGTTTTAAAAATATGTATCGTGACTCCTGATTTGGAGCGATGGATTAACGTCTTCGGTTACTACCATCACCACCACCAACAATAGCAACTACAACAGCGACAACAATGTAAAATACGAAAGTAACTGATGTCACATGACTATGGCACTAACAACAATATACCACAGTGGACAACAAACAAACAACCAATCCCCGAAATCATTTAAATGCATTTCCGAAAGAATAAGCACTCACAGCTATTGCAAAAACCATAAAACAAATATTTAAAAGATGTCTGCTAGTCTGGGTCATGTACTCTTCAACAATTATAAATTTTATGATGCCATTTATCACAGCACTTGATTATATTCTTTCTGTAGATTTATGGATGCAATTGATTAAAAGGTCGAAACTTTCATAAATTGTCCTCACCAAGCACACGGGCTCAGAGGAAAAGACGGTGAATCTGGACATTTCTTACAATTCGGCAAAATTATTATTTTTTTGTACTTAATGGTGTAAGATAGGTTTTTAAACGATACACGATAGGACTCCGACTACGAATCTTGCCTGTCTATTTTTATCGGTGATATTTCTGGATTCACCTCTGTTTTCTACGATATCCAAAGTAGTGATATTACATGCATATAAACGACATAATGATGGCGTTAGGTGATCCTTGCCATATAACCGATACTTCAGTTCATAACAATAACTCCATCCAACATTACTTCTGTATTGACTCAGCAGTAAATTACAAACTCCTTTTATTTGCATTTATCGTAAAGCATCATCGAACACAGCACTTCTTCTAATGTATGTGATAAATAAATAAATAGGACGATTCATTTATCACAGCTAGAAATGTATGAAGGCCTTGGGAATTGATGAGTATGGCAACTGTTATGTGAAATTAAAAGGTGTAAAGTAATTGTTGTATAAAATTCTACAAAGTGTATTTGTTAATGTAACAATCGGTTGGGTAAAACAATAATGTAATCAGTATATTAACAACAAATTGTGTATGGCTGAATTTGGAATAACTGGCTGTTAAGATTTATAAATATTAAATTGATTTGAGGGCCTTCTTTCTCCTAATTAAACACTGACACAGCCTATGAACACTAGCCACGGTCACTAAACATAAGTTGCTATCAACACAACTACTAAACCCTAGCTACAATAACCACAAAACATTAGCTGCTATCAACATAACTACCAGAACTACTCAACTCTAGCTACGATAAACACAAAATAATAGCTGCTATCAACACAACTACCAGAATTACTAATCCCTAGATACAATGACCACTAAACATTAGCTGCTATCAATACAACTACTAAATCCTAGCTACAGTTACCACAAAACATTAGCTGCTATCAACACAGCTACCAGAACTATAAACCTTAGCTACAATAACCATAAATCATCACTATGCACTAGCCGTCTCCACCATCAGTGACATCTGATTGCCATCACCACTAAACCCTAGTTACCACAACCACAAAGCAGTTACCACCACCTCAATACTGAACACTAGCTGTCACCACCACTGAGCACTAGCCACCATCGCCACTAAACACTTATTATGAATGCTCAATACTAGCTTGCACTACCACTAGCTGTTACTGTCACTAAATAATGATTGCGATCAAAAACACCACTACATACTGTCCCACCATAAAATACTAACCACCACAACTACTACCACTGAAAGCCAGATTCTACTACCATAGCCTCTAAATATAACATTAAGCAATAATAAAAAGATGTTGTTTTTATTCATTTGTTCACTCATAATTTTACTTTTTCAATTTGTCTATCACCACAGCAGTTAAAACTAGATGTTTTACTAAAATTATTAATTCTTCCATATTTATGCTTCAGATTTGATATTCATATTAAGTGAATAGTCATTTTCTTGTATTTACGTTTTTGATCGGATTGCAAAGCAATTCCGGTCTATGAATTGGCGAAATCCGTTCGTCAACATTTTGCGTTTAGCATTTGCGTTTAGCTTGGTTTCTTTCATACCCTAAAGGGTACTTATATTAAAGTTGGTAGGTTTGTAGATACTTGAATGATCTATCTAATCAATACAAAAATTTAGTGACCTTGAGCTTGATTTTAGGCTTCAGTGAACACACACTGTTTTTGCCTTTAGGGTGACCACTTGCATACATGTATTGTTAATGTTGATGCAAAGCAATTCCGGTTTATAAATTGGCAAAATCCGTCTCTCTGTCCGTCCGTCTGGCGTAAACATTTTGCGTTTAGCATTTGAAACCCGGCCATACCGTCCTTGACGGTTTCTTGTTATGTTTTAAAATTAGATCAAATGTCAATATAAAAAATAGTAAGGCTATATATTCAATCATCAATAACAATTGTATTGATATTATCTTATTACATTTTTGAATTTATAAGGATAGAACCCATAGTTTCGAATGAGATAAAATAGTAATAGTTACTATATCCACATTTATTTAAGCAACCGTGTAAATAATCAATTCAGAATATACAAAATAAATTGGCTGATTTACAAAATACTTATGTCTTTGTGTCTGCTGACAAAGCAGCTAACAGTATAATCACCCTTGAAAAAGATATGTTGATGTTCTGAAAAAAGAATCGAACTCTACCAGTACATATGTTGAAGCACTGGCGTGGAAGAACAACATCTTGCATGACCATCTCATGACTCTTTGCAATTTTAAGATTAGTATTGATATGAATTATCTTCCTACCATTTATTGGCTCCCCAAATTACAGAAATACCAATATAAATAACACTTTATATCTAATTCTAGTCAATGCTCTACTTCTTTGTTTTCTAAACACATTACTTCTGCCCTTACAGCTATCAAAGATCATAAGTACTGCACTGTCATAATAGTAATATGAATTACTTTTTGTCGATTAAAAAATCTAGCGAAATCATATATAAACTGTATATTTTAAATCTGGTCCAATTTCCATATTTGATTTTCTACTTTATATGCCTCACTGCCACATGATTTATGATACGCTGGCGTTTCAACAGAGAATAAAAAACGTACGCACGTACATTGGACAACTGTAGATCTTTCTCAGACAAACAATATAAATCTTACAAATTTGGACTCGTAATGCGCATATGGTGCAATAAATTAAATAGTATATATGTTCTTTATTTATTATAACCACTAGGCCGGTGTCACTACTGGTGGACTGATAGTCCACGAGGACATCATAAGTCTAGTTTTCAGTGCTTTTGTACTGACATTAAATATATACTTCAAATTTTCAGTCATCAAATTAAGTAAGTCACTCTAATACTAAGGAGTATCTCCCTCATGCATAGCTCTGCCCTTAAATAGATGTTTTGGTTCACTTTTCGGTCATTTTGGTTTTAAGACTGCTCTTTAAATATTTATATATTATGGGAATTCCAATCATTTGGCCACGAGCATCACTGAAGAGGCATAATTTGTCGAAATGCGCATATGGTGCACTAAATTAAATAGTATATATGTTCTTTATTTATTATGTAATGCCATTACCTTTTTGATGGACAATATTTATTTTCAGTGTAATGTCAAAATTTATCAACAGGTAATTGGAATTTTCATGGGCACTAATTGCGTGTCGACCTTATTGATATGTTTAATGACATGATTAGATGACATTTTGATAACCCTGAGTTTGAAAATTATATATTCATACCTCCATATATGATAAACGTGGCGACTTCGGATATCCTATCGTAAATTTCCCTTATTTGGATGGTGATGTACCAAGACTCCCATCGTATGGTATTTATATTTTTCAATTGGTTAGGTTCGCCGGAACTTGCACTAACGTTTTAGACTTTCACTCTAAAAATTTACAAGTCACTTCGAAACTGTTGACTCAGGGATACAGATACCATAAACTTTGAAAAACTTTTGGAAAATTTGTAAATTCGGAAATACTAGTTTTCAAAAATTTGTATCTATCGGAATTTCCCATACCAATTTCTATGGTGATCTAGCTTACAAATTAAAGTCTTACCTGTTCAAATATATAGTTAGATGAAATTTAACCACTGGTTATTAAGACACATCTTTTACTTCCTCCCTGTTAAGCCCCCGTCACATTGTAACGAATGTGGACCACGTGACAATTCTAAAGTATCGCGGAAAAATGCTCAAGCAATATAGAACTGAACTGATTTTCTAACAAAGGATGTTGAAATATATTTTATTATGATTATTAAATTTTTACTATGAACACAAAATGCACTATAGTCAACAGATTTTGTGAGATAATGTTGCTTAAGGACCTCTGACTCACTGTGTTTTCCACACCTTGTTGGCCAACTCTCCTCTATTCAACCACTCATGAACTTCCGCTAGGAAATCTCTGGTTTCTTTTTAATTATATGATTAAAGACTTCCACTAACAAAGAAGAGTTTTTAGACAGTAATGTTCTTCAGAATGTTATGCAAGAAAACAGAGACCGAAGTAGACGATATATTTTTAATTGATTTCGATGTTAAATGGTTAAAATGTGAAAGGTTAGTGAAGATTTGGTTATTTATAGAATACTATGTGTATTGATTGTATTATGTTATACCTTATTAGCTATAGTTTCCGAAATTATTCTTGCTTTATGATGTTTTTCAAAAAGCATAAAGTAATTCAATCGCACTTATACTATATTTCCAAGGTTATAGGCAGTAGTCGATGGAATTTAGAGTTCACTGCAAATTAAACAAACAAGTCACAAAACCGTAAACATTTTGCTCTTGCTAAAAAGTTTATTCAATAACAATAGTTAATGGCAATCTTTCAACTAGTTTGTATCGTAGATATTTTTATATTTGTATCACCTGACTATAAAATGCTATTAGAATATATTTGTTAACATTGGAATTCGGTCGCCCAATTTTACCTTATCCTTTCGGTCTGCTAAATAAGAAACTTGTATTTTTAACTTTAATATATGTAAATTACATTATATTGGAATAAAGTCTGTCAAATATAATAATGTAATACATTAATTAATCTCCTCTTTACTTTTGTTCTTACTGAACTTAATAATGCATTACATTCAATCATGATCATGGCATCAAGTTGTGAATACTATTATTAGTGGTAATGGTCACATCCCTGGAAAATATATAAATATTCATGGTGACATACAAATGGGAGGTTCCCGTCTTACAATAATAGCATACATATAAACAACACAGTACACTTAGTGAGTGGCACTTACTAGAAGGTGGACATCAAGTAATACAATGCGCATTAACATCGTCATATAAATGATTATACGCGAAGGCATTCTTAATTTATTTTGTCTGTTAGTTCATAAGTGAAATATTTAGGATTAAAAATTAACGATACTGTCACCATTACTCGAATGGTATTGTATACAATATGTAAAATTCTTATTTTAGAATATTATGACACATGATAGCTTTTGTTTTGATGAGGGGCAGGTTTGTTGTAGTAGTTAAGCTTAGTTTGCGGCCGGGTTCGATTCTAGGATTGTCCCACTATGTTGATTATCTCCTGCTTCCATATCGCGATATAACTGAAAAATTGTTGAAAGCGAAGTAAAACACCAATCAACCAAGCATCTTATGCTCATGCAACATGGGGGGGGGGGGGGGGGGGTGGTGGTATTCGTCTTGTGTATCAGAACTACATCTCAATAAAATACATGTAGTTTTGTGACGTCTGTGATTTACAAATTTTTAAATGTAAGTCCTTAGATTGTGATGTTTTTGTGGTGTGTTATATTTGGTGATGAATTATTCAAACAAACTTGTGGCGGGTGTGACCGTCGACAGGGGATGATTACTTCTCCATGTCACCTGATCCCACCTCTGGATTTTTCTGGGGGTCCGTGATTGCCTTTACCCACTTGTCTTTTTATATAGATTTTCCGACGAAACATTACCCGGAATCTTGTTGTAGTACTTACTTATCGTAACTGTAATACAATAGGATATATTATGATGTCGTTTCTGTTCTTATGTGACTATAATTATTATCATATGCATTTCCTTCATGATTTGTGTCATAAAGCTGAATAAATTCTATTTTCCTTTCATGAAAAAAAAAAAAAGCACAGATTGAAAAAATCGTATCGTTTAAAATACCTATGTAATCGAAATGAACGAAATGTTGGACACACCTTGGTATTTTCGCACGAAGTGAAGTGAACAATATTACAAATACATAACGATCTATATATGTATTGCATTTGCCAGTATCATTTCCCCGTTGCAATGTGTGCAAAGAACTTATTAAAATTTTGAAAATTCGAGAATACCCACCCTCAGAACTATCTACTTTTTAGTGTTTATGAAATGAAAAAATAACAATATAAAGATTAGTAATTTTAAAAACCGTTATGACAGCATTGATTTAGGAATACGTATGCAAAATTCTAGGTCACTTAATAAAAAAATTAGGTGATAAAGTTTAAAAGGGATAGGAAATAGGACATCAGACTCAGCAGTGTAACATAAGTCGCCACGGACTGAGTAAATAAGAATAAGCACATTAAATGATATCATAAAAATATTCAACAGTTTTGCAGTCACGCTACCGACTTAGGACGGTCAAAGAAGTGACAACTAATTCGTGTAGTTAAACTTCAATTTCCCAAACAAAATAATGATATAATATTGAAACGTACGGTATGATTGAAAAGTGACATTTCTACAGGTACTAAAATGTTTTGGAATATTGTACCTTAAAAATCTAATTTACAAAAACCCTATTTATCTCAATTCACTTCTTAACAGTAAACGTTAAAGAATCATAATTGAGTACTTTTGGAAAAATTTTACTCAAAACACATGCCGGGGCAAAATATCTAGTTAAAGTCTAGCTTGAGAAATAAAACATCAAGAGAAGAAGTTGTAGGGTGCTAATTTTGTTACGTAATTTTCCCGTAACTTCTCTATGAAGTGTGGACCATTATCCTGAAAGACAATACGTGATAAAATCATGTCAGCTGATGATGGCGAATGCGAGAAAATTGCGGAAAACCTTGCTCAGAAAAAAGCCCCAAAATATTCGACGAAACACATGGGTCTTCGATGAAATAAGTAGGAATACAATAATGACAAATTATAGTTTCTTGATTTACATTAGTCCTTAATATGGTTATGACTTCAGGCTGAAAATCAATATAAGAGGTCTAACATAAATCCACCCTAGACAGCGAAACATCAGTAAGTACAAATGACACCCAGCAAGTTTTCCGCATAGAAATGGTATATAATTATACCTATATATCCGTACATGAGAGCATCATATCGCATATCTAACTATTACAAACTGTCACTGTCGTCGCTTCCTTATAAACAAGTTAAATCTACAACTCCTTGCCATAAGAATATAACAATAAGTATTAAGAAATGATGTACATTAAATTAAACAAATCAATATTGATTAAGATTGTGCTATAAACATTACAATTTGATACATTAACTAAATCATTAGCACTACAATTTATACTGCTTGATTCTTTTTGATCTTACACGTTGTATGTGGGTGCATTTAAGCATAATGCTACGTTAGGGGATCACTAATTCCAAACACAGCTTTAAAACAGCTATCATCTCATTACGAGTGTAATTACTTAGCCTCTGGAGCATCCAATAATGTCTATACTATGGATGGTATGAACGGAAATTAAAATCGTACCATGTTTCTATCTAATCTTATTATCTCAGTAAATAACACTATGTCTCTGTCCCTCATTACACGTTTACATTTCATCAAAAGTCATTGGTGTTAATACATTGATATATTCAATTCATTAAAAACATTTAATGAAATAAGTTAGTAATTGATGCTGTTTAGTACCGCTGACACTCACAGCAAAGTTAATAATAATAGTCCCCTTGATGATCGTACGAAGCCGTTTTCGTGCCATTTTAAAGAAGAAAAATATCTCGAACGAGATAATCTTCTCGTTCGAACGAAAAACTATCATCTAACATAGTCTACAATGTAAGAGTTATTAACCGATAAAAAGAAATGGAATATCGTACATCAATAAATCTTTTGATATTTTCTAACAATTTCTTTAGAAGCGGATGTTTGATCGTTTAAATAATTACATCAGCAAGAGCTACATTTGGTCGTGTTTGGCCTGAATTTAGTTGAAATACATTATACGTATAATTTCAGTCAATCAAATGGCAGATCTTAAGTATGTTTGTAACATTTGGTTTGGAACCTCATCTCCTCCCTTTTTTATTTATGCTGTAAGCCACTGGAATCAACCTAACTTGGCCCAGTAACCTTACCAATTAATATTAGTCATTAATGAATTAATAATGCATGATTATAAGTGTTTTACTGTATATCAGTAAGCACTATTTAGTTTATATTTCAATTCTGAAATTTATAAGTTATACCGGTAATTAATAGCTATTATAATACTTTTAATTACAAGAGGAGGGCAGAATATCTCTGGTGGCATAATATCCCCCTTTTCCCCTTGCATATATTTATATAATATGAGAATTTCAACCATTAGGCCACGAGCATCACTGAAGAGACCTGGGTTGTCGAAATGCGCATCTGGTGCACAAAATTAGAAGGTATATATGTTTCATTTTTATTATAACCGCTAGACTAGTGTCCCTGCTGGTGGACTGATAGTTCCCGAGGGCATCCTTAGTCTAGTTTTCAGTGCTTTTGTACTGACGGTCTACATTTCAGTGCTTTTGTACTGACATGAGATATACATTTAAAATTTAATCACTCTAAAACTAATGAGTATCTCCCTTATGCATAACTCTGTCCTTAGATTGATTCTTTGGTTCACTTTTTCGGTCATTTTGGTTTTAATACTACTCTTCCAATATATATATAATATGAGAATTCCAACCATTCGGCCACGAGCATTACTGAAGAGACATAAGTTGTTGAAATGCGCATCTGGTGCACAAAATTAGAAGCAATATATATTTTATATTTATTCATATTCTTCTTTGTAATGTAATTAATTATATTTTAACTTGAGGATTTCCTTTCTATTGATAAACTGTGTGTTTTAGAATAAACATGCATAAGCACATTGTGTTTGTAGGTGTAAAGTGGATCTAGATTTATATGAATTTTAAGTTGAATTATATGCAATTATGGATATATAAATGTATAACTGTATGTATCAATTGCAATAATTCCTCATACTTTTTTCTCGTTCGAACGAGATAAAAAATTGTTTTCTTCTTTAAAATGGCACGAAAACGGCTTCGTATAATCGTGATATCAGATGCTGGTGATAGTACATGTAGTAATTAAAAGTGATAGTACTGATAACAGCAAGTAAACGTCTCCTGCTTGGCTAGCTGTACTCACCATTTAACATCTTAGGTTATGCCAAAACAAGGAACCTCAATGAGTCTGTTGATAATTGTAATACACATCTATTGGATTCATTTGATTAAAGTCAAATGTATAATCGTGTTTATGTAAATCAATGATCGTATAATATGCCTTAGTGCGCAGATTCTGTTATGTAAATGAGTCAGATCATGCATTTTTTTGTCTTCACAAAAAAACCCACCTCACGAGGATATTTTTGTGCAGAATCAATATTTCCGCTCAATTTGATAACATTTTACAGTAATAGAGTTTTTACGTCAATATCACTATAATATCTTCATTAACCTTCAGAACGAACAGTAGTGTCTTATTCCTAGAAATCTATACAATATGTCCTGTCATTACTTCTGATAATTTGTTGTCATTCATCTTATAAACTCCTAGATCAGTGTATACTACATACAGTGGACTATAAAACTTAACCTTGATATGGAAATGGTAGGTACCACTCAGACACGAGCCAAGTGCCTAACCGAGTGAACAACGAGAGCTCAATTTGTTAACATACAGAGACGACAGATTCTATTAGCACTCACAGGTGCACCAAGGACATAACATTTTGTTTATTACTATTTTTAATAAATGTTTCAGATTGTTAGTACTGTGTTGTCAACAAAAGTAACATTACTTGGTTACTAAAACGTAACATTAGATATATATTATTCAAGAATCCATAAGATATATTTCTCTTCGCAAAAAGTGCATAAGACATTTCTGGAATTTTAGGAACAAAACTTTAGTATATATAGCAAAGTATAGTATCGTCCGATATATACTAAAATTTTGTCCCTAGAACTCTTGATATATATATATTATTCAATATATATATTATTCAATATATATATATGTATATATATATATGTATATATATATATATATATATATATATATATATATATATATATATATATATATATATATATATAGACATATATATATATATATATATATATATATATATATATATATATATATATATATATATATATATATATATATATATATATATATATATATATATATATAATACGGCATATCATGTTATAAATTATCCCACGGTGCCATAACAGTTTCTATCAAGATGCGTGGAGATAATAAAAATGCGGCAGGCTTTTATAAAATAAATGCAGATTTTCTGCTTTTTTTCATTTCCTGAAAGCAAAACGACAAAAACCGAAAATATTTTCTATATTAGATCACAATCAATTAAGATAACTCTGTTTGCAACAAACCCGCATATTTCTATTGTTTGCATGAAATCTATTTTCATCAGCAAAATAAAATTTTCATGAAAATGATTTCACGTATTTACAAACTCTTAGTTACTGAATCCTTGAGGCTAAGAAAAATGTCCATTATTCTCAGACATTTCTATAAGACATACCAGATATACATAAATTTTATACGTTATATTTATATATAGGAATACTATTCATGCTTCAATAGTATGATTCCAATCTCAGTATTCTATTAATGTATTGCAAAGCAGTAGATCTCATTATCAATGGCTAGATTGCCTATCAACCACGATAACGTTATTATAAACTTCTAAAGTGATTCGTCATACTTCTGACACTCTTACTGATCAATTTAAATGTTCAAAGGTATTTGTCAAATGTGACCGTTATATACTAAACAAGTAATGAGAATGATTGCCGAAATGGATTTGTTTATTTTTCAGTACACGTATTACTTTGGATACTAATTGACAGTGTATGTTTCATTGGTACATATCCTTGAACTGTATGCCATATATGATTTTGAAAAACATGTTTGTTTTGAAAGTAAGGATTTAAACATGTATGTTTGCAGTCAATTAACATTTAGAACAGAATAGTCTTTTACCTGAATTTCTTTATTTTCAGATCACATCAATCATACGCCATTATCAACGGCAGCATATACTGTTCTTTGATGATGAAAGGTCCGCAATTCAACCACTCTTATTTCGTCGGATATGACGAATCACACGGCTGGGGAAACACAACATATTTTACGTTTTTCTCGGAGTTCAACAGACCATGGAAAGGTTTAGCGTACATCGAGGCTTTCATTTTGATTTTGCTATTCCTAGCATCCATTCTTGTGAATTTGTTGATCTTTTACCAAATTCTCCACATAAAGAGCACGCGCACTGTTACAAACTATTTAATGTGTAACCTTGCCATAACCGATGTCTTGTTTTCGTGTGGCGGTCCTTTCGTCGCCATTGCTCGCCTCTCCGGAACATGGATTCTGGGCCAGTGCATGTGCAAGATGTTGGTGTACATAATGTTCGTCTGCTCATCCGTCATGATCTGGACAATGACCATCATGAGTATAGACCGATATATTTGTATTAACAAAGTCAGAGCCAGGAAAATGACCCCGAGAGTAGCAGTGGCAGTAATATTTTTGATATGGTTCATAGATTTTATCATATTCATTCCATTGGCATTATATTTCAATGAGAAAGAATTCTCGTTTGGTTATTCTTCTGTACATATATGTACATTGATGTGGCCCAATATGTCTAACATTAGATTTTCAGTAATGTTCACGTCACTGTTATGTATAATTGCATACATTATTCCATTTATCATAATTTTTGTAAACTATATCCGTATATTGAAGAGATTTTGGAGTTCAAGAAGAGCTATTATGAGTATACATAACAGTGTGCGACGTGTGACGTCAGATCCATCAAGTAAACGAATAGCACGTGACATAAGAGATTTCAATGTCGTGAAGACGCTTGTTCTTGTTGTTGTATTATTCATTGTGATGTGGACACCAATATTTGTCATTTTTGTTGCTATCCAATTGGATGGGATGGAAGAAAATATGAAATTGCCTTCACAAGCTCTAATTGCCACGCTAGGAGTTGCAATGTGTAATGCATGCGTAAATCCATTTGTGTATGGCGTGATGAACAGTAAAATCAAGTCTGCTATGGTATCATGTTTGTCGTGTAAAAAGAAAGCTAATATTAGAGATTCAAAGTCAATAGACAGTGTCGCGGTAAAAGCAGTTAGTTATAGTAATAACTCTGCAAACATGTGAATGACATTGACTTCTATTGTAATCTACGTGTACGTCATGGTGATCATCCACTATAACCTCTGAGTGATATGGTGAGAGACATTCTGATGTAAAATTGTGATATAGTAAAGGACCCTAATGTACAATGGTGATATGGTCACGGACACTGTAGAATAGTGATATGGTCACGGACACTGTAGAATAGTGATATGGTCACGGACACTGATGTGGAATGGTAATACGGTCAAGGACATTCTAATGTAGTGGTGTTATGGTCTGAAACACGGATATACAATGGTGATATAATTACGGACACTAATGAAGAATGATAATATGGTCACGGACATTGATTGGAATGGTGATATGGTCATGAACACTGGTGTGGAATGAAGATATGGCCAGGACATTCTAATGTAGTGGTGATATGGTCTGAAACACTGATGTATAATGGTGATTTGATTACGGACACTAATGTAGAATCGTAATATGGTCACGGACATTGATTGGAATGGTGATATGGTCATGAACACTGATGAAGAATGGTGATATGTTAACGGACACTGATGTGAAATGGTGATATGGTCACGGACACTGATGTAGAATGATGATATGTTTTGGGACTCCGGTTTTGAATGGTGATATGGTCAGAGATTCTGATGTAGAATGGTGATGTACTCGTTGAAATAAGGCATACAAAATAAACTCATTTCTTTCTGTTTTCATAAACAAACAAGTTCTAGCCAAAGTTGACTTATTTATTAGATCTTTTGTTTAATAATTATTATAATTAGGACATGGTGTGAATCGGATCAGATGACATTACTACCATGAGGAATCGGTGTATTGTTCATTTCAAAGTAGGATATGTAATTTGCATTTTCTTTCAATAAACATTTTTCGTTTTTTAAATGCTGTAAGGGTCCTGATACCGGACAAAACACTTTTCCGGACTGTCATTATAGGTTTGGATTGTGACATCACGAAACTGAGCGGCAAGACTGTATTTGTCCTGTATTGTTCCTTACATTATGTAATACTTAAAAATGATATATTTATTATCATCATTTATTATCTGAAATCGAATGTTTTTCTTAGAGAAGATTGTAATTCTTGAAAAATCTGTACTGACATGATAACTAATCTTTTAGCTTCTCTTTCTATATTATTACATAGGAACAAAGTATCCACATGCTTGAGGGTCAAATGACAGGACGTACAGACAATATAATACAAACGTGTTCTGTCTGTGTGCTTTCCTATAGGTTTTGTTGAATTTGGCTTTGGACATTTATATCTACGTTTCTTTTTTTCAACGACATGTATATACATACAAATTATTGTGGTAATGTGGAATGATCTTTGGTAGTAACAATATTCCTTTAGACCATGACATGAATATATCGCTGTCCTCAGGCAGTTACCTTTACATTAACTGGTTGCGTAGTTGGCATGCCTTTTGACTAATATTTATTTGACGATTAACAAAAACTAGTCATAGAAACTACGCAAAATTTGTTTACATTATCATGACGTTATCAGGAAGTGGAAAAAGAAGTTTTGTACTCTATTCAAGGAAGATTAAAACTAACGTTCCTGCGTTTAAAGGATGTTTGTTTTCAGTATGTCAATTATTTGATTGCTGGAATATTATGGCGGAAACTGATAACAACATCACAAACATCGGAATTCTTATACAATATCAAACGAACTAGACATATTATATTGTTGTGTTTGCTGAACATATTTATTTTTCAAGATTCAAACGTAAATAAAATGTACATATAATATGTAATAAGTATTATTGTTAACATTGTGTATTTAAAAAAAGTAAATTTCAGGAAGGCAAGATGGGTGTGTTGTTTTGTTTTCTTGTGTGTGTGTGTGATTTTCGTTCACATGTCCAGTAAGAATTTATATGGATGTTTATATTTAATAAATTTATTGATAAATTTGTAAATGATAGACTTTCTTTGCTATTAATGATCAAACCCTCTTTGTCATGAGTGATTCTGAAATAATTGTATATGATGCGGACTTAGATGTGTAGAGTGAAGTCATGCATCTGAAGAAAAGATTTTATTATATACCTCTTAACATTTCCTGTTAAATACTTTTACAAATAAATGATATTCAACTAATCGACCACTTCACAGCTGAAAAATTAATAAAATTTTATAAAACATATACACAGGAGTTGTGGCGTAGTGTTATGAAATATAAATGTGGTGACACTTCAGTGTAATAAGGAAGGAACCAGTTTTTCCTTCTACCTCGGAAAATCAATTTGCACTAAATATTTTATATACCGTTCATTTTATCTTGATATTCGGGATCGGTTTCTTTCAACAAACGTGTTTAAAATGACGTAATACCCAATTAGCATTTATTTGTTTCGTGACTTGAAGTGCGTTTCATTGTTGGTTTCATTAATTTCTAATCTGCTGATCTACACTTAGAGTTAAAATTCAATGTTCAGTATCAAAGCATCGTCACGTCAAGTGTCTGCAATCTATGACATGCTTAAAGATTAGAAGTACTTAACCCTTCAATGAGTTTGAAAGCCACATTGAAGGATAGATTTAGTGACTGAAACCGACCTGCAGGGCTAGATTTCGTGACTGCAAGGCTAGGTTAGGTGACTGCAAACCCCCTAAAAGGTCAGGCATGGTGACTGTAAACCTAAAAAAATGTTAGTTTGGTGACTGGTAACCCACATACGACTATGTTTGGTAAGTTGACACCCCCTTTAAGGCTAGTATGGGTGACTGGAAACTTCCTACAATGCTAGGCTGGGTGAATGGAAAGTCCCATATAAGACTAGGTTTGGTGAAAAATTCCCCACAAAGCTGTTTTGGGGCTAGATTTAGTAACTGGAAACCCCTACAAGGCAAGGTTTGAATACAGGTAACACCTATAAGGCTAGGTTTAGTGATTTAAAATCCCCTTAATGGCTAAGATGTGCGACTGAGAGACTTGTTGACTAGTCTATCCTACAAGGCTAGGCTGGGTGACTGGAAAGCCCCCTACAAGGCTAGGCTGGGTGACCAGTAACCACTACAAGGCTAGGTTGGGTGACTGGAAAGCCCCCTATAAGGTTATGCTGCGTGAGTAAAAAGTCCTTTGTAAGGCTAGGCTGGGTGACTGGAAAGCCCCTATAAGGTTAGGTTAGATGACTTGAAAGTCCCCTATAATGCTAAGTTTGGTGACTGGAAAGCTCCCTAAAAGACTAGGCTTGGTGATTAGAAACCCTCTACATCTAGATTGGGTGAGAGAAAACTTCTCTACAGAGCTATTTTGGATAATTGGAAATCCACTTAAAGGTGACTGGAAACCCCCTACAAAACTAGTTTTGGTGATTGAAAGCTCTTTCATGGATAGGTTTAGTGAGTAGAAACCCCTACAAGGCTAAGTTTGGTGACACAGGATAGAATGAGTGACTCGAAACCCCTTCCTTAAAGGTTAGGTTGAGTGACTGGAAAGCCCCCTACAAGGCTAGGTGACTGGAAAGCTATCTACAATGCAAATTGGATGACTGGATAGTACCCGTTCAAGGGTAGGTTGGATGACTGGAAGCCTTCTACAAGGCTTAGCTTTGTAACCTTGTATGAATAAATCCTTATATCGACCATAGAACTTCCATAGTGATGTTGTTAGTCTAATACTTACATAGCTGCAAAGTTGGATTCCGGGCTGAAAGTCGCTTTGCTCTTAGAATAAAGTCATCATAATTTGAAATCGCTCTCGAATAACATATTAACAGATATGAATACGCCATAGGTAGGTAATGATGGGATATTACTACTCATATAGGGAAGCTTTGAGCAACTGAAATTGAAATCATCACGTTTGTCATAATATTTGGAGTTCAGAAAACCATTCATAATATGTATCTAAATACTAAGTAGCCCGGTTGCCCTATGGTTTCCTTAACTCACTGTGCACTTGGATAGATAACACTATTATAATCAGTGAATATAGGATCATTAATTGAAAATAAGTTATTTCTATATCTGTGTGTGAAGTTGAACCTAAAGACCAATTGCTTCTTCGCCACTAGAGAGCAAGAGTTAGTGAAGTCAGCTTTGTATGTTTTGAAAATATGTGTGTGAAGTCAGCTTTGTATGTTTTGAAAATATGTGTGTGAAGTCAGCTTTGTATGTTTTGAAAATACGTGTGTGCGGTACAACTTAGAGCCATTGTAATGCTGACAATTTCCTTTCCGTCATACGCAACCAAATGTTTTCGATCAGAAAGTTTATGATGACATCAATTTCAGTTTAACTATAATTTGGAATTTGTGGTTGCTGTTTTCACCCGATTATGTTATGTATGTATGATTATATGTATTTCATTTAAACTTGTGGACTTCAGATGATGTTCTTTAAATTCTTTAAGGATCCTCATATTATTAAGTCAGTTTATAGATGGAAAATTGTCTCTCAGTATATCTCTCAGATATGATTTCAAAAGAATTTCTTAATGTAACAGAAATAAAAATATATTTAGGGTTTTGTGCATTTTGGAAATGCAATATAAATAAGGCAATTCTAAATTTAATTTACTAGTATTAATACCAAAAGCTCGAGAACAGATTTGTGGTTGTCAAGGACTTCTGAAAGGGGAAAAATCTCACTATTTAATTGTAAATATTGATTTCAGCATAAATTGTAGTTTTTCTGTGTGTACAAGTATTAAACCTCTGCTTAAGTCATTTTCATATTCAATCAATAAAAAATTCTAAGTTGATCCTAGTGATTTTTTAGTCATGAAAAAAAATTAAATTAAAATTTATACAATTTAAAGAGACTGATTTAAATTTAAAAATTTCTTTCGGATCACCTGCAAGTCCCATTTGTTTTCATATTATTTTACTAGATTTTGTATCTGTTCTTGGACTTTGAGAATGATTAACGGTTTGGTACTTCTTCGATATTGATTTCATAAGCGTCATTCCAATCCATTACTCTGTCACATACGTTGGGACCAGGACCCTTTAGAAATAGCCACTGAATTCTTACCTACTCATTCACCTGTACATCCAGGATGCGAAGTGTATCACTCAAAGTGATTTATACCCCGTGTAAGAAGAAAAGTGCTTATGGGTAAACACAAAACGTGAACCATGGATACTGTCAGAACTCTACATCCTAAGTGTTGTCTTTCGCAAGATGGCTTTTTTAAAGGTATATATGTTATATATTTATTAAATCATTGTATAACTTAGAAATTAGTGTATCATGTATTTTTCATTTCTTTTCATTAGCATTTATTCTTTGTTATGCAAAAATTGGAGTTTTATTTCAATGATCAGTAATTAAAAGTGTTTTGAAAATTTGTTCGTTTATTTTTCTTTCTCCCTCGTAGCTTTACAAATCGAACAAGGACGTTAAACATAGAATTTATATAGTGACCTTATATTTGTACAGGAAGTCAGTGTTAATGTTTTAAAGACCCCGATTTATTGCAGCTGACCACGATAAAACTTATTTTGTAAATGAGAAATCTGATTATAAAAATAAATAATCTGAAACTGATGTAAGATGCTCGACCTCCCGGTGGTCGTTTATGGAAATCTCTTCCAACATATTGTCGGATTCCAATGGCCTCCAACGGCGCCCTACTCCTTGCTGACACATTTCTTTAATCGAACAAAGGCTAAAAGTCTTTGCTCTCTAAATAAAGAAATTAATTGCCATTCGGTTCAACTTCACATACAGTTAATAGAAAAAATACTTTCAATGAATAACCCCATTTTAAGAATTACCCTAGCGTTAACTATACAAGTGATCTGGAAGTAAGAGGAACCATAGATATCGCCAGTTCCACTTCGTATTTTTGATATCATCTTATCTACCCCAAAGATGGTCACCTGAACACCTCAGTTTTAAATAAACGTGACGATTTCAATTTAAGTATTACTCTCCCTTCATGAGTAGCATTATCCCATCATCACCTGCCCATGGCGTATTCATATATCGCTTAATACGTTATGCCAGAGCGAGTTTAATAATATAGAACATATATACCTTTTAATTTTGTGCACCATATGCGCATTTCGACAAGTTATGTCTCTTCAGTGATGCTCGTGGCCGAATTATTGGAATTCTCAAAATATATAAAAATATGAAGAGCAGAATTGAAGCCAAAATGACCGAAAAGTGAACCAAAGAATCTATCTAAGGACAGAGCTATGCATGAGGAAGATACTCCTTAGTTTTAGAGTGATTTACTTAATTTGATGACTGAAAATTTAAAGTATATATTACATGTCAGTGCAAAAGCACTGAAAACTAGACTTATGATGCCCTCGGGGACTATCAGTCCACCAGCAGTGACACCGGCCTAGTGGTTATAATAAATATAGAACATATATACCTTTTAATTTTGTGCACCATATGCGCATTTCGACAAGTTATGTCTCTTCAGTGAAGCTCGTGGCCGATGACTTTGTTCTGAAGTCAATGTTATTTTCAAATATAATTCTAAGCCAGGGGATATGTATGTGGTAGACTACTAGGTCGCCGAGGAAGTTATATTGTTAATACGAGGCTCTTGTCATATAATATGACATCTCATTATCTAGCAGTTTATATGATGTTATGGGTTGAGACCTATCCAGACCATTTTGAACACTGAATTTCACACCAATATTTGGTAGAGACTTGATCCAACCATTTCTTCTTAAATGACGGGTGTTTCTAGTGAACAAGAGATGCTTACTCTCCAGGGGCCCCCTGATCCCACTCTCCTTTTGGGGATCACATATTCTTTGGTAGAGTTTTTAAAATTGATTTTTTATGTCTTTCGGTTTCATAGGTTTGGACTTCTGTGTTGGTTTTATCATCTTTTTCGTTTACAATGTAAGAAAAATGTCACATGAACAACACTTTATCCGATCATACAATGATTTGTCATGCGTGTCCATATCTCTGTCTCTCCACAGGTATGCAATATACAATCTGGTATATGCTTCGTTCTTTGACGTAGTAACTTCTTCGCATGATCTCATATACCGTGTTGTGGGTGAATGACTTGTGGATTTGCAAAGGGGACTTTTCTGGATGTACCATTAGAAGTATTTGTTTTAATTCACATGTATACACTTTGAAAAACTTTTTTTTGTTTGTTTGGGGTTTTTGTTTTTTTTTTTATTGTTTTTGTTTTGTTTGTTTTTTGTTTTTGTTTGTTTTGTTTTATTTTGTAGTTGTTGTTGTTTTGTTTATGACATATCCCCTATGTGCTGTAATTGTTACATTATTTTCCTTTTTATTTATTTTATTTCATTCTGAGTGTCTGTTGCCCCCTCCCCATTTTATTTGTTTCCTACGCCAATGTTAAGTGAAGATCATTAGTTAAATTAGTTGGCAATATGACTCTGTGCTGATGCGGTATTCTTGATCACTTTATATCTTTATATATGTTTATCACTGTACTGCTTTTTGTTTCTAGATATATGTATTAAATTTAGCACACAGATTATTTGTGTGTGGTTGCTGATTTTGGCTAGGAGACATTTATCTGTATACTTTTGATTATTGATATTAAAGTATGTTGAAGTTATTTGATTTGTGGAGCTCGTAAAAAAGTTCCGCGCTGAGGGTTTGACTTAAGTGTTATTATACCCTTTTCCCTCGTGTTGGCAATGGCACATTCTACACCGTGCTTGTTCACATTCATGTATATGCACAGCCGCTGTTAATGCCCGAGATAAAGCTTTCAATGCCTATTCTTTCTGTATGAATAACATTAATCGGTGACGTCAAAACTCCTTAAATCTGATCCACTTTTCAGCACAGTAAGCAATGTTTCGCAGACTTTGGATTGTTATGCTTATGACGCCATAGTGAAATGTTCGACTTTTCCAATCTTGCGTGACGTCATCAAAGTGATATTTTGCGCAAAAGTGCTTGACATTCGACGAAAGTATGTCATTCTGGATAAACGTTACGTTATCATGGGACACCAGCTGTTTCTTTCAATACGGAATATCGCATCTGAAATAACGTCAACATACACGCGCACTTTGTGACTGTTATGACGTCATATGATTATGACCCAAGTTGCCCACATAAAAGTGCCAAATCGTGACGGAAAGACCCGAGAATGCGCGATTGAAAAGTGCCCACATCTAGAACAATGGATTTGGCAGGTGACTAAATGCAAACCGTGACGGATTTTACTAGTTGCGGTCCGTATTTAAACTTTCCCTCCGAAATGATTTGCTGATGCGGTTTATAAATAGGAAACAGAAGTTTCCAGTATGATATTTTGGCGTTAAAAGGGCATATATAGTGCTGAATTATATTTCTTTCGTTGTATTTAAGGGCATTCTCGGTGGGTGTGGCTATTTTAATAGAAGACGCTCACTCCTTCTGTGCATTTGATCTCACATCTGAATTTCAGGGGTTCGTAAATGTCCACTGTGGTATATTGTTGTTAATGCCATAGTCCTGTGACATCAGTTACTTACATATTTTACATTGCCTTGGCACCAGTTACTTTCGTAATTTGCATTGATTTTCCCTTGTTTGATACTCGTTAGCATTTTAGCCATTTATTGTATTATGTAAATACATTCATCATTTTATTATGAATTACATATTTCTAATCTTGATAATGTCTTGTTTCGTAAAATGAGTTGGAAACAAGACAAGCTGCTATGTTGCTGGCTATAAAGATGCTAGTCTTACCATAGGTCAGAGTTTTAGATTTGAGGTTCAACATCATCGTCAAAACTACCGGCTTCATGTTCCTATGCCTGTAACACCCACGTGAAGTTAGGTTATATGAGAATTGCTGCTGTAAAAATCATGAAGTCACATACAAGGTAACGTACAAACATTGGCTGTGGACATAAAGATATTATCTTAGAAAATCTTAATAAAGTCACGTAGGTAAATGATCTTAGTAACTTTCTGTTTAAATCAAACCTCAGAATCAGCTGATCGGAAACCGTCGCAGGTGTAGTATTTACGCAAATCTTTTGCAATCGTTTTCTACTGTGTCGATAGTTAATGGACCTAGCAAAATAAACATTAGATATTAACATTAGCTCAACCAGGGTTATATATGTGCTAGACTAGCATCGTCACTGAGGAAGTTCTACGGTCGTTACGAGACTCTTATTACTCCATATGATATCTCGTTATCCAGACTTTTAAATGATATTCTGGACTGAGACCGATTCCGACCACTTTACACAGATTTGACACCTTCTATACTAGAAGGTTACCTACTTCGACTTCTCCATATATAAATACATATGGAATTCACACGATTTGACTCTTTCTACGGGTATATGTGACGGGTGTTGCTAGCAAGCAGGAGATGCTCACTCTCCCCGGGCACCTGATCTCACTCCATCACAGGGGTTCACATATGCTCTTCAAGTAGACATATTTTGTTATTTTCCATTTGTTTTTCATTTTCACTGATTTTGTATGTCCTATGGTTTCATGATTTTTGGACTTGTGGTTTGGATTTATCCATCATCTTTACATTTACATGTTCAAGAATTTGGTATGTCACTTAATATTGTATCAATTATGCATGATTTTACAAAACATATATATGGTAATGTATTGTGTGTCGTTATAGTTTTCAGAAACAATCTGTTCTACTGGAAAAACACATCATAAATAATTATCAAGTTAATATCACTGTATACGATCACATTATTCAGGATCAGTTCTAATACATAACAAGTTAGACATTACTACATCTTTAGTGATTTTATTTACTCCAGTAATTGGAATAAAACTTCACCTTATCAAGGTAAGTTGTGTTTAATTTCCTACTTATTTATCGTAAACATCACTTACGAGATCACAAGAAACTTTACACACAAAATTATCAATTTCACATTTAACTTTTAATACAATATCAGAAAACATATAACTTTTCACAACAGGTTTATCATAGAAAGTTCTAAAAGTCTTTTGTTTGGACCAACCAGCTTGGTTTAAAATATCGTCAATATGAACAGTACATGATTTTGCTTTAGATATAGAGGCACTTCTTACACCTGTGTGCCTTGAACACGATAGTATCTACACCAGCTATTGTCATAACTGTACGTATTCAACGAGCTGTAGTGCCAGTTGATACTTCATCATGTGGTTTAACATAACTTATCAGTGAATAATCACATTTTCTTAAGGCTTCAGTTCTTATCAATCTCCTTCTAACACAGAAAAAAATACACATTCTCTTATCTAGAATATAAGCTTTCAAGATTAATTTTTGCTTAAAATTAGGTCTACTATATTTAAGTGAGTCAGTATCATGAAAATGAAAAAAAAGTCTTCATCACACTATTTCATATTTAATATTTTCAAATACTTTGCACTCTGGATGCACATGTTAAAACAATTAGCATAACTAATTTCAAAGATAACATTTTCAATGAAAGTGATTGCAAAGATATTAGATAAAAGAATCTAAAACATCTGGAACATCCCAAGTGTGAGAGTATCTTGGTTGAGATAGTCTTAAACCGTAGACTCCCTTAAGAAATCTAAGTACAAGTGGATGGCACCCAGCAGCAAATCCATTGAATGAAATGCCGAGGGATGACAGTACACCATAGCTGCATTGATAACACTATATCAATGATTACTTTCAAATAATGATGCTAAACATTCAATAACTGTTTCTACATCTGTAGAAAATGGATCACACGACCTCTGGTGAAAGAAACGAAATCATCGGCTATAGAGTACTGCTTCTTTGTTCCAGGTTTCCAAGTAGCTAGGAGGATAGCGGAAGCTTTTTTTCGAAAGTCCTCTCTTTCTGTATTGTTGCCTGAGACACGACATGCCACCAATACTCTAGTCTTCAAGGGATGCTGAATCTCTTGATTTGATTGCACAAGTAGATTGTTTATTGTAGGTAAGATCACAGGGTAATCGATGAATAGATCCATCACAACCGGAAAGCACATTTGCGTTGTCCATATTGGTGCTACGGGCAAACAATTTCCATCGTCTGGTCGAACATCGTCCAAGATAGGAGGATTTAAACATATAAATATATTTTGCCAAAACTAAAAGGGTAAATAGCCTCAGGTCTGTATGAACAATATTTCGTCACCTGTTTATTCAAAAGGGATGCACATAAATCAATTTCTGGAATGCCCCACTTATCAACAAGTTTACTGAATATAGACTTATTGAGCATCCATTCAATTTGATCTTCAAATTTTCTAGATAAAGAGTAAGCTATTTTGTTTGAAATTCCAGGAATATAAGAGGCAGTGAACCAGATATTTCTCTCTAGGCACCAATTCCATATTGCTTTTGAAAATCCATTACATTTTCAGATGTAATGCCACCCATATTGTTAACGTATGAAATTGCTGTCTGATTGTCCATGTAAAGTCATGAAGACCCTTAATATGTGCTAAAACGACAAAATGCTAAAAGCTCAAGATAATTAATAGGATTCTGATTTTCAACATCAGTCCAGCGACCTCCAGCTTGCAAGTCATTTGCATATGCTTTCCATCCTTTAAGGGAAGCATATGATGTAATAGTAAACTGGAAATTGTCATTCTCTACTTGAATGAGTTTTTAACATTTTCCACCCACCATTGAAGCTCATCATTAATTTGAGGGAAAATATGCATTATGACATCATAGTTTCCAGAATTAACCTCGAAAGAATTAATTTTTGTACATTCTAATGTAAATGGTAACTGTTCATACCGAATACCTGAAAACGATGCAACAATGTATCAAATAAGCTTGGTAACCTCTCTTATGGGAGCCTTATGTTTTTTCATTAATTTCAAGCAAGCATCATGTAATATTTGTGCTCTACTCTCTGTGAGAGTGACAGACATGCTGTTAAAGTCTATAACATTACCAACAAAAACCACCCGAGCAGAGGGGGTGAGACTGGACTTTTTGAAATTTACATAAAACCCTAGTGACTGTACTAATTCAACAGTTTGCTTACAGCTGAGTTACATTCCTGAATAGAATTTCCAATAATCAATTATTCATCAATATATCCAGTTATCACATGGCCTAATTTCCTTAAAGTTGCAAGAACGGGTTTCAATTGTTTTTGGTAAAAACTCGGGCAGCAATAGCTAAACCCATCGGTAAGCATGTATACTGAAACATTTTGCATTCCCAGCAAAACCTTGCAAACTTTCTTTTTGTAATTTTCAGCCAACGGCACCGGATAATAATCATTACTAAAATCTACACCTGCAAATAAACAACTCTTGTTTACACAACGGAGTATTGTTTAAAAAGAATCCATTTTAAAATGATGGTAAATGATGTATTTTTTAAGTTCTTTTATGTTGAAAATAACCCTATGTCCTCCAGATTTTTGATAAATATTGGTGAATAAAAACCATTTGAAACCTCTTCAATAATTTTCTTTTCTATCTTATTTTGAATTTCATTACATATTATCGCATTTTCCTTATAATTGAATATTGGCTGAAAAGGTGGATTACACTGGATAGGTTTTATATGTTTGTCATATTCAGCCTATAGCATTGAATTATATCAAAAATTTTGTTATCCGAGCAAATACATTCTTGTTTCTTAATAAAGTGTTTCAGATTACCTGCCACAAATGATTCTTTATGTATGCTTACATCAAATTCTTTTATTTGCTGCTCTTCGTCTGATTCCAGCTCCTTTTTGCCAGGTTTTTTTGCACCATATGCAAAATTGTTTTGCTGAGTGGCACCTTTGTTGCTGCGTAGAAACCTACCACGTCCTCTGCCTCAGAAGGCTGGTCTATCTCTAAGGTTACCCCTAAGGTCAAACCGATTACTTATTTGCGAGCAGTTTGCAATATCCTTAACTGTTTTCGGGACATCATCCCTAAAATGAAAGTCTCTAAATTTCAAATTATGACTGCATAAATGTGAATATTCACCTCTCATGGTTTTATTATCATGCGATTTGCGTGGTCAAGCATGGCAAGAAATTCTAATGCAGGGGTTAGAAGTTCACATCTCTCTTGATTTTCACTTTTCCCGATGAACTTGGTCATTTTAGTAAGTCCGGTGACACCTTTAATTAATGCTGATTGCACATTTTGCAATATTTTAGTATTGGTACGGGATGTTGGACTTGAAAAATCTCAAACCATTTGGTTAGTCTTCACTACTTTCAAAGCAATTGCATTATTCGGCATGGTTAATTTCTTAGATACATCATTGTATCTTTCTTCTTCCATTCCCTAAAGGAACCAATCATTAATTAAGTTTACCAGTTGTCCAACAGCTTCTTGACCAATTATTTCATTTACTTGCATTTTTTCCCGTATCCGCAGTTAGCATTAACACAATTTTCAATATTACAGTTTTCCTCGTCGTTTTGGTATTGACACATCCAGATATATTTTCCAACTCTGTTTGTTTATTAAGAATTCTGCATTCTGATTGGTTGAACTATTTTTAAACTGCTATTTTATTAAACAATAAAAATGTGAATTTAACCAGAAGTACCGGTACTACCTCTGCACAACCAGTCCCTAACGTAAACAAAACAACGCTTCTGAGAAAATAAATGAAAGGAACTCAAAATTATTGGATGTGTTATTTTATTTTGTATTGAAATATAAAGCAGTCACACAGTGTATAAAATGAGTAAAAAACAAAATAATATTCGTTGTCTGTCACATCATCGATCATCGATATATCGTCAATATCGAGCATGGCTGGATGTTCAGATTTTGAGGAAACATTCAATATTTCACAAACTGACTTCAGATTTGATTCAGTGACAGATATAAATCTAGGCCCAAGAAAATCTGAAAAAGAGTCAGACAATGTGAATGTGACTGTGACTGATCCCGAGACTGAAATCACAAATGATTCAGATACTGAAATGTTGGTGTTAGAAATCGCAGAATGTGATGGAAATAACCTGGCACTTGCAAAGAAACTTCTGTTCAGGTTGAAAACCAGATTTGTCATGAACAAAAGTTAATAAAAAAACTAATTCACAAAATCACTGATCAAAAATGATTAAACTGCAAATAAAATAATAAAAATAATAATTAAATTGCATCCATAACTGCTAACAGAGCAGAGAATGCTTAGTCCTCGTAGATATAGAAGCCATATCAATGACATCATTGTGTGTTGAATTTATTATTCTGTTTTTACTCAATCCTCTAGTATAAAACAGTCATCAGTGATCGTTGTTTTCAATTTCAGGTATAATTTTATTATCGCAATATGTAAGTGGGTCTTAAAAATCCCAACATGCTTTTAATACATATTGTCATCCCATTTGTCTTGGATTATCAAGGTTTGAATTGAATTATCAAGGTTTGTATTGAATTATCAAGCTTTGTACTGGATTATCAAGGTTTGCATTGGATTATCAAGGTTTGTATTGCATTATCATGGTTTGTATTGGATTATCAAGGTTTATATGGGATTATCAAGGTTTGTATGGGATTGTAAAGGTTTGTATTTGATTATCAACGTTTATATTGGATTATCAAGGTTTGTATTGGATTATCAAGGTTTGTTTGATTGTTTTACGTCACACAGAGATTATTGCACTTATATGGCGACGGACCTATCCGAACTAGTGATGGATCAACGGACCCACCCGAATTGGTGAGGGATCAACGGACCCACCAGAAGCAGTGAGGGATCGGCAGACCCTCCCGAAGCATGAGAATGTTTTTTTTACTTTCCATCCCTGTCGTGACATGGGGCTTTGTCTTTTATTGTTTCATCCAAAAGACGGGGCACCAGCCAGCGGGACTCGAACCCGGATTTTTTCTTATTTTTGTTTTTCTGTTAGTTTCCAATTACAGACTATATAATGAGAATGTAAATGTCATTAATCTGAGCAAGAACGTAAAATGTGAAGGGACTGGTTATTTGCCTTAAAAGCACTCACAGCAACGTATAATAGTGAGCATACAGTGAGAAGTAAACAACGAAGAAGTGCCGTAGGGTTAAGCATATCTCAAAGTCAATGGACAGTATCATGTACAACGTCATATTCAGATAAATGCGAACCTCAATTAAATTGTAATCTGTGTAAATATTGATTATCTAAATCTGTTTACAAATGTATGCACTTGAACTGGGCGACAAACAACACATTTGTTTGTCTTGTGATGTTTATTTGACAACCTTTACGGTTAATATAACTTTCTTTGAACTGAAGTTTATAGGTCAGATGTATTCAGGTGGTTAGATGCCAGAATGAGGATTCTTGCAAAGGAACTCAATATTGGATGAATTACAATCTAGAAAAAATAGGATCTCTATTTCAAATCATATTTATGCCAGAAACTTTGTTGAGAATGACGTAAACTCATGACATTACACAAGCCGAAGTAGGGATGTGTCATCTTCTTATTTCACCTTTCCATGTGTCTGTGATTGACTTATGTACCCTGTTGTGTCCTTTATATATCTGTCACCTTTATTTTTTAGTGTCAGGGGCTTATTGCACTGTAGAACTTCCGAGAAATCGTAAATATTGTAATCCTGAATTGATAAATATTGACCTTGCGTATTTTGAGATGAATGCATTTTTTTGTGAAAAACTAGGAAGAACTCAAACCTCATGCAGAGTATCAAATATTACTGCAAATATATACTTTGAATGTGTCGTCAACTATTCACAATTTGTCCCAAGCACTTTGATAAAACGTTCTCAAATACTTTAGATACTGATGAAGTGCCTTTCGCTAAGCCAATTTTAAGTCTGTATTACGCTGACGTATGATAATATATTAACAAAATGCATTTTATGTATATTTTTGAAGGCCCAAGTGATGTATCCTTATATGCAGGTACCGTTCATTATTACAGTAAACTTATTTTAAGAACTGACAAAACAATCATTATGCTAAATGTACATATGTAGTCAAAATCGTTGCATTGATTGGTGCAGTGCAGTATGTAGATGTCATCATTGAATATTAGTCATAAAATGACGTAAAACTCCGTGGACGTCACCTGGAATAATTGGACATCAGTTCAGACGAGAAAATCAATGTGATCCTTATCAACTGCAAAGGTTTTGAGTTAGAGCTACAAAAGGCATATGTCGTAGAACAGATGGAAGTCGACGCGGTTTATTTATGACCTTGAATAATTTCGTTTTAAACATTAACAAACCAAAACTAAAAAAAATTGTCATCTTATTAAAAACGTACTACAATACTGTATATTGTAATATTACGTTATATTCAATCATAAATTGTGTCATTCGGATATCTGGCCATACCAATTTGATTAGTAGTTCGTTGGATTTCCCGGTCCAAAAAACCAAAAATTAATATTATTATTTTGCGCGCGACCCTGTGTTTCTATTTCGTGCCGGAATATTTTATTTTCGTTTTCATTTTCGATTATCCACCTGCTAACAAGACGCAAACGTGTGGATGATTCAGACTACATATAAATAAACCGGCAAATTTGACACAAGTTCGGAAGAAATGTATGCAGAGCCACCAGACGACAGAATCCGGGTGGTTTCGCCCCGATTCCTGTTCGCCCCGTTTTATATATAAATGAAGGGCTAGTATGAAATATAGCTGTCAATATTAAATTTATTTTCAGGCTGTGATGGTACTTTTGATAGATGAAATGCTTACGAAGAAAAATTGTGTTTTTGTTCTATGTTATTGTCTAAAGATGATATTTGCACAATTAATTAAAATTAGTGGGTTTGTGTTTGGCAAAAAATTGTAGTGCATATTAAGCAATTAACAAAGAAGTAAGTATACAATGTACGAAAAGATTTTTTTTTTTTTTTACAAAAATTCATTTCCATATGTCGCTCATTCACATGTATACTTATATTCTGAGCTAATTTACATCAGCATATAAAAAATAGATTCGTTTCATGCTTTATTCATGCAAGATCTTAATAATTTACAACAATGTTAAGACAGCAGCACTATTAAAATATGTACATTATCACAACATGCAAAGGAAACCATCACAGTTAGGCATTAATATTAAAACACTGGTATCCTACAGAGAACAGCACTATAAAAATATGTACATAAATTTACATTATAACAGCATGCATTGATTTTAAAAAACTGTTATCCTACATTATTACAGCATGCAAAAGAAACATCACAGTTAGGCACTAAAACAAGTAAAATATTAAAACATCCTCCACAGTTGCAGTGCAATACATTATACAATGTGTATCCGGGTATGGCACACGGACTGTCACTTTAGCACGAGGGATAAAAAGCACTCGGAAATACGTTTATTTACATTACTCGTGACTGGGGCATAGAGGTTACCGCATATTTGAGCATGTGTGATGTAGATATCTCCTCGGCCGCGTACTGCTCCCACACTGTAGCCAGCTTCTTCTCCACGGTTGTCGCTACACGGCGGACATCTCTGTGTAAGTTATCACTTTCTACTCTGACACGCACAATCTCGGCCTCCCGTCGCAACAATGGCACTAGTCTGTACAAGCAGAGGGCGCCGCCGCCAGCCTTGCTGATAATTCGATGGTTTAAGCAGTATTTATTCAAATAAATCATCATTACATATAATTATTATAACATATAAGTTAAAGGATTTGACAACAAGATTGAAAATCCTATTTTAAGTCATCTCCTAACAAGAGGTTTAATTAGCATACATTGTTGTCGACAAGATGATCGAGAAATAATATTTAAACCATAATTAAATAATGAAATATGACTATAGTAATAAATTACTGGAAACTGGAAGGGAAAGAGAATGAAGAAAAAAAAGAAGGAAGGAAGAAAAATGATAATGTTTGGTCATGTACCTAAGTATTTAGTGAGCAGACAATATGATATGTTCACAAAACAATCTCACCACAGTGGAGCTTAGTAGTGTAATTACGTTAATCAAACCTCTTAGTTTTGAGTATAAAATTTTGAACTTCCAGTAATATTTCACTGTTGACATTGTCGCCGTACAGGGGGGGGGGGGGGGGGGGGGGGGGGGGGGGGGGCATCCTTTAAGAAGGATCTCTATGTTGTCAATCCGATGGTGCCAACCTTCACAGTCATTGTTGGTACGAACGGTTTGGTTGTGCACAGACCAGTCCTCTACTTTAACGACGGTGTTTTGCATCCACTGGCGGTCTATGTAGTTAACCAAGTCGACCAGGGCTGGTGTATTGGTTCGGTCCTTTAGGTTCTGTAATGCAGCCTGAATGGGCACCCTGGTGACGTCGAATGATAAGTCGAGGCCAGCGTCATCGTTTGGCGGCGACGCTGGTGTGGTCTGTGGCGGCGAGGCTGGTGCGGGTTGTGACGGTAGTGGTGAAAGTGGCGGTAATGGTGAAAGTGGCGCGGTAACAAACGTAGAATCGGCATGCCTGGTGCTGCTTGAGTGCCATCTCCTCATCGAATGTCACGTCTACCTGTGGTTCTGGAACCGTGCAGTTACGGCAATTACACGACAGCAAACCATGGCCGTTCATCGTGTCTCGGTACATCTGCAAGGGTACCTACAAAAAAAAAAAAAAAGTGTGCAGAAAATATATGTGACCAAATTACTACATTTCTCGCTTTACCCATATATAAGGGCTCGTATGTTTCGAATAATATTTTCTTTAAACAGTTTCTTTCAATCTGTGAATTTTTCAAATATCAATATATTGTAGGGAGAGGGCATTTATAATGTTGAGAAACTTTTGCCCAATCCCATTTCCATGATAGACACAACAATTATAACTCTCGTACATTGTATACTTACTTCTTGGTTAATTGCTTAATATGCAATACAATTTCTTGCCAAACACAAGCCCACTAATTTTAATTAATTAATATCATTTTATTACATCTTTAGACAATAACATAGAACAAAATACAATTTTCTTCGTAAGCCTTCATCTGTCAAAAGTAACATTACAACCTGAAAATAAATTAATATTGACAGTTATATTTCATACTAAAATATAATTTATTAAACATGAATGACAATAAAACACGCAAATATTCATTTATTTACATTATATATAAAACGGGGCGAAACCACCAAAGGGCGAACACTTACCCGAGGCGAAACCACGTGGGGGGGGGGGGGGTGTCGAACAGAAATCGGGGCGAAACCATCCGTTACCAGACGACATATCGGGGATAAGTTTATGTTGCCGATCGTTTTCTTAGTTTATGTTTGTTTAATATTTGCTCCATTTGATGCCGAAATGCGTACTACAGACTACAGCAGAGTCTTGCAGGCCACTCCGTATATCAAAATTGCAAGTTTACTGTTTACGCAACCAAATGAATTGTGGCCCTATCATTCAAATAGGGCCACGACTTGCAGCTAATCTAAACTGTATGAAGGCATAATACATAATATATTCCAGTTAATTTACAAGTCATTTATATCAAACAGTGAAGGGAAAATTAATAATGTCACTTCTAAGATCCATATGTATGTTTTACATTCTATACTTTTCCTTTTTGTAAAACATGTATTTTTGTTTCATTTTTAACATGAAGGGGCCATGAATGAATTTTTACTGATTACCAAAAAAATATTGTAATTGTATTGTAATTTAAAGCAGACGAATCATGTTTATGATAACGTCACTTCTAAGACTTCTAATATCCGTAAGTATGATTTACTTGTATTTTCTTTCCTTTGTGACATAGAGAGACCATGAGTATATTTTTACTTTTCTAAATATGGTTCAGTTTATTGAAAAGTACCAAAAATAAACTTAAAATGATCAAAATAATTTTGTTCAGTCCTTAAATTTAGGGCTTCGGTCCGGTTTTGTGACATTTTAAAATAATAATATTAAAAAGAAAAATTTCGTTCGTTCGGTTCTATATTCCCGAAGAACTACAAATCAAATTGGTGTGACCTAAACGATACTCGTTCTTGTAGGCAATAGTAATTCTGTTATTTTGTCCAAGTTCAAAGAGGAATAACTCCATTGAAACTATGAATGCTTTTCCTGTAATGAATTGTTTCATTGTAT
The DNA here is from genome assembly GCA_035048485.1 of Pteria penguin. Classification (NCBI taxonomy): domain Eukaryota; kingdom Metazoa; phylum Mollusca; class Bivalvia; order Pterioida; family Pteriidae; genus Pteria; species Pteria penguin. The sequence goes on from CM068583.1 coordinate 32,693,629, forward strand.
TTTTATTATTTTTGATATTTCGTGTTGTATATTTTTTTTACAATGAATCAAATATGATTTTTAACTGAACGTTTCATAAAAAATTGCAAGTTTTGAAATTCAAATGAAAGTAATTTTTACCCAATGCAATCGTGGTAGTCGCTTTCATTATATTTCTGTAGTACGTTCTAACGACATGCCGATGAATGGAGGATTATATTTTGTAAATAGGAACTTCGGGGTTGGTGTAGTGATTAAGCGCTTGGCTTGCGGAACCGACGATCCGGGTTCGATTCCCGGATTGCGCCACTGTGTTAAAGAGGTTGGTTGCCTCCAGTTTCCATGTCGCGATACAACTGAAAAATTGTTGAAAGCGACGTAAAATACCACCAACCAAATACGAAATTTGATGATTCCCCGATGAGAAAGGATCAAAACCATACAGTTTTGTGTTGTCTTTTGTACTGCTATGAAAAGGAAACGACTAAAACCCAAATATTTTCAAGCACTTAGCCTTAAATCTTATTCGTAAATTAACTTTGTAGAAGGTACGTATACTACCTATTGTTGATATTTTAAACTCGGAATATATATTTAATACCTTTGGATTCCAAAGCCAATAAGGTTATAACCATTGGTAGTTTTAAGTTTTGTTTTGGTTTTGGTTATTTGTATGAGAACACTGTTTATGTTAAAGTCGGTGTTATATAGAAGTATTTTCAATTTGATGAGTTTTCCTCTGGGAAATATAAAATATAGTATGATTTTCACAAAAGAATCTATAATATTGTGAAATGTCTACCCCGGTTACATAATCAATTTATCTCTTTGATGCCTTTCCCTGATAAGCCGGCGTGGCCTGGTGGTATCGCGTCGGACTCCTAATCGGGAGGCCAGGGTTCGAGTCCCGCTCTGGTCATGCCGGTGTCATGTCTTTCGGATGAGACAGTAAAAACCGAGGCCCCGTGTCGTGGTATGAATGGCACGTTAAAGATCCCTCACTGCTTCAGTCGGGTCCGTTGCAAAGGTCAAAATTTGTATGCTTCGCATCAGGCAGATGCCGTCACCATACACGTGAAATATTCGTGGTGTGACGTAAAACAAAAATCAATCAATCAAAACCTTTCCCTGATACAGACTTCCCCTTATATTTACTTTCTCCCTTCCGCATGTAGTTCGCAAGTGGAGTGGAACTCATTTTCCTGTCATAAAAGTGACATTTCCTCGTGTAACATGACAGTTTTTTATAGTCTGTATTTTTTAGTCAACCTCTTTGGAGCACCTGCTGTCACTTCATAATTTCAAGGTCTTAGAATATCTATCCAGGCACTTTATATTGAGAGTTACAGTGACATTTTAAGCATCATTCCATATTGTTGTTCATTTGTCTAATATTTTAACCATTGTGTGGATTTTGATATATATATTTCATACTCATATTGCCTTTGATATGATGGTTATTCAGTGTCATCACTCTAATGTCACATTCACCATCAACTGTCACATCAAATGTCACATTCACCATCAAATGTCACATTCACCATTAAATGTCACAATCACCATCAAATGTCACAATCACCATCAAATGTCTCATTCACCATCAAATGTCACATTCACCATGAAATATCACATTCACCATTTATGTCACATTCTCAATCAAATGTCACATCAAATGTTACATTCACCATTAAAATGTCACATTCACCATCAAATGTCACAATCACCATCAAATGTCTCATTCACCATCAAATGTCACATTCACCATCAAATGTCACAATCACCATCAAATGTCTCATTCACCATCAAATGTCACATTCACCATCAAATGCAGAAGAATACCTATAGTGACTAACTTAATGTATCATAATTGTAACTTAAGCAAATAATGCAGATATGCAGATAAATAAATTTTTAGAGGTGATTGTCTTATGTCATATTTCAAAGGTCAAACTCAGAGGCACGGGACATGAATGGATATGTGACAAACTCAGCGCTAAAGGATATTCGCACGCTTTTTATATTCATTTTAGTGTTGATAAAATACTGAATACAACTTCGAGGGTGCTGCAGTAGAAGAGATAACTACAATACAACTTCGGGGGTGCTGCTATAGTAGAGATAGCTACAATACTGATAGCTACAATACAACTTAAGGTATGCTGTAATAGTACAGATAGATACAATACAACTCCGTGGGTGCTGCAGTAGTAGAGATAGCTACAATACAACTTCGAGGGTGCTGCAATAGTAGAGATAGCCACAATACAACTTCGAGGGTGCTGCAGTAGTAGAGATAGCTAAAATACAACTTCGAGGGTGCTGCAATAGTAGAGATAGCTACAATACAACTTCGAGGGTGCTGCAATAGTAGAGATAGCCACAATACAACTTCGAGGGTGCTGTAATAGTAGAGATAGCCAACAATACAACTTCGAGGGTGCTGCAGTAGTAGAGATAGCTACAATACAACTTCGAGGGTGCTGCAGTAGTAGAGATAGCCACAATACAACTTCGAGGGTGCTGCAATAGTAGAGATAGCTACAATACAACTTCGAGGGTGCTGCAATAGTAGAGATAGCTAAAATACAACTTCGAGGGTGTTGCAATAGTAGAGATAACTAAAATACAACTTCGAGGGTGCTGCAATAGTAGAGATAGCCACAATACAACTTCGAGGGTGCTGCAATAGTAGAGATAGCTACAATACAACTTCGAGGGTGCTGCAATAGTAGAGATAGCTACAATACAACTTCGAGGGTGCTGCAATAGTAGAGATAGCTACAATACAACTTCGAGGGTGCTGCAGTAGTAGAGATAGCTACAATACAACTTCGAGGGTACTGCAATAATAGAGATAGCTACAATACAACTTCGGGGTGTTGCAATAGTAGAGAAATCTACAATACATCTTCGTTAGGGGGAGGGTGGAGGTGGTGATGGTGATGGTGCAATAGGAGAGGAAGCTACAATACAACACCGGCTATCAAATTATAAGATGTACTTTCTCCAATCACGTACATTGTAAGAAGAAAGTAAAGTGCAGAAATCAAGTATTTGTGACCCATTAACCGCCAACTAAAGATTTTAAAAGGTAAAAATTACACTTAAACTGAATTAGAGTAACAGCTGGCTTTTCGAAAAACCCAATCAGTAATACTGCGATGATTGCAGAAGATTGCATTGATACAGAGCTCTTATTTATTGTACTTAAAAGTGTTCAATAAGCAAGAGCATGCTCGGCATATTATATTGATATTATTCATGTTCATTAAAAATTGCTACCAAAAAAAAAAAAAAAAATTAAAAAAAAGTCTAATTGTGTTTTATGTATATTGAAGTTAAAAGATGTTTTACCTTTACACAAAATATTTTATGGATGCGACGTATTTAGAGGAAGATATGATTATACCTAATACTGCAAATTTCTCACCATATTTGCATACGATTCAAATAATTTCTCGTTGATCAGTTATTGTTTTCACAGCATTGTTCATTAATTGAACTGAGATTAAATGAACAAACAATAGATATTGAAAATAACTAGTTTATTTTTTCTGTACACGTACAAAAAGGAAAGTACATATCACAGTAAATCTGGCGAAAAATTATCGCCAATACAACATAAATCCTTTTTTCCAACTTCATACTAAATTATAAAATCGTGACAATTTTTTTCGTACATTTGGTTCTTCAGATTTAAAAACTTAGTTATGTGATTTTTCATATTAGTGTTTTTGTATTCAGTTGTATCCAAAACATATACAGTGTACACGAGTAAGTAATGGAATGTTTATTTTAGAAACAAAGACCATCAAGTTACGTGCAAAACAGTATGTAGAAGGAAGTGATTGAATATATCAACAATGTTTGATAAATTACAGAATGGATAGGTATTGGTCGAATCTTATATGGACATGTACTTACTTTTGAAGAAGCATGTATCAATAATTTTACAACTGGTAAATATTAGTAAAATGACAGTGTTATCAGCTAGCAAGACTGTTTTAACGAATGATGTTTTTTATTTATTTCTAATGCTCCCGGATCGATATATAATATTTTCTGTTTCTTCTGCTTTTTTTCTTTTCTTTAGTTTTTGTTGTGTTTTGTTTTGGGGTTTTTTCTTCGTTTTTTTTTTGTTTTCATTTTTTATTTTGTTTTGTTTTTGTTTTTTGTTTGTTTTGGTTTTGTTTTGTTTTTTTTTTTGCACAATCTTCAAATAACACATAAGAAAGGTACCAAATATTTAGTGTTCCATTTCAAGTATATATAACTTAGCTAAAGTTTCTAGATTAGATGTATAACAATGTCTGTAAAGACTGAAATAGAAATAGATCCGAACACATTTTGCCAGTAAATATTTATTTCTTAATCGCATAAAAAAGATAAACGCATTTTGTAAATAACCTTACAGTGCCTAAAGTTTGCTTATTCTCATTTATTAATTTAATTTTATGCCATGTTTTATAGCATATTTTATGAAATATGACATTCAATAGAATTATAAATATACAAATTACTTTCCCTAGAATATGTTTATTGTCTTAAAAAAATGTGTTCCTAAAACAGAGCAAATTCCCCACCTCAAGTGTATCAAATAGAGACTCTCCAAAGTAGATATCCTTCCAGCAAAAACTTCTAAATTGATAAGAAAGGCACTTAATTCTTCATTATCGCAATCCTTTTCACCAGTGTTAAGATAATTTGAAACAAATTTATCTTGTTTTTGTGGAGTAGATTTGAAAATAAGACTGAAAGATATCTAAGATGATGCGTCAGGTGTAAGCGATTTTGACGATGATTTGGGATCTTTTGAGGGACTTCTGGAGAGATTAGAATGATATCCCATCAAAATCTGATGCGAGCGGCTGCAACTTGAACACAGCTCATCCTGTGAAAGTCATCAGGAAAAGCGATTCTCCAAAGGGGGCAGAATCAGGAGAAGTGAACCAGTGACAGAATGTTAAACATTTTCTAATTTATGGCAAAATGTTTTCGCCAACATGTAATGAGCCGTACCTACAGATTTGCTTAGTTACTTGTCTGTTCGTTTTGACAGCTGAAACATTATTCGACGAGATGTAATCATGACAAGTGCAACCAGTGACAAATGTTTTAATCTTCACGAGGAGAGCACATTCATGACTATATGTACTAAATGCTTAGTTTGCATGCTTTTCATCCAACATTTTGGAGCTGCATAGATGTGTAGAAGAAAGATTATCACACGATATGGCAATGTTGCAGAACGATGACTTTCATCACTGATTACACTATATTCAAAGGGAATATTTATTTATATTCCTGAATCCATGCAGATAATTTGCCAATTTTCAGATTCGGTACTGATGGGAATGCTATTTATCATTGCATGCAATCATTGCCTCGATGAGAACGCTCTTTCTGTTTTTATCAAAACTATGAGGATATATTATGGTTAGAAAAATCGACCATTATCAGCTTATAGTTATGTCTTTGTTCTTTAATTGTGTTGATAGCATCAAACTGAGGGCAATCATATGTAAAAAGGATTAAGATAAATTGTTTCTTTCATTCTCATTTGTCTGTATGTGTTTTATTCCAAAAGTTTTGAGCTAGTTCGCAGGGGGAGTAGGATTAATCTAAGTCAGATGACCTGCCCTATGTTCATTTCAGTTTGACCTGCCCTTTCATTTCAGTTTGGCCTGTCCTATGCTCATTTCAGTTTGACTTGCCCTATGTCCATTCCATGTCAGTTTGACCTGCCTATGTCCATTTCAGTTTGGCGTGCCCTACGTTCATCTCGGCTTGGCCTGTCCTATGCTCATTTCTGTTTGACTTGCCCTATGTCCATTCCATGTCAGTTTGACTTGCCTATGTCCATTTCAGTTTGGCGTGCCCTACTTTCATTTCAATTTGGCCTGCCCTATGCTCATTTCAGTTTGACCTGCCCTGTGTTCATTCCATGACGGTTTGACCTGCCCTATGTTTATTTCAGTTTGACCTGCCCTATCTATGCTCATTTCCGCAATGATATAAATATTCATCTTATTGTCCATTTTCTATTTTTGCGTTACACCGAGGTTTGTTTTAAACCTACAGTTTTTGTATTTGTGGCCATTGATATTTATCTACCAGTCTTTTATTGACGCTGTTGTCAGAATTCATTATATTTGTGTTCGTATCAGAGAAAAATATGTTACGTTTATTGATTAATTTTGGTGCTATTTCGGAATCTATGTTTAATAATGTCCATGTCAATTCTTATTTTGATAAATGTCCAATCAGTATTATTCTCTTCCGAGACTTCTCTGTTCGGTTTGTTGAGATTGTCATTATCGGTGATTGTTCTGAGTCTCACTCGCTGTACTTGCATTTACTTGAATTTGTTGATCTTGGTTAACGTACAGTGTTTCTAGGGTAATTTCATATATTTTTGTTATGACTATATATTCATATTCACTTTATCGCAAATTATCTCTATATCCTATTGTCATTTGCTATATGTTTGCCATCTCTTTATATATATGTATTATATGTCATTATTATTCATTGTAGGTCAATGCCTTTTTACTTATGTAAAATAAAATTTGAAAACTGGAAGCCTTTCAGTCATTACTGCTCGGTCACAATAGTAACAATTTGCACAGTTCATAATTATGTAAAACAGTCTGGAATATGATCAAGGCAATATTTAATATCAAACTTTTGCATTAAACTTTACTTTTGAAATCATTATGACTTAATTGTAACTTCAACTCAAGCGATCATTTCCTATCAAAATATGATCGCATTGGCGACTGGGTGTTTGCAACCTCGGACAACAGAAGACATAAATCCCTGAAGATAAGAGGACAGATACTCGGGGAAAGTAAGCGTCTACTGTTTGAATAGCGACATCCGCTATGAATACCCATACGTAAAGACACGTGATCGATTTCCTCATGTTAACTCCCCCAATATATACATAAACCTGCCAGAAGCTGCATCGTTCTAATTCTTAACTATCCCAAAATCTGAGAATGGTCAATTAATATATGTATAATATTTTAATATATATTCAATTCAGTAGCAATAACAAACCTATACGACAACGAAATACTCGACTACACCTTCCATTGTACAAAATCTGCCTCATGAACTTGTCACTGCGAGAACATATGTATCGGTCCGTCAATTGGTTTATATTTCCAAAATTCACACTTAAACTAACCAATGTCAATAGGCGGATTGTCTCGTGTAGTTAGCTACTCTATCTTCTTTTTAGTTTGTATTTGGCCTATTTTTTGCAACTTTTAAATAAAATCATGATGATATATTACAATTTCTTTTTATTTACATTTTGATTTTAGGTTGAAATATATGTAATCAAAACGTGATGAGGGGGTTATTCTTTTACAAGTTTCTCAAGGCATATCATTTTATCATATACAATATTAAAGTAAATACCTCAACATATCTTTATCATATTCTAAATTCTTTGTATTGCATATTTTCGTAGTGTATATTCATTATAGATATTACCACCTATGGTGCTTGCCTAATAAATCATTAAACATTCCAGGAAAGAACGAATAAGCGAATAATTACAAAGAAATATATTTCGCGGGTATCTGGTAAAATGTACATTCTTTATTTATATATACATCATATTATTTCCCTCGCTGTTAGATTCATAAATGTAATATCCTAAGTCAGTTTACACATGTTTTTCCGCTTAACTGGTAATATAAGTAGTGATTTCAACACACCCTAAATTATACTGAGTGTTCCTTCTCGACATCTTCTATTAACCTCAAGTCGTAACCTTTATTGCTTGGGGAAAAACATACCATTTTCCCGAGAAGTCATAAGCTTCTGAGCAGAACGTGGAACTACTTTGTCATTCTCGCATACACATTAAAACAAAATCGTTCTAACTCATGCGTAGTGTAAGATAATATTTTCATTTCTTCACTTGATATTTGTTTTCCATATATACCTGATTATGACGTGTTTGGTTTTCCATCCTGTCACGTTTGTTTAAGTTATATTGTAGACGGATAATGCATTTTTTTTCATGATAAGTTGTTGAACATTTATTAATTTTTCCAGGATCCTGACCATAATGCATGAAACAATAAAGATTTCAAAATATGATAATAACAACCCACAAATAAAACAAACGAGCAAACAAACAAAAAAAAAAAAATCAGTACATTGAGAGTTATCTCGCTTTGCTTTTCAAACCCATCAATCAATGCTTTAGTCTGTAACTTATTTAGCAGATTTGGAATTTATATCTCTAAGAGACCAAATTGTCCAGAGGTTGAGAAAGAATAAAATGTTAGGATTTTAAACAACTCGGCGATTTATAAAACGCTCCAAATTACGGTTTTAATCAGCATTTGTCAACATACTACGTGACCAGCAATGCGATTTCTCTTCATGTATTAGACAAGTCATGGTTTATCACTGGGATCGGGATTTTCTCGACATTAATCCGCCATTTGACCATGATATTGTACCTACTTTTGTCTCCATTTGTCTGTCATTGACAGTCCAGTAGAGCTCAGATAACAGTTATTGTTGGTATGAATTAGCAGAAAAAGATTCAGGATTATGGTAGTTCGAGAGGACTGTATAGATGTACATTACACAAATATTGAAAAGTTTTTAAACATGTCAGTCATTTTCAGTGATTTTGAAATTTTGTAAGTCAGGACAATGTAATATATAGAAAAAAAATTCGGCATTATGTCAGTCCGAATAAAATTTTGTCAGTCAAAACCTTCCGACTGACACTTTTCAACATCACTGATATTCCAGATTCTTTATAGGCCTGTAAATACTTTCATACATAAATAGAATCATCTATTTTTCACTTTAATCTGCTAGGGCTATTAGGTGTTTTTCAAGTCCTTTTTTTGTAAAAAACCAACGACTTCAATCCGAACGTTCAAAGTTTTGCATTTTTTCTCCCTTCTCATAATTTCATTTCGAGACAATCGATTCAGTAAATCATCGGTGACGCAATGATATTGTTGTTGACTTTACCATCGTTATTAAGGTCTGTGCTCAATTCTAGACAACTTCACCCTCCACGTATTCTTTAAAATTTTCAGTGCATGCGACGTAAAACCAGTGTCATTTGTACGCTTGAGACCTAAACATGAAAACGAATGATGATATTCATATAAACATCAAAGTTCATGCTTACATGGAAATAAAAGTACATAGATTTTAAAGTAAACTCTATATACAGACTTAGTACTATAATTAATAGCGCTTTATGGAACGATAATATTCCTAGATAATAAATTAAGAGCAATCTCTTTTCTGATATTGTTTCACTTAATTTAGCAATTTTTCAATTTAAATCTAATTCTTGGTTGAAGATATTGTTACTTTATGAGAATAAAATTAAAAATTTATGTTTATGTTGAATATTTATGTATCAAATATGGTGACAGGTGTCATATTGAAGGAGTTAAAGAGCGTAAAAAAAAAAATAAACCTCATAAGTAAAAACAAACCTGACAGAGTCTCCTCGGATACACATCAATAAAGATAAAGTAAATTCATTTTCGTTGTATATGTTACTGGATTTAAAAATGAAGGTTTTTGCAATCCAAGAGTACGACAGGGACCATCAACATTTCAAATGTCATGTGATCTGAAATCAAACCCGTGTCATCTGAATCGTTATTCGATTGTTTTAAAAACGGCCCCCCCCCCCCCCCTCTCTCTCTCTGCAGATTAAATGCATACAAACATACAGATAGGTGATTACTTCTATATTTCTTCCATTTACTTAAATAGATATCACGCAGACGATTGTGTTAATCTCTAATAGTTTGGCGGGAAAACTCATTCAAATGTATTTTACCAGATATCAAACGTAGCTTCAAGTCTTTAACTCACATTTGCTAAACAATTGAATCTAAATGATACCTGTGTCTTCCAAAGCAAGTCGGTGTGTATGCGATGTTTAGGGATGGAAAAACGATTTATTCTGAGATAGCAATCCGCACACAATTAGATGTTGCATAATGGCATCTTAGAATAACAAAGAATGAAACTACATTCTTATTGTTTTTGTCTGCCAGATTTTTGTACAGATATGTTTAGCTCAGTGATACATTTATTCCTGGTGTCCTGTACGCTTAATGACATGCTGGGTCTCAATGTGGGAAAGTAAAACATTTATACCAAATGTTATTTTTACATCAAAATGAACTATCATATTGTATTAAGTGTAGGTCATACCGGAAAAGGAGAGATTAAATATAGAAAGCTTTGGAATATTCAAATGACACATCTTAACGTGTCTTCTCGTCGAATCTCGCTAAACCTCGTTTAATTACAACAATACAGAAGACGCGAACTGTAACAAACAACCTTAACAAAGGAAAGAGGGCAATTTCATTAGAATGATAATACTCGGTGATTTAGATCGACTCTCCATCAACTTTTACAGATCATAAAACGATTGACACCGCAATTAAAGTTCCAAGGAAGGACAATCTGTACCTAAGAATGGCGCGCGTTCTGGACAATGTGGACGAGATATCCCTTAACAATGAGCAAATCAGATCTCATTTTAAACTCATTAGATGACAACACTGAGAGGGGCTACTCGTGGTGCTTCATGGATGCCATGTAAAGAGTAAATATTTCCATGTGCGAAGATAGGAAAGGAATGAATTTAGTTTATCACATGTCGCAAATATATGTTGAAACTATTCCTTGGCAATATGAGTAAACCCCACATGTATTTCATTCGCGTTTTTATTTATTGGTATCAAGAAAAAAATCCATCAATACAGATCATTTATTTCTTGTTTAGAAACGAATATTTTTACATGAAAGCCATGTTAGCATATTGCTTGGCATTATGCAAAAGTTATCTATAAAGATTTCTGACGACTAGTTTTAACGTAATGATGAAAAACGTTGTGTGATTTTTGAAAAGAGATCGAGCATACTCTCTGTATCTATATAAACATCAAAGGATGGCAGCTAGATTTCTAATTCCTCTTAAACGTAATGAAATGAAATCAAACGTGTTTATTAATATCCCGGTTTTACATTTAAGGCATTCGAAGCGTGACGTTGGTGATGATTCCGGCCGAGGCCTCCAGCGCACCTGCTGACGAATTATAAGTTGTGGTCACTGGGTGTTAATAGTAATTACTAACCAAAATAGTGCGAATTAATTGTGTGTATTAAAATAACAATGCTAGCAAGTAGGTTGTGTACGGATTTTATGGAAATAGGGGACGGGTTGTTACTGAACAGGATTTACTGCAAGACTAATACTCTATCATGGATGTATTTATACGTTATATGTTGTTTGAGTACGGTGTAAATAATTATCTGTATTAATATCATGATAAAAATGATAGACACTTATATAATAAACAAATATGATTTGTGGTTATCAGATATATACTGCCGGTTACAAATATACTTCTTTTCTTTTAGAAGTACATCCTTTTTCCTGGGGTAAATAAACCTACCAGATTTCATATTTACAGAAATTTAAGTCGAGCATTCAAACCATAATTCTTCCTTTTAAACTCAGTATTTTAAGCTTTAAACTCAATATTTTAACTTATATTATAGACATTTAAAACTGTTTTCGTAGGCGTTATATTTGTAAGGAGAAAAGCTACGCTAAATGCCATAAATGGATATTTTAATCACAAAATGTTGCCATAGACGTACCATACTCATATCGTACTGAACTATATATATCATTAGTCACACTAGTATGTATTACAATATGGAGGTATATACTGCCACACTGTATTTGAACTTATCAAGACGTATAAAGATAATTAAGATGGGTGCCTAACTTCTCTAAGCACTTGATTTATAAATGGTTGGTTGGTTGATTGGTGTTTTACGTCGCTTTCAACAATATTTCAGTTATATCGCGACATGGAAGCAGGAGGTTACCAACCTCTTAAACATAGTGGTACAACCCGGGAATCGAACCCGGATCGTCGGCACCGCAAGCCAAGCGCTTAACCACTACACCAAGCCTGCCCCAATTTATAAATGACGGGCGCACCTAGCGAAAGACGGGGAGAGGGCTTATCCACTCCGCTCAGCACTTGATTTATATATTTGGCAGGTGAACCTAGCGAGGAGGAGATAAGAATTACTGTCAGCACTTGATTTATATATTGCGGGCGTACCTAGCGAATGGGAGATACTATTCTAAGCACTTGATTTGCATATGGCGAGCATAGTTAGCAAGGAGGAGATACTACTCTTAACATTTGATTTTCATATGGCGGGCGCACCTCAAAAGGAACTGGTACTTGCTATTCTAAACACCTGGGTCCGGCGCCATAAACTGAAAATATACTTGAGTCAAAATTTCATATTGCTCTGTTCATCAATAAATTAATAACTAGGATTTGGATTTTATTTAGTTTTATTATATTGATAAATAGAATTAAATCACTTTGCATGAGAATTTATTTGATGGAATAAATTAAAATGAAATGTTAGACTTAAGTATATTCTCAGTTTATGGCGCCGGACCCTGAGTTTGTTTGTGGCGGGTGTACCTCAGGAAGGCGGAGATACTTATTACTCTGAGCAATTGATTTATTTAAGACGGGCGCACCTATCGAGTAGGATGTGCTAACTATACTTATGCATACTTAGCAAAGAGGAGATACTAACTAATTTCAGCACATGATTAAAGAAGAGATACAAACTTCAGTGAGCACTTGATTTGTATATGGCGGACGCACGTAGCAAAGAGGAGATACTAACTAATAAGGACACTTATTTATATAAGGTGATGCTAACTATTCCGAACACTTGATCTGTATAAGGTGGGCGTACCTAAGCAAGGCAGAAACACCTGCTGCTCTGAGCGTTTGATTTATATATGGCAGTCGTAAAAGACGTAATGCTATTTACTCTAAACACTTGATCTATATATGGCGTGCGCAACAAGCGCAAAGGAGATATCAACTACTCTAAGCACGTGACATATATACAAATTGGAGCGTACTTAGCAAAGAGGATCTAAAACTATTGTGAGCAATTGATTTATAAATGGCGAGCGCATCCATCGAGAAGGAAATACTAACGAACGTATTTGCAAAGTGAAGATATAAACTTTCTAAGCATTTGATTTATATATGACAAAGGTATCTAAGCAAGGAGCAAGTACTAACTACACTAAGCATATGATTTATACATGGCGAGCATATCAAACAAAGAGATATCGGCTACTTCGCATTTTCTGTTGGCGGACGTACTTGTCAAAGAAGAGACTAACTACAACTCTGTGCTCTTGATTTGTATATGTCGGAGGAACTTAGCAAAGAGGAGATACTAACTACTCTAGCTAAACACTTGATTTATATATGACAAACGTTCCTAAGCAAGAATGAAATACTTACTACTCTAAACACTTGATTTATTTATGGCAAGCGTTCCTAAGCAAGAAGGAAATACTAACTACTCTAAACACTTGATTTATTTATGGCAAGCGTTCCTAAGCAAGGAGGAAATACTTACTACTCTAAACACTTGATTTACTTATGGCAAGCGTTCCTAAGCAAGGAGGAAATATTTACTACTCTAAACACTTGATTTATTTATGGCAAGCGTTCCTAAGCAAGGAGGAAATACTTACTACTCTAAACACCTGATTTACATATGGCAAGCGTTCCTAAGCAAGGAGGAAATACTTACTACTTTAAACACTTGATTTATTTATGGCAAGCGTTCCTAAGCAAGAAGGAAATACTAACTACTCTAAACACTTGATTTATATATGACAAACGTTCCTAAGCAAGGAGGAAATACTTACTACTCTAAACACCTGATTTACATATGGCAAGCGTTCCTAAGCAAGGAGGAAATACTTACTATTCTAAACACTTGATTTATATATGACAAGCGTTCCCAAACAAGGAGGAAATACTAACTACTCTGGAAACTTGATTTACATATGGCAAGCGTTCCTAAGCAAGGAGGAAATACTTACTACTCAAAACACTTGATTTATATATGACCAGCGTTCCTAAGCAAGGAGGAAATACTAACCACTCTAAACACTTGATTTTTTTATGGCAAGCATTTCTAAGCAAGGAGGAAATACTAACTACTCGAAACAATTTACATATGGCGTAGGTATCTAAGGAAAGAGGAGTTTTAACTACTCGGAGTAATTGCTTTGCTTATGGTTTAATGTTTTGTTTTAATATAATTCATTGTATTATTTCATTCTAAATGCACCTATTTTTATTTCGAGTTGGTTAATCAAAGTTGTAACATGCATACCGTAAGTAGTATTTAAAAACATAATTGAAACAATCGAAGTTTTGATAACATTTCAAAATATTTTTTCAAATAAAACTTTCAATTGCATCATTCATAATAACAGCTGATTTCCTATGGTTCCGTTTGAAGGAGACAAAACTAGTGAGAAGTATAAAAGAACAATCTGCATTTTATGATTTCTTTTGTAGTTATCTTTAAACAATGTTTTTGCTCCTTAATTGAATTTTAATTGTTGAATCTCCATTCCGATTTTAGTACATTGTATTCTTTTAATAACGAATTGACGAAACCTGCGTAATTTTCATGGCACCATGGGAACTTTGATATCGAACATAATGATCCCCGTTCTTTTATGTGGTAAAACACCACGAGACCGCTTTCTGTACTGTATTACTGTATTTTCTTTATAAATGAATTTTCCATAACCTTAAAACATTAAAAATAGCGAGAATTAAAACAAAACTTTAGACAAAAATCTGAAACAACGTATTTCTTGAATGATCATACTTCACTTTAACTACAATCATGAATAGAATCGCTGTCTGACATACTTTTGACATTTTCGGTTAAAAGATTATGCCATGACTTTTGCAAACTTGATTGTCTTTGCGTAAAATGTATCTGTGATCTTTGTGTGATGTCTTTCCAAAGTTCATTTGAATCGCATTCACATTATCACGTTTATTCTATGAAACATTACGGTAAGGACATTTTTCGACTTTATACAGTGTTTTGGTATACTTTACGGAGTGTGTCAGGCATTTCATGTAGTGTGTCTAATATATTTTATGTAATGTTTCTGGTATATTTTATGTGGTGTCTGGTATATTTTATGTATAGTGTTTCTGGTATACTTTAAGTATAGTGTTTCTGGTATATTTTATGTATAGTGTTTCTGGTATATTTTATGTAGTGACTCTGGTATATTTTATGTAGTGTCTGGTATATTTTATATATAGTGTTTCTGGTATATTTTATGTAGTGACTCTGGTTTATTTTATGAAGTGTCTGGTATATTTTATGTATAGTGTTTCTGGTATATTTTATGTAGTGACTCTGGTATATTTTATGTATAGTGTTTCTGGTATATTTTATGTATAGTGTTTCTGGTATATTTTATATAGTGACTTTGGTATATTTTATGTAATGTCTGGTATACTTTATGTATAGTGTTTCTGGTATATCTTGTGTAGTGACTCTGGTATATTTTATGTAATGTGTGGTATACTTTATGGTATATCTTATGTAGTGTCTGGTATATTTTATGTAGTATTTCTGGTATGTTTCATAAAGTGTTTCCGTTACATAATAAGTTTTCTATTCACCATGAAGTATGAGATTTTATGAAGTGATTAATGAAAAAGATGAAATAAGTAAAAGAAAATGAATAGAAAATCAGTAAACCAATCGTGATTGAGTGATTCGAAAGAAAACGTTTTAACAGCTGGCAAACTCTCATTGATTTTGCTATGTTCACGTAATGATTTTATTTTTATTACGTAATATCAACATACTTATTACAAAAAGGAATCTCTATTATGTTGTACACAATCCTGGAAACTATTGCAAATTATATTCTTGAAATTACTTTATATGACACTTTTTGAATCTATAATGGATTGACACCATACAAGTAGTACTTTAACATAACCCACACACACGCAAACATAAATTGACTCCAAACATGCAATTGGTAATTAGTTTGGTTTATTAGTTAATTAGTTGAATCGGATGGTGTCTAATTTTAGATAAGGGTCAAGATCACATTATCTTAACTTAGAGTGAATATATGGCAAAAATCTCATTTTAATGTGATAATTCAAGAACCATATATGAGATTCAGATCAAATTTAGATATCCATATAATCAAAATAATCAAAAGTTGAAATATTGAAAAGTGTAAGATCAACAAAGGAAAACAAGTATTAGAACAAAGTTTTACCAAATATGAATATAGTATTACCTTCCCACAGTCATGCTGTACAAACATTCTCAAGCTGTAGTAAGTTACAGATCGAGTCAAGTTTGGTCAATGTTGAAAAACTTTTGGCAGTGTTAATTTCATTTACGATGCATATAGGTTCAAATTCCTAGACATTTTCTGTATTGTAAGATATGCTCAGAGATGAAATTCAAGTTGAGTGACGTTTGACATATTTTTGGATGGGAATGCATTGTGACCAGTGAGGAACATGCAATGCACTGCATCAGAATTTTTCTTCGTTTGTATAGAGAAATCGTGTTTCTTAGCGTTAATATGTTCAATTCAATTCCATTTAATTATTTTGAGACTTACGTCTCATTAATGTAATCACATGTATATACAAACAATTACATCAATAATTATTATATAAACGACATCATACATATGAATAAACATTCTTAATACACACTCGCACACAAACACCTAATCATTATCATGGAAATAAGTGTATTATGGAAGTTTAGCATACTAATTTGATTTGTATTTTATGGTGCATCAATTAGTTTGACACCTTATTCTTTTCGTCAGTCAATAAATTCTAGATCTAAAAAAAATGTTAATATATATATATATATAATATAGATAATTATTATCTGAAACTTTCCTCTTTGTGGGGCAGAGGGTCACCTCCCCCAAATAACTTTAGTAATGAATGTGAAATTTTAATATTATTGGTCTGTTGATAGAATTATATGAGGCGGGTTTAAAATTTCCATTAAATATTTGTCCATTGGAAATTCAGCCATTATAAAACAGCTGGTATACAGAGATTTTGGAGATACTGGCCGTTTAAGCGTGGTTAGTGCATTAAACCTGAATATGATAGTATCAACAAGTACCAAATACTGAAGTTTGAGACTGGTCGCTCACTTCAAACGGCTTGAAGTAATGGTCGAATGACTTAAATGTCAAAACCTTTTATCCTATTAAAAATAAACATACAGTTCAAAGAAACATCGTAAAAATATTAGATTTTAAGTGTTCACTAATACTTTGTAATTTGTCGATACTTCAGAATATTAGTGGACTAATCTCTCATATCAAGCTATACTTATAATGGTCTGGGGTCTGGTTCGTTAACGGTGGTTAAAGAGAAACATGAACGTAGCTAGACCGAGTCTAACGACATGGCTTATAGCCGGTCTAAAAACCAAAGTTACTCAAAACGTTCTAATTCTCCTTCATGTTATGGCGAACTTACACATCATGTTAACTCGTATGGTCCTTTGTGAACATCGGATCTTTTTAATTAAAAAAACCCCTTAATATCTGTTACGAAACATATGCGTGTTTATAGTTCTAGTCAAATCATACGGCACAAAATTCACAGTTCAGAATGGACATCGAGTACTCCATAATGCATTCTAATCATAGTTTGCCACTCTATCAACCGTTTTAATAACATTAATTATGGTCAGATTACAAGTCTATCACTACCACATTTAACCTGGTCATCTTGGGATTAAACATCCCTTACAGACCCTAGAACAATTATATACTGAGAAATACAATGTACGCTCGTTTTATTTAATTTGTATAATCCGCCGTATTTGAATTTATTGGTCTGATGTCCATAAACAATGATAAAGAGATGCATGTGTATGTAAATATTCAGAAAATATGCTCAAGACAGGGAAAATTTCTCCGGGCATTATTGTCATAGCTGTTTATTTTTTCTATACACTAGTTCAATAAAAATAGTGAATTGAAGATTGATGACTGTGAATGCCATTAAAAATACCACCATGCTTTTCATGACTTGCCATGGATATATCAAACCATTCTGGATACAAGTGACCTATTTTAGAGAAAACAAAAAACAAAACAAAACAAACAAACAGCCCCCCCCCCCAAAAAAAAAGAAAGAAAAAAGAAAAAGAAGAACCCAAACCCCAGTATGCTGAATATAATGTAAGCAAAGTCGCATTTCAGTTATTCGTACTTTCTTTATAAGGTATCGTGGCCGCGTGGCAGCCACGCTGTCAAAGTGACCTTAACTTGAAAACTAGGAGATCCATGAGAGGATTTAAAAAAAAGTATTTATCTATTTATTTATCTTCCGTTATTTCTGATTTGTATATTAGTACACTTCGACTTTTTAACAGCGATATCACATATCATATTACATGCGACGTTGATAGTGAAAATCGTCGAGAAAATTCAACGACAAAACTCTCCATAATCATGAAGTGGTACTACCCGGTATATCCGGTAGTCTGTTGTACATGTATATGGCAAAATGGGGTTCATTCACAAACGTGGAGATATCCTGACAAGTGATGAATTCTTAGTATTTGTCTTCCGGTATTATGTAAAATCTTATTTTTGGATATTTTGTTTTTCATGCTTATTGCCTAAAATGAGAAAATAATAAACAAATTCTCATCTGTGTATGCTTCTCCAGAGAATTGAAATGCTGATATTGATATATTTACAATAATGTTAGTAATGACGTAAAACTGAAAGCTTACATTGTCGCTTACGATAAAACCAAAGTCATACCCTATAATACAAAATTCTCATTAAAGAATCGGGCGTTATGTTAACCTCGAAGTGGACTCGTATAGCTGGTGAACCCCATTTACCATTTGAAGGCATTTCCTATAATATTCACTGACAGTGAAGCGATCATTTTCTATCAATGGATCAAACCACAAACAAATGGTCCCCATATACAGGCTTGTGTTCACCACACATATAGATTTATATACTGTCTCATATTAATAGGGGTATACCTACCAACGCTTACTACTCTGTAAAATAGGGCAAGAAGTGCAGGAGGTTCGGAATCATACACTATTCTCATGGTTCTAACAACAATACATAGAGGGCCAGTGATACTATGGATAGACAGACAGACAGACAGACAGACAGACAGACAGACAGACAGACAGACAGATAGATAGATAGATAGGACCCACCCGAAGCAGTGATTGATCTTTAACGTGACATGCATACCACGATACCGGGTTTAGATAGATAGATAGATAGATAGATAGATAGATAGATAGATAGATAGATAGATAGATAGATAGATAGATTATTGTTTTACGTCGCACCCATACGGCGACGAGATACTATGGAAGCTCCATAAGTTCCCGTAACCATTGTTAAACAGATGACCTCACGATTTCAGAGGATCTGCACTATCACCTTTAAACGTTTTTGTATTAATCAATCTTGGAATAAATAAGTGATGTTCGATGTATTTATCTGACGTATGATTTATTGTTGGGAATGTCCTACCCCCATCTAAGCTAGTGTTTTAAGCAATGAACTGTGCAAAGGAAAGATAACTCTAATATCGAAGAATTTTTCTACCTCCTTGATATCAATTTTTTATGCTATGTTTATACTTAAACTCAAAAAAAAAATGTAATAATCCATAAAATAACTACAAAAAACACATCTTAAGGTGAACGTTCTACATTACACTTTGAAGTTATTTTATATGCAATCATTCTTGAAATTGCATACCACCATTTTCTGCAGGTACGCGTTTGTGCCAGGTTTTTCTGACTCTTTAACACCTTTCTGATGATTAAATTATCTTCTGTCCATTAGCAGATGCAAACAAAAAAATAAATGGCCTATTTTATGACAAAGTTGTCAGTTTTTGTAACATTTAGAACTAAATATTATCTTTAAGTTTTCGAAATATAATAATAAAGAGACCTTTAGGCCATTTCTCCTGACAGTTTAAATAATAATTACCTTGCAACATTGTACCATTTATCTGACTCTATTAACTTGGTAATATTTGTTTTATTTTAACTACACATGCAGGTTCCTGTCACGTGTCGACCGTGCACGGATTTTAAGGAAGATTAGAAGGTTAATTACTGCAATTAAAAGCAAATATCTTTAGAAATTACTTTTACGATTTGTATTAAGTAATTATTATGAAAGAAAGCCTGTAACAGCATGGCAAATGTGTCGTTTTATGTTGAATTTCTTTGATAGCTTTATAGTATTCAACACCACAAAATTACAAATCTTCAGAATAATAAAATTTTTCAATTTTTAATAACCCCCCCCCCCAAAAAAAAACCCCAAAGAGCCACCAAAACAAAAACAACTCCCCTCCCCAGGGAATGAAAAAGACCCAAAACAAAAAGCAAAACAAAGAAACAAACAATTAAAATAATAATAAAAAAATAAAACAATATTACATAAAACATACACACACACACAATTTATATATATGGTTTTATTTGCTTCAATCTGTACTTTGTTAAAATGTAATGTCTCGAAAACAGACCCAAGTACGTAAACTTACGTGGATAAAATGTGTTTGTTGTTCTTGGTGAAATGCAAATTCCTACATTTCGTTAAATATCAAAATTTACCATAAATGAATATTTTGCTCTGATTGTCTCTTTTCAACTTCATTGTCAAAAATACGTACATTTTATGAAAGTTTAGTTGTTATAGTTAAAAATAGAAAAAAAAATCCAGGCCGGTGTAAGTGTTATAGTTTTAAAGTAATGTACATATTGTTTATACTTGATGAACATGAGCTGTGGTCGTCTTCCAAAAACAAAAACAAAAAGGAAAGAATTCTCCCAGACTACATTCAGAACGTTCATTTTACCCATGGAGCTCTCACTATACCGCATTGTTTATGGCGCACAGTAGATTAACATGAATATATACTCTCAATAGAATTTACACACTTTTTAAACGAATTTATTATGAAAGATTTTGTGGAGATGGGCATGTATTTAACATATCGTTCAGTGGCGGATTAAGAGGGGTGGGTGGGGTGGGGGCTTGCCCCCTCCCTCTTGGCCATATTTTAAATAGTAAAAATCCAGATTTAGCACCAAAAATGGCTAAGTGGTTTGGCTAATTCACATATGCCCCCGCCACTGTCGTTTGATAGAAGACTATCATTGAACATGATAGTGCGATTTCTTTCGTACATTTTCTTCTGAAATGCTTCATTTGTCACACCATCATTAACCTTTAAGACTTTATGAGGCTTTACTTTTTCTTTGAGAATATGAAGTGTGTATCATTCAAAGTTCGGACACAACAAAGCAGTTACTTGTAATTCATAATGATTTGAATCGCAAAATTCTCTTTTAAACAAAATGTACCGCATTACCTCTCACCTAAATAAAATAAAATAAAATAAATAAATAAATAAATAAATAAATAAATAAATAAATAAATAAATAAATAAATAAATAAATAAAATAAAGAAGAGTAAGTTATTCGTACTTTTTTCATCAGACCGTTTAAGATGTAAACAAAAATAACACAAACATTCCTATTTGTATGCATAATACTTTGTTATTTATCTTTTTATTCATTTATGTTTTTATAGATAATTTATAAATATAAACGGCGATGAGTATTGTAGCATATGTGTATTTCTTGTTTATCCTGCTACAACACTCAAAATCCTTTACATTTATAAATTAATGAAAAAAAATCTTTTAAGTACCTATTTTATTCTCAGCTATTATTCATAGAATTATGGTATGCCACCACGCGATACAGGCAAGACCTGTGGTAAATGATGTTAAGCGTATCAAATTCCAGTTTAATTGAAATTAACAAAAGGATCACAAGTTGGTTAACGCCATCAATGTACACTAGGTGTGAAGTGGTACCACAGAACTGAGGTTCACTTAAGCAGTTTTATTTTCATTTCATTTTACACTGACACACAGAGAGGAACAAGATATTGAATAAAGCGATCCTCTCTGTCAACATAATTAAAATCTGATTATCTGTATTAGAAAAAGCTTAATTTCAAAATGTCCAGTTTTTCTTTTCACTGAATTAAATCTAATTTTCGCGCTGATTAAATGATAATAAGATCTATTAAGGTACTATTTAACTTCTTCTCACATTTGGCTACCACTGGAAGGGATTTCTGAATTAGACGCCAATATAGCGTGAAATTTCTAGATAGAGGACATTTTCCGAATCGTTGATTCGCGAGCCGCTCTTGTGTTGCAGCGATCAGACTTTTCCAGTAGCCATGTCATTCTAGATAGACGTTTATTGACTTGGTAACAATACACTTGTTTCACAAATTTGATTGTATTTGTGACAATAAAATAGCGATTTGGTTTTATTCGTTTTGCCCCGAGTGCACTACGTAATCGAAAAACATGATTTTCAGCTCGAAAGAACTCTGATAGACGAAACTAATTTTGAAATAGATTGCCTCAATACTGGTAGTCAACCTCACGCTAATTGACAGTAATTTCTATCGCGAACCCTGAAATGAAACTTCATTGAATTGATTTACTAAATCCCAAATTTTTTATCGAGTAAAGTATTTGAAAATTTGACATAAAATGATAACAAAGCACATGTTTACGCGCAATTCACTTAAGCTGTTAACAGAAGTCAACAAACACGTGCAATAAAAGCTGAGAAATGAAAGTAAGTAGTTGCGCAGCACAACACGTGTAAATAGTTGATACATAATTGAGGAGCTCATAAGAAAATATCAAAGACGAGTAAGTGAGGCAATTATATTTTGTATTAATGCATTGAAGCCTTTGCTACGATGGGTGTCACCTTACAATACTGGTGTTTGATCAATCTTGCGCAGACGTTGGTTTTATTAAAACTTTCCATGATATGATTTTTTCCTTCTATAAAAAGTATCAAATTAGGAATATCATAAAAAAATTTGAGCTTTGTTTTGTTTTCTCGTATTTTATGTGAAAACAATTTCTGGCGTCGTTCAAAGCATACTTTCTAATTTCGGAGCAATGGATACTATAGCTACATTATTAGGAGACAATATTAACGTACGACCGAAGCTATGTAGTAAATGTATTTCTGAATAGCATTATCGCATGGTGTCTTTTGGTTCACTGAGTATGTACAAATATGGACCCAGCATCACGAAATCCCTTTCACTTACGTCTGAACTGAAGAATGTAGTCAGTATTATCAACTTTATATATACACAACATTCCAGAATGCAAATGAGAATGGGACTGGCAATGAATACACACAATAATCTTCTAATCTTCGTTGATGTGCATGTTAAAATACGTTACTTTTGTCTTTTGCATTAATGCTATACATCAAAATAGGAAAATGGAATACAGAAGAGAGAGAGAGAGAGAGAGAGAGATTTTCTAGATACTAATGCGATACAACAATAGCATACCGGCCATGACGATGGGAATGGGATAAAAGATTATATACTTTAAAATATATATTTGAAAAAAAACTTCATTACTGTGAGGTGTTGAATCCCCTGCAGAACGTTCATTACTTATTTCGTCGACGATAAATCCGCGTCTTACCATCATCTAATGACAAAATTGAAAGAAAAAAATGATAATACATGTACATGTAATTCTAATGAATACGGTGCAGACACTGCGTAAAGTCAGGAATACTTAAACACACGGATATTAAAGTTATATTCTGTCAGTCTGTATCCGTGAAAAGTGAATATACCCTTCATGTTAATTGTGGGACTGATAAGTTTGACTGGCATTAGACAAGTTACATATATAAAACTTACGACATCATAATATAGCATTGCTTGTCTTTAGGTTATGTTGTGGGAGCAGTGAACATTTTGCCGCTTCATCGTCAGTCCTGCAGTTGACCTGAGAGAATGTTACTTGGTCAACATCACTGTTTTGATAGTTGATATGTGATGGCTTGTTTTAACATAGTTAAAGATGACATCAACAACATGGATTTCGCATAAAATGAATTTATCTGTATTGTTTATAACATATACAATATATAGGGGATGCCATGTTTTCAGATATAAAACCTACAAAAGTAATAGTATTTTGTGTTACACTTTGAGCAAATTCAAAATGGTTCGCATGCGCCAACGGGAATTATCTGTAAAATGGTGTACTAGAAGTATTATAAAAGATCAAAGTTTGTTTATTACAAAATTAGATTTGCTTTATGAAAAATTTCCATTAAACTTGCATTAAATTTCTATATTAAGATATGTTCACTTCGGAATAACATTATCTAAAAGATTACCAGGTGCAGAGTCTGTATACATTCAGTATGCATTGTTATCTCCATACACTAGAAATGGTATTGATGAATTTAATGAGCAACTGATTCATCCTGAAGTTTCAATTCAACAATTTCATATTTACAACTGTCGACATGTCCCAAGCTTTATCGTTACAGTCAGTGTATTAAAATTACTCTGCGACCAATTTTTATGGAAGTTAGGACATTAGTTTTTGAGAAAATGTTTATAGAATATGCCGGTTATTTTTATCAAACTATTTTTGAGTTTCTTCTAAGCATTATAGTACATACAGGCCAAGGCATTTTGTCAGACGTTTGATAAATCGATGAGTACTAATTGCATCCCATCCCATTGTCATCTTATTTAGGGGATAAACGTACTGTGTTTGATTGTTTCCGACACGTATACCGTGGTTATACCGTTGGAAACAGAGTTTTCCTGGCGACGCTTAATATTGAAGTTAGGAGCACTGAACGAAGTTGTTACAGACTGTATTTTTGAAAGTTGGGATCAAAGGCAATGTGGACTAAGAGTGTGTTCAATGTAGTAATACATTTGAGGACGGTATATCGTGGTTATATAAGTCTGAACGCTAATGTGTGGACCAATCGGAATTGTCAAAACAAAGCAAGTGAATTAGAATTGTTTGATATATATATATATATATATATATATATATATATATATATATATATATATATATATATATATATATATATATATATATATATATATATATATAGTTTATTTAGCTTTAAGCAAATGCATGCTTTTAGCATAACACATTATTATAACTTACATGCGTGAGAAATGATATACAGGAGGTGCAACAATTATATTATATCATGAATACAATAATAAATACAATACAATACATTCAATTGTACATATCATATACATGTGTTTATATATGAAAAATAATACCATATTATAAATGCAAGAATAAGGATAATGTCAATTTTTTACAAAATAATAATAATAATAATAATAATAATAATAATAATAATAATAATAATAATAATAATAATAATAATAATAATAATAATAATAATAATAATATATTAATAATTATAGTAAAAATATTTAAGTATGTTTTATGGTAAGGCATATTCCTATGAGGTATTCTTACTCGACAAGCACAAGCAGAATCTTCATCATGCGTTATCATTATAAAGTCCTTTTATCTCGCATAATCGTTAACATGACTTGAAAAAAAATACCAGGGAGTAACAAATTCGTATATAATTTAACGTCATATCTGGATTTTCTTAGTAATATCGCAAGCATATTTAGCACTATGTCTATAACAAGAAGTCTCTTTCCATATCTTTGTCCAATATTGACTATAGTCGCACATGAAGTCATATACAGTGGACGAAGCGACGGAGCAGGAGATACTTGCTAGTGGTGATTATCTTTATTCTTCTTTCCAGTGGGTTGGGGAAGTTTTACCCTTAATTTATACGCCCATCCTATGGTTTTTCTTGATTTCACTTTTGCGTTGTTAGATTTCACAGAAATGATGATTTAGAAAAGGAACTTGTTACCAATAGCATTAAGTCTATTGACTCTAATCTGTTGACCATTGAAACAAGTGTATATATGTCTCTGATTGCAATAAGTGAAATACATGAATAAACAAACTGTCTGTTATATTTGGTTTATCAAATGACAATCGTTATTCTGGTTTTAATGCGGTGGTTGAGAAAATATTCTAAATGGTCTAATTGTGATTATGTCTTTCAAATTAGATAAATGGATGACAGATGTAAAAATATTACAAAATATTGTGGATGTATCATTAATATATGAATGTGAAATAACATTACTAATAGTTGTAAAACTGCAATTTCAAGACGAGTTAAAAGCCTTGTCAAGTGATGTGTATAATTCACCTGAATGTGCCACATAAAATGTAAAAGAACGAATTTTGCTGTGAAAAATATTGATTTATTTAAAGGTTGCAAATAGACTTTGTAAAATAAGAATTTTCACACATATATTACCAAGACAACTTGACATTATTCATGTAAAGAGATTGGCTTATAGCTCCATTATATTTTTGAATGTACATGTACACATAATCTCTTTTTCTATACTAATATATAATGAAATTTTTAAAGATAAAATCTTTCAGCCTCTTACTTAATCTGTTTTCTTTAATCGGAGAATCATTTTAGGGGTACCATGAAAACGTTTTAAAGACACGTAATGCTTTTTAAAAATTTATAATCAATGTTGATTTACGTTTTCTTTCGTTGAAAGTATTACCCATAATCTGTTTCACAAGTAAGATAAAATGCATTTGATATATCATATTCATACTGATTGTCAAGAAAACCCCTTTATGTTTTGTTATACATTTGCACTTTGCCCTATGTGAAAAAAATCCCCGTGATATATATTCTATTTTCTGGGTGGGGTTTTTCTCTTGAAAGAAGCAGAAAATGCGTTTATCATTCTTTTTGAAGGAATAAATAAATAAAATTAATGATAATTATAATAATTACACATCTATACATATCCTTAAAGAGTTATTGGGTAGCGAAGAATTAATATAAATAGATAAAATAAAAAATTTCCATGTCTTCTTAAACTGTAATAAATAAAATAGGAAAAGTGTGAATTTGTTTTAGTATTTTTTAATACAACGAAAGGTTAGAGGTCAAGTACAGACTGAATGCAAAATCCAACTTAGTAGATGTATGTTTGGCAAACTAACATGGCGTTTGATGATTGGCATATAAACATGGTAGATGGATGTTAGGTAAATTAACATGGTAGGTGGGTGCTTGGTAGATAAAGGATGAATTTTGGGCCAGTTAACATGGCGGATGGATATTTTTAAAATTAACATGGCAAATGGATATTTTTAAATTAACATGGCGGATGAATATTTGGTAAACGGTAAATTAACATGGCGAATATAGATTAAGATACGATAAGGCTTGCCCTTGTCATTTATGACGCATTTGTATTTACAACCCATATCTGTATAATTCGCAATATGTGCAAATCATTGCAAAGCAATAGATGTGTTTTCGATAAGTGATCATTATTTCTACTTTGTGTGATTGAATACACATTACAACTTAATAGTCTAGATTTTATCGCTCTTTCTCTGCCAAAATCGGTCTCATTGAAGTCATAGCTATGCGAATTTAGCGCCCGACCCGTAATATTTCATTTCTCTATCAGACAGGAATGGTGATACGAGAGGAGAATAATGTACCTTTGACCTCCAATCAGTCTATGATTTGGAAAAATTATCGAAAGATCCGAAAAATATTACTCTCATCTCCACTGCTGATTCGTCATTGTTTTGTAGTGAATGCTTCTTAGAGATACATTGCCAGCTTTCTGGAATGGCAATCTCCTTACAAATCATTATTTTATCATGGAATCCGACATATCAGACAAATGTGATGTTTCTTAATTTGTGAACAAACTTTCAATTAAAATTGTAAGGATTCTAAGAGCGTTCTATTTGGCGATTGCTGATCTGTGTGTGATAAAATCCTATATAGGTAGAAGTATTATGGCAGTTTTTCAAAATGTACATTATATAAAATTATATTTCGAACATAATCAATGTGGCTGAAATAAAGCAACCAAAGGTATCATATTCAACGTTGATGAAATACAGCGACCAAAGGTATCATATATTATAGTAACTGGATAAAGCCGTCAAAAGTATCAAATTCGATATTAATTAAATAAAGCGGCCAGAGATATCATATTCAATATTGATTAAATGATCGGCCAAAGATATATTCAATATGCGACTAAAGGTATCATATTCAATGTTGATGAAATAAAGCAACCAAAGCTATTACATCTAATATTAATTACATAATACGGCTACATGT
Source organism: Pteria penguin (assembly GCA_035048485.1). Lineage (NCBI taxonomy): Eukaryota > Metazoa > Mollusca > Bivalvia > Pterioida > Pteriidae > Pteria > Pteria penguin. The sequence continues at coordinate 32,721,734 of CM068583.1, forward strand.
ATCACATTCAATATTAAATAAAGCGGCCAGAGGTATCACATTCGTGAGAATTTCTGAGAGACTAGAACCGCACGGCACCACTGCTAAGTAGGCAGTAAGACTAAGGCAGTCCCAAGTGGTAAATAGAACAACGGATCATCAAACAAGTTCAGAGGCCATGACGAGTGAGCATCTCCTGGCTGCTAGCCATGTGTACCGTAAATGATAAAGGTCTCGGATATAATTTGAAACATGGCAAACAATTGTCACACATGGGATATTTCTACTTTAGAATCGTTTTATCGAATTCATCGGATATCTTCCTTGATGTAAGTGATAAACAACAATCACTTGGTTAGCGCCATACAGAACCAAGGCAGAAGATAACCTTAAGAAAGGATGTCATGCATACATCAGAAGGCATGACGGATCAGGATGAATCAATTTGTCTAATTCTGATAATTTCGATGAAATTTTCTCCCAGAAAATGTGATTTCCTAAACATAGATGAGTATTACGATAAGACCCACATATTGGTTTATCTCGAGCGGCCTCTGCTCAAACATCCAAATAATGGATAGGCAGTCGGCGATTCTGACACGACGTTCACCAAAATGATTGATAGAAAATGGCGAGATAATTGCCAAAGTATTGATGATTGATTTTTCTTAGAGCCTATCATTATTTGTACATTTTCAGTTCCAGTTTGGATGAGCATTCCAATTTTCTTCGATTTAAAGACGTCTGGGATTTCATTAATCCAAAACGAGGCAATATGTACGGCGATATTCAAACGACTCGATGTATTTAGGGGAGATTGAAAAGGGTCTTAAAAGGTAATAATGATTGGATATAACGATACCCCATATATCATGTAGAAACACACGTCATTGAAACCAATTTTCTCACTCATAAGTTGGTCTTGATTGAAGTCTTTCCTCTTCAGTGTTCACGGATTATGTTGTGTAGCGGATAATCATGTTACATTAGGAGAAAATGTCCAGCATGATTCGATTAATTAGCAATAACCGAAATAATGATATAAATTAACACAATAATGGTGTCCAATTTTCATCACTTATACATTACCTCATAATTTTGTTGGTGAGATGGTATAGAGGTTTTATGCTGTTATTTCTGTGCCCCGCCAATCCCGATTCACAAATGTGCCAAATGTGCAGCAGTGTCTGTCTTGAGTGCATATCTTGCGGGCTCACAAGGTTGAATGGGCATGGAAGGCAGTGGACGGGAGGGAAGGGAGAAAAGCGAAGGAAGACCGAGGATGGCGGAGAGAAGGAGGCGGGAGTAGGAGGAAAAGGAGGTATTAAGGGATATAGGGTTGGATGAGGGAAGTAACAGGGAGGAAGGAGAAGCATACCGCCATCCGCCCCTTCTATGCATGTATATTAGTCACATATCAACCAACGTTATTAATGCATTTATATCTTTTTGATATGTTGTCACTTTTCTTACAAAAAGGTATGAAAATTCATACGTGTGATAACCGGCAGCGTATCATATCCTCTAGGTTAAATCTGAGGTCAGGTTGCAATAATTGTAATTATTTTCCACGCATGTCTGTTGAATTGTAATATGTTCTATATCATCTCAACAATGTCACATGTACCTTTACGAAAAATAAACAATTGTTATTGTCATTGTTGGCATGATTCTTTATACAAAAAATTAAACTATGTTAAACATGTGTTAGAACATCAAATTGAAAGTAGTAAATTTGACATGTAAACATATTGTGCTTTTCTGTATGAACACATTATTCTGGTGAAAGAGAAAAAGATAAAAATCATAAAATATCTCTTTTTCCCATGAAATAATGCTGGATGTTAACAAAGTATATCCGCCCAAACACTAAGATAACCACAGTGAAGAAATTAGATTTACATGTATGATATTTTTACTTGTAACCATTGCATGGCTTATTGTTTTCTACTGTTTAAAGACGCTAAATAATTAGGAACTTCACAAAAAAAGAGACTTCTGTCAAATGTTAAATCTACTAATTAACAATATGTACACTTTGCAGATGAGGTTGTTCATCGAACTTGTCAGTAACGACTGCATTGAACAATAAACTTGATTGCTCCCTTTCACTCTCATATTCTTCCTGTTTATTTATACAGAAAAATTGGTTTTGAAAGTCAACCGTGAAATAAGGCAAGGATTTAGGTTTCAGAACTGGAGATCCCGAAATTGACTTTAAATTGGGCAGTGGTCTTCAAACAATAAATAAATTTAGATGAATATTAACCCAGAAGTTTACGTCTTGTGTAGGATAAAAAAGTACCGCAAAAAAAAATTGGAATATGGAGATTTCGCGGCGCATTTTTAGGTTATATAATTACTTCTGAAACGCTGATTTCATGTTGATGGTTTGTTTTTAAACAAATACCATTGAAGTAGAAGACAGTGCTGATTATTTGTATTCTCGCTACATCAAACACATGATAATCATACGTATGCTTAATGTGAACTACACGGCTTGGAACTAATGACGACTCCCACATTAAAATATCATTTCCAGGAAACCGAATAATTTTTGCCAGTTTTGAAAATGTGAACAGATTTCGTACGATTTGGCTGTTATAACAATAATGTTTGTCCTAAAGATTTACGCATGGCTAACTCTGTTGGTATTGTGACAGCTTCTGTTAAGAGGTATAGAAATACCGAGTCCCCATGAAAACCACCTATCTTGAGAAATGGACTTAGGCGATGCATTTTGTATTTGATTTTTTTCTTAAAGATATTTTTTCGTTTTTTCCTTCAAGGACTGTGAATTTTATCATTGTCCATTGACATTTTATTTTTGGTGAGTGCTTTTATTTTCTTAGATTTTTTTTGCACAATAGGGACACTAGACACTGATATCCTCTTCGTGTGATCTTTTTGTGGTCTTTGTAGCAATGCTTCAAAACAGAAATAATATAAGCACCAATACAACTGAAAATTATGATACAAATTCAATGGCATAAAAAGTTTAAAATGTTATCATGTGTAAAAATATACAAATATATGTAGTACACAATTACCCTGCTAGTTTAATATATATATAATATTTAAATATTATTATTAAATACCATCATCAGAAAATCGTTCAAGGTTACAAAGCATAGCAGGTTAAGAATATTAAGAACCAAGCTCTAGATATCGTAACAAATTTTTGGGAGTCAGAGGGACACTCTCTTTTTTTCGGTAAACAGATTCGTGATTCAAACTCCGCCCTGCGCCCGCTGTATCGACCTGTACATATGGTAGTACCATACGTTATTTACCAGAGCTTGTCCGATGTTAGTGTTATCTTACTTATGCTTACTTTGTACAGAGAAATTTATACACATATGTGTATATATGTCTCTGCTTTGCATGACTATTTTATTTCACTTATCCTCAACAAATTTATTTTTCTTTCATACACTCCATTTTATTAACTCCAATTTTATATCATTTTAAAACTACGCACAATACTGTGAAAGAATATAAAAGCTTCAGGAAAATATTTCTTCGTAATACAGTTTTCTTCAGTTACATAGATCAGGAGGCATTCTACATGTACATTTACGTTTAATAATACGCTTACTCCCTTTTCTTCCTTAAAATACAATATTATGATAAATAAATTACTTTCTCTTCCTAATCGCCCAATATTTACACTTTTATCTTCTTATTAAGTTGTTAATAAAACACATTCACCAAAATAAACTGATTTTCAATGAACGGATTTATCTCGTAAATCTAAACCAATTTTGCCTATAAACACTTTGAATATTTCGCGCGTTTGTTGAAACCACAAACCTCACAGCCCCAGACGTGGCTGGTACGTATAATAAGGCGACGACTACCCACTAAATCCTTCACGTTAGTTGTCATACAGCGGCGATGCAGTGTTAGCTTTAATGATCTTCTTTGTAAACCAGATGAAAATGGTGAGAAGAGACTTGAATCATAGCTTTATCTTTATGACACTATGCAAATAGCGAGTCGTATTTATTGTTTTATTTACGAAATTATATTTATTTTATTAAATCATTTCAATTTTCTTTTCTAAGATTCAGTACATTGCATGAAAAAGATAAGATATCTGATATAGCTAAGGCAGGAGAATTCTTTAATATTAGAATATGATTTTATGTCTTTCTCATTACATTTAGAGAATAGTCATGACTAGAAATAAAGGGGCAGGTTTGGTGTCAAGCGCTTGGCTTGCGGTGCCGACGATCCGGGTTTGATTCCCGGACTGCGCCATTATGTTTAAGAGGTTGGTTACCTACTGTTTCCATGTTACGATATAACTGAAAATTGTTGAAACTTTGATCAACCAACCAACCATGACTAAGTCGTTATAACAAGGGTTATCTTTCTTATCAGAGAGACTCGTCACTTTAATATATAAACATCTTGATCTTGAGTCTTTGAAATAGTTAAAACGTTGTGAGTATTTTTTCTCTGATCACTTCACTTATAAAAATTAACGAAATAGATAGATACATACATTAGTAAATAAATAAATGACATATAAATAAATAGATGAATGAATAAATAAATGAAATATAAATAAAATATAAATGAAATATAAATAAAATATAAATGAAATATAAATAAAATAAATAAATAAATAATCATTATAGATAAAATAGAAAAATTAATGAAATAGATGAAATTCAAATAAAGAAATATATGATCATGAATTATTAAAATCTAGGGAAAAAAAACCCCCATCGCTCGTATATGTATATTTAAATATTGTATTAACACTGATGTATGTGCTGAAAATGTAATTATCCATAGCAGACAGTCACTTGCACATGTCCATTTTATTAATGGATTTTCATCTAAATTTTCTGTTTATGTTTCCTTAAACACCTACACTTCCACTTTCAGTCAAATACGTTATGTATATACCTTCATTCGTTATTGTTAGTAAACTTTCTTTCCTATTAATTCCCATAAAGTTTGGTTCCTTAATAATTTTATACATATATGTATCATAATTCATTCAATAAAATCGCTAACTAAAAAACTTTTCATTTAGTATCATTACCTGAATAGGAACAAAACCCGACACAAGTCGATGTTATTTACTCAAAGCAAAGTCCTTCCCAATCTCCGATTCATTTATTCGTTTTGTATGTGACCGTACCATTTACAGAATAATTTGCATCGTTAGACTTCCATTTATCTAATCTGGCATGGCGGACATTTTATATATTGACGGCAATTGGAAACAATTTGCTCCAGAAGAAGACTTAATTATGAAATAAATCTGCGATGGAGACACTAATAGCAAACAATCTAATCTTGTTGCCATCGTACCAAATATTTTAAGTCTTGTTGAGGGCGCTATTAGCCGCGTGTGCGAATTTCCTCCAGCCGGGGCGTTATGTTGAAGGAAATGCGAGAAACTGCTATTTAATTTGTAGCCGATTATTAGCCGGGAAGGAAATAGCTAACAAGGGCGCAAAGCTTGCAATTTGACAGTGATTTCCATTTTAATTAAATTGTTATCACTTTAAATCGCTTTTATCGAATTACGATCAAATTAATCCATTTCAATACTGAAAGCTTCCTAAAGGAAATTGAATAGCTTCATTAGGCGATGATCATCCTCTATTTATACAATAGAAGATCTCTAGCATTGATCCCACGGCTTAGGGTGCCCGTCGACAATATGGTTAAACACGAAGAAACTGGTGAAAGACATCGGGCACTTACATAGAAAATACAAGTACCGTAAACATTTATCGGAAATGGTAACTATTATGGCTTCCATTTTAACCTATATAATAATAATGATAATAATAATAATAATAGAACTTATGATGAAAATTTAAAATCATTAAATGATGATGACGACGACGGCGACGCCGATGATGATGATGATGATGATGATGATGATGATGATGATGATGATGATGGTGATGATGATGATGATAAAAATGCTGATAGTGATATAATAATAATAATAATAATAATAATAATAATGATAATGATAAATCTTAACATATTATTTCTACATTTTTTATGTTATTTTGATGCATTTTAAGATTCGGTCATTTTGCATCACTCTTTCGCTTCTATTAGCTATTGTTTAGAAGAGAATATATTATTCATTTTATTAAAGATCTAGATTTTCTACGTGCTTCAAATTTTAAAATGGATTTTACTTATTAACATATTGCACAAAAATATATAGAATCCTGATCTTGTACAGAATAACTTTGTATATAATAAGAATTACAGTATTTTTCATAATTAGTGGTTGTATATATAAATAATGGAATCTAATTTCTTTAGGAGTTTTTTATGCCACATATAAATAGTTTGCTCAGATATACAATGAATTTTGACAACTATGAAATCTTCCTTGCTATGGCAACTATTTGTGATCTCTCAGCAGAGTACTAGATAGGGTGAAGTGTAAAATTAATCTTTGGATTTATGTAGTGTAAACTGCTCTACAGAATGAACATGAGTATGGCATGGATAGTCCGATCTCTTGGGTGTTTTTTTTTTCTCGTAGATACGTGGAAGTTACAGTTTTATATATTCGACATAAAATCATAATTATAAATAATTCAAAATAAATTCTATTACAAGAACACATGTGGCGATTATCATTTTTTTTTTTGCCTCTGGAAACATAACACGTGTGGAATATAATACAATACATTTTATGCAAAACTATAGACAATATATTTTAAATCAATATTTTTTGACAACTCAATCTGGATGATATTTGATTTCCACTTCTTTCTATGACCTGTAGCGAGATATTGTACAATGGATAGCAGTGTATATGTTACACACATTATGAGTATAAATCTGGGTTGAACTGATTGATCGTTCAAAAAATATGTCGAATATATTAAGATGGGAAACTTCCATTTTGTAAAACGTCAAAATCGAAAATGTCAATAAATATATGAGTTGAGAATTTCTGTAATGCTGTATCAAATAAATTAACTTTCTTTCAACCTGGCCAGGTTAAAGTTGATATGGATAAATGATATATGATTTAGTACTCCGATATTTATTAAGAGAAGGTATGTAAACCCGATATAGACATGATTGATTGATTGATTGATTATTGTTTTACGTCACACCACGAATATTTCACGTATATGGTGACGGCATCTGCCTTATGCGGAGCATACAAATTTTGACCTTTGCAACGGACCCACCCGAAGCAGTGAGGGATCTTTAACGTGCCATGCATACCACGACACGGGGCCTCGGTTTTTACTGTCTCATCCGAAAGACATGACACCGGCATGACCAGAGCGGGACTCGAACCCCGGCCTCCCGATCAGGAGTCCGACGCGATACCACTAGGCCACGCCGGCTTGATATAGACATGCATTACTACATTAGGAAGGGTCACTGTATGTATCGTAACAATTACAGGGAAATGTTTAATCTTATCTATTGAAATGTTCAAAGTTTTGATATATTATTCTTAAAAACTGTTAATGGTAGTATCATGAACGCTGATTTTTAGGATTCAAAATTTATTCCCAAGTATTTAATTTGGTATAGTTTGTAATTCAAAAACAATGATGAATATGTAAATGACACAGTGACATATTTATTATGGACAAAACACATTAGAGTTACATTTTACTATACGCTCCATAGCAATTAGAAAAGATGGCGCCGACGATGTGGGTTCGATTCCCGGATTGCCCCACTATATTTTAGAGTTTGGTTAAGTCCCGCTTCCATGTCGCGATAAATGAATAATGTTTAAAGCAATGTCAAAGATCAATCAGTCAATCAATTAAAAATTAGTTTAAAAAAGATGGAGGTTCGGTGATCTGGGTCTGTGAATATATCTCAACAAAATCTGATAGTAAACTATAAAAAGGATAAAGAGGACTTGTTACAGCAATCACCCACAATATGGAATATTGTAACTACAATAACGTCAACACACGCGCACGATGTCTGTGATTGTTGTTTTGGCGTAAGTTGCCCTTACTGAGAACAGTGGATTTGGTAGGTGACTAAATGCAAACTATGACAGGTTCTAATAACTCAGAAATAGTTTATTCATACGAAAAAAAATTTTATGAAATGAATAGAAATCATTCAAGTAATATAAATAAGTAAAACATTGCATAGTCTCTTCTAGTTTATTAAGTGTATAGAAATAGCTGAAAGACACAACAATGTACCATCAATGAAAGGCAAAACAACGTTCCATCATCTATAGGCACATAACAACATTCCATCCATGAAAGACACAGCAACGTACCATCATCTTTAGGCACACAGCAACATTCCATCCATGAAAGGCAAAGCAAAGTACCATCATCGATAGGCACACAACAACATTCCATCCATGAAAGGCAAAGCAAAGTACCATCATCGATAGGCACACAGCAACATTCCATCAATGAAAGGCACAGCAACGAATTAGTCATGAAAGGCACGCAGTGACGTACCATTTATGAAAGAATTTCTTCATTCAAATGGTGGCGGCCGATGTGGCATTTTTGATGCAGTGGCGGCCAGTGTCTATGTGAAATATTGGCAACTAGTGTACATGTGACGCGGTGGTGGTCAGTGTAGATGTGAAGCAATGGCGTCCAGTATATATGTGACATGTTGGCGGCCAGTGTATATGTGACGTGTTGGCGGCCAGTGTATATGTGACGTGTTGTCGGCCAGTAGATATGTGAGCAATCTGATTAAAACCAGATCTTGATCCAGCTTCTCTATTCATCCCACTGGTATCCGCAATGGGACAAATAGAGAAGCGGAATAAAGGTAATGGTTTTAATCAGATTGATATGTGAATTGTTGGCGGCCAGTGTATGTGTGACATGTTGGCGGTCAGTGTACATGTGATGATATCGCGGCCAGTGTATATGTAACATATTGGTGGCCAGTATATATGTGACGTTGGTGAGGAAACAAGTGTATCCAGATAAACGCATAGACCTTCGGCAGTTACACAGAATATTTAGTAGTAACACAGACAGACCTTCGGCAGGTACATAGACAGACCTTCGGCAAGTACATAGACCTTGTGTAGGTGTACAGCTAGACCTTTGACAGACATACAGATAGACCAACTTCAGATACAATACCTTAGTCAGGCATGCAGACAGATCCTCGACTGGTACATAAGACCTTCGGCAGATACATAGACAGATCTGCGTCAGGTATACAGAGAAATCTTCGGCAGGTGTGTAGACAGACCCTCTACAGGTACATGTATACAAACAGACCTTCAGTAGGTACATAGACCTTCGACAGGTATACAGACAGACCCTCAGTAGGTACATAGACCTTCGACAGGTATACAAACCAGACCTTCAGTAAGTACATAGACCTTCGACAGGTATACAGACAGACCTTCAGTAGGTACATAGACCTTCCACAGGTATACTGAGAGATCTTCGACGGGATATAGTCCTTCGGCAAGTACACAGACAGCTTGTACATACCTTCATACAGACCCATTTATCTGTACAGATCGGGAATAGAACGACTTCTAAAGCAGAATCATATTCCACTCAGCCATAAGTTTTACGCATCGGACCCACCCGAAAGACTATAGAATCTTTTATACACGTAGCCTAAGATAAGAATCTAGAAAAATCCTGATTATTCAAATGGAGGTCGGGTGGTAAGAGCAGTAATTCTATGCGCTATTACTAGACTTACCAGGTCCATGCTTTCTTTCCATTTGATGATAATTTATATGATACATAGTTGCAATAATTTTTTACTGAAATAAATGCTTACTTATATATATACTTATTTGTTGACAGTCAGTAGGTACAGATTACATATATTAATAATTAGGGACGTAATGGAATTTGAAGTTCGTAACTTTAGTATTTAGAAAAAGATATGTCACGTTCCAATTTTTCATACACGTGTCATAACAACGACTTCAACTGAATTTATTTTACGTTCAAAATTATTTTTAATGAATTCGTATAAGTACAACGTATACAGATAGAGTAGGAAGACAATTTTCTTGTTAGAGCATGCTAGCTATCTACTAATATATCTTTGTAATTTATAAATTTTACTTATATAGAAAGCGTATTTATATATCAAACCGTACAAGCATCTGCCCGTACTTTTGATGTTAGAAGAATGTGTTATTGAATTAATATTTCCATTTCTAATTCTTTAAACTGACGTAAAAGACAACTTAATACCTACGCTTACTTCTACCTCAGTACCACGACGCTACAGATACAAATATGGAACATAATGCACAATATATGACAACTCCTGTTAATAACATGTTTGTTATAATATATATTACCCTGAAGTTCCAGAAAGAAATGGCGAAAATTACTTACGAGTGCTATCTTCCAGATACAGTGCCATGTGTACACTAACACCGCAATACATTTAAATTGACGATTCAATACAATAATTTCAATACTTAAAAGCTGCAAATTTATTGATATGAAAAAATAAAGGATGCATTGTGGCCATATGAAACACGTGTTTCCAAATTCTGTTTGATATGCTTTTTGTCAGAGCACTGCTCTCCACCCAGCGTTTATGACGAGATAGGAGACGGGATTCTTGTATAACACCAAGATGTCAACAGATAATGACTCTGAAAAGGAAAACTTTGTCTTTGATATGAACAATATCTCCAATATATATCACTAATTCAATTATTCAAATTTTAACCATATCGCATCATGCAAATTCAAAAAGTTCTGAAACATTTATATAAATTTTATTTCCCATTTACTACAATTTTTTGACTCATTAGACATAATTGCAAGTTGTACATTAACTATCGTACCACTCTTGTTCCACCACGCGACAAACTTGATCGTCGCCACACAGATTTATCCACAAATCTGTATCAATTTTCTCATATGTTTATTCAATAAGTCGGTATAGGATTTCGATAACATCAATAGTATTTGGGTACAGTTTAATGCACCCTCTTTTCTCATAAATTACAGGGAAATCTTTCTCAGTAAATAGATTTTAAAGTATTGTATGCTGGTATCGTAACTATATACCCGGAACAAGTTAATGTATATCGGCCATTATGAGGCGGCAGACCGTACTCTATCGTTCAAAGGACACCTATATAATTTGTTACAAATATAAGATTTATTAGTAGGTCTGTGTAATTATGTATTTCTTCTTCTGTCGCGATTCGCTGATTTGTTGTGTCGGGCACAGGTCCCAAGAAATGATGTTAGCAATCCCTTAAAGATGCATGTGCGGGGGTGTTAGGTTTTCTTTAAGATGAATATAAAAGCGGCGGTGGGTGGGTGATAGATTTTTTTCTTTATAGTTTTAGTCAAGATTATTTCACTTCTATAGAAGTATCCTGAGTAATTCATTCCATCGAAACATTGTTAGACTTTACGTATGACCTCTGGTATGACACCGGACCACACGAAAGACCGAACACGGACGACCGACCGGTGGAGCTGGAGCTTGAATCCAGTGTCTCTCTACCAAGAACTCTACACACTGGGCTTAGGTTGTACTGCCAGACTGGACTAATCAAGGGTATAAAGGGATGTTATACTATTATTGCATTTTATTAGTTGGTAGTTAATGTACTTTCCTGGAAGTATAAGCATGTATATAGTGTATACGACACATCAGACGTATATACAATGAATATACCTGGTTAATCTAAGTGTACCTCCATATATTGTAAATGTTAGAAAACATACGTTTGTAAGTGGCATACACGACAACATATAATGCGGGAAAGTCATATAAACCACTGAAAATTAGGGGTTCCCGTACGTGCAAGCATCTCTGTTTAGTAAGGGAAATCCGACATATATACCCAAACATACAGTGGACAGCATAACACAGTGAAAGCAATAGGTGAATCTGAAAAGTCATTCTATGAACATTTCACAATTACACGAAATGGGCAAAACGTAACGGAGTCTGCCGTTGTCTTGTGCGTATTGAAACATCTAAGTAGTTCCAAGATACCAATGTAATGTAACATGCATACTTTCTTTTGGATTTCGAATACATGCATGACTTCATCATTCGAGATATGAAATCTTAAAAATGGGCAAGGAGTTGGGAACAGAGAGAAAGTTTTAGAAGATTTATTTGTAATTTCGTATAGGAAACATCTTGAAGTTATAAGTTAATAGATAATTTGGATTCACAATATTTATTTAATTTCATCGGGTCTTTTCATTATACAGAGTTATTTCCCATATGAGCAAGTTATCTGACGTCGTACAATTTCTATATTAGTTCCCATAAATTTACATCGGTTTCCATAGAACTAGTTGACGTCACAGTGGTTTGACGTAAAATAGCTGCTCAAATGGGATATATTCATGAAAAAAACATTTGTAGGAATTTAGAAGGGGGAGAGGGAGGCTAACAAAATTATGATATATAAAGCTTATGGAGCATTTTCTGCAGAAAATATCCTATAGTAACGACCATACTCCTTTGTGGTATAACACTCTGGTGCTGTCTTTATCTTGTCATACCTTTTCTATTAATCGTCTCTGTATTTTATGGAATAATAGAAATGATAATTGCATCTATATAATCTTAATAGCATGAAAGCTATGGCAATAAAGTATGTCATAATGTATTTCAATAGATTCATTAATATTTCAGGATCTTGCATACATAATTCGATTTATTTAATATACGCACTACTAAGTCCACATGGTTTAATGTAATGTCTCATTAGGGAGCTATTACATCTATTATTCTGTAAATGACTTTATATTTTATGCAAGGAATGGAAGGAAAACTAATGCACATGTTATGCTCAAACGAGAATCGGCGCAACGTTCTAATCTTTACGACAATTCATTTGCAGGGCTGCGTTACGGTGATAGTTGTATTGTTTTAAAGACTAAATGTATAACTAATGTATAATAAATGACTCCATGAGAATACCTGCGAAAAAAAGATGTAATTCAGAAATTAACAGTCTGTTGCATGCATTCCGAACATTTTCTAAGGATTATTGCATGTATATAGCAGCAAAGGATGAAGAGCAACATTTAAAGCTATCTAACGGAGTCTTCGCTCTTGACTAAAGGAATTCACGTCAGAGATGCAAAATACACATATATATTATTAGTTTATTTATTTATTGTTTTACACCTGTCTTAAAGGGTTTTTTTTATTCACTTTTAAGGTGTCGACAGAACTTGACATTTCATTTACCGATTACAGTATGATACTGACTATAAACTATGACAATGTCCTCTATTCTGAATTATCATTACATATTGCACCAGTTTTGTCAATGACAACATTATGACTTGAATATTTTATAGGCACCAATGATTTCATTACCCGGTGCGATTACATACTCCATTACCTATTACTTCTCAACGACGAGTATTGTCTCATTAAGTCTCAATTCTGTGATACCAGTGGCGAAGGAAGCAAATCCAAAAAAGGGGGAGGCATACATTTTTTTCATATTACAAGAATAATTCAACAATCAAAACAAACAAACAAATAAATAAATAAATAAATAAATAAATAAATAAATAAATAAATAAGAATAAAAAGAAACAAAAAAAACCCAAACAGACAAACAAACAAGGAAAAACAAAAAACAAAAAACAAAACAAAACGAACGAACAAACCTCCCCCAACTTCATCCCCATCCCCAATCAAAAGAAAAAACAAACAAGCAAATCCATCCATCCCGACAAAAAATAAATAAATAAATAAAAAAATTAAAAAAAAAAATAAAAAAAGAAAAGGTACTTATAAATGTCACTTATTACCCGCAGAATCTATAACATTTACCATCGAAATCTACTTTAAGAACGTTAATTTGCCATTTTTAGCGACGATATTTGATTATTATTTAGTATCATTTGTATACCGTTTCCAATTTTGGGGATAAGGTTATGGGGTTGAACGTCATCATAAAATCGCCTTCCCTCCCTCCCCCGTTCCTACGCCTATAGAGTTGTACTGTGATATGATACTACTTGTACAGTCCGGGATAATTGTGTCATTTGGTCATACTTTGCTCAGAAACATAGATTACGCTCAAAGTAGTCTATGTCTCTGTTTTGCTAGATCATCAATAGCTAGTATATTGAAGAGGTAGTCAGTGGCGCAGGAAGCAAATCAAAAGTGGAGGGGGGGGGGACAAAAATCATGAAATATTTTTCTTCGTAAATAACAATGTATTATAAATATGTTGCAACTTGAACAATAGATAACGTATATCTCCCAAATCCGTTTCTGAGATTTTGTATTGACTATAGGTATAGACGATGTGTTTGTTAAGTATTTGCTTAGAAACGCAGAAAATCGCCGTGTTAGAAATAAATGTGTAATTCTGCTTCTTAAAACATGATTATGACTTTTTACGCATCTTCACAATGTCAATGGTTTGCTGTGCTAATGAACGTATCACAGGGCTTTGACATTTTGGTGACGCTATTAGCCACCCCCCCCCCCCCCCCAGTAAAAACCCAAAACAACCCCCTCTCCGAATAGACCACAACAACAACAACAACAACAACAACAACACCAACACCAACAAAAGAGCCCAACGATTTGTATTGAATATTCTTTAGTTTACATTCTTTTCTAGTCCATGTTCTCCCAAATATTCTAATTTCTCTTAAATTATTATGCTTTGCTGTTCTGAAAAATGTTTAATGGCCATTCAGCCTTATTTAATCTAAACCTCTACGAGGGTCAGAGTCAATAAATACCGGAAGAAAACATCCATAGGCAAGTACATAGATCCACCTTAGGCACGCATATACGTTCACCTTAGGCAGGTACATACATTCTCGTATCTTACACCCTTGGATCCGCTTGTAAATATAACTCGAGCTGGCATCTGCTTTATTGACGCTATATAATATATATGTTATATGATTGCTTTGACTACCTATACAGAGATCAAACTCATCCTTCAAATATTCACGTTTATACATCAAAATGAAATCAGAACTCCGCTTCACTCTCTGACTTTGAATAAACAATAATAAAATTCCATCTCTTTGGTCTTTCTCGACTTAATCCGGCACTTGTCGATTCAAAGTGAAGACGGGTCTGGTTCTGTCATTTACTTACCCATTTAACACGTCTCTGTCTTCACCTCATATTTTTCTTTCAACATATCGTTTCTATATCTTAGGGTAATTAAATATTTTTTCATATTAATGGGTCTATTCTGTCCAAATTGCGATGTGTAAAAGTGCTTGGAGGGCCCAATTAGACCATGAAATCGTTTTTTCATTGATAAGTAAACATGAAAGCTTAGAGCTAAAGGGCAGAAGGGGATGTTCGATATGTAAGAAATCTAAGGGTAATAGCCGGAGTCGAAAATAAATCAACTGTTTTATTGGGAACAAATGAAATTGTATTAGTCCAATAACGAAAAAACATATGAAATAAACATCTGATGTCGCTTTCTTGTTGAGTTTGAAGAAACACGTGTGTATGAAGTGTCGGGAGTAACCCTTTTATTCAGGTTGCTTACATTTTACGAATAGACGTTGTTTGATCAGGGGTTCAACAATCCTGGTATATGTATAATAATACTGCTATTCTGTATGTTGTTCTTTGTGCAGTAATCAGTTAAAATTATACAACCGATTTTGTCAATATCAGAATAGATAAGAATATAAGATATAATAAATGAAAATATGCTAATACATTTTTGATAAAAGAATTACAATATGATTAATTAAAATATCTAAGAAAATAAATGTAGACATGTAAATAAATAAATAAATGCACGATTATTTCTATTTTCATTTATCATTTACTATTTCGTAATGTCGGTGGTTTATCGCTTTATTAAAAATTCACATGATAATTAAAACAAAGTAAGTGCGAGTATATACAGTGTACAATAAAAAGAATATCTTACATTATCAATATTAATGAGTTCTAAACAGTAACATTGCTATATGCATTATTCAACTATTCTTTAGCTTGTTTCCAGGATGCTTGATGTGGGTTTAAAATGCACTGGGAGAAATAATACAAGTAAACGCTTTGCATTATATTATATACATAATTCTATAAATATATGTAAATTAAAAGGCTTTTATATGTGTTAACAATACAGGCAAGCCCAATGATAAATTATCTTAATACGTAATACAATGAAATAAGGATGGTCAATCCATAAAAGTAACAACTTGACTGCTACCAATCCATACTACTCTAGTTCTGTAATACTATATACCAGTGTCCTTTTCTAACTTTAAATTTAGTGATTAGTCATGTGCTCATTTTAAATCACTAAATTTAAAGTTAGAAAAGGACACCAGTACTGAAGTATAACACACTAGAACTGTAGTGTTCAATAGCAGAACTGTGGTATCATACACAACTTCTGTAATATTACATACCAGTATTGTAGTACCATACACTAGAACTGTAGTATGAATATTATTTTACGTCACACCACGAATATTTCACGTATATGGTGACAGCATCTGTCTGATGCGTTGCATAGAAATTTAGACCTTTGCAACGGACCCACCCGAAGCAGTGAGCGATCTTTTACGTGCCACGCCTACCGTAACACGGGACCTCAGTTTTTACTGTCTTATCCGAAAGACAGAACACCGGTCCGCCCAGGGCGGGAGTCGAACCCGGGACCTTTTGATCATGAGCCGATCACTTTATCCACTAGACCACACCGGCTTAGTTTTGTATACAAGAACTGTAGTATCATACACTAGAATTGTAGTGTTATACAATAGTACTGTTTTATCATATACAAGTACTGTTGTATTAAATACTAGAATTAGAGTAACATAATCAGGTGTACAGTATCATATATAACAACTGTTTGTATCACATGGTACTACTGTTGTGTCATATGCTACTATTGTTGTATCATACAAGTTCTGTGGTATCATACACTACATGTAGTACTTCTGTATCATACACGAGTACTGTTGTAACATATACTGGGACTACAGAACCAGATATCAGTACGGTAGAACTATATACTAGTACTATATACTAATTTCATAATTAGTATTGTAGTATTATTCATTAGCCGTGTAGTACCATATACCAATACTGTTGTATCATATACCAGGACTGTAGTACCATATACAAGTACGGTAGAATTAAATACCAGTACTATAGTATCATATTCTAGTAATGCAGTATCGTTTATTAGCATTGTAGTATCATACACTAGTACTGTAGTATCATTCACTAGTACTATAGTATCGTACACAAGTACTACAGTATCATACACTAGTACTGTAGTATCATACACTAGTACTGTAATATAATACACAAGTACTACAGTATCATACACTAGTACTGTAGTATCATTCACTAGTACTATAGTATCATACACAAGTACTACAGTATCATACACTAGTACTGTAGTATCATACACTAGTACTGTTGTATCATACACTAGTACTGTAGTATCATACACTAGTACTGTAGTATCATACACAAGTTCTGTAGTATCATACACTAGTACTGTATTATCATACACTAGTACTGTAGTATCATACACAAATTCTGTAGTATCATACACTAGTACTGTAGTATCATACACAAGTTCTGCAGTATCATACACTAGTACTGTAGTATCATACACTAGTACTGTAGTATCATACACTAGTACTGTAGTATCATACACTAGTACTGTGGTATCATACACTAGTACTGTAGTATCATACACTAGTACTGTAGTATCATACACTAGTACTGTAGTATCATACACTAGTACTGTAGTATCATACACTAGTACTGTAGTATCATACACTAGTACTGCAATATAATACACTAGTACTGTAGTATCATACACTAGTACTGTAGTATCATACACTAGTACTGTAGTATCATACACTAGTACTGCAATATAATACACTAGTACTGTAGTATCATACACTAGTACTGTAGTATCATACACTAGTACTGCAATATAATACACTAGTACTGTAGTATCATACACTAGTACTGTAGTATCATACACTAGTACTGTAGTATCATACACTAGTACTGCAATATAATACACTAGTACTGTAGTATCATACACTAGTACTGCAATATAATACACTAGTACTGTAGTATCATACACTAGTACTGTAGTATCATACACTAGTACTGCAATATAATACACTAGTACTGTAGTATCATACACTAGTACTGCAATATAATACACTAGTACTGTGGTATCATATACTAGTACTGTAGTATCATACACTAGTACTGTAGTATCATACACTAGTACTGCAATATAATACACTAGTACTGTAGTATCATACACTAGTACTGTAGTATCATACACTAGTACTGCAATATAATACACTAGTACTGTAGTATCATACACTAGTACTGTAGTATCATACACTAGTACTGTAGTATCATACACTAGTACTGTAGTATCATACACTAGTACTGCAATATAATACACTAGTACTGTAGTATCATACACTAGTACTGTAGTATCATACACTAGTACTGTAGTATCATACACTAGTACTGCAATATAATACACTAGTACTGTGGTATCATACACTAGTACTGAAGTATCATACACTAGTACTGTAGTATCATACACTAGTACTGTAGTATCATACACTAGTACTGCAATATAATACACTAGTACTGTAGTATCATATACTAGTACTGTAGTATCATACACTAGTACTGTAGTATCATACACTAGTATTGTAGTATCATACACTAGTACTGTAGTATCATACACTAGTACTGTAGTATCATACACTAGTACTGTAGTATCATACACTAGTACTGTAGTATCATACACTAGTACTGTAGTATCATACACTAGTACTGTAGTATCATACACTAGTACTGTAGTATCATACACTAGTACTGTAGTATCATACACTAGTACTGTAGTATCATACACAAGTTCTGTAGTATCATACACTAGTACTGTAGTATCATACACTAGTACTGTAGTATCATACACAAGTTCTGTAGTATCATACACTAGTACTGTAGTATCATACACTAGTACTGCAATATAATACACTAGTACTGTGGTATCATACACTAGTACTGTAGTATCATACACTAGTACTGTAGTATCATACACTAATACTGTAGTATCATACACTAGTACTGTAGTATCATACACTAGTACTGTGGTATCATACACTAGTACTGTAGTATCATACACAAGTTCTGTAGTATCATACACTAGTACTGTAGTATCATACACTAGTACTGCAATATAATACACTAGTACTGTGGTATCATACACTAGTACTGTAGTATCATACACTAGTACTGTAGTATCATACACTAATACTGTAGTATCATACACTAGTACTGTGGTATCATACACTAGTACTGCGGTATCATACACTAGTACTGTGGTATCACACAATATTGTAATATTGTAGTATCATATTCTAGTACTGAGATATCATACACCGGTATTATTGTATCATACACAAGTTCTCCGGTATCATATATTTATACCATAGTATAATACGCTAGTAGTGTTGTATCATATACCGGTACTGTTGATTCATACACTCGTAGATACTAGTACTGTTGTATCATATACTGGTACTGTTGATTCATACACTCGTAGCTACTCGCACTGTTGTATCATATACTGGTTCTGTTGATTCATACACTCGTAGATACTAGTACTGTTGTATCATATACCGGTACTGTTGATTCATACACTCGTAGCTACTAGTACTGTTGTATCATATACTGGTTCTGTTGATTCATACACTCGTAGATACTAGTACTGTTGTATCATATACTGGTACTGTTGATTCATACACTCGTAGATACTAATACTGTTGTATCATATACTGGTACTGTTGATTCATACACTCGTAGATACTAGTACTGTTGTATCATATACTGGTTCTGTTGATTCATACACTCGTAGATACTAATACTGTTGTATCATATACTGGTACTGTTGATTCATACACTCGTAGATACTAGTACTGTTGTATCATATACTGGTACTGTTGATTCATACACTCGTAGATACTAGTACTGTTGTATCATATACTGGTACTGTTGATTCATACACTCGTAGATACTAGTACTGTTGTATCATATACTGGTTCTGTTGATTCATACACTCGTAGATACTAATACTGTTGTATCATATACTGGTACTGTTGATTCATACACTCGTAGATACTAGTACTGTTGTATCATATACTGGTACTGTTGATTCATACACTCGTAGATACTAGTACTGTTGTATCATATACTGGTACTGTTGATTCATACACTCGTAGATACTAGTACTGTTGTATCATATACTGGTACTGTTGATTCATACACTCGTAGCTACTCGTACTGTTGTATCATATACCGGTACTGTTGATTCATACACTCGTAGATACTAGTACTGTTGTATCATATACCGGTACTGTTGATTCATACACTCGTAGATACTAGTACTGTTGTATCATATACTGGTACTGTTGATTCATACACTCGTAGCTACTCGTACTGTTGTATCATATACTGGTACTGTTGATTCATACACTCGTAGATACTAGTACTGTTGTATCATATACCGGTACTGTTGATTCATACACTCGTAGATACTAGTACTGTTGTATCATATACCGGTACTGTTGATTCATACACTCGTAGATACTAGTACTGTTGTATCATATACTGGTACTGTTGATTCATACACTCGTAGATACTAGTACTGTTGTATCATATACCGGTACTGTTGATTCATACACTCGTAGATACTAGTACTGTTGTATCATATACTGGTACTGTTGATTCATACACTCGTAGCTACTAGTACTGTTGTATCATATACTGGTACTGTTGATTCATACACTCGTAGATACTAGTACTGTTGTATCATATACCGGTACTGTTGATTCATACACTCGTAGATACTAGTACTGTTGTATCATATACCGGTACTGTTGATTCATACACTCGTAGATACTAGTACTGTTGTATCATATACCGGTACTGTTGATTCATACACTCGTAGATACTAGTACTGTTGTATCATATACTGGTTCTGTTGATTCATACACTCGTAGATACTAGTACTGTTGTATCATATACCGGTACTGTTGATTCATACACTCGTAGATACTAGTACTGTTGTATCATATACCGGTACTGTTGATTCATACACTCGTAGATACTAGTACTGTTGTATCATATACTGGTACTGTTGATTCATACACTCGTAGATACTAATACTGTTGTATCATATACTGGTTCTGTTGATTCATACACTCGTAGATACTAGTACTGTTGTATCATATACCGGTACTGTTGATTCATACACTCGTAGCTACTAATACTGTTGTATCATATACCGGTACTGTTGATTCATACACTCGTAGATACTAATACTGTTGTATCATATACTGGTACTGTTGATTCATACACTCGTAGCTACTAGTACTGTTGTATCATATACCGGTACTGTTGATTCATACACTCGTAGATACTAGTACTGTTGTATCATATACTGGTACTGTTGATTCATACACTCGTAGCTACTAGTACTGTTGTATCATATACTGGTACTGTTGATTCATACACTCGTAGCTACTAGTACTGTTGTATCATATACTGGTACTGTTGATTCATACACTCGTAGCTACTAGTACTGTTGTATCATATACTGGTACTGTTGATTCATACACTCGTAGATACTAGTACTGTTGTATCATATACTGGTACTGTTGATTCATACACTCGTAGCTACTCGCACTGTTGTATCATATACTGGTTCTGTTGATTCATACACTCGTAGATACTAGTACTGTTGTATCTTATACAAGAGAGCCGGTGCAGTTCAGTTGATGAGGAAATGGGCTTGTGACCGGCTTCGACTCCCGCTCTGGGCACGCTGATGTACTTTCTTTCGGATGTGAAAACCGAGGTCCCGTTGTTCTGTAGGCGTGGCAAGTAAAAGATCCTAACTGATAAGGTCTTTCTGTTGAAAAGGTATAAATTTCTATTGAATGCATCAGGTAGATGTCATATCATATACGTGCTAGATCAATCAATCAATCAATCAATCAATCAATCAATCAATCAATCAATCGATCGATCAATTAATCAATCAGTCAATTAAAAGCACTGTGGTGTCATAACCTAGTACTGTGGTATCATAACCTAGTACTGTGGTATCATAACCTAGTACTGTGGTATTATAACCTAGTACTGCGGTATTATAACCTAGTACTGTGGTATCATAACCTAGTACTGCGGTATCATAACCTAGTACTGTGGTATTATAACCTATTACTGTGGTATCATAACCTAGTACTGTGGTATCATAACCTAGTACTGCGGTATTATAACCTAGTACTGTGGTATCATAAACTAGTACTGTGGTATCATAAAATCTAGTACCGTAGCATCATACAATATTGCTGTAGTGTGTACTGATATACTGGTACTAGTATCATATAGTAGTACTATTGTATCATCGTATTGTGCTGTTATACATTAGGACTACAGTATCATATGTTGGTAATGTTGTATCTTACTTTAGTACTGAAAGACAATGTATCATACACTGCTTCTCTAGTACCATAAATTAGTACTTTTGTAGCATATTAAAAGTAGTACTACTGTATCATATACTATCACTGTAGTATCTCACACTAGAACTGAACCGGTGTGGTTCAGTGGATAAGGCGCTTGGCTCCTTACTGAGAGGTCTCGGGTTCGACCCCCGCCTTGGGCGCACCGATGTTCTGTCTTTCGGGTGAGACAGTAAAAACCTCGCTACTTCGGATGAGTCCGTTGCAAAGGTCTCAATTTCTATGCAATGCATCAGGCAGATGCCGTCACCATATACGCGAAATAATCGTGGAGTGACGTAAAACAATAACCAATCAAACAGTCAATACACTAGACCTATAGTATCATATACTAGTACTTATATGTCATACACTAAAACTGTACTATCAACATTGACAACATAAAGTATAATATAGATGGTGTCAGTAATAGAGAATATAATAGATATACCAAAATCAACAGTTGACTGATTGGCATCTAATATAAACCTTGTAAATGACAAATGTTAAGTTGGAACTGGTATCAAATACAGGTAAAACGTGGAGGATAATCCGCGACCACATGTACTTTTGTTATTCTGCTGAAGGCACATGGGAATAATTCTATAAATAGCATTCAAGTCACAAGTGAATACTAGGAGTCACCTCCTTCGCTATAGATACACGCAAACCCCCGCTTCTTCTTTTAATGACATGCATGACTTACTCTGGATATTAAAGTGCAGTTACTTTTATGATGAAAACAATAATAAGTCATTCAGTATACATGTTTTTGTCACTATTAGTAGTCTTTTGTGTTTTAAATAAACGGAGTGGTGTTAATAGAGAACTCTTATATAACAAAGGTGAATAAATCAGGTATTTAGTTCGCCAGTTTGGTAGTGCGAATCTCCCTTTCGTTTATAATGTTTCGGATCGTTCAAGAACATAAGTATGTAGAAAATGAAAGTAAAAACGTTCCGGATCGTTTTGCTATTGGAAAGCACTCTCGTACATTCTCGATTATTCAATTAATTACGGTCAAAATTATCATTTAGGCACATTTCTTTGAAAACATATAATGTTCATACAATGATATTATATTTGCCAAAGGTAATGTTGTTTGTAGGCATTCTTTTGGATTTGAAATATTCAAATACAATCAGAGACACGTGTCTTTAATACAATTAAGGCAGTTGTCACATGTTATGCGTTGATCAACATGTCGAAATTCTATAACCTTTATTTAATCGTTTTTCAAATACAGTCGTGATAGAAAATAGAAGAATATGATAAATTACTTTATGTTAGATATATTGGTTGTTTTAGCTATGAGCATGATTTACGGCAGCTATCCGACCATATGATGTTGTTTTTAAGATTATCGTGCACTGTTTCGTTTTCATATTTTTGCATGTACATACATATAAGTTGAGAATTTATTGAGACTTAACCCCCACCCCTCTTCCAAGAAAAACCAAAACAAAACAAACACACTCAAACAAAACAAAACAAAAAAACTTTTAAAAATTAAAAAAAAAATTAAAAACCCCCAAACCCAACCCCCCCCCTAAAAAAAAAAAACAAAACAAAAGAAAAGAAAACCCCCTCCCCCAAATACATAAATCAAAACAACCCCCTCCCAAATATATTTTTGTCATTATAAAAGTTGTGTTTCATGTCAGAGGATTACATTAAAATTTTTAAATTTTGACAGATAGGAGTAAATTAGCCATTATGGTACGTACATAAAGAATTACTTCATACAACATAGATGTACCAATGTCCATACTTTCTTTTCGTTCCTGAAAAATCCTTTCCCGAGGGAAAAAAACTTGCGGCAAGACAAATATCTCGCTACATCTGTTTTCTTATGCTTAAAAATTACAATAACAATAATGATTTCTACTGTACCGGTTATTCTTACATGACGGAATATCATATCTACTTTTGTGCGTTTACGTTTTTTTCCCTCTCCAGCTTGATAGATTATTGGCATACCTTAGTTTGCATCATGGGTTGTAAATGAATATTAAAGAAGTGTGAATGCCTATTTACTCTTCATTCTGCTTATTTCGTAAGTTTCCTTCTCACATGGCGCCAAATGACATGATTCAGAGAATACGAATTCATGTACGTATCAACATTAGCCTGATGACTGGGCGTACGCTGCTTATTTATTACCACATATCAGGGGTTGCCTCCCCTGCAACTTTACGCTACATGTCATTTAACGTGTACCGGATCGGAAGATACTATAACACATTTTCACTTTATAAAACGATTTTTGTTAGGACAAAAACTATTCAAACCTATATAGATTATGAATATACTTATATATTTTTGTATATTAAAATTCGTAGGGGCTTTCCCATTGTTTCATTGAATGTATCTGAATACTTATAAAGATTTACTAGTTCGATTTTATAATGAATTATTCTAAAAGTTTTGTAAGTAAAATAAACATGTATTTTATTCTATTTTTAAACAAAAGCCGAAGATGCGGAAATTCCATGTAACATGACGATAAACTTCCGATAATGAAATTTTCTTTCCCTTCTAAAATGCATTTGTATATATATAAGGAATATGGAATTGAAATTTTGGTTTAACAAAACAAACATTGCACAATGTTCGATATTGATTTAGAAAACAATGTAATTTTATTTCATTTTTGATATTATAAATTAAATATATATATATATATTGAATGAAATTACATTGTTTTCCAAATCAATATCTAATATTGTGCAATGTTTGTTCTGTTAAATCAAAATTTCAATTCCATGTATTACTGCTTCTTTCCTAACTTTCTTAGTTCTTTAGTCCTTAGTTCATAAGATTATGTAGTAAATGCGCGCAAGTATTGTCGATTCTTTCTCATAAAGAATTTGCATTCAAATAATATCTATTTTTGGAAGTATCTCAGTAAAATGCATGCATTCATTATTTTTTCCTCTTTTTGTATTGTTCAATCAATAACTTGTTCTGTTTATTTAAATGTAAATTTATTACATAATATATATAAATATATTACCATGTTAAGATTATGTTTTATATTGTTTCTCTGTATTATTCTTGAAGACACAATTTTAATACTTTTCTCAAATGTTATATACCACGTACAAGATATGATATGATATAATAGTAGTGGATATATGTACGGGTGGAAAGCTGCAGAATCATACGTATAAAAAATAAATTCTGTATCATGATACATTCTATAATTCGGGTATTTCTGGTGAGATTTACTGAATACAATAATGAAATATCAAATGTATACAATGCTAAAATCTACTTAAATAAATTGAAATGTACTTTGTATAATGATTTGGGATTGAAATACTTGAAACCTTATTTTTATAGAAAACCCTCTGTCTTTAAATTGATTTTGCTGTTAAGTACAAATAATACTAAAGATCTTTGTAATATGGGTAAATTTCTCAAACAAGCTTTTTTATTCAGAAAATCTTTTGAATTGATGACAATATAATTGTTCTTGTTATTATTATCATTATTATTATTATTATTACTATTATTATTATCGTTGTTGTTGTTGTTGTTGTTATTACCATTGTCGATATTACTAATATTCCTTCTACGTATACTGCATTCTTTGAATATGATCGTGTGATTGACCTTGTGATCTATAAGTTGTTATACTTTTGATTAATAAACTACTAGTAGACTATACTATACTATAAGTCAGCTGTTAACATGCATCTAGTTAGCTATACCCACACGCAAAGTACAAACAAAACCAGCGGTGTGCACTTGATTAAAAGACTGTTTACAAAACCACTTAATTGTTAAAATATATATCTTCTAAATTACATTTATTTTGATTTTAAAAATTACTGAAAATTAAAAATAAATGTCAATGTTTGTGGTAATTGGGCGTCTCTAGATTTTGGCTCGTCGGTATAGATTATTTATGTAAAATACAGGTTAAAAATGAGTGCGCAACTTATCTAAACACTGTGTTATCTCCCTTTTCATTATTTGTAACCTGTTTCAAAAGCGATAAAACGTTCCATTGTCCAGAAAAAAGTATATTCACATTAAGCGAAATTTATAATATTTCATTTTATGTTCTAGGATAAAACGTAGATATGTGTTTTGATATATTTATTGTGTCAGGAGCTCTGTAAAATAATATATATATATATATAAATCAAAAAACAAACAATCGTCAAATAAATAATAGATGTCACATTCAGCAATAAAAAGGTCTGCCATTTTCTCCCTTATTTTCATCTTACTCAAGGGGGTAAAATCGAAGACCCTCTGAGTTTTACGTCCACTGTCTACTCTCTACCGTTATGGTATGTTCCATGTCCTTTTACACAGTTGGTCTTATATCTTTACAATATTTTCACTCATCGTATAAGGCTCTTTACTTATGATATCTATTCCTTTGCTTTCTTGTGACTTTACGTTTACACTACGTGCTTTGGCTGAAGTATGGATAGTATATTGGATGGTTTTGGCCAGAGTACGCGGGATGCGCTCGCAGTAGTCCTAAAGCGCCCATAAGATTGTGACTTGGCAAATATGGATGAAGTCCTTGTCCGTATAAGGAAGAATATGGTGATGAAAACGTAGATACGCTTGAAGAAACAGGAACAGTAGGGCTGTTGACATCCATTCCGGGATTTTGTTTCTTCCATTTTGTTCTACGATTTTGGAACCAAATTTTAACTTGTGTTTCTGTTAAGTTGAGTGATAAAGCAAGATTTAGTCTTTCACACACGGATAAATATCTAGTCGTTTTAAATTTATTTTCAAGCGCTACCAACTGTTCATACGTAAAAGCTGTCCTGGCCCTTCGTGGTTTTCCGGTTTTTCCGGAATCTACCGATTTACAATTTTTTTCTAAATAATCCTCATTACCACTCAAGCTATGTTCATTGTCATCTTCATCTATGGAATCGTCCTCCATGCATGTGACGTCAATATCGAGTTCCACCCTGCTTTTACATGATAAATCTGTAGCTGTATCATTTGAACCTGGAGATAGAATCCATATATATAGTTAGAATAAATAGAAACATGAGTCTGGCGAAGAACAATCAACTTTAGTGGACCACTGCGGGTCTGAAAAGGAGGATTAATAGGGTTTGGGTTTTACTTGTCTGAAAATTTAGTTTGAAATACATGGAATCAGGATTTTAATTATTAAAAACTCTCATTATTTGGAAGCAGGGCATTTTTGCAGTAATATCTAAAGGTATAATGTTTGTAGTTTATGGTAAATTTATGTCAAGCAGTCATTCAAATGGAGTTTTTGTTGACTATTTCTGGTGACATTTGTACAACACATGGTATACACAGTTAAGGATAGTGACTTCGTCATCAGTATCAAGCATTAAAGTACATCACCTCAATATTTTACGATATTCCTTTAAAGCGAAACTGGCGAAATTATTTCATTCTGACATTTTCTCCTGTCCGTGCGAGAATTTTCTAAGTAGATTTTAGTAGTATTCAGAATTAACATATTTTCGTGTATTGATAAGCACGATCTGTGTGATACGAATTTGTGTTTTTACAATTAAATCTGACCATAATGATATTACTACACACTGTCAGCCATGATATAATCTTTGATTATAGTTTTACGATCATAAAATAAATATTTCACTTTATATGAATGTCAAAATTCAGGATTAAATCCAATGGAAACCACATACTAATATATGTGTATTTTAGGATTTATTAAAATTGTTATTTTTGATGACGAATAGGTATTTGACGGATTTGTGATTCACTGGCGAAATATACAGTATGCACAGATTTCGATCTCAAATATTCGCCGACTTCTTTTATAAACGAGAAAACAAATTAGAAAAGAATTAATGGAAGTGATGACTTCATGTGAATTTGATGCATTGCAAGGAGGAGGTAATGGGGTGGTAAATTATACAAATGTCGATTTTTGCCTAAAATGTTGTCAACATTTTATCTTTATTGCCTTTGATATATGCGATAATGGCTCCACTTACATTCGCAAAGTATCTGTACTTTTCTACCGTTTTTCCAGATCGCTAGATATAATTTCATAGTTTGCAATCTAATTATCAGGTCTTTGTTAAAGTTAAAAGCTATGATGAAAACTGTGCAAAAACGATATACAGGATTTCCTGACGTCTTAATTTCGCTGCAAAAAGGCTCATCGATAACGATCTTAGAAGATGTACACAATGATGACTACAGAGAATATATTTATTTGTCACGTCACGCCCGAAACGTCGCAAATGACTCGAATTTGTTAAGAGATGAAATGCGTCCTCAATTTGACAAATATTTTTCTAAATTGAGTTAAATGTTGCCGAACGTTTTTATCTTTTGTCTTGGGCCAGTGCGAGCCTGAGTTGTATGACATGTGCGGCTGACACTTGTCAGACCTGCTCAGGCGATGACCCTTTGCCTAAACACTCAGAGTTATGTCGGAACTGAACGATTCTACATCCCAACATCGGAGAAACATCAACTTTCCATGCTTTATTTCCGTAGATTTTGAAGATAGCTAAATATTCTAAATAGCGTTACAAAGTTAAGCCGAGATTTACGATTAAAGTCGAAATTAAAGAAAATTTATGACGCTGTTTATTTTCCCCTTTTTCATAAAAGTCTAGAAGTCAGGAAGTATACCGCGTACTGTGCATGCCCCTGGTACATTTTTTCCGGAATGTTTAATTTTCATTCCATATAATAGGATTTAAAAAAGTAAACCTTAACGAGATTTTGAAGCTTGAGTCTAAATAATTCGCTCTATCCACCTAATTTGTTAAACCAATCATCAACAATTTCATAATTTGAACGCACCGAGAATGTAAAGAGATAAATCGAAAAATAAACTATCAAAATCGGTGTGTTTATTTTCTAAATAGTACTTCTATTTAGCCGTTAAGTTCATTCGGCAAACTTTGATGTAAGAAAAACATCTAGATAATGCTCAAAATAATCAGAGTACTTGAAAGAATTAAACGGTAAATTGAAAACGTAATTATTTCAAATATTTACAGTACGTATTCTCCCGTGCTCTTCTCCCGGATTTGTTCTGATAAAAAGCTTTTAACCAATCTATTATGGTTTAATTTGTTCCTCGTTAAATATTGATGACGGACAACAAGGTATTGCTTTTCTGTAATTAATTATGTCGAACGAACGCAATGCGGGAAATTATCCGAATGAAGAAATAAAAGTAAAATATCCCGAGGTGGCCACAGTCGGTTGATAATGATATCACCCATTTCCGATAAGATGATTTGGAATCTTTGTTCAGTACTTATGCCATTAATGAATTGCGGGAACTCAATTGGAAGTTAATTTGGAGTGGCGCAAGGGTGTCAAGAAGCGAAACGAGACCTGTGAAGAACAAGCTGGGATTGTTGACTAAACGATGCCGTAACCCATGTCATGCTCTCTGTGGGGGCCACATCAAATATAAATCTACAACCCAGTCATACTATATAGATTAAGCAAGCCGTATCTAAATTAATTTCATGCTCGCTAATTACTGATAATCATCGCTTATGGTTTATGTCAGTGATAGTGTGAAGATATGTCTGACTGGCCAAGTGTCCGCAGCGACACAAGTCTCCCCACCATCCTCTGGGTTGAAAAAGCGAGAACGGCAATAAAACGGTAGTTGGTGGAATATTGTTCACTTTTCATATCTGGATTTATTTGATAATAATTTTAGTTCAAAATATTGTTTGTTTACAATGAAAAAAATTTTTTATGAATAAATATTAATCAATACATATAAAATATAATATATATTTAAAAGTATTTGAAAATAGCAAATCTTCTCCCTTGTAAATATGAGAAAATGTGTTCTATTTCTAATAGAAATTATTTGTAGTTAAATTAATCAGACAAATAAGTTGATTTTTTCATTAGAAGCTTACAAAACTTGTAAAAGTCATGTGTAAAATATAAGAGGTAAACACATGTACTTAAAATGTTATGTAGATTGTAAGATTTAAAATATTTGATAATACTATTAAATATAAACTCTAGAGATGATTATTTGAATAAATTAGACAATACATGATCATATATTTGTTACACTGATTTTCATATAGTTTTTGTTTTCTTTCATTTGTACAATGAGATTTTTTTTCTTCAAAAATCAAAATTCTATATGTACCTGAACTTTCCAATCTGTCTCGTTTGTTGATGTTGTTTTCGGATTCAATGCATCTTCGACGGTCATTCCAAGGCTTCCAAACGCTGGATTTAGTTGAACTGAGACACCCTGTGAACTTCTTAGGGTCTAAAATGTCCGACACCGAAAATGATGTTGTTCTTACAGATTCTTGTTGAAGTCCTTGGTGATTATTGATAGATATGAAATTTGGTTTTGATTCATTCGGTGAAAAAGATCCTGAACTATTTTCAGAGTCTGTAGCAAGATTATGTGGCATGGAGTCTTCTTCATCATCAGTAATATGACAGTCTTTATTCGATGATTTTGCAGACGACATCTTGTGATTTTTTTCGTCTTGTGTATCCATGACTTGTCCGAAAGACAACTCGTATGGTAAAAGTGAAAAACTTCAAATTAGCACCAACTTAATGTGTAGCACTTTTCTCCAGTAGCAGGTTCAGCCCATATAATCTTAATTACTTCTTACACATCTCCCATTGGTCTACTATTGAAGCTTTACATTACTGCCTCCGGTCATAATTCTTCTGCGCATGTGCAGTTGTTGCGAGTTAAATGACGCGTGTTCTGAGACGAGAGGAAATATTAGAATCTTCGACATGCAGGAACATCAATTTCTCAGGATGTCTTTAATTGGGTCTTCCGCTAATTGATGCCATTGAAAAAGAGTATTAGTCGATCGTAGCATTCAGTACTAAACAGGTTCATGCGAAAGCAAACAAAATAGTCAACATTTGCAATCGCTCAGACAACTGTTTCAAAGCTGAAAATGAAGCGAGGTGAAGTATGTTCTCTCTTCCGTGTCGGATTAGAAAGATTTGAAAAAAGAAAACAGATTAAAATCCTACTCTATTTGGATTTAATTGGATTTCGGAGTCAATTTTACGGGCATATTCTATTATCATTTCGTATACCGATCTCGAGATATTTTTCATCAAAGAGGCAAGAGCAAATATCTTAAACTTGTAAAAATAAAATAAAAGAGTTGATTCTTAATAATTGAGATGTAAAGCAAATTACTGGCAGCTGAAGGAGTGTAAGCCTCTTAGTAATGTGTAATTGAAAATGGATATTTTGTTTAGATAAAGATTAGGGGAAAATGGAGTTATTCATTAGCCTTTCTTATTTAAATGATTACTTTAGTTAAGTGAAAATTGTAGCAATTTTGATCAGTTTAAGAAAAAGTCAATATCAAATGATGCATATTATCACGTGACTTTATTTGCTAAACAATTAGGGCTGAATCCCCCATCTGGTGTCTTTCTTCTCGTGAAATGCTCATATTTGACTATTTTCATATCTGTTACATTAACCTTAAATTGTTTTAACCGCACAGTTACAATTATATTCATATTTTGTACTTTTTACTTTGATTATATATCTTAATTGTAAAATAATGGAATATTAATAATAATAATAATAATAATAATAATAATAATAATAATAATAACAACAACAACAACAACAACAACAACAATAATAATAATAATAACAATAATAATAATAATAATAATAAAAATGATGATAATAATAATAATACATGTAATAAAATGACCAAATCATAGTGAATAGATCTGATTGTTTTTAAGCTATAACCAAAAGAAAATCGCCCATTTACGTTTCAAGCACATTTTGGTGATAATTTATGGAAGATTTCTTTGAAAATAAACGAATAAACATGGTAACTCATTTAATATATACCCATGGGATCTGAGTTTAAGAAATATATCACGGATTCGGCAACGGATCGGATACCGTTGAAGGAGTGCAATATTTTCATAAGAGATCTTCAGGGAGAATTTACATGCATTCCATTTCCTCTGATCTATATGTATGCTTACTTAATGGTCGATGGTCTGATGGAAACTTCAGTATAATGGTGAATACCTACTCATCAACACAACTTTCAGTATTATCACATACTGAGAAATATTCAGATACTGATCCATCTATCAGTCTCATTGGTATCTAGACTTTGAGAAATTGAAAATGCATGTCTTTTTTCTACATTCCGCTAATGTTATATTGAATATAGATTTAATACTTATTGTTATTTAATTTTTATTCTAAAATACTTTTATGAAACTGATCTCTGCTCAAAAATGTAATAAATTTAGGTACATTATTTTTATGTAGCCGACATCTGGCTTTATTGACTGAACAAAAAATATCGACCAAAGTCATGCTGCATTACTGTGAGTTAAATCTTGTTTTGATTTTGAATATCGGAATATTGATTAATTACGAAGCTGCCCATATTTATACAAAGGATCACGTGGTCTGGTAACAGCGAATCAAACCTTGTGAAATTTATCAGACCGTCAATATTTACACTATGTATTTCCTCATTGATCAAGCTTACGCATGCACCTCTTCTTATACATAGAGATCTGAATCATCAATATTCCGTATACATTGTATATTTTCTTTATTTTGCTGTATTTAGAAAATCTTTGTGTTTCTATATACACACACGTGCCTCTGCTTTGTTCGCCTACCCAATGAGTCAATTGTAAAACAAATATTTGAAGAAAGGAAACTTAATCTTGTGTTGAATATGTTTTTGTAAAATGAATGACACTAATTTGTGATATTTTGTTTGCTTGAAAAATTTAGAAGAACCCAACATATACGCATGATAGTAGAAAACTACATTATTTTCCAAATAAAGTAATATTCATAGTTTTCCATGATTCAAATAATTTCTTCATGTCATCTATACATTTGGTCTAATAATTTGTATCCGCTTTATTTAAAGAATGCTGAAAAAAGTTATTTAATTTCAAACTCCATTGAAGGGGAAAATCACTAATTCTGTTTGAAACAAAACAGAAAAAAATTGTTTGTGATTGAAATCAAATTCATTCTTTTTTTGTGATGCGCATATTCTTGTTTTCTGTTTGAGAATTGTTAAATATTCAGATAACATATGGTGTGGTTTTATAACCGCAATGAACATGATTTACATGGTAAAACACATGTACAATTTGCTGACAGACATCTTGTATTATTAAACATGTACTGGTATACATGTATTAATAACACAAAACAAAGCTGTTCGTACTCTTAGTCAACGGCTATAAATTTTAGGGTTTTTTTTCACTCATTAAGGCTTTTTTGCGTGAATTCACTTTACGTGATACAGACTAATATAAAAAGAAAATCGGTGTTTGTTTTATGTTATAAATTTTAATATAAAGAAACAAAACACTATGAAACACACATCCTTTACTCTAAAACAGCTGGAACACTCGTGCTATAGTGCAGGGCAGTTTAATCCTTAATTTACGCAGTTCCCAAAATAAAGTCAAACAAGTTTGCATGTATCAAAAATTCATAGTTTCAACCTTGTTCTTCCCCTTACCCATCAGTTCAAGATGTAAATGATCTTTCGTCTGATTCCTCAGATGTATTAATTCATGACCAAAATCTTTGATTTGTATTCATAATTATCTAATTATACGCCTGTAGGAAAACTGTGTAATATTCACTATTTATAATGTCAGTGCCCTTCAAAGTGAATTGCATCCCTTTTAATATCACATACTCAATGTCATATGTAAATCAACACTTAAATATGAATGCCCGTTCAGTTTTTGGTTCATCAAAATAAATTACATTAATTTCTATAATGAATGAGCAAAGCAAAATATTTCAATAGACCAGATGCTCTGTGTCCTACATGAAAATGACCTAGCATTCTCGTATAATTGATAGTTTGACCCGGAAAATATCTTCATTCGAAAAGAACTTTGGATCCGTGGCGGCGGATGATGATGCCATATTAATTCATATATATGTATGTAATTGCGAAGGATTATTTGAAGGATCTAGTGATTCTGATAATAAACATGAGTGATGTCGATTTGCTGTAAATAAGTTGTCTTTTTTAAATGCACCTACATGACAAAAGCTACTATTTTTATATAATTGATACATTTTTGATGTTCTTGTTAAATATTTTACAGATTCTGCCTGTATTGGAACTCATCTCCTCTCTCAATACCACATCTATTCACATCTGGTTCTGTATTTATTTCAAGAAATTAAAAAATAAAGACAAAATATTGTAAAATGTTCAAGGACTCCTTCCCAAGATACAGTACAAAATGTTTATAAAGATTTCATTAATAAACGCACTGTAATTTCATAACATATAAATATTTTACAATAATTAGTAAATATATTTGAACCTTAGATAATTCTAGGAGATCCGGGCTTATAAAAAAACTTACGTTTACCGGAGAGAAATTTATGTTGATACTTAATCCATACTACTGCAGTAATATGTGAGTCGAAAATGACTGTATTTCCTTATGATCCGTATGACTGCTTTTCTAATGTAACGAAATACCGTTGTTTTTGTCGCGAAAATGCCGTTAATAGACCTACAGACAGAAGAGAAGTGTTATTACGGCTGACACAATACATCTATAAATAGTGAATATTTGGATGTGCGTCCTAACACCCCCTGAAGGTTACCTGCAGAAAAAAGACAAAAGACGGGTATATAAGGAACAAATGCACAATGCACTGAACAAGAGTACTAATTTAGCTGGAATTGGTCGTACTCCTCTGAGGAGATTCCGGGTCGTCCTCCTCTGCGGAAATTCTGGGTCGTACGCCTCTACAGAGATCCTGGGTCGTTCTCCTCTTAGGAGATTCTTTGTCGTCCTCCTCTGAGAAGACTCTGGGTCGTACTCCTTTGAGGAGATTCTGGGACAACCTCCTCTGCGGAGATTCTGTGTCGTCCTCCTCTGTGGAGATTCTTGGTCGTCTCCTCTGAGGAGACTCTGGGTCGTTCTCCTCTGAGGAAACTCTGTGTTGTAGTTTGAGAGGATTCTGGAACGTCCTTCTCTGCAAAGATTCTGGGTCGTATTCCTCCAGAGATTCTGGGTCGTCCTCCTCTGAGGAAATTCTGGGTCGTAC
The DNA here is from genome assembly GCA_035048485.1 of Pteria penguin. Taxonomy (NCBI): domain Eukaryota; kingdom Metazoa; phylum Mollusca; class Bivalvia; order Pterioida; family Pteriidae; genus Pteria; species Pteria penguin. The sequence continues at coordinate 32,757,326 of CM068583.1, forward strand.
TACTTTGAGAAGATTATGGAACGTCCTCCTCTGCGGAGATTCTGGGTCGTTCTCCTCTTAGGAGATTGTAGATCGTCCTCCTCTGAGGAAATTCTGGGTCGTACTACTTTGAGATGATTCTGTAACGTCCTCCTCTGCGGAGATTCTGTGTCGTTCTCCTCTTAGGAGATTGTAGATCGTCCTCCTCTGAGGAAATTCTGGGTCGTACTCCTTTGAGAAGATTCTGGAACGTCCTCCTCTGCGGAGATTCTGGGATGTCCTCCTCTGGGGGAGATTTTGGGTGGTCCTCCTTTGAGGAAATTCTGGGTCGTACTACTTTGAGAAGATTCTGGAACGTCCTCCTCTGCGGAGATTCTGGGATGTCCTCCTCTGCGGAGATTCTGGGTCGTTCTCCTCTTAGGAGATTCTGGGTCGTACTCCTCTAGAAAGAGTCTGGGTCTTCCTCCTCTAAGGAAATTTTGGGTCGTAGTTCGAGAAGATTCTGGAACGTCCTGCTCTGCGGAGTTTCTGGGTCGTCCTCCTCTACGGAGTTTCTGGGTCGTCCTCCTCTGCGAAGATTCTGAGTCGTCTTTCTCTGAGGAGATTGTGGGTCGTCTTTCTCTGCGGAGATTCTGAGTCGTCTCTCTCTCTGAGGAAATTGTGGGTCGTCTTTCTCTGAGGTGATTCTGGGTCGTCCTCCGCCTAAGGAGATTCTGGGTCGTCTTTCTCTGAGAAGATTCTGGGTCGTCCTCCTCTGAGATTCTGTCCATGCTCTACGGCACCGAGTGTCAGTTTAATGTATTTATTTAGAGACCAGTCTTAATCTCATCACATATACATTGGTCATAATAAACATTATGTATGTACAAATGTAAAATCATTATAATGATAAGAATGGAGGGGGGAAGGTGTAATAATATAATAAGATTACAACGGAGCAAAAAATAAAATTACTAGCATATAAATATCTCCAGCAAATGAATAAGAACGGAGATTAAGGTCATTACGAATATATTTTCCTAAGAAGGAAGCAGACTAACTCTTTTACAATGTTTACACAAAGTAACTGTATCAACTAAAAAAACTGCCGCTCTGTGCCAACAGTATTTCTATCATATTCTTTTTACCAAGATTATTGTAATTCGGGCATTTCATAATAAAACGAAACTCGATTTCAACGTCAGTATTTACAAATGCAACATTTACTATCAACGCTTGGAGTATTATGGCCCTTCCATTGACTGAAATTTTCATAATATATTTCATAAGGAATAAAGGAATGGGCTTACAAAAATTTACATGTTTGTATACAATGTGTTTTTCTTTATTTAATAGGAGGAAATTGTGGGTCAAAACATAAAATGTCTTGGTTGGGGCATATGTAACCGAAACCAAACCTAAGCAGCTCATATTCACAATGGTAATATTTGTAAATATCAGACATTTTAATGATGCAATAGATTAAAACAAAATATAAATATACGAATTATTTGGCCAAACTTTAAAGGCGACCTGAAAGTCTCAGCATAAATTACTGTATTATTTGATCTTTTCTTGACTCCAAGCCCTTTTTACAAAAATCAAGGTGGACCTTTTCAATATCGTTATCTGCATGAGGCCCTTATACCTGACAAGCAGAAGACTTCAATTTGTCTGACGCTATATATGTAGGGACGTCGCTCTCTTGGCTTCTGCACAATGGCTTCGTACTTTATTAGTTGTGGAATCGAACCACGATGGCATCGAAAGAGATATGTTTAATAGGTATCTCGTTTATTACAGTGTAGTTCAATTTCAAATTTCAATTTATTTATTTATTAGTTGTGCTTCTATCATTTCAATTTGTATGTATGGATGTCGGCATTGATGTAAAGTTCGGTATTTTTCTTCGACATCTTGTTATTACCATTAGTTTATTGATGCAATATAAAATCTGATTTCCTTATAGTTTTGCATCTTCGCTGTTTTGTACTTCACATATCTCACATGTGTATGAATAAGATTTAAAACAAAACCAATTTCATTATACATCATATATTATGGTTTATTTTGTACAGTATATGGCATATATCATGATTTGTTTGGTGCATTTATAGAGTGCACTTGTGTATATGAAATAAAATTAGCCAATATGCCAATATGAGAGCAGATTTAGAAATCGAGAGGATATTTTGATGGTGATTTAGCATAAGATATATCTGTTTACACATACATACATACATACATACATACATACATACATTTGTATATATATATTGTTAATATCGATATCCTGACAGCGTGAGAGTAGACAACATTGAATCCGCTTTGGTTGTCTTTGTTTTTTAAAAATGAGTGCATAAATGTACATGCTTATTTACCTGACGATTATTGTGAAACGTATCAGCATTGTATATCATTCAGGACCAACTCGCATCATTATCTGCCACTTTAGCGAAGAACGTTACTGACGACAGTACATGTCTACGACAGGAGAGTTTGAAACAAAAAGAGAACAAAGAAAAGAACAGAAAGCATATCTACTTTTCGATAACCCTGCAACAATGGATGTTTTAGTTTTAACGAAAATAAAGAAAAGTGGAGTGGTTTAATCTTAATCTTAATTAAATTCTGAGTATAACATTTTATAGCGAGAAAGTATACTTGTCAAAACAGAAACATGAACATGTAAATTGATTTTCTTGAGAACAATAAAATACGATTACTTTCATATAAATTTCACATTGATAATAATTCTACTAAAAGAATTAGTGGTTTATATAATAATTGTTAATTCTGCTGTGATTTGATAGTAATTATTATATATTTTTGACTGTGTGATTGCCTTTGAATGAGGAAGTAACACAGATCTGACAGTACCTCTTTCGGAGTACAACTTTCTTCTCTCGGAATAACAACTTTAATCAAACGGAATTTCGCTGTCATACATACTCAGTTACAAATATTACAAACTAACCTAGTATGCTCTAGCTTGTTTATGTTAGTGCATAGAAAAAAAAATCAGAGGGAAAGCAAAGAAAACTCTCTCGATTTATCGTAAGCACATTTTTTTTTTCGGAACACCGTGTTTGTTTTGTTATTGTTTTACACCACACCTAGAGGATTTCACGAACACGGTGAAGTAGCATGCGTTTATTGTTTCAGGTTGTAATAAATCAACTAAGAAAAGTCCAACCCGATACCTGGAATAGAACATGCATTTGTCAGATTATTAACTGAGTGCGATACTACTCGGCCAAACTGTCCCATCAGAGCACAGTGGCGAATCCAGGATTTTCGAAAAGGGTTGCCCACATAAGAAAATAGTATTAGTCAAAATACTCAGCCATTTTGGGTGTCAGATTTATTTGAATGTTTTCAACCTTGTCATCCATATATGCCTTCTAGATTTGTGGCGAAGAAAAGTGGGGACCGTGATCCCCTTCTCAAATCCGCCACTGAAAGGGGGGAACATTATATTAAATATTATATCACCTATAGTGGGATAAGGAGAATTGATTAAGAACCGAGGTGTGACGCGACAAGTAGCGGAATCGCCCGAGGTTTGCCGATGTACAGACACATGTCTTTTATGAATGTGAACAACACCTGCCGTCTTATATTAGAAATTTATGTCCAAATATGTCGTTAACATTTTACGATCTTGATGCTGTCGTACCATAATTGAATAATCGTACTTCTGATCTCTAAATGCACAATTCGAAGCTGAACATTTTCTCAATATATTCTGTTTTACGATTTGCATAAAGTGCAGCTTAAGAGAGGGATGCGGATATCCAAGTCGCTATTTATCCGTGACGTCGTGGCACTTCATTATCTTCAATATAAATTGTTGTAGTACCACGTAAAGGGTAACACCGAAATGGAAAATGCTTTTATTAAATGACATCGTTATAAAACAGCTTCAATTTAATACGATACAATTATTTTTTATTAAAAGGGACAATAAACATAAATGTGTGTGATCATCGATATATACGTATGTTCTGAATAGAGACGCGTAATTGAGCGTTTAGTTCCAAATCTTCTGTGCTAGTCACAAATTTCGTATAAAACCTTTTCGTTTCACACAGTTTGGTACGTCTTATCTGATCATTGAATAGATTCAGAACGTGATTCTAAGCGCTTTATTATAAGTACTAATGGAGGATATAAGATACGGAACAGCATATAATAAGTATCTGTAGTCGTGCTTCATTTAATCCTCTCGATCAACAAATTAAATTTTCATTTAAAGAAATATTGATACTTTTTGTTGTCATTGATCAAGGTAGACGGTATTTTAATAATAGGATATCCGCTTGTAAAAATTTAAAACTTTCTGACTTTTTCTGTAGGCTCTAGATTGCTTACATGAAACTGAATAAAAAGTTGATGTTTAAATGATTATCATTTCTACTAAATTTAAAGAAAATTTCACAACCAAAATATTTGTCTTAATTTTGAAGAAATACATTTTCTAACTATCGTCGTCTGCTTGCTAAATGAAACAAATCCAATGCGTGTCTCCATATTGCACTCTACTTTTCAAAAACACAGCAAAATTCTGAATCAATTACCTAATGCACGTGAGCGTTCAGGTAAGAAATTCTGTAAAATATATCTTTAATTCGTTTTCAAAACCTTTTAAAGCATCTGATATGTCATTGCTAATGTATTTTTGCATAATTGTAGAATCTTTCCTTGATCGTACCTTTTCACTTAGTTGATATTTATATCAATCTTCTCATGTTTGATTTTGATATTTAGCACCACGTATATTGAATTTTCTGAGATGGAAGACAACACTTCAACACATTTCAACTATCGTCCTGTAGCTGAACATTCTCTTTTTATTATTAATGATCCATATGTCCTAGTTTCTCTGAATCATTAATATTTGCTAAAATGGTGGTCACTACTACAACAGATGACACTGTCTTACAGGTATTCCTCGTAATCCTCTAATACGAAGAATTACTTTCCTGGAATACAATAAAAACAATATTCATAATCCATAATTGTTATCGTGATTGTAGATCACTTGGTCGTCCTAAGTCGGTACCATGATTGTAGATCAGTTGGTCACCCTAAGTCGGTACCGTGATTGTAGATCAGTTGGTCACCATAAGTCGGTACCGTGATTGTAGATCAGTTGGTCACCACAAGTCGGTACCGTGATTGTAGATCAGTTGGTCACCATAAGTCGGTACCGTGATGTAGATCAGTGTTCGTCCTAAATCAGTACCGTGATCGGTATGGTGATTGTGGATCAGTTGGTAGTCTTAAATCGGTACCATGATTGTGGATCACCTGGTCGATCAAATTCGGTATCATGATTGTAGATCAGTTGGTCGTCCATAATCAGTACCTTGATTGTGGATCACTTGGTCGCCCTAAGTCGGTACCATGATTGTAGATCACTTGGTCGTCCTTAATCGATACCGTAACTGTAGATCAGTTGGCCACCCTAAGACGGTACCGTGATTGTAGATCACTTGGTCGTCCTTAACCGATACCGTAACTGTAGATCCGTTAGTCACCTTAAGTCGGTACCATGATTGTAGATCAGAGGTCGGTCTAATCAGTACTATAGTTCTGAATCAGTTGGTCGCCCTAGGTCTATATCATGTTTGTGTATCAGTAGTTGTCCTAAACCAGTACCGTAGTTGTGGATCAGTTGGTCGTCCGTAATCGGTACCGTGATTGTGGACTACTTGGTTGCCCTAAGTCGGTACCATGATTGTAGATGAGTGGTCATCCTAAATATGTACCGTGATTTTGGATCAGTATGGTCGTCCTAAATCGATACCGTGATTGTTGTGAAATATGATATGTCTGTGGCGATGTATGTGAGTTCGCTATCTTGTTTACCTTTCTGCTTTCTTTGTTGTGAATTGTGAGTCATGACTCCTCTCCGGACCTTAGCAACATCTACGTTACGAAAGGTATACATTAAAATCTATGACACAACGGCTACTTACATGTATTATTGGATGGTATATGAAGTCGGTACCTCTGTGAATGTCCTCCATCTGTACCTATTATAACCGTCTTCTAAATAAATCATCATGGTGGTTGTGACTATTCCGCTATAGATTCTTATTAAATCATCATGGCGGTTGTGACTATTCCGCTATAGATTCTTATTAAATCATCATGGCGGTTGTGACTATTCCGCTATAGATTCTTATCAAATCCTCATGGCGGTTGTGACTATTCCGCTATAGATTCTTATCAAATCCTCATGGCGGTTGTGACTATTCCGCTATAGATTCTTATTCCTACATGTCCTTGACCTCTCCATTCCTCCTGTCATTGTTCCATGATAACATTCTTTTTTACCTTTGCTGCCTATGGTATCCTTTTTGTATTCTATTTGATATATTAACAGCATTAGTACATACATGTACAATAATAAGGAATAAAGCCATTGCATTCGAATTTCATTCTATTGGTCTGAAAAAGTATCCATGGACCAACCCTTAAAATCAATACACATCACTTCGTAAGCTACCACAGACTCTATATATTTCATTGGAGAATGTGTTAGAATATGACTGATCTTTTTTTTAGATTTTTGTCACTCCATGAAGGGTCAAAGTTTGTAGTGACAGTAAGTGAAAATGTTTGAAGCGGAAGTTTTGTTTAGATAGAGTTTGAATCATTTTTCGAAATCCGTGTCTTTAAATGAGTATGACTAATTCAATACAAAAGCAACTAAATTAGAAAAAAAACCCCGAATTCGAATACATGTATATAATTTTAAAGCAATTTCCTTTTCACATGATTATATACGCCTAGTTTTAATATAGTGTATCAATGATAGGGTAAATATATCGGCAGTAAGTCAATGATAGGGTAACAATATTGGTAGTAAGTCAATGATGGGGTAACAATATTGGTAGTAAGTCAATGATAGGGTAACAATATTGGTAGTAAGTCAATGATAGGGTAACAATATTGGTAGTAAGTCAATGGCAAGGTAATGATAATTACGATACGTCAATGATAGCAATGCTAGAGTAACACTATTGGTGATAAGTCGGTGATAGGGTTACAATATTAGCGGTAAATCAATGTTAGGGTCAGTGAAAGGGTAACGATATTTGCAGTAGGTCAATGATAGGGTAGCAATATTGGCGGTAAGTCAATGATGGGGTAACAATATTGGCGGTGAATCAATGTTAGGGTAACTACATTGGTGATAAACGAATGATGGGTAACAATATTGGCGGTAAGTCAGTGATGGGGTAACAATATTGGCGGTGAATCAATGTTAGGGTAACTACATTGGTGATAAACGAATGATGGGTAACAGTATTGGCGGTAAGTCAGTGATGGGGTAACAATATTGGCGGTGAATCAATGTTAGGGTAACTACATTGGTGATAAACGAATGATGGGTAACAATATTGGCGGTAAGTCAGTGATGGGGTAACAATATTGGCGGTGAATCAATGTTAGGGTAACAATATTGGCGGTAAGTCAATGAAAGGGTAACGATATTTGCGATAGGTCAATGATAGGGGAGCACTATTGGCGGTAAGTCGATGAAGGGGTAACAATATTGGCGATAATTCAATGATATGTTAACAATATTGGCGTTAAGTCAATGATAGGGTAACAGTATTAGCGATAAGTCAAGGACAAGGTAACAGTATTGACGGCATTTGAATTTGGTAGCATGTTAAATCCACACAATACACTCCACAACTCTTAATGTATTATGATTTATACGTACTTCGGAAATCTGTTTATGGTACTGAAGTATGACTTCTGATTCTTTGGATTTAATAGGAAATTGTTTTAGTTGTAATAGTCTACAGTGCATGATTGATGGCAAAACGTATTATCCATTGAGTTCATTAATACTAAATATCCAGCTGACTAAAGTAACATTATTTAAAAGATAATCGAATAATCATGTACGAAAAGATCCCAAAAATTAGTGTAAAATGCGTGATATACGAAAAAATGTTTGTGTCAATATTAGACAGTGAAATTGTTAATAACTGATAGTATATGTATATTCAACTTCAAAATGTAATTTTACAGCGTCTGAAATCTGTCCTCCAGGTAATAATGTAGACTGTTTTCTGGACTATATGGCAGTAGTGCTGTGTAGATACTGGCCAGAGATTGACTCCTGAACGACATCCTTTTCTCTGTGATGCACTGCATTAGATAATATGTGTTAATATACATACCACAATAATGATCAATCGGAAAATGTATTCATCTATTTGCAAATTGTTTACATAAACAACTAACAGGTATAAATGAATTAGATTTTATCTTATTTTTTAATGCATTTTAAGTGAAAAAGCCGTTTGTAGGTTTATTTTCGTTTTGAGAAATACTAGAAGTTATATACAACAACGAATTTACAATGATATTGATAATTACGCCGTCAGAATATTTTGTCACGTTATCTAAATCTGTACTACCGTTCGGACTATGAACTCCGTGCGTCTGCAAAGCTGCCCTTATATGGAAATATCTAACGTTACAACCAAGACTTTTATACATGTCTATCAACTACAATTTGTCTTAAATAACGATACCTGTTTTCACATGTGACAAATGTAACATTTGATAGGGATTTTCCTAGTCAAAACGATAATTTGCGAGGATAAATACTTTTGAAAATGTAATATTACTTAGTAATGGCATTTGTATTATATTTGGGGCCATTTGCTCGAAACTTTAACTACCGGTTAAGCTAACTAGTGGTTAAGGTTTGAAAGACAGTTAATTTAGTTAATAAGATTTCTGTATAAAAATATAAATTACTTTGCAAAGCTTGTTTTATAGGCTACAAATTAGTACACAGACTATGACTTGAAGTCTTCTCATTTCAATGATATAGTCAGATGAAATTTAACCATTGGTTAGCTTAACCAGTGGTTAAAGTTTCGAACAATTGGCCCTTGGTGATAAATTTCTTTTACAAAAGTGATTTCATTTATGACGAAATTTTTCGTTCTAATATGAATATTTGTTTTTTTGTCATATTCTGCTCTGCTGAATTTTAACTTGAGAAATGCTCTGTTTGACTTGAAATTTAGTCAGAAGTAATAGATAATGCCGCCGGTAGGTCAAGTATAGTTATTTTCAGCTACGACTTCGTTGTTCCGATCATCTAGACAAGTTTCAAAAACCATGTCCAATACATATCCAAATAATTGCCATTTTTCGGATGTACGGACTTGGTGGCCACGGGCAGTAACTCTGGTACAATGTAATTTCCTTTTTTAAAAAAATCTCATTAGTATCTTTAGTATATTAGTCGATGTTATTTGTGTGTGTCATACCTACTTTTCATGAAAGAAAACTTCAATGAGTAAAATATGCAATGTACATCATCAATTTGTTTAAGACATCATTCATGATATTTCTCTAGAAATGATAAAGCTACCATGATTGAACTACATTCTGCGACCGCCATCGAAAATTAAACCTGTATTTTGTGACCTAAATATACATGTAAATGTACTTTACAGCATGTGCACTGTAAATGAGGTTCCTACATAAAACTCTCATCCTTAATATTAAGTTAAACTATATACTAACAAATTGTCAAAGAAATGCAGCTGAAATAATGGTACATAGTACCTACATGTATACATGTAATAATCAACAATGAAGCTTTGAACAATTCATTTTCTGCCCTCATGCAAACTCATTCGAACTCGAGCATATTCACTAGAAATAAAGAAGATTTAATCTCCTTAGATTGAATACAGCTAAAAGGTAATCAATGGATTTGATGTCGAACAATTGAAAGGTGATCAATGGCAAGGAGTGAAATGCATCTATAAAACATAAGATCAAAAGAATTATGGATAACAAGGCCATTATCGGATCGAGTGGTCATATAATTATTGAACTATGAAAAGATATCATTTATATTTCATCTTGAAATCAATTAAATCTATTTAATGTCCAGAAAATGTCTTCATCTTTTTAATGCCATATTCTACTATAAATAATTTAAAGATGGATTGTTTTGATAAATGTAAGCGTCTTTTTAATAATGTATCAAAATGTATAAATTACTTTTGATCACAGTTTGATTTTTCCATCTTTACAAAGTATTCAAATACTATTTAAAACTATAAACATTTATATATCTCCATTTGAATCGTCTTTAAAGATCCATCTATATAGTATACATAACAATTGACAAAATCGACTTAAACACTTATGTACTCAAACTGGTAAACTTCAAAGCCTTTTCAAACAGATAAAAAGCGTTTTCTCTTTTTCATTCAGGCTGATCAATGTCCATGTGATATTAAAGCAATTACAGTTAGAGTGAGCTGGTAAACTCTACACCGACCACTATCAATAAACAACCGCTAAATTGATATTCCAAAATATTTGCATCATGTGCAATTGATGGCGCGTTGTCTTTGATGAGTGTTGACCCAAGTGAACATATCAGGAGGCATGGTTTTGTGTAAATAAAATTAGATACCAAGAAGCAGATTATCGTAATGGGAGAGGGGCATCGGTCACAAGGCCAGCTTACCATCTTATTATCTGCCTGGTATTTGATTCATTCGGCAAATTGAAGGAAATCAAAACTGCATGAACATAGAGTACGTACATGTTGATAATAGTTTGTCTAAACCTTTTCCATTCTTGATATTCTCATAGAAACCATATGTTGATTATTGTATAGACCTAGCAGCGGAGAATTTACTAGTAGATGGACAAAGCTGTATGAAACATATTTACAAGTAAAAACTCATATTTGTCACAATAAATGACTGAGCAGTTTTACTAACACTCATGTGGGCCCCTTTTCAGAAATCCGAGATCCGCCACTGCCTATATTTACAAATTTTCTTATTGTTAAAGGTTCAAATATTCTAGACTCTAGATTCTAGTCTCACCAATGACGGTTTAATTCGACATGAAACAGCAAAACAGTGTTCTGGTCAATGATAATAAATTGTAGAAAAGGGAAACACTTTAAGACCATTGTTCTTGTATTGGGTCCCTCTACAACCCAATGCAGACTTATGCTTGAGCGTTGCACTCTGACTTACAGGGCGGTAGGAACTCTATGACGGGCCTTGTGCAAACCTTTTCAGAGGCGACAAGGTCCTTATCCTCGTCCCTTCTGACTGTTAGTCGGGGCTCCTATTGATTAAGGATTTAAGCTCGGCTTACAGACGGGCAGACCACGGATGTCGCCTTACATATTTTTGATAGCAACATATTATTCTATAAACTTTTAGTGTGTAATAAAATTTTTATGATCTCTCTTCTTGAGAGTCCTGTTGATCCTTGTTCTCTATATGGAGGATTATTTATAAATTTTTAAATGTGTTTCCTTTGATTGTACTGCTTTTGCGGTGAGTTGGAAGGTGGTCGCCCGTAAACCGGTTAACCACACCAATTGAATGACGTTTGTTACTTCAATTCACCGCCCTAAGTCGGCATCGTAACCGCAGCACAATCGAATATTTTTGTATTGTCGTTTTCATTGTATATTGTACTATCATCATGTTTTGTGTGCATGTCCTTGGTGATTTTTCATACAGCTTTGTCAGATGTCTTCAGTTTTCTCTTTTATACATGTACATAGATACTGCATTTGAAAATAACACGTGTTGTTCGAACAAAATACCATATTCGCAAAATAAATAAATACATGTACATAATATAAAACATAAAATGTCAATCATATTGCATGGACTCTCTGCATCATACAAGTCAGTGTCATGATATAGTATAATATGTTATATTCAAGAGCTACTCTGTAATTAGATTGACATTGCCTGTCTACATCTTAAGATATCTACTTCGTGCAGCGATACCAAGTCTGAGCAGGTACCTCCAGTCTAATCTGTTATGTAATTATTGCGCATGCCCGATTTTAATGAAGACAAAACCCAATATTAGTTTGATAATTGCGTAGTTTCGTACATTTTGTTTCAAAGTACTAAAAACTCGTAAACAACGCATTATAAGGGCTCATTCCCATCCATTTTTGTCTTCCAACAAAACAAAACAAAAATCAAAAAACAAAACAAACCGAATGATGATGATGATGATGAAGATGATTTTGATGATGATGATGATGATGATGATGATGATGATAATAATAATAATAATAATGATGATGATCATAATAATAATAATAATAATAATAATAATAATAATAATAATAATAAGCATATACATATATGCCTTTTAGTAATAAAGAGCTATAAATGTATCATGAATACACAACAGGTGTGTATGTATATAGGTGTACATGTATCAATATATTTTCTATATATGAATGGATTCACTACATTTCATTATGACCTCCTCACTAATTTTTCCCCTTTTTATGTAAATAGTATAAACAGTTTACGTTTTGTATCTAATGATGTCGGCACTTGCTTCTATCTCTGTAATTTGGCTTAAAGGAGAAGGCTTCTTTTTCTTGTTGCCCAATTCTTATCTTTTATTGTTTGTAAATATCTAATATAAATGAATTTCACGATAATAAACAACCTTTATTATTAAATCATTAAACATGCACAGCATGAAAATCTCCTTATAACCCTGACTTTTTAAGCATAAGCATTTTTTTTTTCTCGTTTGAAAACAAAAATAACAAAATAAAACTTAGAAGCTCAGAGTCTAGGCCACATAAATATTCTGGACGCCAAGAGTGTCGTCTGGAATAGCATTTGTAGCCCACACTAATTGGCCGCTAATGCAAACTCTCTTAATTAGAACTGATGACAAATCAACATTCTGCTGTTATCAGAGAAGAGGTATTTCAAGTATCATGCAAGACGATGTCTTTGTCTGGCACGGAAACCTGGAAAACACCATTGTTTTGACACATAAGTCTTGATATCTTAATTACTAAGTGAGAAAACGATTGCCGTAGTGCTTATTTTATGGCGGACCCTTGAGTGTAGGTTCTTACCCTTGCTTATTACAAAATTGCACAGATATTTGTGTCTGACTATAGCTTGGCATGTAGCAGAACCAATTGTTTTCGTGTTTTCTGTTTTACTAATATGCTAGGCGCATTTTCGGATGTAAATTTGTGTTATGACGAACGACAATCTGTTCCCCATGGTAGAAACAATGCCATATAATCCATCACAAGATCGCGCTTGCTGCTGTTAATAGCCGTCACAGGGATGCAATATGGCAAAGAAAGCCATTCTAACGTAATGATAAGCCTACTCAACGACGTCTATCTGATCTACGATGTACCACGGTTTCTTTTTTCTTCCTTTTTTTTTGTGGAAACATAAGAAATTCAAATTCATACTTTACACTATAACAGCCCTAATATACAGCAGTACTTGTTATTATTTAATGCATTACTCTCAGCAAACCGTCATTGAATTTACCAAAACATGGTCGGTTTTTTATAGTCACCATTAAAGATGCAATATACCATATTCATACTCTTATGAATAATCTTTAAAAATAGGGTAATTCTTTTTTTTTTTCAATATTTATTTATATACATTTCATGTTGCCCTTACAAATTCAAAACATATCGGGCATAATGTTTTGATAACATAACATATCATATACTAATGAAAAATAATATATGAGAATAATGTAAAGTTTGGATATGGAATATAATATAAGAACTTAATAATAGCGTAATTCTAAATATCTATTTATAGCCACGGTGTTGTCTACGAAATTAAAGAGAGATTAAAATTCGGTATATTTCAGTTGGTTAGAAATTGTATTAATTTTCATTTAAAAAATTATCGATAGTTGGGTTCTCGGGTAACGTACGGGAACCTTAACATGCCGGAATGATCGTTATAAAAATTATGTAGTGGTTCCACAAATATGTACGTTTATATTATATAAACGTGTCACATGAATAGTTATGATTACCTGTACATATATACTGTACTATTATCCATTAAAGAAAACCATATGTATACCTATACCTCAAAGGAATCCCGACACAAAATTGCTAAAAAAAAATCAACAAAAACGGGACCGTTCCGCATTACTCCAATGAAACACAATACTCACTGGAGCAATTATCAATTTATATTTCATATCTTATCCTAGTATTTGACCCTTTAAGTCATTTGTCTTTCAAGGGAACATTTGTATCACCAATAATCAGTTGGCCATATCTAATAGATTCTTATTCCTTCTAGAATCATATTGGAATATTTGACCATACGAATCGTAAAAATAAATTTGAGAGACATTTAAAGATTAACATTTTCAAGAGAAAATTTGATGAAGGTTAATGGGGTTCGCCGCCATTAACTGCGGTCCTGATATTTAGGGAGGAAATACAACATATTCCCGCAAAAATGACGTAAAGAACAATGGTACGTTACTGTGATGTCATAAGGTTGCCAACTCAAATCGCCGTTTCTAACTCATAGTACACAGGCACCGCCTAATGGATGAAAACAGGCGGCGAACCCCATTCTATTAATTCATTCTAAAATCTAACAATGAAACAATGACGCAGCATAATCTGCAGATTTTCAATTTTCAGTTCTCTACAATGACGAAGCATAATCTGCAGATTTTCTATTTTCAGTTCTCTACAATGAAGCAGCATAATCTGCAGATTTTCTATTTTCAGTTCTCTACAATGACGCAGCGTAATCTGCAGATTTTCTATTTTCAGTTCTCTACAATGACGCAGCGTAATCTGCAGATTTTCTATTTTCAGTTCTTTTCAATGACGCAGCATAATCTGCAGATTTTCTATTATCAGTTCTCTACAATGAAATGTTCTACTACAGAAATGTACATTGCATATGAATTTTAAAATCTTCGAGTATTAAGCAGAAATGGGGTTCGTCAGCTTTGAGTTTTACATAATACCCAAGTCTTTAATGAAAAAACGTCCGAAACATTCCGAATGCGTTATGGGGTATGACTTTGGTTTTATCGTAAGAGATAATGCAATTTTTTAGATATGTATCACTAATATTATTGTAAATATTACATTTAGATTCACCAGAGAAGCATACATACATCAAATATTCTGAATTAGTTTTCACTTTCTGCAATATTCATAGTAATACAAAAAAAAATTTAAAAATAAGATTTTACTTTAAAAGTGAAGATAAATCCAGAGGGGTATACCCCATACCCCACTTGTCTGGATCACATAAGCGTTTGTCAAAGTACCCCTTTCAACCAAAACTTGCACATGAATTCTTGCCAATGACTTCCTTGACTATATCCGATTACCAAAGACTTCTTGAATTGTATCAATGGTGTAAAGATGTAGTTACACATAATTTATATAAAAATTGAACCAAGTGTTGAAAGCATCTATTGACGGCAACATCAACTGTTCAGGAATTCCAGGGGCTTTTTTTTCGCATACTAATTGATATAAAAGAATAGAGGTTAAATTACACTGTAAACATCAATTTTGACCTTGGAGGGATTGAGAGTAATAAAAGAAGCAAAGCTGTTTAATTGTTTGTTAATGTTTTAATAGTGATGAGGATTCCAGAGCAATGCATGGCATGGGAATAACGAACCCGTCCATTTCTCTCACCAGCTTCAGATCGGAACACCCGATAGAAGGATAAGGAATGGATCCAGGAACGAGCAAACACTCATCCTCCCTCACAAATATCATACAGTCTAGAAATTAGATATGTAAACGAATAATGTTTGGTCTGAAATTCCATTATCAGGATTCGTTACAAAGACGTGAATGATTTGTATTTACACACAGTTGGCATTGCTGCAGCACGACAGTCATTTTGGTTCCTCTCCTTATTCTGATTATGAGACTAGCAACAGGTGAAGGTGATGACTAGCATATTTAGTCGGGAAGGTTGACTGAAATTCACTTGTTGAACACTTGTTCCATCTACATTGCTTGAAATATTTCCTAGTACACGTGTCAACTTCAAAATACTAGCGAGGTTGTGAACAGGTGAATTCAAAACCTTATAGCACAACAGAGCTCTCAGTAGGCATCGCTCTGCAACTATTTTAAACGAATTACTTTTTAGACGCCTAGTTGCAACTCGTTCATGTTTTAACAGATATTTAAATCTTATCTTTATGCGTGTTGACTGAGCCGTAATTTTAATTATTTGAACATTATTATAAAACAAATAAGTTTTAGGAAATAATGTTGTTTTCCCATGGGTTGAAAATATTCTCATGTTCTTGTAAAAGGTGACTTGCGTAAATCATAAAATACAGTACATATACAATTAGTGCAGAACGTAATGGATATTCTGACATTTTGTTTTAATACAAACCGTTTTTGAATTGTATGTATTAGGTATAAAGGTACCAACACATATCAGAACTTAATGATATATACATATATATATATAAATTATTGAAGAATTAATCATTACCAAACTAACCTAAAAATAAGAGGTATAGAACCTGTTTAAGGACAGAGCCATGCCCGAGGGAGATGCTACATAGTCTCAGATTAATCAACAAATTTGTTCCACAGTAAATGTGAATCTTTAATTTGGGTCATCAGAGAAACAATGAAATTTGAGCTGGGGACACCCTCGGGAACTAACAGTCCACCAGCAATGGATCCTGATTCGAGGCATATAAGCGTTTTGGCTACCCTAAGTCCTACTCAGGTTTCTGAGTGGATATTTTTGCCAGATATATCTTTTTTATTAAATTGTTGTTGATGGATTATCTGTTAACAAATAACAATATTACAGTTCAGTTAATGGGGCAGTATTTTTATATCAAAGTATAAGGTATTTCAGCAAGCTCATTTTCTGCGAACTGACGGTAAGTTCAAATAAGGCAAATCTAAATAGTCATGGCAAGGTATGGCTTTTCGTGGTTTTTCCTTTATGGAAGCCTATCTTGTCATTGAAATGTAGAGGAAGCTCCAAATAAGATTCTATTTTACAGAACAATTTGTTCGCCTTCTGTGAGGTATATGACTGAATATTTGTTCTTTAATCAACCAATCAAATAGTAGGATATTTTTCCAACCTTGGGATATTACCTGTGTTTTTTGCAATGTTTATATATGTTCTAATACTTAAAAAAATGTCCAAAAAATCCGGAGAAATGTAAATAAACAGAACATTCTCAAAATGAAGCATAAATCCAGGGCTTCTTGACCACAAACATGGCCGATGACGGGAAGTAACATAGTAAAATTACTGCTAAAGAGCCCTACCTGTTATAGAATTAATTATACATCAAATAATAGGATAAATCATCGGAAATCTTCCGAAATGTAAGATCAAGTTATCATCTCTTAAAGACGTCAGTAGGAATAATAAATCCAAATAAAGGAAAGTGGCAACGTTCTGAAAAGAAAAGAAAATATAAGAAAAGCCCCCACAACCAAACCTGGCAAGGGCTTCAATTTTTCTGAATAGGATGGTATTAAAACTGACAAAAATATGCTTGTATATATAACATTATGTGTAATATATAATATGTGAAAAGAATTATTTTATTTTTGTCATTATCATCGGATGTAACTATTGAAAACGATGGTCGAGTAAATTTTCAGTAGGTATAAATTGAGGGGGATACAAATGTAGAAGTAATATGATTGTATACAAATGACTGTGTAATCTGGTCAGAAGTATGCACATGGCAGATGGTCATTCAAACATTTGCATTCAAATACTAGAGAGTACTACAACATCTGGATAAACATTTTAATTTTCCAAACAGAAATTTCTAAGAGCATATTGAAGTAATGCAGTATAGTAAGAATACTATATACTGATAGTAATGGATATTGTGGTAAGAATGCTATCTACTGGTACATATATATGATAATAGCAATGATGATGATGATGATGATGATGATGATGATGATGATGCATAAAATCGAAAATCCACGGTAATCTTGTGGTGCAAGTACATTTTTCTGGAATCTTCTGCTTTGTCCTAATCAGGACAGGGGGAAAAATTACAGAAAAAAATGTACTTACATCAAAAGATTACTGTGAGCATTCGGTTATTATAATTATTAATATTATTATTGTTGTTGTTGTCGTTATTATTATTATTATTATTATTATTATTATTATCATCATCATCATCATCATCATCATCATCATCATCATTATTATTATTGTTATTATTGTTGTTATTATTATTATTATTATTATTATTATTATTATTATTATTATTATTATTATATAGGTAAGGGATCCAAACTTTTAATTTTCTTTCCTTTCGTATTAATCGTGTTAAAAAGAAAATCAGTTGGTACATGGTGAGGGGTGCCACCACGTTCTGACAGGCCTGATTAGAGTGGATAAGATATCGACAGAGAGTGTCTCTTCGGTACTGCTAAACTACCAGAATGACATGAAAGTAGAGTCAATAATGTGAATGGCAAAACTAAGCATGAGTGAAATGTAAAATATGCTACCATCACAATGGACGTGATCCAATGGAAAGAGAGGGAAGTGTTCGATATGACTCATTTTTTTCTTATCTACTTGCATGAAGACGATTCTGTCATACTGGTTCATAGAAATAATAATATATATACTTTATATACTTCAAGATAAAAAAAAAAAAAGAAATATTGTGAAGGATAAGCATGTATGTTAGAATTGATAACTGAAATCCACGAAAGCCGTCTACGCGAAATACCAGATTCTTCTTTCGTCTCATTAAACATGACAAATTTGTTGGAATTTATTTTTTTGTCAGTTGTTTGTTTAAGCATTAAATCTATAAACCGGACAAACTCCATCAATCAACAGTTACCATGGTGATAACTTATCATCAATCTTATCGCTGTCATAAAAGTTCCCCTTCGATAAAAAAATTCCCCAGAAGATGGTTTTCAAATGAGAACAAAAATTGAAAATCAAACAGCGAGTAAACAGGTGCACTGCAGTCTAATAGCGGCAACCAAAAAGATAAGGAAACATTTATTCTTCTGTTATAGTATTGGTACAGGTCATTTCTCTGCCGCTAGGTGCGCTGCTTTACGGGAATACATCACAAAGCACCAGTAATTTACGAAGTGTTTATTGCGTGCAAATAAACTGCATGTCGAAGGAGCACACCGAACAGACACTTTTCTGCACGAATGATAAAAAGTCTGTATTTTATCTGATTCCTATACATAAAGCGTGTGTGGTAGGATGAGAGAATCTTCGATTTCTTGATTTCTAGTTTTCATTTATTTGCTAAATGATGATGATGATGATGATGATGATAATAATAATAATAATAATAATAATAATAATAATAATAATAATAATAATTATTATTATTATTATTTATATATATGTATGTATATGTATATATGTATATGTATATATAAGCACAAGTAGGAAATATAACATCAACGATCACTATTCAAAAATGTCGGAACAACCGTGGGTCAATGCATGTCGCTAAAGAATAAGAGAGGTCAATTACAGAAGCACAAGAAAGCGACAAACGACCTAAAGTCAAGAAAAAATGTCATTTTTCTTTTAGTGAGGTTTGTCGCTTTATTGTGCTTCTTTATTTATATATATATAGGTCAATAAAATGCTCTTGGAATAATATATCTATTAGTAAGAAGTCCAACATTTCCGAGTTAATCGTTGTACTTTCATGTTTTTTTATAAAACAATCTACAGGTGAACTGAACAACATGCATGTAACGTAATTATATATGCTATTATATATGCTTTTTGTCTGTCCCCCGGATTTCCCTAATATGTCAACTTTTGTTGTATCTTTTTACATGATTTCTTTCAATGTTTATTTGTTTATTCATCACGTGATTCTCATTTGAAGGAAGATACACGATAAATCAATCAAAGCCAAAGTCCATTTTTCTGCGCTATGCAGAAACATCGAGTGTTTTCAAAACACAAGGCGAGATGCCTAGGGTCGCCTTCACGCAATCAGTTACTTCCGGGCAGTCTTGGTGGAAACCCAGCCCCCAACCCCAATCTACAGCAATCATAGTGTTTGTGAAGGACGAATGTCGTTACATTACCAATTATCAAAGAATTGTACTCGTATGCTCCGCAAAATGTTTTGTATGTGTATTCATTTTAAGATAACTTTTACATGTATATGTTCTGAATTGAATTGACTTGCATATTTCTGTCTGATTTTTGTAGAATCAATGTTAATAGAAAAATGATAATAATTTTATCATTGTTACATAATATTTTTGATTTGAACAAGGTGCCCTATCATATAAATCATTTTGTACAATAGTTATAGAGGTATATTAGAAAGAGCTAAGCTTGCATTTACATGGTATATGTCAATTGTGAAGAAATAATATATGCTTCTGGTGCATGTAATTATTGAATTAAACACCAAGTGGAAATGTATTTCTTAATTGGAGTTTTTGTAATTACAAATCAATGTTTAGTGACTCATCAATAAAAACAAATTGCGATGAATATTGAAAAAATTGTGTAACCAATTCATTTTCAATCATTTATTTCATGATATGCATTTATCTATGTATCAAAACATAGAGAAATGTCAGAACCGTTCATATGATTTTCGGTGAAGGAACGTAGTTTGGAATAAGACTTTTATCAAATAAAAATTGCCTTCGTATGTTTAGGATGCGCAGGGTTGCTGTACATTTATGTGTAAATTGACAAAACAAATTTATCGTCAAATTCTTGGATCCCATTGTGCACCACTTGGACATCCCTAATGGCAGACCATTGTGCACCACTTGCACATCCCTAATGGCAGACCATTGTGCACCACCTGTACATCCCTAATGGCAGACCATTGTGCACCACTTGCACATCCCTAATGGCAGACTATTGTGCACCACTTGCACATCCCAAATGGCAGACCATTGTGCACCACTTGCACATCCCTAATGGCAGACCATTGTGCACCACTTGCACATCCCTAATGGCAGACTATTGTGCACCACTTGCACATCCCTAATGGCAGACCATTGTGCACCACTTGCACATCCCTAATGGCAGACCATTGTGCACCACTTGCACATCCCTAATGGCAGACCATTGTGCACCACTTGCACATCCCTAATGGCAGACTATTGTGCACCACTTGCACATCCCTAATGGCAGACCATTGTGCACCACCTGCACATCCCTAATGGCAGACCATTGTGCACCACCTGCACATCCCTAATGGCAGACCATTGTGCACCACTTGCACATCCCTAATGGCAGACTATTGTGCACCACTTGCACATCCCTAATGGCAGACCATTGTGCACCACTTGCACATCCCTAATGGCAGACCATTTCATGCGTCAACTTCAGAAATTCTAAACGTTTAGACCACATAAGACATGTTCAATGTCCAACTGATATCTTAACAATTAAAAACCCCGAATTTGAAATACATTTTGTGTACATATATGTATATAATATTTATCCAGCTGAATTTCAACCCTAAATCTTTCAGAATGCTATTTTGAGAGTAAGATTTATGTGTTAGAAATAAAGATAACACCATCCTGACGGAGTTTATCTCATTTTCATTTTTTTTCCATACACAAAATATGTCTGCAATATATACAGTAGAAATCTTTGTATTAATTGTTTTGCCATTTACATGGTAATGTCCCTATATTCCCTCCATATGGTATCTTTATTTCTTAGATGGTTCATTTGAGTCTGAAATAGTGGTATATGTAAATAAATAGACAATAAATACATAGTATAAATAAATAAATTAATAGATAAATAAATAAGCCTAAATTTGCATATAAATGCAACCAAATTATCTGGTATAGATTTACATAAATAATACTGAAGTGAAAAAAAATCTACAGATACATACAGTACCTGAGTACCTGTGCACTAGGTGAGTGATTTATCAATTATGTCATATGGCTGATGACGCAAAGGAGCCAGCAGTCTGTTTGTAGGTCTCAGTGATTCCAGTGTTAACTATAAACATGACAATTCATTGCACAAAACATAACCATGAAGAATTTTTTGAAGATACAAAAAACATGTGCATACACACCAGTGGCATAGCTAGCTTCAAATTTTGTGTATCAACCCCTCCCCCCCCCTTCTCCCCAAAAGTTGGCGCTCTGGGGCCGCCAAACAAATATTGCGAATTGTATAATTTTACAAGAACTATATGCATTCAAATACATGTAAATATTAAATTGTTGATTGATTGATTATTGTTTTACTCACTCTACGATTAGTTCACGTATATGGTGACGGTATCTGCTTGACGCATTAGACCTTTGTAACGGACCCACCCGAAGCAATGAGGGATCTTTTACTTGCCATGCCACGCCTACCATGACAAGGGACCTCGGGTTTTACTGTCTCATCCAAAAGACAGAACACCGGTGTGCCCAAGGGTGGGAGTCGAACCCGGTACCCCTCGATCAGGAGCCGAGCACCTTGTCCACTAGGCCCCACAGGCTTATAATAAATATTAATTGTAATGAACATATATCCTTCGGGAACATTTTTGTGTATTCATTTGCGATTTTTGCGTACAGGGCGCTATGCTACTGCAAAGAAAACTACGAAACTCAATCATATAATGATAAAATGCAGGAGAATTAATTTGAAAATGCAATAAGAAAAACGTGCAAATTTGCAATACATATTATTTTTATATTTTTCATATCAATATATTTGTACAAATATTGTACAACGATACGTGGAATGTGATTTAAATACTTTCCAAGGGTAACTTTTTACATCGAAACAAAACCGTTTATGTATTCTTGGAAAAAATATGTCCAAAATGCAAATTATCTTTCCTCTTAGATTAACAGTTTCTCTACATGAAATGGATATTGATCACAATAAACGCTGTAACCATGATAAATGTTAATCATTCCTATTAAAATTAATTTAATTGTGTTATCATGGACAAAATGATTTTGAAACGAAAATCTGAAATGTCCGATTATAACCAAAGATTTTGACATAAAAGTTACGTTGCTTTGCAATATCTACAATTATAAATAGCGTTGATACTTCATTTATCGAAGCATCACAGTTGTGAATTTAGATCTGGATTACCCGCCATGCATTGCATTTGATGTTAACACTGGAATTGGAAATTCTAGGAGATGGTTATTTTAGGGATAAAATGAAATGTAAGGATGTAAAATAATAATTACATAAAGGAGTCAAAGTGTTTCTTTATGTTTAATTTTACAGAGGAATGACATTCCCAAAACTGGGATGATAATAATTTACTGTAGTTAATCCAATAACGGTAGCCCAGACATGTATATATCCGACAAATTTGTTAATAATTATCACGAGGATATACTGTATGTGTTCAGTCTCTGGAAGTGACGTTCATAGTGTCCCAAACCCATCAGACTGAACACTTTTCAAAAGGCATAGCAAAAACAAATTAGCAACTTAATGACGCTAATTTTCCAGAAAATTCGTTCAATTACGTATGTTTACAAACATTAATTTCTCAGGAACAGCTCATTACTTAACCGTCCTCTTGGCGAAAAATTGTGTGAAGAAAGATAAGAAAATTAATGGAGTATTATGAAAAATAAATGTCCTTGTTTACAGTCGTTTGTGATTCTATACCCAGAATAACGAGCATGGGCTATGTTTACAGAAAGAATGATTAATCATAAAAAAGCAAAGTTTATCTAAATTACGTGCGCAAAGAATATATATTTCATTTGTAATTATGCAAAAACTCTTCCTAATCACATGGTAAACCCATTATAGTGAATCGTTCCACTAACTGGTGGAAAATCAGTTGAAATGATCCAAGCAAAGCTTTCACATGTAGTATTTTATGATACCGATGTTTTCGCTTTCTATAAATGAGCCGTGACAAGAGACCTGAAATTGTTTTCTTTGAGGGAAAAAATGCCTGACAAACTTATATTATGTATGTTGCAGTAATCGCGACCGAAGTTATGCCCTGACAAATGTTTCTATCGCTACGGCGCATTCCATCACTTGTATGATATATTTACCAGCCTCTAGACACTATATAATCTCTAGCATTTCTTATCTATATAATTTGAATGAATTTCTGTTCAACTTTCATTACAGAGATTAGGTGCACTATTAAACATAATTAAACTGAAACAGTGTACCCATTATGCATTGGTGCGGCCCGCCATCAAAAGAATCATCTCGTCGCTGATTTGCTATACCGACAGACTTAGCTATATGTTTTATCGCGATCATCACCAGATGATACTAAAACATTGTATGGTATAACGCATCGTTTCTACAAATCTGAAAGCAAAATAAAATTCCATTAGATATAGCCATCAGACTTAACAATGAATTAAACCAATCAAGCAAATTTTACATCACATGTAGCCCTGTCCTTATATGGTGTTTTATCTCTTCGTCATTGGCCGGATTGCAAAGTAATTCCGGTCTATATATTGGAGATGTCCTTTTTATTATTATGATTTTTAGTTTGGTCTTGAATACTTTGGACTTCCACCACAGTTTTATTTGGTAGTAACACCGAAGAGGCAATATTTGTTGAAATGCGTAAACGTGCACAGTATAAATATAGGTATACATGTATAGTTAAAATATGTTATTACAAGGATGACCGGCAAATTTTCCAGTTCTTGGACACCGTCGATATATATATATATATATATATATATATATATATATATATATATATATATATATATATATATACATTTTTATACTTCAAAACCTAGTAGTATCTCAGTAGTATCACATGATCTACTGAAATGTGCATATCATGTACCAAATTAATATTGGTATACATGTATATGATCTTATTGTTATTTTTTCCTTGGGACCGAGATCGTTGCTTTTGGGCTGTCAGTTCTCGAGTTCATCTGTGCCTCGACACTCACACGAAGTATATACTTTTTAAAAATCTTACTGTAAAACAATTTCATAAATCAAGCCAAAACCAATGAATATCTTCTTCATACATAACAATGTCCTGAGAAAGTGTGTTGATGCTTCCTAATATGTCCTCCACCCCCAGAAATTTGGCTTTAAAATAGAGCAGAATTTCTCTTTCGGGAGCGGGTGGGCGGGTTTAATACTACTTTATAGAGCCAGCTTTCCCCTTCATATTTTCGGGGGATGGGATTCTCCTTTAGAGGGAAAAATCTGAGCTAGAGCCAATTTCCCTCTGTTCCGTATTTAGTTTTATTCGTAAATGATTTTGACAAGGAAGAAGATCTACTCCGGAGTCAGATTTCGCCCATTGCCCCGCAACTATTTATCCTTAAATGGTTTCGATTTTAATGCTTTATTTGTCAGATCGGATCAAACCAATGATGCAGATTTCAAGAACTGGAACTGCTTTCATACTATTTTTCTCACAAGTACACTCTGACTGTAACTTTTGACATAAGACATGTGACATTGGATCAAGATCTTGACACACTTCTGGTCCATAGGTGTGCGTAATAAAAAGCTGATACAGAAAAGCACTACTACATGTATATTGTGTGAAGAATGAATCAAGTTAGAGCTATAATAATAATGTTATAGCTCGAAAAAATCATTTGACATTAGTATCACAATGACCTTGACCTGGACCTCGTTGAATGTCATGACACCTTTAATATGATGACAAATGTGTAAAGTATGAACCAGGTCTGACTATAAATGTAAAACAGGAAGGCACTGATGCACTGTCACTCTAACATAAACAACAGAGTACCACAATGGACATGCATTGACCGCTTGATACTAAAAGTGAAACTAGGTGCCTGGATTGAGTTAGCGTCTTCCGAAAATGTGTCAGCTAATCAGAGGCCACAACCACATTTGTTGAAGAATCGGAACGAAAACACAAACCTGATAGAGGTCCCTGAGTACTTGCTTCCTGTCAAGTTTTGTTGAATTGTCTACAGCGGTCTCTAACAGGAAATCGAAAATGGGGAAAAGTTAACGACGACGACGACGGACGTACGGTTGGTCGACAATATGCCATCAAAATAACTCACTGAAGCCTTCGGCTCGGGGGAACTAAAATCACAGTCGCGCTGTGATCTTGGTTCTTGGACATACTCGTCATTACATCCGCATTAGAAAATTGTGAAGTATTAACCAAACCAGAAAATGAGTACCCAGATAGCATTCTGGAGTTGGCTCAAAGTTGACCGAACAAACTCAGTATGATATAGGTTTACGTCGGTCGTCTACGTTGCAACCATCGTTCCCTTTCTCATTGAAACAACAATGTCCCAACATCAAAAAAGTAAATAAATAAATAAATAAATAAATACATAGAATAAAAAAATAAATAAATAAATAAAAAAAAAAATAATAATAATAATAAAATAAAAAAGGCTGTATGCACATGTAACACAAACCATCATCCAACTTTGATCCAACGTATGGCAACTATCATCACCTATCGGGAAAAACTCTCCTCTGGAGCCACCTTTCCGGGGAAAGATCTTCTTAACAGTAGATTTTCTTTTGGGATTTATCCAACGGGGTGAAGGAGGAGGGGAGTCTACTGTATAATACCGATGCAGTTTTTCATATTCATTATCTCTTTCAAGGTTTAAATTACATATGCCCTTAACAAGCCCCCCCCCCCCCCCCCCATCCCTTCCACCACACACATCTTCCAAAATGTTTTAGCAAGAAATATAAAATGCATTGTGTAACAAATTTACAAACGTGACAAAGATTACATTCATCTTTTCCTCTGAATCAGCCGACCTAAACTCTTAAACACGACATGAATAATGACAATTGCTTTTGATGTCTCGATGTGTAGAGGTGTTAATGACATCTGACTCCTTTCTGAAGTCGCCGAAAACAAGATACAGGTAGATGAAAAATCAAAAGTATAGATAACACTGAAGGTGGGGTAGGGTGTGCCAAAACAGCGTACTTGGATAGAGGTTTGTCAACTCAAGAATAATAATAATCTGATGTGCCTCTCGGTAGGTCTTGTCAACTTCTTTCGGTAGGATTGGAAGTATTTTCGGTATTATTTTACTAGGTGTTTTCGGCATTTGTACAGATCGCTTATGAAAAGCGTTTAATGATTTTAAAAATACATCGTGACCTTTTAAACGTTTGATTTCTTTTTCGAAGTAAAATTACTTGAGGAAAACATTATACATTAAGATGGTATTTGCACTGGAGTCTTTCTAGTATATTATAATGTTTAGTTTTAAAGAAATATACTGTAAGTTATTTTAAGTTATTGTAAGTTATAATATAATATAACAAAATATGTTAATATACTTTGCATACTGCAAAATATATAGGTACATTATTCACTTTCCACAAAAGGTTTCCATTCATTCCATATTTTAACTTACAGTATATTTCTTTAAAACAAGACCTGTAATTACCTTATTCATAGTGCTCTTCATATTAGTGATGAATATTTAATACATGTAGTATGTATGTGTGTATGAAAGGTTAATCTTGATGTACATTGATGTATAATTGTAGGTGTCTGTAATACCAAGCTCAATATATCATGTTGAAATAATGAATTATCAGCAGCACCTATTTTCATTATATGTTGTCTTGTCTATCTGAGTGTTTGTGTGTTCTTTTTATGTATATAACTTGTGTTCATTGCTTTACTTCCACAATGTGTAATATTATATGTTATATTGAATACCATATATATATATATATATATATATATATATATATATATATATATATATATATATATATATATATATATATATATAATGATGTTTTTTATTATAAAAAAATACATGTACTGGCGCAAAAAGACACTGTAATTAAGTATTAATTTCATTTATAGATTCATATACAAGATATGCCTGTGGAATGTTCCGCCATATTGGGATTTGGCTCTTGACGTAGATCCCAAACATGTTCTATAGCCGATGATTCTGGTGACATCGCAGGCCAATGTAGCACATTCACCTTTTGCCGCTGTAGATAGTCACTAACAACACGTGCGGCTGTACTTTGAAATATTCTGATATTTAAATATGCATAATGACTACTATTTAAATATCAGAATATATCAAACATGTTATGGGACAGTACGTTGTTCTGTTGCAGAATGACGTTTTCACGCTGATTGTTGTGAATGAATGGAATGACGTACTGACGTACAATCTCATCACGGCAGCATACGCCGGCTAAACTGCTCTCCACTATCATTAAAGGGATCCATCCATGTGTTGTCATTTCACCCCAGACCATAACGCTCCCCCGCCGATTCTGATAATGCTGTTTTGGATTAAACTGGTCCGAGGCAAAATAATGTCTTCTACACCACGCTAACATCGTAACACGGTGACACCGGAACAGAACAGGACAGATAACTGGAGGACGGATGTTGGCCTCTCGCAATCTGTTCCTTACGGTATGAGGACTTATCCGTCATGTCAGAAAAGCCGACTGGGATCCATTACGCAAAGGTGACGTCTGTATATATAAATATCTTGCCGACGTGACGTCACACGCGGACGTCCTGGTCGTGGGCGGTCCCGAACGGTGCCACTTTGCTGATATTGTCTCCATAAAGCATTTACAGTGTTAATATGAACTCTAAACTACCTTGCCACATTGCTTTGAGACATCCCAGCTTCCAGCATCCAAATAGCACGCAAACGATCATTTTCATTCATGCCAGGCATCTTTCAATTCAAATTTTATTTTAAAAACCAATGTACTTCTGTTTTAATACATTGAATACTGTCAATGACTGCAAGAAATTCTTATCGATAACTAGCCACGTGTCGTTTAGGTTAGAAACTCCAGAAAAGCGTGTTGTGGCAATCAAGGAGAATCGAACGCGATATTTAACCATTTGAGTACTCAAACACGCGTTGAATATATTAAAATATGCCTTTAAGAATAAAGGGCGATCAAAAGCGATCGAAGAAAACTTTTTATAAAACAAAGAACAATTAACTCAGTATTCACAATATTTCGGTCTCCTGACCTTCTTCTAGTGAATTTTATTGGTATTGGTGGCTTAAGCTATGTAATATCCATCATATTTCATAACCGATATCTAACCGAAAGCTTTTTATGTTTACATTTACCTTTTAAGTATACACAGTTTTTTTCCCAGTAGTATATATATATATATATATATATATATATATATATATATATATATATATATATATATATATATATATATGTATATATATATATATATATATATATATATATATATATAAATCACAAACAGAAACAGTGAAACACCCGGGAGTACAAAGGACCTTGGATCTCCGAAGAAATACCTGTAGACATAAAGACAAATTAGACAAAAATATAAAGCACAAATAAATTACAGTTAACAAGGCACCATATTTTTCACTTATATTCGTTTTCCGACGGAACTCGGGTCGCTCAGTCGGTTAGACGGTCGGATGCATGACAGCTAGGTGATTCGGTACCATAGGTCGTGGGTTCGAGTCCCCGTCGGAGCACGAATATAAGTGAAAAATAGGGTGCCTTGTTAACTGTGAGTATTTGTGCTTAATATATATATATATATATATATATATATATATATATATATATATATATATATGTATAATAGTATGTATGCATGTATGTATGTATATCCATGATACTGTACAGTATAATACAGTATTATCTCCAGATTTATCAAAGATAACCATATTGGTATGTAAATAGGCTAAACTAAATAAGAAAGCAAATAAAAAGCAATAGATATTAGTGTTTGGCTTTTTCAGTCATTTGTTATATTGTTATAATTCCTGCCGTTATCTGAACGATTAAGGCAAGTAAGAAATCCTGAACGTTTGCTTCATGTCGTGCTTAATGTTTTCGGACTGGCGAAAAAAGTTAAATAAGGAAAAGAGGAATAACTTCTACATGGCAGAAGAGATCCGCTCTTAATGGTGGGATAGGGATGTATTTTTCAAGGCATGTTGGACAGTTAACTGTGGAGTTCTAGAAAGGACCCTCTCAGTATTTTTATGATGTTCCGTTCTCCGTTTATTGTTTTCTGTCACACACGTGTACTGCACAGAATTTTTTATCTGTGCAACTGACACATACAAAGCAATGAGGGATATTTTATTTACCATGGCCTACTGTGATACAGAGCATTCATAGAGGTACAGTTTTGTTTAAAAGACAGGACATTTTTTTTTTTGATTTTTGTTTTACGTCACACCACGAATATTTAACGTATATGGTGACGGCATCTGCCTGATGCAGGGCATACAAATTTTGACCTTTGCAACGGACCCACCCGAAGCAGTAAGGGATCTTTAACGTGCCATGCATACCACGACACGGGGCCTCGGTTTTTACTGTCTCGTCCGAAAGACAGACACCGGCATGACCAGAGCGGGACTCGAACCCCGGCCTCCCGATCAGGAGTCCGACGCGATACCACTAGGCCACGCCGGCTTAAAGACAGGACATTGATGAGTTTTTAGTTGAGTTTGAACCCAGACCAGCACATAAACTGAAGAATCCTCCTCAGCCTCTAAGGGCTTCCGATTTGGAAATGTCGCGTCAACCAGAATATGATGAATGTGAAAGAAGATGGGTAAACAATTTCACATTCCTTACTTAACATATTTGACTGAAAACAGGAAGAGTAGTCAGTTCTGTATCATTTTATTTCATAAATATAATAATTGCTATAAAATTCATTATTTTCTGTTATAGAATCATTAATCATAATTGTCCTTAAAATCTTTTTAATGCCAATAAATATTATTTAGAATAATAAGAATAAAAACCTGTCAGATCTTAATACATGTAAAAAAAAAAGTGTATATTCAGAATTTTTGTAATATCAAAATAAAAAAAAAAACTCCACTCATACTGAGATAAAAAATAACATTTAAGCATTTAAGGAATAAATCACACATCTAGATGTCATTCTTCAATATGTAAGTATAACATATACATACAAGTCAGGTAATAATTATTACAAAATAAAGTAAATATTAAGACATTAACATTGAGGGAATTATCGATGAGATCTCTGACCCTAATTCCGTCACCTATCAAGTTTGTTATTCATCAATGAGAAATAGAATTAGGTTGGTGATTTCCCTTTGATTATTTTAAAATTTTCATTTGTTGTGTACTTAAGGCTACTGACTATGAGACATACATAGGTATTCTCTAAATATGATACACAGGTTTATGCTTTATGTTATTTAAACAAAGAATCTCTGATTATCATTAATGCTAACTGGATATATGTACATATAGATATATTTTACACTTGAAGCGTTACTAGAATATTACTACATGTACCTATCTGCTTGTATTATATATAGTATAATTACAAAGTTAATTATATCTGAAATATTTGGAAAGTTTTGCGAAGACTTAGTTCTTTTATATTCAGTACTTTGCTTAATTTTACATAGAAAATAAAGATGGAACTAACAGTACAATTCTATACATTTATTAAAATGTATATGTTATGAAGAATTCAAATACTGTAGAGTAAAAGAGAAAACTGTTATACTTGTATTAGATGATATAGAATTCAAGGTTTTTAAAGAGGTATAAATTTTGGGTTACACTCTCATGTCTTTCACTTCTGATCATAGCTATAAATGTATATGAGAATATTAAGGATATGAAAATGCTGTACATAGGATAACATAATGCTATATGTCATACTGTAAAAACAACAGAAAATCTTTAAGTTAAGGCTGTACAGGAAAAGAAGAAAATGTTTAAACCAAAAATTACATTAAATTTTACCCAGCTACCTTTATAAAAAAAATGGCAGGGGCATGTAAGATAGAATGTGATATTACACTGTACAATGTACATGTACCACCAGTATTGGGTTTTCAGAGTTTCAAACTATGTTAAAATAACTCTCACAGTTCAAATTTTGTATAAACAAATGTAGGCATTTTTCATGAAATCATATAAACTATACCAACACCCCATAAATAAATTATTATGAAAAGTTATCTGATTATTTAATACATAAAATATAAAATATGTAAAAAGATTGCAAAATGATGCATCAATATTGATATTGTTAAGTTGAAGGCATATTTGTTTACTAGGTTATTATGCACAACTCTGAGATACATTTCTAGATGCAGATCCTGGAACTGTAACTGAAGAGCTATCCACCTCATTATTTAACATACAGTATAATATCATAGTGAATCCTGTGTACATGTGACTTCACACCACAGTACCTTATAATGAACAATGGTAGTGTACTAGATACTTGCATATAACAGTATGGTACTAAACTATCAAGTGCTACCATAATCTTCAGTTATTTCTAATCAAAGCATTGAAAGTTATTTGGCACAATATGCATAGTAAATGTATATGACATATGTTTATTATGACATTAGTTTTGTAGAACAAGAGGTGGTTCAGCAGTAGGAGGTTTGAGCTGGTCAGTGGGTGCTGTGCTCTAGCTCTACTACGTACTCTTTATATTTGTTGGGGTAAACCCTTACAACAATACTGTCGTCACATTGTGAAATCACTAGATGTATTAAACACTATGCAAACAACAAAATAACTAGACAATGTTTTGTATAAGTATACCAGAAACAAAATAATTTATAAAAACAAAGAGAAATCCCTCTATAACACTGGAAAACATAAAGCTTGCAATTATGATATCACTGAAGAAATAAAACAGAAGTAGAAAAGCAGTTTCAGATAAATGTGAAACGAAAAGTGATCAAATAATATAAAAATACACAATAAAATTGTGTATGCGTTCATCAAGGGAAATAGTTTCGTAACATTTACTCATTTTCCACCTCTCTTAATAATCTAGACTTAATATTATGTACAAAGCCTATTAATACATAAACATATAGACTAGAAATCAGCCTTGGTATAGCTACAATGTAGCTATAATTTCCATAAATTTTATACATAAAATTTAACTTAAATGGCTTTAAACAAAAACCTATCATTGTTAAACATTTTTAAATAGACAATTTTACATATCACATAAAATCACAGTTTAGATGTAACAACTGACTGAATATAGCCCCAAAGTCTCATACGACTAATACCGCCATCTGGTGCCATACTAAGCCTTACATGGGAGATAACTCCACAGTTAGTTATACTATTTCTACCATAAATGTGCTGTTTATGTGCTGACAATTTCTTAACAGGAAGCAAGGTTTTCCAAGGTTCTCCATCAAATTTTGTCAATGCCTCTGATTCATCTTCATTACTCATCAGACAACCTTAAATTGGAAATAAGTATAAAGTAAATAAGGACCTAAATGTACATGTCCATGCATGCTATCAGCTGTAGTAGAATAGATTATTGTGGTTTTCTGTTATTTATAGCAGTAATTCCTATTCACATGTAAGCATTGAATTCTGATGTCACTCATATCATAAAACTGACTGATTGTGGTGGATTCAAGAAAAATCCACTCTTTTCGTCTAATTATAACATTGATGACTGTACATTACCTTCAATTCTACAGGAATCAGGATAATTGCCTTTGAAATGATTAGTGTCAATTTCAACCTGTAAATAGAGCACAGAAATGTGAATTACAACACATATATAACACTACATGCTGTTGTATAATACAGAAATTAACTAATGTAAAAGAATTTGATTTGTTGGAACACAAAACAAATATAATCTGAGACTGCAATTACTATTGAGGAATGATTTGTGCTACAGTTATATCATACTTTGCTTGATATCTCAATTTGTGATCAAAACATGTTATACCTTTTCCTCAAATTGTACAACTACAGTAGATAACTGATTAGATCACTAACAACTGCTTTAAACTTATTATAGTTTGATGAAATTCTGCATGAAAACACAAAAGGTTCAAGGTACAGTATTTGACACCATATCATTCCAGCCACAGTATCTACAGTACAGTCCAGGTGGAACTTAATTTGCACACTGATCGCAGTGGGCATTTTTTGAGTGGGCATTAAAATGTCCACTGGACACAGTGGACATTCTTGTAAGAGTCAGTTAGAATTAACATACAGGTAAGTGGACAGCTTGATAGCTCAGGTAAATGTCCACTCCTAATACCCACTGAAATTTCAGGTGGACTGCCCACTGTGGACAGTGGGCATTAAAAGTTCCACCTGGACTGTACTGTATATGCTAGTAAGCTGGCGTGGCCTAGTGGTATCGCGTCGGACTCCCGATCGGGAGGCCGGGGTTCGAGTCCCGCTCTGGTCATGCCGGTGTCATGTCTTTCGGATGAGACAGTAAAAACTGAGGCCCCGTGTCGTGGTATGCATGGCACATTAAAGATCCCTCACTGCTTCGGGTGGGTCTGCTGCAAAGGTCAAAATTTGTTTGCCCCGCATCAGGCAGATGCCGTCACCATATACGTGAAATATTCCTGGTATGACGTTAAACAAAAATCAATAATAATAATAATAATAAATCTATATGCTGGAACATGTATCTTTGTATTTGTATTCTCTTTCCATCAAGTCAAAGGCACTGCTGACTAAGCTATTTAAATCAGCTCTTTGATTCTGATGTCTTTAGAATGTCCCTTTCACATTCTTACTTCACCAATATCTGTATGATGTACTACATGTACTCTACTGCTGATTTAGTAGCAGTAAGCTGTAACCTGAAGCCATTCCTTAAATGGTATTGTAAACTATTGTACAGCAAGAGGCAGCTGTTGTTATATGAACATCCACTTAAATGCACTGAAGAAAATGTTTTGAGTAACTGGACTTTCACTGGTAAGCATGAGGAATGAACATTAATTTTATCTTCGATAACGTCTGTACCATTGACATAACCCTCAATGAGTAATACTCTACTCTCAGTTTACCTTTATTATTATTCCTGGATGACCTAATCTGAACACACACCAATCTGAACCTACAAATATACAATATGTAGAATACAATACATATCAAAATTACAATCTAATTATATCTGTCTTCATTTTATGAATACACCTCATATTGATGTGTAACTTTTTACACTGATAGTCATGTTAGTGATCTGTCGGTTGAGTTGGCAAAACCAATGTTTACAAACCATGAAAGCAACATCATGCAGTCTAATAGTGTACAACAGAAGATATTTCCTCCTAATCTGATGAAATTTATAAATTAAATCGGTCTTTATGTAATACAAAGTTTTCTACCCTTTAAATAGGTATCTGACGTGGAATAACTGCGACTTAAACCAAATCTATGAAACCAATGTAAACTATGGGAAATATGAAATGAAGGGACAAAAATGATGCTTTCATAGGAATAGATGAATTCTTAGTTTGTGATTACGCTTTGAAATTCTCACATATTACAATAAAAAGCATATGACTATGGAAATATATTGACATTGCAATTATAGAAATTCAATTATGACAAATTGAAGTGCAAATTTGTTTTTTAAGTATTGAGTAGATACCACTGCTTTCCCTTTGATGCGTTCACTTGTAATCCTTTTGCTTTTGGTTAACATTGAAGAATATTGTTCAAATTATGTGTCTATGGACAAACAATTCCACTTAAATTTAAGATTATACAATAAAGGAAACAAAACTCGGAAATGGCCTATTCTTTGGCAATACAGTGGCTATGAGGTTAGATACCTATCCAAATGGGAAATAACTCTGTATTACTAAAATTACAAATAAGACGAAACAGAAATCTATAACATAACCTTCTACAGTATAAAGCACCACTGTAATATTACGTCACCATAACTGTTAATGGAAATGGTCAGAACACATCATCATTTTATTTTTCTCAAAGGACCAAGCACACATATGGTACAGACCAAGAGCATTCCTGATTTGGATAATCATAGTCTCATTAGATCTTTACCTATTGTTTCCAATTTAAAATTCAATGAATTTGATTTGTATACACACGTGCACTACAAAAGATGACTAAATTTGTCTGTTTCTTGTCTGACATCATTGAGATTCTTTTTGAAATATGACATATGAAGAAATCAATTCTCTTTGTTTTATTTTATGCCTCTGTACTAACATATCCATTATCCTGACACTTTACAAGTTGACCACCATACCGCTTGGAATGTCTATTTTGTTTCAAGGTTGCTATGGTCAAAGTCAGATCAAAATAACCCGAGTTATGTCACAATGATAGTAAATGTGAAAAATGTTTCTTGTCTTAATCTTAAGTTGAAGCTTGCAACAGTTAAATACTCAACTTTATATTCAAAGGCGAAGAAATAGTACAAAATAGAATAAAAACAGGTCTTTTTTCAACTTTGACTTTGAAACAATAAAGCGAGAAGTACAGATTTACTTTCAATCCTTTTGTGATATGTGATTCTCTCACCACACACAGAATTACTGATATGTGATTCTCTCTCATCACAAACAGAATTACTGATATGTGATTCTCTTACCACACACAGAATTACTGATATGTGATTCTCTCACCACAGACAGAATTACTGATATGTGATTCTCTCACCACACACAGAATTACTGATATATGATTCTCTCACCACACACAGAATTACTGATATGTGATTCTCTCACCACAGACAGAATTTCTGATATGTGATTCTCTCACCACACACAGAATTACTGATGTGTGATTCTCTCACCACAAACAGAATTACTGATGTGTGATTCTCTCACCACACACAGAATTACTGATATGTGATTCTCTCACCACAAACAGAATTACTGATATGTGATTCTCTCTCATCACAAACAGAATTACTGATATGTGATTCTCTCATCACAGACAGAATTACTGATATGTGATTCTCTCACCACAGACAGAATTACTGATATGTGATTCACCACAAACAGAATTACTGATATGTGATTCTCTCACCACAAACAGAATTACTGATGTGTGATTCTCTCACCACAGACAGAATTACTGATATGTGATTCTCTCTCATCACAAACAGAATTACTGATGTGTGATTCTCTCACCACACACAGAATTACTGATATGTGATTCTCTCTCATCACACACAGAATTACTGATGTGTGATTCTCTCACCACACACAGAATTACTGATATGTGATTCTCTCACCACAAACAGAATTACTGATGTGTGATTCTCTCACCACACACATAATTACTGATATGTGATTCTCTCACCACACACAGAATTACTGATGTGTTATTCTTGAGACCCCTCTAGTGAGCTTGTGATGTGTAAAATAATGAAGTCACAATGTCAATCATATTTCAGAATTATTGTATATTTACAAGTGAATAATTAGGCTGACAAGTTACACAAATGGATATAACAGAAATATCATCAATATCCAATTTGTACAAGGAAAGGAAAATCCTACTCTTATTTCAAAGACTTTGCAACATCCATGACTTTGCAAGTCTGGGACCGCGGAACTTTAACACATTGGCGAAATTTGACTGTCCCTGTACAAAATGATGGTACAAATTCTCAAATATAAACAGAGTTATCCTTATATGAGGTGTGAAAAGATCAGCCTGTCAACCACAGGAGGGTGGGGGGTGTGAATGACAAGCTACATGACCTATCTCATGCTTAATTCTATTATGATGTCATAAGCAATATGACATATTTCAATGTCAGGCGACCTAATTTTTGTGTTCATTATCCAACATAATGCAAGGGAAAATATGACAATTTCAAGATACAAATTAATCAATGGTCAAAAACAAGCAAATTCAGAGAACTGTGCTTCCCTGCTTTAGGAGTTCTATCAGTAAGGGTGCAGTGATGTGTCAGATATTGTCATGGTTGTGCATGTCTACATGTATCTGCAATCAGGGACACACATGCCAAATATGAAGGTCTAATGGTTAAAAAGTTACATTGAAGTAGGTCAAAGGTCACAGTCAACGTCACATGATAAAAATTTTGGTACCAACGGAAAGGTATTGCAATTAGGGACACACATGCAAAATATGAAAACCCTACGTCTTATTATTAAAAAGTTATCACCATGTAAAATTTTTGTGACAGACAGAGAAATGCACAGACAGACAGACAAATAATATTTAATGTCCCCACGCTTTTGCGAAAAGCAGAGGAAAAAAAAAACAATCTCTAATGTCCATTGATGGACGAGAATTCCACAAATCCTTGTGTCAAAGTAACTAGTCCATGCCTGGACATGGACAATGTGAACATGATTCTTGAGTTTGTGGATTTCTCGATCATCATCGGACATTAGAAGTAGATTCTTGAGTTTGTGGATTTCTCGATCATCATCGGACATTAGAAGTAGATTCTTGAGTTTGTGGATTTCTCGATCATCATCGGACATTAGAAGTAGATTCTTGAGTTTGTGGATTTCTTGATCATCATCGGACATTAGAAGTAGATTCTTGTAATCTTAACCCTTGTAATACAGCCACTCATTACATTTGTAGCATGTTTTTAATTTGCTATTTATCGGTTGTACCTTTACCATATTGTGCTTTTTTAATAAAAACGAATGAATTGACGATATTATAAATTCTTACCAGGCACTTGAAGTATCCCTTGTGAATCAGCAACCAAAACAGATGGACGACCTGGCTATAAGAAGAAAACAAGTTGTTCAATGTGCATGTAATGAACTCTAAATAGAGCATGATGCATCAACAATATTATTCTAAAACCATGATTTTCTATCAAGGCTAAGTATTTGGCAGTTATGAAATTTCTTTATATTTAATAACTTCCAAGATCGTATCTTTGTTGTATATTTCTAATTATATGTATGTTGAAATATGTAAGAAGTGTTTTCAATGTAAGATAACTAAAAGCGTAGATCAAAATTTTTACATGCACAATATACTTCCCAAATTAAATCCACATACCAATACATTGAAAAGTAAACCCTACATATCTCAACAAGCTCTGAACGTAAGAGACGAGAACACAGATGAACACACAGTGTAATCGAAGATTGCAAATCTCTCCATATGGGTTTTTGACCCTGATAAGGCTTTTTCTTTACATGTTTCATCAAGTAGGCATAGAGAAATTATTACCATGAACAAAGTTTAATGGACTGACTGAGAGACATAATAACTTGAGACAAAGATATAAATCAGGCACAACATATGAATCTAGATTCCTCCTTAACACATACAGATGCATCATTGGCATAAGTTTGAACATTTTATGCCTCATATTATAGAAATGAAACTTCTTAACATTAATATGAGAATCTACTAAACATGCTCAGTCAACTGGAAAATATGGGTCAGGCACAGCATCTGAAACTAGATTCTCCCCTTATTTCATGCAGTGAGCTAAACCAAAAAATAAATAAATAAATAAATAAATGGATTTGTTTTAGAACATTGAACTTTCAATTCAGTTGCAGAATTTATATAAATTATGGCACCCTGATCTGTAACGACTGAAATTCTATAGTTGAAAGGTCAGTGTTTGTCTTTAGTCGCATACTTTTTATGATAACATTAATATTTAAGAATTTTAAACTGTAATTAAAAACCCTGAAATAGCCTATTATTGCTCAAATGACTGACATGAAAGACAACTGTTACATTACACAAGTATTTATATACCGGTACACACCTTTCTGGCAGTTTCCCAACCATCAGCCATGTTGAGGGACCTACCAGGCTGTATAAGATTCCTGGCATGGCCAAAGTGGACATTACTGTATCCTATACACATACCACCATTCTCTACAGCAACAAGATCCAGGATCTACTCAGTGTAAAATAAAAGTATTCATGTACAGTTAAGTTTGTTTTAAAGGCCACCTCTTTGAAGCAATTACCTGTCTTTAATTACTATTTTTCTCCCTTCCTTACTACTAATTGTCTATACAAAATTAACTGGTACCTCTATTCAAATACCATCTGCTCAGTGAGGTCACTTTTCCACATTCTCTTTAGGGCTGCTTGTGAAAGGTTTGACTGTATTTCTATTTACATTTTTTAATGGTTTTACATGACCAGATCTTGATATCTCTCTGACCCTCCAACAACATGGACAAAACTGGTCAGTGCAAACACTCCTAAGAAGACCTCATTTCCTCCATTAAGACATGAAGCCTCTTATACAAAGTAAAATCCAAGCGTACTCTAATTACCTGTGTATAATAAACACTTTTTTTCAGAATTTCTAATGTCAATTTCATGGGTGCATAATGCATAGTTT
Organism: Pteria penguin; assembly: GCA_035048485.1. Taxonomy (NCBI): domain Eukaryota; kingdom Metazoa; phylum Mollusca; class Bivalvia; order Pterioida; family Pteriidae; genus Pteria; species Pteria penguin. Next base: position 32,797,280 of record CM068583.1, read on the forward strand.
ACAGTGGAACTAAAATATAGCATTATTTTCAAGGATTATGAATATGACATATAAAATGCTGGCATGTACCATGTATCTCATATAAAATGCTGGCATGTACCATATAAAATGCTGGCAATTACCATATATCTCATATAAAACCTTTTCTGTATGAAAAATATAAAAGTTAAAAAAAAATATAATTGCTGATACAAAAAGCATTTTATTAATTGCAATTTAAATGAAACTATGGCATACTATTTGTAAACAAAGATGGGATTACCTTTCAAATATACCTCAAAAGCAAAGTTACCCATTCAAAACTTTATTACATGTATTATTATCATTATTATATGTTTATGAGAGTTTGTCTGCTACTACTAGAGGATAGTAATTTCAACACGGCAGTTGTACAAACACGTCAGTATAACTTCTGTTTATAAAGTAATTATATCTTAGTATTCTATAATTCCATACATACTTCAGGATGGACAGTGATCTAATAAGGTATGCATTATTTAATAATTAATTATGGTAGGTTTTCAAAAATCAAAGGCTTGAAGAGCCACAAAGGCGTCAAGTTAAATTTGATTTAAAGCTGTTAAAAGAGCAGATACTGACTAGTCGTGTTCATCTTTTTTGTTGAATTCCGATAATTTTTGGAATAGAGTAAAAATAAAAGCTTAATTTCCAACAGCCATATATCATATAATACAGCATCATTACATTTTATTGTTCTTTACGTCATTCTTGCAGAAATATGTCAATGGTCTTATCATAAAGAATGTATATGTGAAATCAATCAAACACCATTGCCATTTTTTTTTACAAAGATAGAAATGGACAAGTTGTTACCATTGCCTGTATAATATGGAAGTCTTATGCTTAATTTGTTTTAAGATGGTCTAGGTTACAGTTTTTGTCTACGCCATTAACACTGTCACTAGGGCCAACAGCTTCTTTATGTCGTCCAAACACACTACTTATTATTCGGTCGTTTATTGTATGTGGATGTGTAAAGGCTACAACGCCATACCTTTCGCCGTAATGATGCAATCCGATTGTGCATCACAATTGCACTTTATCGGTTGATTTGGAATAAAATCTTCACATGTAAGTTCTACGTAATTTATTTTTGATGCATTCAATCTAAAATTCTGTTTTAATCCATGCTATCATCCTTTACATCAGTATTAAATTTTGTAGGCGATTTGAAAACTATCTCGGCTTCCATTTTAATGCCCTCATGGGAACTTTTTCAGATATGGGGAAGACCATGTGATATATACACATGCTACTTTCCTAATAAGGAAAAAATGAGGCGTGGCTTTAGAAATTTTAGCGGGAAAATTCACAACTGCGCAAAAACAAGTAATTCCTGTTTACACAAAGCTTTGTGACCAACATCTTGAACATTTAATGCTATTCTGATTGCAACCTAAGCTTTTTAAAAAGCTATGCTTGTTTAAGAAAGACTGGAGTTACCTGATCTTGCTTGCTATCGCCTCGCGAAGAGACAAGTGACCACCGCCATTTCGTAGAGGCTATTCCCTGTCCAGCAAGTGCTATTTATAGCACAGGCGGTAAGGGCAGATAAGAAGCTGTATACACTGCGTGTAGATATTTTTAAAATTCGTCTGCAGTAGCATACACAGCATAGGTATACAGTACCTGATGTAATTTACTAGAGGCTTGTGATGTTTAGCCTTGAGGATGTAATTAATTTTGTCGATATTTGTTGATTCTAGGTTAAATGAATGAAACAAAACGAAATCCACTGAGATAAAAATAACCGATAACGCGTCACTTGAACCTAGGTCAGCCTCGTTATGAATTAGTGGTCACTTGTCTAGATATCTTTGTGATACGCATTGCTAGTCTATATCTAGGATTCTATGAATATTTTATTTGTTCATTTTAAGACTGAAATTTATATCTAAATATATTATTATTATATTATTTATATTATTATATATATTTCGAAGATCGCTTTCCATTTTGGCGCTTATATGTCAAATTAGGCTTGATCGCACGTGTTACAAGCGTTCTACTACGATTTCTCCAAATAAGGCAATATGTCACGTGGTCCTCCCCATACTTGGAAAAATTCCCATGAAGTGCGACTGTAATTCATAATCGGCTTGCGTCATTATGGCGAATGAATATTTTAACACACAATAAGCGACAGAATAATAAGTGTTTTGGGGCAATATTATTGATAATTTAAGTTAAGCAGACCTATGCTTAAACCTATTTCTGTGCAATGAAATTTCAAAAACAAGGATAACAAAGCCGGTTTTGCAAGAACTTTTACTATTTTAAGTACTTTAAAGAAGGTACTACTTTGTTACGTGAATTAAAAAGGCGGTGCAGAGGTAAAATTTTTACTATCGCTAGAAGACTGTCGAGCAAATGCTCGACGCCTTAAAAAAAATTGTAGCTAGAAATATCTGGGTTGGTCGCAAGTTTACAACATACATGTTACACTCTGTTTTTGATAAACTGTTGTCACCTGTTATCAGACTTTACTTGCATTTTATTTTAATACTGAAATGATAGTTAAATGACTTATATAATCTCTAACAAATCAACCTATCCTTCAATGGTATTAAATTTTAAGGTACTATCTAATTGCATGAATCTACTGTTGAATTTACAGGAAACCCACACGTTTGGAAACACTTGCTTATTATTGATTGTTCTGTTTCACCCCATGCATCTGAGATCCAAAAGACCGCATCAAGGAGTGTTACATTTCTGCGAAGTTCAGTTACGGAATCGGACGAATCAATTTTTGACACAAGCGATCTGAGTAAAAATTTCTATAGCCGGCACAGATTACGTGTTAGTCCAATGTCTTACTTCCATGTGTCGCCGCTTAGTAGTCGGCTCTGACATATCTGCTTGGTTATAAAAGCTTTATTTGCCTAATTCAATTATATCAGTTAATGGCTTTCAAATTTATTAAACGGTATGAAAACTGCATACATAGTGAAGTCATACAGGGTTAATGTACCAATCAAAGATACACCCAAACGACCAATTACAGTGCAAGCCGCTTAATTGAATAAGCTATTTGTCAGGACTTTATTATTCAAATAATAAGCAGGTATCACTTTTAACGGCAGTATGTCTTACGTAAAAAAGGCGAGTGGTCAAGCATGTTATCTCTTGACAAAGAAAGTGTCTGGTATTGTCAGTTAAATAACATAGGATTTCATAAAACCTGGACCGTAGATTGTGTCCGATGTCCAGAGTAGACAGTGTCCGTTATTCGGAGAGATTATATTCAATGAAAATAATAGGAAAAAATTATGTTTCACAAAATATGTCCATTTTTCAAAAGATTCCGGTTTTGACAATATCAGCTTTGGGCAGTTTACACTGTATGTTCAATGCAAAAATTGATGTGTTTGTGAAGCAATGATATTCCCTTATTGAAAGTTTGTCTAAATAAAGCAAAATTTATGTTAAAAGAAAACATTGATGTTTACATTGGCACAAACAAAGAATTTGTTACACCATACCTACAAATGCATCTTACAAAATCTGTACTGTACCTGGTTTTTTGACACCTTGGACCAGTTTGGAACAGCTCTACCATACACTCTCAATCTTGCTATCCCACCATCTAAAGTGAATAAAATCATTTTATAAAATCATTACAACAATTAAATCTATGTACATGTACATATACTTCTTTTATCAATGTAAATTTCTATTAATATTTCTTGCTTATTTGTTACATACAAATATATAGTTTGCACTTGTATTTGTATGCCATGTTCAGTAATTTTATTATATACTAATAGAGGCTAAAGTGAGCATATAAAGTATATATGTAGTTTGATCTCAGGTTTTTTAAATACAGTAATGCTCCATTAATCTGGGATCCAATTATCAAGACAAAAAGTATGGGAACAGATTTCCTCGATGTTATTTTGCACTGATAATCTGGAAATCTGTGTACTGGATCTGGAAGAATTTTAATGAACGGATCTGCAAACTAATGTCTAAATCAATCTGTTAATTGAGACACAGTTTCTACCTGCCAGTTATAATTTATCAAAATTGCCTTTTTAATTAATTTATGAAGACAAGTCATTTACTGCTTTGCCAGACCTTTTGTTTGTTTAACATGTCAACATTAAATGTATCTCGTTACCTGAGTGTGGTATATTACCTGTCCATCTAATAATAAGACAGCTTGGGGTATAGTCAAATGTACATTATCTTAGCTGTCATTGATGATTGCTTTTTAATACGTCAATACAGGCTCATGTTGGAGACAGAAGTTATTTGCCGAAATTTCACTTTGTACAATGTTAATCAATGCCAAAGTTTGAAATAAATGTAAAGTTAAATTCATTTCCTTTTACGTCATACAAAGTTTAAATCATTATCCGATGAAGGCATGTGCTTTACCTATTAGCATTACACAGAAATCTTCACCTATGCAACAGAAACACCAATGTATCAAGTATCTTCCATAAGTCGACCCAGAACCTTACCTTTATTGTCTCATCCAGATGACAGGATATCAACAAACTGGGAATCAAAGCCTGGACCTCTTTGTCATAAAATATTTTTAATCAAGCAGTAGTAGATAAAGGTTCTGTTTTTCTACGTTAGGCATGAGATGTTTTGTAGCCAGCTGTCAACACTATAGGGCAACAGATGGCTAATTTGGACAAATCAAATGAGTTTTAGTTGTTTCAAAGATAAACTTGCTTTATTGGGTCTTTTTTATAGAAAACCTGTTTGGTAATGTAATGCAAATAAATAAATAATAAAACATGTACATAAGAAACTATATTTTTGTCTACACAATCATGGATATGCCTGAGACCACATTTATACACATACAATCTTTGAGAATGAAGATTCAGGACAAATACATACTCGTACATATGAACAATGATCTGGTAGTCCAGAAAATCCATTTATCCAGAAAAATTGGTAGGGAACAAACGTTTTCAGATTAACAGAGCATCACTGTGTGTAACTTGCCCTTAACATGGTAGCTTGATTTAAAACTTTTATCTAAAGGACATGATGTAAGTAAGTGTGTAGTAAATCTCAGCTCAAATGCATAGAATGACCAGCCCATTTATATAGATGAAAAGTACCACAGAAAATGCCATTTCAATGAATAATATATGTGAACGATAATACAGAAAGGATTGTTCATTTCTTATTTTATATTATGCAAGATAACTTTACTTATATAATGGTGGCATCTGCCTGATGCACTGCACAGAAATTTGGACATATTAGCCTTGTCTATTGTGACAAAGAGCATCAATTTTGTCTGTCTCATCTGAAAGACAGGACATCTACAAGCAGCAAGAGGAATTCAAACCTACGACCTCCTGGTCATGTGCCAAGCACCAAATGACTGAGCTACACAGCTTCAATTATAAAATGGTATTACCTGGAAACATATTAAGTCTTATATGAGTCCATCTTTTATTACTGTTGATGGCATGGAAGTTGTGACAAGAAGTCTTATAGCCTGGTTTCAGTACTGTAGGTGGTAAGAGAGTTTCCCACTTCTGGTAAAAGAAAAAAAAATATTGAGTGAAGTAAGATGGACAGAATATAAATGCTTCAAATGATCACAGAATGCTCATCTATATATCATTAAATCAAACAGAAATGTCTTTTCTGTCATCACATAAACTAGATGTTTCAGCAATACACTTTGAATTTAGCCACTTTCAGTATTTACTCAGTGAAGCATAATGGCACTGTGTACATCCTTTATGTACCCACTGACTGTATACATCAGTTCTCAGTGTATGTACCAGCATTTGTACCCACTGTTTGTACCTGTGTTTGTTCTCAATGTTTACATACTATAGCTACTAAGCACTCTTGCGTTCAGCACATTATGATCTTCAATATTACAGACTTAGTCACAAAAACCAACACAACTAAGGTTCTAATGACCTTTCACTTCAATCTAACTCACTGGAAAATCACTTTAGACTTTGCATCATAAGAAACTTTGAGCACATCTATTTCCATGTAAACTCTATGTATTCAAATTTTCCAATATCTTCAAATAACTTTAATACAGGTTTTATTTCTATTATAAATACATATAAGATTCATCTTTGATTGTATGAAAAAATCATTCTCTGGTTTGAACTAGAATTAACACTTCAATTATTAGTTCTAAATGTATTATATGCATTTAAATATTATTGTTGAAACTAACAGAAAATCTTACATCTGAATTTAATTTTTCTGCTGCTTCTAGCTGTTGGGGTGTAGCTGCAGTACCCATTGTTATATGGCGTTTGGGAAAATCTAAAAATAAGAATGCCTAGAAGTTTATCAAAACAAAAAAAACACACACAAACAAAAAACAACCCACTCCCATTTCCAAAAAAACCCTCCGAATACATAAGTCTTAATTTTTCTACTTTGATTTAGGTAAATATCACAGAAATCAATTTCAAACAAGTCTGATACCGAAATTATACTTTTCATTAGATTTAATTAGAAATAGCTATACAGGTAAATATAACATAACGATAAGAATCTACTAAATATGTTCAATCAACTGGAAAATTTGGGTCAGGCACAGCATCTGAATCTAGATTCCACCTTTTTACATATAAATGCTTCATTTGTGTAAGTTTGAACAAGCTATGCCTCATATTAAAAAGAAAAGAAACTCCTTAACATTTTTACAAGAATCTACAAAACACTCAACCCAGCTAAAATATGGGTTAGACACAGCATCTGAAACTAAATTCCTCCTGAACCCATACAGATGCATCACTGGTGTAAGTTTGAACATCCTGTACCTCACATTAACGAAATGAAACTTCTTAACACTGTAGAAAGAGGCACTGAGAGGGCGATAGCATAAGATCCTGTTCATTTAATGAGGGGAGCTAAAAACAATATCTCCCTTATCTGTCAATCTAATGAATCTCAGTCAAAAATAACATAGTCCACTGTAAAATTGATGTTTGGAAATTTAAAAGGCATAAATGAGGTCTCAATTATCTTGTAAATTTTATGATGAAATCTTGGCTACTAAAACTGTAGATAGTAAAAGAAAAGAAAAGGAAGTAAATCCTGCATTTCGTCATCTTTAAATGTAAATCAATGTCTCGAAGAAAAAAGAAAGGAAATATATATGGAATGTTTTCAATCTATTCAGCACATTAAAAATATGTGAATTGTAATTCAGGTTGTTCCTATAACTGTACAGTACATAAGTCCCCAAACACTGATCTGAGTACAATATTGTACAAGTATGTTGCAAAATTTCCGACAATTATCAGAAATGTCAGACATCAACATCCCTACGGTAATTCATGCACACAAACAATTAAAGACCTTCAAGCATTATTTGCAAGTATGGTTAGTGACAGGAAGTGTACCTTGAAACATAACTTACAAAGTGCTAAATGACATAAGAGAAACTCATAAAGTGTATTTACCAACATTCACATAATAATTAACATGACATATTTCAGAACAAAGTCTTTATGATATTTTAGTGTTCCTCAGAATGAGATTATCTCAATTCAAGTCCAATAATTTCAAATTTTGTTTCTAATACGCAACTACAATTGTCAGAAACCATAATCAAATGCCTGAGTTAGTTACATCAAGTAATAAAACAACACAGGCAGAGTATCACAAAATCTTACTCCAGAGTATCACCACACTCCTGTATTACCGTATATACTCGCTTATAAGACCGACTCGCTTATAAGACGACCCCCCTACTTTGGGACAAAAATTCTAGTACTTTAGCATTGACCCGCTTATAAGACGAGGTAAAAAATTGCTCTCAGACACGATGTACGATGTACGTATTGACATTTTTGGGGCAGTGCCAAATGTCTCAATCTCGTTCACTGTTCAATGTGCGGTTTGACAATGCACAAGTTTTTCCATAATTACTGTGTAATATTAATAAATAACAAGATCTTTATTTGTTTTACATTAATTTATTACATATTTTATTTCAATCACGGACTTATAGACAGGGTATACATGTATGTAAGCATTTAGCAACTATTGATTCATATTTAAACGATAAACATAATTAATAGTCCATCTGAAAGTTCTCAAACACTGAATACAAAAAACGTCTTTTATTCACGCGTGCCGTCTGTGTGGAGATACAACCACTCATCCTCATCATCACTATTGCCGAATAGCTCGTGGTCTTTTTAAAGTCAAATAATTTAGTTTCCCTAGCTTACCTACTCCTCATTATTTGATAATTAACTGTCGAATGGGCTTGGCATAATTATTGCTAAATAAACAACAATGCAATCAATCACCAATTACTGATTTTTTTCTTGTCAATCTCGGCAAATTAATACCCGATAGTTACCTGTCAATCACCCCTTATCAAGATCAATTGATCTCGGGAACTTTAAACCTATAATTAGATTACCGATGTCTCGCGTTTACCGCAGTTCACGTGTACAAGAAGTGTGATAAATACGGCAAGTGACAGGTGTTTTCTGATAGATATTAATGACTTTTATCTTATATCTCGCTTATAAGACGACCCCCCTACTTCACAAAAGAAATTTAACTCCCAAAAACTCGTCTTATAAGCGAGTATATACGGTATGTGCAGGTACACACATTAGGAATGTAGTTTACAATGAAGAATGAGACAAAATGAGTTGTCTTTCTTTGTTACCTGAATTCAGACAAGCAGCTTGTATTGAGGCCTGAGGAGTGTAGTTTCCAGTAAAGAATGATGTATCAATATCAAAACCACTGATTGATCCAGGCACACCTATAATACACATCTGGTTCTTAAGCTAAGTAATGAAATAAAACTGAGTAATAATCCCAAATACAACATGTACTATATATAGAATAAGTGTCTTATTTTGTGTTTTTATGCAGGAATAAAGTACAATGGCTGATGATGGCATTAGCGTTAGCGCATTATATCTCATAAATGCATCAGACATTGTACTTTATTTCTGCATGAAAACACAAAATAAGACACTTATTCTATATATATGCACTTTTGACGCCAAAATATCATACTGGAAACTTCCATTTCCTATTTACAAACTGCATCATTAAATCATTCCGGAGGGAAGTTATAAATTGAAAGAAACAGTCGGTGTCCCATGGCAACGTAACGTTTATCAATAATGACATACTTTTGTCGAATGTGAAGCACTTTAGTGCAAAATACGACTTTAATGACGTCATGCAAGGTTGGAAATGTCAAACCCTTCATTATGACATCATAAGCTTGACAATCAAAAGTCTGCCAAACATCGCTTTCTGTGTTGAAAAGTGGGTCAAATATGGTGCGTTATGACGTTACTGATCAATGCACTTTATACAGAAATAAAATACATAAGTCTTGAAAGCTTTATCTCAGGCAATTACAGTGGTTGTGCATATATATATATCCAAATACATGTATTCCATAACTTTGATACACTGTATGGCATTTACTACAAAAACGTGTCACTGAATTTATTCAATAATTGGACTTACATATTATGTACACAAATTGAATTTATCAAAATTAATAAGCAGTGTTAAGTACTAGGTTTAAAATATAAAAACCAATGATACACACGAATATAGTTAAAGCAATGTGAATGTAATGTAATACATGAACACTAAGGCATTAGACACTAAAAGCTGCAACCAAATAATTGTTTCTTGGTAAAGTCAAACTTGTACTTCAATGTCTTCAGGACACCTCAGTATAAAAATTCATTTCCATCACATCAGTTTCACAGAATAAGTATGCCCTTTTCGGCAGACATCTTTTAGTTCTATACAATAGTAATCCTTAAAGACTTGTCAAAGTTTCAGGTTTACTTTTATAAGAGGCATCTTGATCTCAGCAATGGATGTATTCTATATAGAAATAATCTTTTCTCACACATGATCAAAACCTTTTTAATAATCAGTTCCGAGATTTGTACTTTAAAGGTACATAAAAGAAACACTTATACAATACACGATTAATAGATAAAAAACTACTGTTTATCAATTATATTTCAAAATCTAGGCCTTTAATTATGATACTTTGATCACATCTAATATACATTTCCATGTAATTATATAGTAATCTAGTCAGTTATATTAAACAGTAATGTAATACTTGAAATTAATTACCCTTACAATTAGGCTAGGCATACATCATTATCACAGATTTCTATAGAAGTTTACTGTGAAGTTATTCTGCATCCAATCAAGTTAGCTGACCAACAACAATATGTCCTCATTCATCATGTGATAAAGGAAGCTTCAGCTGTAGTTAGTTGCTCAACTTCAAAGCGAAAATGTGGGGATAGAGCATATCTATGTAAACCAAACCTGATCACACCCTCCTAACAACTAGAAATATGGAAATGGAAATGTTTTTTGTGAACATATAACATAGTGTACCTAATTGTATGATACACCAGTCATGGCCAGGAATTCTTTTCCTTCTAGTCTCCCAACCATCCATCCACTTCCCAAAGTCAGTAAATACCCCTGCCTTAAATACTGGATCATCTGTCTGTAGAAATGAAAACTATTACAAAATAATAAATGTCTCAAATCATCAGCAGGCATATGAAAATTGAGTAATATTGTTTTCATGTAAGAATAACATTTTATAGAATGTTTTAGATCATAGTTGCAGAGTATGTGTCAAAATTAAATTATGACAATCTACTGTTGATAATTATATGTAACCACGATTCAGATCAACCAGAGCATGTTTGTAAAACATATGCCCTTTTAATAAGATTCTAAATAACCTCTGTTTAAAAGAACTTGAACTGTAAAATATGTGAAGTATGATCAAATTCTGAAGAGCATCTAATAATATATGATAATATATGAGAATCACCTAAAAGCCAATAATTTCAGTCTTTTCTATCACCTGTGACCTTGAACTTTTACCCTATAACCCCAAAATTAATAGGGTTCTTCCTCTCTTGATAAGTAAGAATAAATCCAAATTTGGTTTGAATAAAATGAAAGGTACTTGAGTTTTCATCTGGAAACCAGTAATTTTCATCAATTGTGGCTTTAAATGTTGACAATTGATCCCAAATTCAATAGGGTTCTTTCTATCTTGATAAGTAAAAACCCAAATTTGGTTTGAATATGATGAAAGGTACTTGAGTTATTAGTTGAAAACCAATAATTACAGTCCATTTCGTCAGCTGTGACCTTGACCTTTGACCTTTTGACCTCAAAATCAATAGGGTTCTTACTCTCTTGATAAGTAAGCAAATATCCAAATTTGGTTTGAATATGTTGAAAGGTATTTCAATTATCATTTGAAAACCAATAATTACAGTATATTTTCACCAGCTTTGAGTTTTAACCTTATAATCAATAGAGAGGGGCAGGCTTGGTGTAGTGGTTAAGCACTTGGCTTGCGGCGCCGACGATCCGGGTTCGATTCCCGGGATGCGCCACTATGTATAAGAGGTTGGTAACCTCCTGCTTCCATGTCGCGATATAACTGAAATACTGTTGAAAGCGACGTAAAACACCAATCAACCAACCAACCAATATAATCAATAGAGTCCTCCCTCTCTTGATAAGTAAGCATATATCGAAATTTGGTTTGAATATACTGAAAAGTACTTGAGTTATCATCCGAAAACCAATGTGTGACGGAAGGATGGACAAAGCGAACACTAAATACCCCCTGTCATACCTAGTGGGGGCATAACAATAATTGCTGTCTGAGTAACTTGAAGACTTCAAATTGACTTGGACCCTTCTATATAACATCATATATGTAGTATGCATGATGTTCGCTGCCTTTCAGCTACAGGAAAGGTCTATTTACATGTAAAGTGCTTTGTATACATGTATATACATTCTTTCTGACTAAATTTTACTGAGGAGTAATGACAGAGTCATTGTGATTTGTTAAAACATTACAAAATGTTTTTCAGGAGCAGCTATGACAAACCAATATAACAGATAATTGCATAATATACGTTTTATTTGCTTCTTCTTATTTTAGAGTTTGAAAATTAGTATCTATTCGACTGTGATCTATGATAATATAGTAATGATGATCAAATTTATGTAATAAATGCAAGTTAATCAGTTTTTACAAGATAAGATTTTAATTGTGTTATACAATGTTACCTTCAGTAAATTTTCTGCAACTGCAAACCAATCATCTGTAGCAAAAACAATTTGTCCTCCAACCTTAAAGAAAAATCACTTCGAATCAATTTAAATTCAATATACATGTAAAGTATCTTTATATAAAGAAAAAATGTAGGTCACAGGTGACGGTCAAGATCATGAGGTCAATGACCTTAATGCAATTTGAAAAGGCTTTATTAGTGGAGTATGCATGACAAATATGAAGTCTTTATCGCTCACAGTTCAAAAATTGTGGGTACAAAGTCCAAATAATGCAAATTTTGACATGTGGGTCAAAGGTCTCAGACAAGGTCACAAGGTCAATGACCCTTGGTGTATATTTGAAAAGGCTTTATTACTGGAGTATGCATGCCAGATATGACATCTCCATCTCTCACAATTCAAAAGTAATGACGAAGGTTAAAGTTGACAACAGACAGTCATTTAAACAAACATATGCCCACAATCTATCGATCCTGGAGCATGAAAATTATACAATTTCATGCAAAAGCTATGGCTATAAAATTTACACATATACAAAATACATGTAAAATATTTTGATATAAATAATAGATAAAAAAAATATACAATTTTACACATGTACAATAAACTTGTACATGTAAAATATCTTTATAATGACTATAGAGATGCAATACAATTTACACACTGACATTTCATTCAGCTGCTGTAAGTAAATGAGGTTTTAACACCTTCTGACTTGATTTTAACAATTTTCAAATTCAGCTTAAGTCTTTTTTAAATTTAGATATATGATCCTATGAAGTGCTTCCAATATATGCTTTTTGCTGAGTTACACCACTTTGAACTCACTCTGTTTACTTCTTATCACTGTAAATAATGATGTTTTTGACCTATGAGTATAATGTATCACCATCAAAACACATTCCTGTAAAATTCACATTTGTCTTTAATATTCAAAACGATGTCATGGCTGACTAGTTAAATAGAAAAATCCTACTTTTCTTTTATTAGATCAAAACTCAAGCAGTTTTTCCTTGGTCTATAGATCAAGACACTTAGGTTGGCAAGAGCAGCTAATAACTCTCCCAGAGACTTCATATTAAAATAACTAATTAATCATACTAGGAAACCTGTATAGAGATACAACTGAATACTGGTATTAAGGTTTTCATGTGGTTATTAATAATCAATAATATTCCTAGCTTCTAGAAGTCAGTAAGCTATAATTCTTTATCTGGACACTCCATATATTTTCTCTAAGCACCTTGCTAATGAAACATAATGGTGTCATAAAAAAATTCAAAGACCAATTTTTTTCTGTACATTATTACTTGATTTAAAAATTACAATATAATGATTGTACATGCATGTAAATTCAGCAGTATATGAAGAACTTGATACTGATATTACCATTCATAAAATTTAATATGCTGTAAAACATTTGTCTACTAACAAAAGTTGTGCTGAAGATTGTATGATTAATGAAATTTTAACTAAATGTCAAGAACTTTTATTACCATAATTACATATTATGTTTAATGCTATTTTCAAGTCTGTTTTTTCAGACTTAGTCAGTAGCATGATCTTAAGGTTGTATTGTACCTGTTTTTAGAAAGGTGATAAAAATGACCCTAATAACTATAGGGGTACCTGTATTACAAATGTTAGTTGCCTGGACAAACTATTCACCACAATTTTAAATAAAAGGTTGCTTGATTGGGATAAAGAAAATGATTTTATTACTGATGCTCAGTTTGGCTTTAAACCTGGTCTAGATACAACCGATGCGATTTTCATTTTACAGTCATTTATCAATCGCACTTTAGAAAATAAAAAATGTTTATACTGCTGTTTGTTGATTACAAAAAGGCATTTGATTATGTTGACAGAGCTTACCTATGGTCAAAACTTATTAGAAGTGGTATACAGGGCAAATGTTTTGTATTATAAAATCCATGTATGAAAATGTTAAAACCTGTATAAAACATAATGGTATTTTGTCTGAATATTTTACTACTAGCTCCGGCCTTTTACAAGTGGAGGTAATGTCCCAGATTTTATACTCTTTGTATATTAACGATTTGAATCATATTTTCTATGTAATAATCGTCCATCTATAGACGTACGCTGATGATACAGCTTTAATCTCTGAATCTGCTGAAGGTTTACAGAAATTGCTTGATGCTCTCAAGAATTACACAAAGGATTGGCATTTGACTGTAAATGTAGATAAAACCAAAGTTCTTGTCTTTAGAAATGGTGGTATATTACGTCACAATGAATGTTGGTCATATGAAGATACTGAAATTCAAATTGTTGACCAATTTAATAACCTTTGGCATGCTGTTTAATTATAACGGAAAAGTCAACATCACTCAAAAACATTTTGCAGAGCAAGGAAGAAAATCTCTTTTTGCTATTAATTGTAGTCTAAAAAATTGTAATTTTAATATAGAAAAAAGGTACACATTTCTTTTTGCAAAGCTATTCTTGGTGTTAGGAAATCTACATGTTGTAATCTTGTTTATTTCGAGCTAGGAAGATTTCCTTTACTAATTAAGAGAAAATTACATATATTCAAATATTTGCTTAAATTAAGCAATACTGACAAATGTATTTTAAAATCCTGCTACAATAATTTAGCAGAGTCTAATGCACTAAGGTACTCAAATTTATATAATGAACTGTGTCACCTTGGTCTAGCATATCTAATTGACAACTTTTTACGGGGTGAAACTTGTATCAAATTAAATGAAGAAAAACTTTATGATATATTCACACAAACGTTATTCAAAGATATTGCTCAATCATCTAAGGGGTGGATGTACCAACACCTAGTAGATAACTTTTCTTTATAGTTTTATCTCAAAAAGGTACTCAATCCAGTACATAGAAAACTTATTACAAAATCTGGGATTTCATCTCATAACCTTAACGTAGAAAGAAGGCGTTACAACAATGAGTCTAGTACTAATCGAATCTGTAATACTTATGAAGTTGAGGACGAATTTCATTTTATACTTGTATGTCCTCAATATTCTGCATTAAGACTCTTATATATCAAGAATTATTATAGTTGTCACCCAAGTGTTTTTAAATTAATACAACTATTAAGTACTAATAACAACAAAGAACTCGTATACCTGTACGCAGCAAACAAGAATCGAACCTAATGACTATATTCATGCACTCTCCATATCAATTCAGTAAACGTCGTAATATTTATTGTATAGTGGACATTTATATATGTATTGTATACATGTACCGTATGTATATTTGTATATATGTTGTTTT
Organism: Pteria penguin; assembly: GCA_035048485.1. Classification (NCBI taxonomy): domain Eukaryota; kingdom Metazoa; phylum Mollusca; class Bivalvia; order Pterioida; family Pteriidae; genus Pteria; species Pteria penguin. The sequence continues at coordinate 32,812,673 of CM068583.1, forward strand.
CCCTATGAGTCATATGGCTCAAGGTAATAAAGAACTTGAACTTACATGCAAGATTCACATGAGGATTATCCTGAACCGTGTGCATTTTAATCTTTTAAATCTCAGAAAAGTACATAAGGTCTGGACAGTCATGTATTCTATACCTTTTCAGACACTAAGTCATTCAGTTCTGTAAATTTGGGAAATTTCTGTAAAGTATCTGTTGGTGGTTCTGCCATTCTGTCTAGCAAAGAGAAAAGATAATGCTAAATATTTTTATCCTTTAATTCTAATAGATGAATAGCATTGTATAAGTTTACACATGACAACCTTTCTTTGTGCCATGTTTAGTTTAGGAAGAGTTGTGTTGACTAAGTTAATATGTGTAATACAACAATTTCTCAGTGTTCGGAGTGTCAAGAAGCTGTAACTCATGAAAAATTCTACATGTTGTGATTATCTTCCTTCATGCCAATCTACACATTAATACTGATGATGGCCTTACGTTGTGATTATCTTCCTTCATGCCAATCTACACATTAATACTGATGATGGCCTTATTTTGTGCCAAATGTAGTTGAAATCCTTACAGTTAAAACATACAGTTTAGGAGGAGATATGATGACAAGGTTACATGTAACATATTCAGTACATGTATAATGCAATTTTTATATATCAAGGATCTTAACTCCTGCAAAATTTATGGGACAGCAGTAATCTCTCTTCTGAAAACTGTGCATAAGCATCATCCTTTCCACAAAGTTTGTTGAAATTCATTAAAGGATTTTAAAGGTGAATGGCTGTAAATCTGACCCCAAAAAATGACTGCTGCCCGGTCAAGGTTCTATATCAATAGGACTTACCACTCAGCAGGAGGAGAAGAGAAAACAATATTTTCAAAATGGATATGGTGGCAACCATTTCATTTAAGACCAACTACAGGTCATACTCTATGTTATAGTAACGGTCCCTTATAAATAGGACTAACTGGTCTGTAATAGTGTTGACAAAAATAAGTTGATGGATATTCAAAGGCAATGAACAATAAATATGTAAATAAATATGTAGTTTGATAAAAATCAGATCCAGATTCAAATTGTACATTGTGAGATTGGAAATCAAAAGGAAATTTCTGAGGTGATTTAACAGGTTGGTCTCTCAAGACAAGTGTAACATCTCTAGTCTAAGAAACAATTTTCATGACTTTCTTAGTACATGTATTACATATTAAAGTTTTGAATTTTCATCTATAACTCAAAATTAATGGACACATCTGTATGATATACTGAAGAATATTTATGCTGGATCTTTATCTGTAGCAGTTGCCATTTTGAGAAATTTCAATAGTTCAATAGTCCTCAAATCTGATAGTCTGGAGGTCTGTTTGTCTAATGTTTGAATAGTCAGAAGTCTATTAGTATGAAGGTCTGATAGTCCACAGGTCTGACAGTCTGTACAATAGTTTGTTAGTCCAGAGTTCCAATAGTCTAAATTTCATTAGTGAAGGCATGAAAGTCTGAAGATCAGATAATCAAAATACACAGTGATGAAACCTAAGACTATTAGATGAAAAACGCTGAATTTAGTTCTGACAAAATCTACCAAATTTCATTGTAACCAAGTTGGGACTGCATCTTATATAAACCAGGTATGACCTGAATAACAAATTAAAGAGAATAGAAATTGGACTTTGCAGTGTGATACTTCCTTAACAAGCCCAAGGGGACTTTTAAGATCTTACACTTACAGAAATCTGAATTTTCATTCATATTAAAATCACGAACAAGGAGAAAGATGTGCTTGTAGCCATAACAGTATACATATACTATAGAGCTCACACTTCTATACTGCTACAACTACCAGCACATATACATCTCATTGTTCATAATTTATGAATGAAAATTCAGATTCCTGTGAAAAACTGCAATTAATCTCAGTATTCTAAACAATGTGCTCAACGGTGCGAAAAAATCATAGTTTAATGTGCCAATTTCAACCTGATTGGGACCATGGTGCAAAGTACAGTGCCTTTCCTTATCACTGCATCTTAACCGAATTCAGTAGAATTCCTCCTCTCATCACAACTAATGAATATAATGTACATGCATGTGTGAAATTTCTTAAATCCAAATGGTTTTTCATTTTATTTTTTAAAAATTTAAAATTAAAATATTCTGATAGATCAATGTCCTTGCATATGAGACTAGGAAGCTGATGGGATTGCCACTCTGTGAGATGGTTGGTACCAGAATCTAAGATGGTATGTCAATCAGCTGCAGCGTTTTTTTCCTTAAAATCAGGTCAATTATAAGGACCCTTCCCAATGGAAATTTCATTGATTTTCCCCAAAATTTCTCTAAATATTTCCAAAACATTGATTTTTTACCATTATGCAAATGTGCAGGCATTTTTAAACAAAATTTAAAAAAAAAAAAAAACTGTTTTGAGCTGGTTGACCGCTCATAACGTCATCCACAGGAACTGCAGGAATGGGTCATTTAATTAGTATTTGTGGCGGAATTCGGCTGAAAGCCTATTTTCTATAACAAAAATACTCGGCCACAAATACTAATTAAACAAACAATTCCTGTGCATCATCACTGCCTTGGCTTGAGCAGGTTGGGGGCAGTGCATATAAATACCAAACTCACCACTATTTGCCGAAATTACCAGATAAGTTGCCGTAATTACCACTCATATGGTAGATAATGATGGTATTTACCACAAAAAATGATTTTTTTATATTTTTCTTTTAATTTCAATATTTTCAGGTAAAATGTTGGATTATTCTTTCAAACAATAAATATATTGTATGAATGGTGAATGTATTCAGGGTTTATTTTTTAGTCCTTTGGGAATGGGGCCGGGTCCCTTGCAATTGGGAAAAATAGCGAGATTTTGGTAAAAATTGGGAAAATTTTAAAAAACAATAGAAGTTAAGCTTACAGTCAGTGCATCAACAGTTTACTTATCTTTGTGTTACAACAGTTTATAATTTGATATCTCTAGGTCTTTGAGTTTTGAATTTTTCAATTACAGCATTAATCTCATGATCATTTAGCTTTTTATGATTTGTTATTAACAGAATATTGTTAAGGGATTCTTGAGATAAACGATTTCTCTCGGATGAGCACTGTGAGTTCATCAAACTAAATGTTCTTTCAACACTGGCAGTCGATGGGGGGATGCACTTATAGAGCTCCAGCAGGTGGGCCATGGCAGGAAAGGAGTTCCTCATAACATCATCTCTGAGGACCAGCTGAGATAAATCAGGCTTGGGATCCTCAATAGCCACCCTCTGTCTGTAATGAAAATTCATAAGAAAATCAATTGTTGATTAAAATGTTCTATTCAATAGATTATATAATAGCCTGAGAAATCAGACACTCAGTGAGCATGGCATGATGCAGGCCATCAAAATCAAGTCACTTACTTAAAATTAAATAGCATAATATTATAAACAAGATTTTTTCAATATTAAAATTATGATTACATGACAATTACAAACTACATCAATATAATACATAGTCATGGAACTTATTATTATTCATCTATTCAATTGAATTCATGATTGACAAAAGAGGAATCTATCTTGATTTACAAAATACTCTTGTTATATTGATTGAATGCATAGTGATACTGCAGTGCCAGTGAAAAAACACATACCGGTATTAAGCAACTTACTTATTGCGGCTTGTCAATTAAATGCTGAAACCAAAGAACAAAATCTGTAATTAACCAATATAAGGAATAATTTAAACATTTCAATGAAAATCTTTTGCAAAAACACAACATAGATAAAAATATAAAAAGTTACAAATAAATACACATGCAATGGGAGCAAATGGGCTCCAAATTCTTCTTAAGACAAGTTAATATGTAATTGTTAAAAAGAAAATTTTGAATTACAAGTAACAACTAATTGTAAACAAAACAGATCATTTTAGCTTGCATTATTACTTGAACATAAACATCTGGTGTTTGAATGCCTGGAACTCTCTGATGTATGATTCCTCTGCAATCTTAACATCTGCCTCATTGTGATGCCCCATGAAAATGTCCCTTTTAGTGTTACCATAATGGGATGCCAGTTCCTGTATCTCAGCCTGTAGATATAACAAAACACATCTGGTTTAAAGTCTTTATATACCGTTAATCATACATCATCATGATACTATACAGCACAAACATTGAAATGCCGATTCAAAGCCAATTTCTTTGATTGATTTCAAAATGCATATGATATATGTTACTACAAATATTGATACTTTGGGGCTATGGTCACCTGACCAACACATTAAGAGTACCTGGCCATAGTCTGCTAGCTCTGCCACATCTTCTGGTACGTTGGGCAAATGGAATATTGAAAAGGCAGCCAAGACTGGGGAACAATGAAATGAATCCTGGATCTCTTTAATAAGGCTTTTTATCATTGGGCATGCCAACTCCTCAACAACCTGCCTAGGTGTGTACACATGGCCTCCCCTGAAATTATATTTTTAATTGTGATTTCATGTTTTTATTGATCTAACAATTTTACACAATGCTGCAAGTAAGATATATTTATTCAAATTTACTAGCAAAACATGCATTGTACCTGGATTTTATTCAATTGATTTACAGATGTCTCTTTTTATATATCTGAGTTTCATTACGAAAAGTTACTAACCTCAATCTTCGTGCAAGGTCATTCCTGTCATCAATTTCTCCAAATATTCCATCCATCTTTGACAATGCAAGGGAGGGGTCTGGGGCCTGTAGGTGAGCTCTGTATCTGGCTTCCAGATGTTCTAGGTCATGGATGAGGACCTGAAATCATTCATGATTGATATCATGAGCACACATTTAGTCCGGTAATGATAAATCTTAATGTTTTGGCACTGGAATATTATAAATTAAGAGAAAAGTAGGTGTGATGTTAAGCATAAATTAAATTAATAAATTTTCTGATTAAATATTCTAATACCTTGGTTCTATCAACAACTATGGCAAAGTCGTTGTTTCCTTGAAGGAAATCGCTGAAGATGATTACAGGGGCCAGCATGTCACAAAGGATCAGCACTGTGGCCATGTTGTTCTTCTCTAGTAATATCTCTCTTACACCAAACACCTCTGGGTCGTACTTGTCGTCTAGGGTAGCATCCAGTGTATCGATCACCTTCAATATTTTTATATTAATCAAAATACAGACACAGATACAAAATACGAAAGTAACTGATGTCACTTAGCTGTGGCAATGACAACAATATCCCACACTGGATATTCACAGACCCAAGAATTTCTGAGGTGAGATCAGGAAGACCACTTAGATAAACACAACAATATAAAAATTTTATGTTACTTAATTTACAGCATACTTTGAATGATTATGTTTACTATCAATTATTGGACAGATACTAGTAAATTAAATTGAATTTTTCAAAATGTTATCCCCTTAAGGCAATCATGACTGAGTGCTGAGTGATCACAATCATTTTCAATGTGACAGTATCACAGTCAATCAGATACTTTTGATTAAATAGTTGACAGATTGTCATTGACCATGGACAAATACATCAAATTCTTATTTATTTCCCTATAAAATCATAAATTAATGACATTACATACCTGTACATAGCGCTCCACAAGTCTCTTACATGCCCGGCCATGTGACAGCCACCGTGTAGTTGCTGCTCTGATCAGAGGCAGATGCTTCAGGCCGTAGGTTTCTTGTACATGTTTGAATAGTCTGTATTTCTTTGGAGAGTAATAGAACATTTTCCAAATCGAAAGAAGCATACCATCCACTTTCCCAATGACAGGATAATCTTTGATTAGATGCTTTACGCACAATGCCAGTTTATGGTTTCGGCAGTTCAAATAAATTTGGTGTGGTACAAGATGACGAAAGCGTCTCTGAAGCCCTGTATTAACACCACTCATTGTGTTACACCCATCGAACCCCACAAACATTGCCTTCTTTAGATCTATGCCTTTCGCAATGAGAAAAGTCTCAATAGCCTTCATCAGACTTTCAGCATCAGTCTTTCTGACCTCTATCAAACCAATGTAGTGATCTTTTACCTCACCATTGTAACTGAAACGAGCTAGTATTGCAAACTGTTCTCTATGGGCTTCATCAGTAGATTCGTCGGCTAATAGGGCAAAGCAGTTGGACTCTTTCAAACTCTTGAGAAGGTTGGACTCAATAACATCTGCTATTGATTTCACTAAGTCGGTGGTGGATGTAGACGAGGTATACTTTAAATTGGGATGTACATCCATGTATTTTGTGACGTCACTTGTACCTAACTCTGCAATATGGTTCATCAAATCGCTCACACTGTCGATTGCCCACCTTTTGTTCACGATGAAGTTTATTGTTTTTACTAGACAGGTCATGTAATTTCTATTCCGCTCAACCTCGGCAGATTGCTGTGCATCTGCAGCCCTTTGAAGCAAGTGCAATACTGAACCGGAGGATGTATTTTGAGCTGTGTATTTACTCAAAGCCTTATCATGCGGTTTTGACGACTGGTGTTTAAGCAGTTTTCGCATTGGGTGATCTCCAAGTGCAACCCCATTTACAAAAGGGTTCAATTTGTTGCAGGGAAGAATTGGGCTAAAGAGTTCACACAACTTGCAGCAGTACCCTGACTTTGCTGCACTGTAGTAGAGCCATTCAAATTTGTGTTCATATTTTGAGGATACAAACAGTCTGGCATCAGGTACTCCAACACTACACCCAGTGGCAGTAGACTGATCATCTGATTCTGAATCACTAGTTACCGTCGTTGACACCGGAGGCGAAGGTGACCCTTGCCCTTGGTCACATGTGACGGTGCTACATGCGTCAACTGTCTTAACTGGGGGGTTGTTATTCGCCGGATCATCGGCAGGTTTCTCAGATTGTTTGAGAATGGATTGTCGAAACAATACATCGATTTTCGGGGTTGATTTCGAGTCCGTTGCCTTCAATTTCTTCAAGTAATACTTGCTGTTGTGCGAAATTTTTCGCAAGACCGGTTACGCAACATTTGCCGTAAAGCACGAAACCTGAACCGGTTATACAAATTACGGAATACCACGTGCAATCCGCTATCGAATCCGATTTATGAAACAATATGCAGTTTACGTCTCCTCGTGTACGTGACTATAACGTTCGCGAATTTGGTTGTTGTTTTAATTGTTTTTAACCCGTCATTTCAATTTTTTTTTTAAATTTTCAATTGGGAATTTGGGGTCACTTTTTGGGAAAAAAAGATACTATTTGGCGTTGGGAACGGGTCCGTATAACGGACCCAAATCGCACTGAAAAAAAACCCTGGTATTAATCTTTAATAGTAGCTTGATACATTAACCATTCATACAATATATTGTTTGAAAGAATAATCCAACATTTTATGAAATTAAAAGTAAAATATTATGAAAAATCATTTTTTTTGTGGTAAATACCATCATTATCTACCATATGTGTGCTAATTTTGGTAACATTCTTGGTAATTTCGGCAACTTATTTGGTAATTTCGGCAAATAGTGGTAATTTTGGCATTTATATGCACCGCTGAAAACAGTGATAGTTACTCATTTGAGCGATTATCTCTCAAACGAGAAGTTGCCCCTAACCTGTTGAGACCTACGCTCCTCAGCCCTCCTGTACTGTAGTGGCGTCCATTGAAGATGGTTGGCATGTTTTAAGATACTGCTGGCTGTCTTTTAAATTGCTGTTACTATAAATTAGTGAATTAAGAAAGCATATCTCGTCCGGTACCAGTGCCGTCGCCCCATCAGCCCATTTCGACCTCCTTTTGATAAAGTATATTTCCTCCTTTAAATTTCAACATAAATTACAAACCTGTTGACTACAACAATACTGTAGAAATAAAAATTAAAAATGTACCTAGAAATGAGTTGAGCTGTCAATATGTTAGTTTATCTGTCAGTCTGTTTATGTAAGCAGGTAACCACACATGAACGGTTATACCTTCCATCAATAGTTTCAACACAGCATATCCGTTAAACTTAAAATTAGAACTTGAAACGAGCATTTTCGTTTCCGGAATTATAAACTTAGTTAAAATTACCTTCTTCTTCCCTTAATGTACCCGACTCATCTGAAGCATTCTCACACAAATAATTTTTCTTTTACACATCATTCTACAATACCATAATACGTTTAGGTTTTCCTTGATCGAGGACCACCTAAAGATTACGTTTTTTCCAAGAAGGTACCATTCTGGACCTATTTGCTCTGATCTGAATGATTCAATCCACCATAGGAGGTCCATACGGACCATTCCACTCTATGGGACCTTGATTACTTCACCTTGGCCATGTTTCATATGCATGTGGTCCATCAAACGTTGAGATAGTGTTCAACAGCACAACGCTTATCTGAGCGCAAGGACTTGTAAACAAGTGAAGAAAGTCCTTGTCTGAGTGAAAGAGTATCAGTACATCAGGCTTCTTTAATAGTTAAATGAAAAAATTATCTTGAGAAATAGGATCTTCAGTAATTTTGAAACTCTGTGAAATTAATCTCTTTATATGAGTAGTACAACATAACCTTCTAATGAAGTGAGGTATACACCGAGACATTTCTTCTTCTTCTTCTTCTTCCAATACGAAGTGTACTCAAAAGTTGAGCGTTATACTTCATGTGGCAGTCAAGATAAAAGCCTCTCAGGGCAGTATGATACAGTTAAAAAGTTAAAATCTTTTGTCCTCATCCTAAGCTGAAGTGGGCAGGTGGTATGTTGCCCATTGCAGTCCTGTAGTCCTCAAAGGAACATGCTGATGTCATTGCTGATGGAAGTCTGTTCCAATCCCTGATGGTTTGCGGGAAGAAGGAGAACCGGTATACATCCTTTTTCGCTGTTGGGATGCGAAAGGTATGTTGTCCCCTTGTCCTGGTGTCTGTCTGGGTTAGGTATTGTTCTGCTGGAATGGCCACTAGATTGTGCTGGATCTTGAATAGCAACAGAAGGCGGATCTTTACTCTTCTGATCTGTAGTGGTTCCATCCCAGGGAGTTGACCATGTTGGTGACACTTCCTGCTTTCCTATCCCAGTAGTTCCTTGTAGCGAATCGTGCCGCTCTACGTTGGACTTTCTCTATCTGGTTGATCTGTCCGGTAGTGTGAGGGTCCCATATGGAGGCAGCATACTCCAGCGTTGGACGTACAATGGCTTCATAGGCTCTAACCCTTGCTGATGTTCTGCAACCTCGGAGATTTCGCTTCAGGAAGCCTAGAGTCCTATTGGCTTTCGCTGTGATGGCATCAATGTGCTTGTTCCACTTCATATTGCTGCTGATTGTAACTCCCAGGTACTTGCTCGAGTCCACTACTTCTAACTTATGGCTGTGTAGTCTGTAGTCTGCACTGATTTTTTCCGTTTTGATGAGACCTGTATGACCACGCACTTCTCCGGATGGAAGGACATCTGCCACTCTTCTTCCCACTTCTCAAGTGCTGTAAGGTCTTGCTGTAGCCTGTTGCTGTCCTCTGTGTTGTTGATCGGGCGGTACAGTAAACAATCATCTGCGAACAATCTGGTTTTTGACTTGGTGGCTTCTGGGAGGTCATTGATGAATGTGAGGAAGAGCAGCGGGCCAAGTACTGTTCCCTGTGATACTCCTGATAGGACATCTGCACTAGATGACGCATGGCCGTCTAGAAGAACTTGTTGTTGTCTGTTGTTCAGGAAGTCCTTAATCCATAGCAGAGTGTTGTCTCGTACACCATAGAACTGCAGCTTATGAAGCAATCTCTTATGTGGCACCTTGTCAAATGCTTTCGAGAAGCCTAGCAGAACAATGTCGACTTGGCCCCCTTGGTCTAAAGTGCGGGCAATACTGTCTATGGTGATGGCTAGCTGAGTTTCACAGGAACGCTTGGATCTGAAGCCGTGTTGACTGTTGCTGAGGATAGAGTGCTGGTCGAAGTGGTCCATTACCTGGCTGTGGATGATGTGTTCCAGTAATTTACAGGAGATGGAGGTCAGGGAGACTGGTCTGTAGTTGGAGGCCTGATGCTTATCACCTTTCTTGTACACTGGAACAATAGAAGCTGATCTCCAGTCGTCTGGGATGGTGCCTGAATCCAATGAGATCTGGAAGACTTTGGTCAATGCTGGAGCTATTTGGTCTGCATACTCATGTAGAAGCCTGACTTGGATTCCATCTGGTCCTGTTGCTTTGTGGGAGTCGATGTTCCTGAGTAACTTGAATTGTGGACTCCTGCTTGGCTGACTTGGATTGAAGGCATCGCTGGATAAGGACTTGCACCTTTGTTTGGCATCCATGTGATATTCTCCCTCGTGTATACGGAATGAAATTGTTGGTTGAGTATTTCCGCTTTGGATTCAGTATCACTGTACAGGAGTCCATCTGTCTTCCTCAGTGGGGCTACTCCTTGTGAGTCCTGACGTTTGCTCTTCAGGTATGACCAGAATCTCTTGCTGTTGTTCTTCATCTCTCCACATACTGTTTGGTCTATGATCTCATCGTGAGCTGACCTCATTTCCCTCTGTGCTGCTGCCTTTAGTTGTCGATATCGGGCCTGGTCCTTAGGGTTCTTTGTGTGCCGTGCTTTCCTTTTGTGTATATATGTCTCTGGTATACAGAGGGGTTTCAATGCAGTCCCATTACTAATGTATATTATTTCAGGGGCGGATCCAGAAGCTGAAATGAGGGGTTTAGTGGAGGCCCAAAGTGCTGAGATGGGGAGGATACGGGAGGGGGGAATGGGGCTATTTCACTGTACGTATCCGTTTTGTGTTTTACATATTGCAGCATTCTTTTATGAGTAAAGGCAGGAGAGATTCCGAATGCATGAGGGGGTATGACTTTGGTTTTATCCTAGGCCATAATGCAATTTTTCAGTAATTTTTTACAAATCCTGTTCTAAATATTTTGAAATCCACATTTGAATTCAATAAAGAAGTATACATACATTATATATATTTCATTATTTTCTCATTTAAGATAATAATCATGGTAAAACAAAAGATTAAAAAATAAGATTTTACTTAGAAATTGAAGATAAATCCCGAGGAGTGTACATCATAACAAATCACGAATCTGGATCATCTAAGCGTTTGTGAAAATTCGAATAAAATGATGCAATTTGATACATTTTCAGTCTTTTTTCAATACTGACACAGGATTTTTTTTTTCTGTCTGCTGAAGAACAAAGCCATACAATCATATCTATTTTGTCACTGTATTTCTTCATTACTAACTTTGATATGGTGCCGAAATTGCATATATTTCACATAGTTGTTTCCCTTAAAGTAAATTTACAAAATGTCAGAATAAATACGTATACATACTAATACTATACTGCATGTAGACGAGTTCTTAAATCTATCTTGATCTAGTATAATAGCAAGTAGGTGTTTGATGAAATATACACCTTTAAACTGAGTGTAAATATATGATGAAAAGACTCTGAAATGAATTTAATTTCATACGGTATTTATGAAACTCTTTGTGTATTTTATATCCCCCGCCGAGGCCGTATGAAATGATCCTATATTTCAGATATACAGGTACATGTATATCAAACTGAACTTATAACGAAATAGTAATTAGTACATGTGTATGTGTACATATGAATACTTTGTAATTGAACTGAGATAAGCATCGCGTTGTATTATATGGTCCTAAGAAACTTTCTTCACATTCATCCTCCCTGATCCACCTTCCACATTCCTCCTCCCTGATCCCCCTTTCACATTTATCCTCCCTGATCCCCCTTTCACATTCATCTTCCCTGATTCCCCTTTCACATTCATCCTCCCTGTTATACCTTTCACGTTCATCCTCAGTGGCGGATCCAGAATTTTTGAAAAGGGGGCGGGAGACATGTGTATTAGCCAAACTAATCCGTCATTTTTGGTGCCAAATCTGGATTTTTACATGTAAATATGTGGCGCAAAGGGGGTCAGGGCTCCCAGGCCCCCCTCTAAATCCGCCACTGATCCTCCCTGATCTACCTTTCACATTCATCCTCCCTGATCCACTTTTCACATTCATCCTTTCTGAACTACCTTTCACATTCATCCTCCCTGATCTATCTTTCACATTCATCCTTTCTGATCCACCATTCATATTCATCCTACCTGGTCCACCTTTCAGATTCATCTTCCCTAATCCACGTTTCACATTCATCCTCCCTGATCTACCTTTCACATTCATCCTCCCTGATCTACATTCATCCTCCTTGATATACCTTTCATAGTCATTCTCCCTGATGTACCTTTCCAAAATCATTTCAAACCTATTTTGTCTTTGTTGAAGATTAAGAGAGTTTCTTGAGAATAAAGGATCAAAGACTTCCATACTTTTTTTCATTATTAATTTTTATTCGGCCGAATAGGTATACATGTGTTTGTTTTCTTAATAGAAGACTTCGACAGGCTTTTGACTTCAGTCCTGAAAGATTTTTAGTATTGTTTTAGTATTGAACTATTGTAAAGAAGAAAATTTGAATTTAGATTGAATTTGGTTTTTCAATATTAATTAAGTACATTCCATTTTCTTTTAGCAAATGATTGATAAAGAAAATATCATTTTTCTATATATTCACCACTATGTTATTGATTCTTATTGTCCAATAAAATCCTCGAGCTCCTAAGGGAAGTATGTGTAAATCCGATAAAAAACATAAAACTCCTCAAATGACGATGCCAAGATGAATATCACATAACGCTAGTACTATTTATGTAATTTTCTCTTGAAAAAGGCCACGTGGCTGAAAATTTGGGAAGACTTTTATATTTCTTATAGATTTTTATATTCTTACTATGCTATGATAATTCGATATTCTTAATAATCTGTTTAGAACTTAACTTACGTTAAGAAGAAAGATAGGTCTGAATATTTGGATTTTCCTTCTTTTGGTTAAAGATTAAATATAATAAGGATGTAAATTTGAATAAATAAATAAATAAATAAATAAATAAATAGATAAATAAATAAATAAATAAATAAATAAATAAATAAATAAATAAATAAATAAATAAATAAATAAATAAATAAATAAATTGTAATTAAATAAATAAATAAATAACCTATCTTGTAAATCCATCCAATCCTGAGGATTTTCCCTTTTTCATTAAACGCAAAGAATTAGACATTTGAAATATGTTATATTTCCTTCAAGTTAAGATTTTTCTTCAGCAGTTGATTCTATGGTACTGTTTTACAGTTATACAGTTTGCACTTTCTCTGACTTTCATACAGAGATTCAGAAAAGACTTTTGTGTTTCCGTGATTTCTTTTAAATTAATCCCCCCTTTATCATATATTATTTCATTGTATATTTACCCCATATAATATTTTTCGAGGTTGCAAATGTGTTCTTGTTTTGGGGCTTTTTTTATTTTATTTTTTGTATTGGTTTTTTTTTTGGGGGGGGGGGTGTTTTTTGTTTTTTGTTTGTTTTTCTTTTTTATGTGCGAAGAATATGGTACTGTTTGCCTCTGATGGACAAGTTTTAGTACATATAGTTGATTATCTATTGTGTAAAATGGTTCAGAATTTTCAGAGTTTGTTTCTTATATAAGAACGAGGCTGTTGTGCATTGTTTTACTTATTTTTCGAACATATATCATATCATATATATACCGCTATTATCAAATTTCCAGTTCCCTCGTCCACGAGTTTAATTCAAAATTTTAAACTGATTTCAGTTGGAAAATGGTATGGCTTGATAAGCATAATCAGTATCAGTATTTATAATATACGGTTGTAAATTCTATGAAGAAAAAAAGTAATCAAGATGAGCTCTGCTTGTTGTGTGACCCATGCAAGGTAAAGCGTGAAGTATCAGGGTTCAACTCCCTAAATACATCAATTATATCCATTACATCCACAAGATTCAACATTTTGTTAATTCGCTTTCTGATTATGTTAATAAAGTTTAATGGCATGGGAATATAGAGGACAGACTTAAAGTCGCCTCCATATAGTTTTATCGTTTTCAATATCTGCAATACATGTATCGTAAAAAGATATAAGGGAAAAGAAGTAAGGATTGTCGTCGTAAGGACCATACACTGCAGACGTCGATTTAAACATTTTAAGACAAAAAGTATGGAATTACCAGATTCATCAGTTATTTGCTTGCATATTTCAAACTCAAATGTTTTCCTAACAAGAACAACAATAGATTTAAAATGTGTTTTAACTCCCACTCATTCTGCCTATGTTTTTCTTATGCAATTTTACAGCGAGTGAAATATCATATTTATTTCTACATCTATTGAAAAATATCGATTATTGTCGTATAATTCGACAATAATTCCCGACAATTAAGTCTTCATATGCTAAGAATAACCCTTGTCAATAATATTCTTAATCTTATTACATACCTGGGGTATGTCATATACCGGCCTGTCACATGAGTCAAGAAGTATTTTCGAAACTCCCCATGCTGAAACATATTAAATTTAACTACCCTGTGATTTTTGATTGATTGATTGATTTTTCACGTATATGGTGACGGCATCTGCCTGATGCATTGCATACAAATTTAGACCTTTGCAACGGACCCACCCGAAGCAGTGAGGGATCTTTTACGTGCCACGCCTATGTTAACACGGGACCTCGGTTTTTACTGTCTCATCCGAAAGAAAGAACACCGGTGTGCCCAGGGCGGGAGTCGAACCTGGGACCTCTCGATTATGAGTCGAGCATCTTATTCACAAGGCCATACCGGCTTGTGGTTTTGGATATCAAATTTTGAAATGTAAATAAACCACAAATTTTAATCCTAGTACACGAAATAACAATTCCCAAATTTACATTTTTCAGTAAAATAAAAACTTAATTGTATCATACACACCTACACCCCTACACACACAAACACATATCAAAGAAAATAAGCCAACAAAGAAATTTAAAAAGTGAAAACCTCGATGCCCCCGTGCGGCCTCAAAAACTAGACTTGCCGATAACATCAAAGTAGGATAAAGCAAGTCATGTACCACAAACGAGGGTTACATAAACGTCACTGGGAATAAACAAATTTACAGGAATATCGAACTCTTTAACTTTCAACAGTTGTAAAAAGCAAATAAACAACACAATATAATTTTCGTCCATAATTGCCAACCACCATATAAATGAAATCTTGGTGTGGCACAAAACAACAACAATAATAATAATCAATTATTGATTGATTGGAAATCCAAGATATTCCCAGTATATATCAGCACTCCTTTGAACAGCAAAGGCTTATAGTAATATAATATCTCGTTGTACGTAAATAAAATCATGTATATTGTATCTGTAACACCAGTATTATAGCCGGAGACATGGATACTTTCATCTATGTCTCTGATTATAGTGTAGCGCTTTACTTGCAAGATAGAGGGAGATAAAAGAACGCTAGCAACCGTTATCACCAAGATACGGATTGCTTACTTGAAACCAGAGACATATATACTTTATGTGTCTCTGTTTGAAACGCATCATATTCACTCTATTTCATGTAGACGATTTCAGCAAGTTAAGGTTAGTTATTACCTCGTGTTTCTGATTTTTCAGAGATTATCATAATAATTTACGTTCTGATTGTAGTCTTCTGTTTGCATTTACGGCGACAAAGCTACACGAAATACCTATTTTGCATTTATTTATTTTCATTTTCAACAAATAGTACAACAGTCATTAAATATTTAAAAACTCAACATGCACTTATAAATAATTTATACAAAAGACATTAAGGTACAGGGAAGCAATGGGATTACTTCATACTGTTAATTGTTATGTACAAAAATGAGTTAGATAATAAAATACATATCTTTGCAACATCGTTCACTTTTGTATTGAAATGTCTGAATCTTGTTTCCGTGAGACAATTAATTCGTACAAATGTCAAGTTTTCTGTATGTCAACAAGTATTGATATATTTCCAGCAAGCGCGATCTTTGCGTTTGACAAGCACCTTGTATATCCCACAAGAATTGTCTCGATTCTCAGGCTTTCCATTGTATGTAGCCTTGCTTTTGGCGTTTCAGTAAGTAGAAACTGACATCTATATACTTGGTCATATTTCATACATCCTTTGGAGACTGGTGTGGAGTAAGGTAGTGACCATATCCGGCTGAATGCGCATGCGTTACATATCCACCTGACTGTACATAGTCTACTGTCATTGGCACTGTTTCTTGACTGCAAAGAAAGGAACAAAATAAACTTAGCAAGGTAATACTGAAAACTTTTATTTTGCTAGATGTATTTATTATATGCATTCTATTTTAATGCAATAGGATACAGTTGATTGTGGATATAAGGCTTTATGTAAATTCTTTATAAATTTGTAAAATTAGAACTTATCTTAAAAACATTTAGTCGTTACCTGTTCAAAAATGTCTGCAATGGAGACACCCCAGGAGCTATAATCGTAGAGCAACCAACAGGAGCCACTCTCTGAGATTCCATACCAATGCTACCATCTTTTATTTCAGAGTAAATGTGAGCTTCTTGTGGCTGATTTTGTTGTTGATGCTGTTGTTGTTGGTATTGTTGTTGATGGTATTGTTGTTGTTGTTGGTACTGTTGCTGTTGATGCAGATGCTGTTGAGACCGAAGATACTGATTGTCATATCTAAATAGAGAAATAGATAAATTACAGTATAAAAAAAGTGATAACAATAACAGTTATGATATAATTATCATATAGTTCTTATGATCTTTTATTGATTGATGAATACGAAGAGAAGTAATAATGAATCACTTACCCGAGAGGATTTATATGCCCGCTGCAATCAGAACTTAAGCCCGTAAGAGTTGACCTTGTGTCTGGAAAATGAAATAGAATAATTAGGGAATCGAAATGACTATAACACCTATAGATGTGTACATAAAAGATCAATGTCCTTGTCCTGGAAAAAGGTTATCCAATATTACTACAGAAATATTAATGGAAATATTTGATGATTCCCCTCTACATTTTGTAGATTTATATTCATTTCAATTTTATTTTCGCGTCGTCTGTTTTTTTTTTTCTTTTCTTTTTTAATTCTTTTTATCTTCTAAACAATACCTGCTATATTAATGGCACATTGTTGTTGTAAATTGGCTTGAATTTTATCATTGCCGATTCCACCGCCGGAAGTGGCAGATAATGTAACACTTCCTCTCTGTGGTGCCGTCTTTGCTGGTTTCCTCTGTTCATTTTTATCCTTGCAACTAAACCTCCTGAAAAATAATATCAAGAAATTATGCAATGATATATAAAGTCTTGTTTGAAATCAATAATCTAATTTATATGCGTAATGTCTATTTCTCTTTTAAGCATCGTAAACCAAAGTTCCAATATACTGAAGGTGTCTCTTGTTATAATAAAATCCTTTCCTACTAACTTTGTTTGATTTTACTTGAGAGTAGTATATCAGGAGTCCTACCTTCTACAAATCACAAAAACCAACATGGAACATATAAAGAGAACAGCTCCTCCTAGGACCAGTCCAGCAACCAGGGCAGTCTTTGGACTCTCTGGACTGGGATAATAGCCTTCGGCTGATGGTGACGTTGTCTGAGGCATGGTCGAAGGTGGCCTCTCTATAAAGAACAATGATATAGAAAACTATAAGTATATGATAAATGTAAAGGTCGAGCATAGTTCATCCAAAAATATTTCACAATTGAATGTGTATAGTCAAGTTTGTATTCATTGATTCATTCATTACCGCATATCAGAGTTTAATTTTGTTTTTTGTTTTTTGTTTTGTTTTGTTTTGTTTTGTTTTTTACCAAGAAAATACAATATTTGAATATGTCGGTATGTACCATTATGCAATATCCTTTGTAAGCGTGACTACTACAACTTGATCTACACCTGGGTAAGCGTGACAAGTACTGCTGGATATATACCAGGGTAAGCGTGACAAGTACTGCTGGATATATACCTGGGTAAGCGTGCCAGTACTGCTGGATATATACCAGGGTAAGCGTGACAAGTACTGCTGGATATATACCTGGGTAAGCGTGACAAGTACTGCTGGATATATACCAGGGTAAGCGTGACAAGTACTGCTGGATATATACCAGGGTAAGCGTGACAAGTACTGCTGGATATATACCAGGGTAAGCGTGACAAGTACTGCTGGATATATACCAGGGTAAGCGTGACAAGTACTGCTGGATATATACCAGGGTAAGCGTGACAAGTACTGCTGGATATATACCAGGGTAAGCGTGACAAGTACTGCTGGATATATACCTGGGTAAGCGTGACAAGTACTGCTGGATATATACCAGGGTAAGCGTGACAAGTACTGCTGGATATATACCTGGGTAAGCGTGACAAGTACTGCTTGATATGTACCTGGGTAAGCGTGACAAGTACTGTTGGATATATACCTGGGTAAGCGTGACAAGTACTGCTTGATATGTATCTGGGTAAGCGTGACAAGTACTGCTTGACATATACCTGGGTAAGCGTGACAAGTACTGCTTGATATGTATCTGGGTAAGCGTGACAAGTACTGCTTGATATATGCCTGGGCAAATGTGACAATTACTACTTGATATATACCTGGGTAAGCGTGACAAGTACTACTAGATATATACCTGGGTAAGCGCATCCTCGGATATCTATGCTGAAGTCACCGTATATTTCCTCCTTGAACCATTGAGCTGTATTATACATGTCGTGAGGGGTACAGTCTATCCCAAAATCCTTCTCCACTTTATCCTCGAAACATTTGAATCCTGACTCAAATAGCCTAAAAATATCACACGATTTATAGAAAGAGAATGTATTAACAAAGAAGATAAAAAAAAATCGAAAAAGAAACGTAAGAATATGAATGCAGATATAA
Organism: Pteria penguin; assembly: GCA_035048485.1. Taxonomy (NCBI): domain Eukaryota; kingdom Metazoa; phylum Mollusca; class Bivalvia; order Pterioida; family Pteriidae; genus Pteria; species Pteria penguin. The sequence goes on from CM068583.1 coordinate 32,831,467, forward strand.
TTAAACCATAGGGACAGGGTACACCGTGTTTATTAATAACTGTAACCTATCATTATTATTTAACTTGTATCAGGGACGTATAAAAAATAGATATATAAGTCCCTGCTTGTATCAGGACGTGTGTTTTATAAATACGTTCCTGCTTGTATATCACAGTTTTATATTTATGTTGATATTCATTTATTGTATATATGTATATACTTTATATGTTCTCTACACTGATATATAATATACAGTTTATGAGAATAAAGATATTGTCATTGTGTATTTCCATGTATTTCTCTGACTAGACGTAATTGGATATTCCACTCCTTTAAGTTCTTGCTGTTAAACAATAGATCAAATATTCTCTTTCATATATCACATCGTAGATCTCGATTTCCTCTTTTCAAGTAAAAGATAATTTATTTTTACGTCTCTAATTGTTTAACTTACGTGCACATTTTACGCTTGTTTGCGCTTCTTCCATATATTTTTGCTTGATAAGCTTCTTGCATGAAATCTCCCAGACATCTATACAGGTAGCGGCTGACAAAGCTTCGGTCAACACAAGGTCCATCACCTGTGGGACATATCGTAGATATATAAATATTGTATACTGAAAATTTTCAAAAAATATCATTTGCAGTTCATTTATATTTGCTTTGTAAAGAAATGATAATATGGTAAATAAAATTTGTTCTTGTGTACCTGTATTGTATTACTGTCATGATTATGTGTGTTAAATAATATATTTGATATTTTTAATCAATCATTTAAGTGAGGAATTCAATATTTCTAAAACCGTACAATTTTTAAATATTTGGTATTATAGTGTTATTAACGTTTAAATACCAGGACAAAGATTTTTTAAATAACGTTTTTTAAAAAGACTGAAACACTTGTAATCATGACTATATTAATGTATTACTGTCATGATTATGTGTGTTAAATAATATATTTGCTATTTTTAATCAATCATTTAAGTGAGGAATTCAATATTTCTAAAACCGTACAATTTTTAAATATTTGGTATTATAGTGTTATTAACGTTTAAATACCAGGACAAAGATTTTTTAAATAACGTTTTTTAAAAAGACTGAAACACTTGTAATCATGACTATATTAATATAAAATGAAATTTAAAAAAATCATAAACACAGAAATACTATTTCTTACCTGAGTTTCCCATATCGCTAGATCCTTCAATATAATCACTAATATCTATTTCAGAATCCGGGTCGTACAATATTTTGATTTGGTCAATGTTTTCTACTGAGTTCAGTGAAAAGAATGTACTTTCCGACATTGAAAACTTCCAATATATACACCAAGTATCCGTGTCAAAATGTAATTGCTTCTCGTAATAAGAAGAGTAATTGTCTCAAGTGATAAGTGCCTTATGAAGCATAAACCACCCCGGGTATGTTTATATCCGTTACGCCTGATCGGTCAACCGTGTTAAGATATACGTGCCAGGAAATGACCCGTGAGAAATTGCTATCAAAACTTCAGATTTTAATCTGATTACGGTACTCAATTGTTTACGGAAAATTGTTTTTTATCAAAGTAGTTGATCGGTAGCTGTCATAATCCTTGGTTATTCAAACTTAGTACCTCCGGGCTTCTAGGATACTGAGAGATTAAACGCAATCACTAGAGTCAACAACGAAGTGTTAAGTTTTGACAATGAATAATGATACGGAAAATTCTTTGGAAATGTTGTTGATGTTTTAAACAAAAGAAAAAGACAAAATGAAGATACAAGACATGTAAATTGTTAATTATAATGATGTGAAAACTTACATAAGGCGGGGAATTTGTCGGTCATATTGTAGTCAGAATTAAAGGTATTTATTTTTCACGTCTGCATATGATAAAGAAATACAATCAATGAATGATAATAAGTTTACAATTATGTAAGATTATTCTAAGAATTAAAATCAATATGTTGAATGAATGAATGAATGAATGAATGGCGTTAATTAATTGCTTCAATTAGTTGTTTACAGCAATGTACTTCACAGAATAATTACGACAAACAGGGAGATAATTGAGGAATGGAACGATTAACTCAACGTGAGGTTAACTAGATGAACAGTATTACTCAGTAGGGGGCCTGCCTTCGTCCCGGGATAACAGAACAGTAAGCCCACAGCACAGCGGGAAAGCCATTCAGTTCATCCCGGTAACTAGTCTTACCATACAGGAAGTTTACGGCTTTCATACTCATTCAAAACAGTTAACAAGAAAACAGTGATGTTGATCATATTTGCTTCCCCATGAAAGCACCCCCGTGTCGATGTGTTACACAATTCTTCGAAGTATGTAAAACTGCTTTATTCTTTACTATTTCAAACAACTGATGCATAATTGCAAAAATAAAAAAAAAAAAAAAAAAATCACAAAAAGCAACATTTTGTTATATCAATATTGCATAAAATGTGTTAGTTATCATAAGAGTATATTTATTGTAAATATGTAAACAATTTTACTATATACAGTCGTGCTAAAGCTAACGTTTCAAGGGAAGGGGAGAGGGAGAGGAAATTGCAAGGAGCAATGTTGACAGCAACACACACACACACTAACACACACACACACACACGTGTGTGTGTGTCTGGTATTAGTAAGTACCGTTTGGTGCTAGTATATAACATATAAATATGTACAGCAATTTGTGGAAATATTATCCCAAACTCCTTACCTTCCTGTCACACAATCAAGTGAATGTGTAAATAATAGTTTATCAATTCTCTTCGTTTTTATACTCTCATGCAGATGAATGAACCAAATATGTCGATATTTCTTTATATTTCTATTTAGCTAGCCTTGACCGAAGACTCGATTGAGCTAAAATGTGTAGTGCATTGTCTGTCTTCCTGCCGTCTGTGCAGATTTTTTTTTTCAATTTTTCATACATGCATGATCCCTTCAAGGCCCAAATGCACCTTTTTCCGTCTAGCGCTTATTGTCCTAGAAAAGTGACCACAAAGAAGTATAAATTGGGATCACTGCTAAAAATAAACCTACTTCCTCTTCAGATTTACATTTCAGTAAAATACTTATTTACTTTACACCATCCTATGGCCTTCTCTAAATACAAATGAGGAGTATAATGATCTGCATGTGATATATTGTCAACTTGATAGACTGCCTTTCGTTGTCAATAGAAAATGGGCAATTTTCAGTACTGGCTCAAAGCAAGCGATGATTGTATTTTGTGGGCATGTTGTCATGTTTTAATTTTTGAATGTACTTAGATACAGAAATTAAAATATGTTTTAATTTTTGTATTTACCACCCAAATAAATACAAAACTTAAAACATGACAGTATTATCATGGGCGTTATCTTGGAAAGGACACTTGAATAGTGCATGTGTTTACGATAAAGTAGGAAATTTGGGGTTTTACTATGGATGGAATAGTGATGTTTCATCACCTGCAGCTTATCTCAGTAGTGTAGTAATTAATCGATCATTTCATTAACAATAAATTGAACGATATTATAAGCGATTTATTACATATTGTAGAATTTCAGCTTATAATTGAAACTGGTAGACACAAAAAGATTTTAAAGAAAAAAGAGGAGTTACTGGCTCAGTTATGTGACAGAAGTCACCATGGAGCTATACAATACATGAATATCAATAATATACTAGCTCATATAACACATTATAAGAATATTTGATTGTAGTGTAATTACGATACCGACTAAGGAACAAAAGAATATGCGCATGTCTGTTCTGTATGCAACAGTAATGAAATCGAAGAGTAATTGCACATGGTTTTTAAATGCTCTCTCAGAATTTACGTATTACATCAGATGCCATTATTTTAGAGCACTAAATGGTTTCAAATTGGTACGACTTATAAGCGTGGAAAAACAAGCTGTGTTTATGAAACACTAATGCCTCCTTCGTGAAGGTCATTTTCAAAACCAAGAGGTCATCGACCTTGGTGTCTTTTAAAATGGCTTCATTAGTTGAGTACGCATGTCAAATATGAAGTCTCTATCCCTCACCGTTCAAAAGTTTTAGCCCCGAGTCCAAAAAGTTATTTTTAGCGTGGAAGGTCATTGTCAAGGTCAAAAGGTCATTGACCTTAGTGTCATTTTAAAGGGCTTCGTTAGTTGAGTACGCATGTCAAATATGAAGTCTCTATCCCTCACGGTTCAAAAGTTAGAGCGAAGGTAAAAGTTGACAACAGACAAACACACAGTACAAAAGCAATATGCCCCCGATCTATCGATCCGGGGGGGGGGGGGGGGGGGGGGGGGGGGGGCCAAAAGAAAAAAAAAAAAAAAAAAACCAAACGATAAAGGGAAATTTTTTATAGCTAGTAAGTTAATAGTTGGAAACATTTGACTGATAGGTGATGTGCAGGTGTACATGTATATATGTCTCTTGTAAAAGACATATGTAAGATTGTTCTTTTCAAAAACAACAACAACAACAAAAATAAAATAGATAAATAAAAGACCCCCCCCCCCAAAAAAAAAAACCTCACAAACAAACAAACAAAAATCCAACAAAAAACGATGATCTTATATTGGATATATATCATCTTCATGGCTTGCAATATCAAGTTTAAGAGAGAGACTAGTAAGTGATAGTATTCGATCTCACCGACAGTTACGGTAAGCTATTTAAACACTCCTCAGAATCCGGGCATAATTACGTTATATTTGGTTTAAATCGTCCTTGTGACATGTATCAAGTCTGTGCACAAGAGGAGATCTTTTCTTCAATGTTTGGCCTTGCCCCAAGGGCCAATATTTTTGACGTCTGAGATTTTACATGGAAATGCCTTTTAAAACCAACGAGATGTTGTTTTTGAATAAAAACAGATTCCCCATCCCTTTCCCGCTCTCTGACTCTGGGGTCAAGGTGATGTAAAACCTTGGCTTTGGGTTATAAATATGAAAATGATAGGCTGTACTACGGTGTGAAAGATATGGTCCGGACACAGTTTTATCATAGAAGTTCAAAGTGACCTTGGGTCAAGATGTTGTGAAACCTTTGGGTCATGATCGACAACTTACTGAAAATTTAAAGTGATAGGATGTACGGTATGAAAGATATAGCTCAGACACGATTAGTGACAGATGGACAGACAGGCAAACGGACGGCCGACGATGGCAAACCAATATGTCTCCTCCGGTTGGGCGGGGGGGGGGGGGGTGTTATAATTTCACGAGAAGTACATTTCAAAATGTCTTTTTATTTTACACACAGTATATTAATCACATGTAGTTAGAAGTTTGTCCTCAAGATAACTATTCTGTATGATTTTCTCCTGGTCCATGTGTCATGTTCTAATTTTTGAATTTATACTTGGGGGTGGGGGTGGGGTGGGGTTAAATACAAAAATTAGAACATGTTCTAATTTTTGTATTTACCACCCCAAGTAAAATAAAAAAAAAATAGAACATGACACATGCTTTGCGTAGGTTTTGAAAGTAATGTATGCTAACAGTATGTATTAACGTATGAATAAGATTATCATCTTGAAGTTCTCGATCTCAAATAATTACTAAAGGTAAACTGAATCAATATGCAGTCTTTGGTTTTGTCTTTGACTTTCAAAATTAGATGGTCAATCGTATATCTACTGTTACCGAATATCTTCGGGGACATAGTAGGTGTAGAGATGCACGTAATGTGAAGTAACAATTTCTTAATACTTCTATTTATTTCTCTTATGGGTTTCCGTAGAAACGATCTAGACACATCTATACTATTGGCATGGCGTGTTTTTTCTAATTTAGATGGTATTGATGATGATTTACGCTCTTGCATCCACAACGTCGGAGGCATTAATTGTGGTTTTAATGTCTCTCTTTGATTTGTAGGAGAGAATTCCGTAAAGCTGTTGCAATATAAATTAAAACCAGTTTCAAGGTGAAAATACTCAAGGGATTAAGCCTGACATAGTGTAAATAAAACAATAAACTAAGCGAATGAAATGTTCGGTAAGGGAAGTATATTTAATATTAGTTCTGTATGTTGTACGTTATTTATAACGTCCGTCATATAGCGGCCGTAGAACCTCTGTTGAATTCATTCCAGATAGGATAAGTTGTATACATACTTTTCTTATATCACTTAAAATCGGTCTCTATCCTCCTGAACATTTCACAAAACAAAACTTCAAATAAAAATTCATTTTATCGTCTATATTACATAAACTCGAAGTTCTTTCCCGAACCCTACCACATGACATTTGGACTACTGTCAAGTAGTTACTCCATTAATACGAAGCTCTTTCCCGAACCCTACCACATGACATTAGGACTACTGTCAAGTAGTAACTCCATCAATACGAAGTTCTTTCCCGAACCCTACCACATGACATTAGGACTGCTGTCAAGTAGTTACTTCATTAATACGAAGTTCTTTCCCGAACCCTACCACATGACATTAGGACTACTGTCAAGTAGTTACTCCATTAATAAGAAGTTCTTTCCCGAACCCTACCACATGACATAAGGACTGCTGTCAAGTAGTTACTCCATTAATACGAAGTTCTTTCCCGAACCCTACCACATGACATTAGGACTGCTGTCAAGTAGTAACTCCATTAATACGAAGCTCTTTCCCGAACCCTACCACATGACATAAGGACTGCTGTCAAGTAGTTACTCCATTAATACGAAGTTCTTTCCCGAACCCTACCACATGACATTAGGACTGCTGTCAAGTAGTAACTCCATTAATACGAAGCTCTTTCCCTAACCCTACCACATGACATAAGGACTGCTGTCAAGTAGTTACTCCATTAATACGAAGTTCTTTCCCGAACCCTACCACATGACATTAGGACTACTGTCAAGTACTTACTCCATTAATACGAAGCTCTTTCCCGAACCCTACCACATGACATTAGGACTGCTGTCAAGTAGTAACTCCATTAATACGAAGCTCTTTCCCGAACCCTACCACATGACATAAGGACTGCTGTCAAGTAGTTACTCCATTAATACGAAGTTCTTTCCCGAACCCTACCACATGACATTAGGACTACTGTCAAGTAGTTACTCCATTAATACGAAGCTCTTTCCCAAACCCTACCACATGACATTAGGACTACTGTTAAGTAGTTACTCCATTAATACGAAGTTCTTTCCCGAACCCTACCACATGACATTAGGACTGCTGTCAAGTAGTAACTCCATTAATACGAAGCTATTTCCCGAACCCTACCACATGACATAAGGACTGCTGTCAAGTAGTTACTCCATTAATAAGAAGTTCTTTCCCGAACCCTACCACATGACATTAGGACTACTGTCAAGTAGTTACTCCATTAATACGAAGCTCTTTCCCGAATCCTACCACATGACATTAGGACTGCTGTCAAGTAGTTACTCCATTAATACGAAGTTCTTTCCCGAACCCTACCACATGACATTAGGACTGCTGTCAAGTAGTTACTCCATTAATACGAAGTTCTTTCCCGAACCCTACCACATGACATTAGGACTGCTGTCAAGTAGTTACTCCATTAATACGAAGTTCTTTCCCGAACCCTACCACATGACATTAGGACTGCTGTCAAGTAGTAACTCCATTAATACGAAGCTCTTTCCCTAACCCTACCACATGACATTAGGACTGCTGTCAAGTAGTTACTCCATTAATACGAAGTTCTTTCCCGAACCCTACCACATGACATTAGGACTACTGTCAAGTACTTACTCCATTAATACGAAGCTCTTTCCCGAACCCTACCACATGACATTAGGACTGCTGTCAAGTAGTAACTCCATTAATACGAAGCTCTTTCCCGAACCCTACCACATGACATAAGGACTGCTGTCAAGTAGTTACTCCATTAATACGAAGTTCTTTCCCGAACCCTACCACATGACATTAGGACTACTGTCAAGTAGTTACTCCATTAATACGAAGCTCTTTCCCAAACCCTACCACATGACATTAGGACTACTGTTAAGTAGTTACTCCATTAATACGAAGCTCTTTCCCAAACCCTACCACATGACATTAGGACTACTGTCAAGTAGTTACTCCATTAATACGAAGTTCTTTCCCGAACCCTACCACATGACATTAGGACTACTGTCAAGTAGTTACTCCATTAATACGAAGTTCTTTCCCGAACCCTACCACATGACATTAGGACTACTGTCAAGTAGTTACTCCATTAATACGAAGCTCTTTCCCGAATCCTACCACATGACATTAGGACTGCTGTCAACTAGTTACTCCATTAATACGAAGTTCTTTCCCGAACCTTACCACATGACATTAGGACTACTGTCAAGTAGTTACTCCATTAATACGAAGCTCTTTCCCGAATCCTACCACATGACATTAGGACTGCTGTCAAGTAGTTACTCCATTAATACGAAGTTCTTTCCCGAACCCTACCACATGACATTAGGACTACTGTCATGTAGTTACTCCAGTAATACGCTCGAATGGATGCTCCCTCCTTCCTTCCGGAAAAAATAGTTATATAGTGCTTTTCATTGGAGATATGGTTAGCAGTGTTCTCCCCTCACATGATAGAATATCCTCGCGGGAAATCTACTATTTAGCCATTCCCCTCCCCTGCTATGGAATTTTGGAGTAATTGTTCATATTTAAAGAGACATAGATACTTTCTCTGTCTCTGATATTTATATTGTTATACAAATCTTTATATTAACTCGATATTAATGTGTGTTTGTTTCTTTGTTCGCTTTATTATTTCTGTTTATTTGTTTGGGGTTTTTTTTGTAACATTTAATCTTGCTTCCTCTGTTCCTATGAAGGGATATAATTGAAAACTGAGGATACCTTGGGCGATCCAATTTTGAATTGGGGTGGGGGCGTATTATTGGCGAAGGTCTCAGCAGGTCCAGGGGGCAATTGCGGAGTCCTGGGAAGGGCGAATCCCCGATAACTGGAAGCTCATGCATTTGCACATTTTAAGGACTATTTCTCATGAATGCAAATAGAGGTAATTTAGGTAAATTTGCTTTGTGACCCGACAATCTTTCTCTGTCTTAGATTTAATGTACTAGGTTAAATGTAAGAGTACAATCACGATGCATTGCTCGAGAATAGTATAATGAGTTATACGTGTTTCTGTATGGAGTATATCCAGAGATATAGATTACATTCATGACTGTAGAATTAATAATTGAAATAAATTTGGAAACGTTAGGCCGAATCAAATAATACATGTATCTCTTGATAAACTTTGTTCTTTGATTATTGTAAAGTGGACAACTTAAATTGAAATGATATTCGTCTTGAGATTCGCATAAATTACATAAAATACACACTCTATCAGATTAAATCTGTCGATTGTATCTACCTTTCTCTGTGTTCAGATCACGTCCATTTATTCGAAATTTTGTTATCAGCTGTTCACTGCCGTTGTTTATAGGTTTTAACAAGTAATTTTGTATACAAAAATGTACAACCAGATATGATGGTATATGAAACCTTTGGAGCTATTTGAGATATCCGATGAGAAATTTTGCACAGTCGAATGAGTCTTTGTTTAATGATGGTATACATTCCTTTATGATAGTCAGCATGGAGTATATAACCTATACCTAACCCATCCAGTATATTACTTACAGACTTTATCCAGCTGTTATCTACGTTCAATCCTTCGTTACAACATGCTCTTACTATACAGTTGTCAGTACTTTTGAACTTTAACCAGTATCTTATGATTCGAAGTTTCCTATACTCTCTCATTGGGAGTCGACCTAACTCAAAATAGATTATGCTACATGTATTACAAATAGACGTTCGAACTCCTAATACTGATTTACAAAACTTTTTAATGTAATTTCTCTACGTCTTGGGCTTTATGTAAACCCCAAACCTCTGTACCATAATTAAGCATACTGGCTACATAAGTATCGAATAATGAGCATTTGGTTTTTAATATTAAAAGAAAATTTTCCTACTGTCCGCGCCACTCACTTTGTAAACCGAAAAATCTGGATTTTCACTTATTTATCGTTAAAATAGTTTTACAAAATTAATATCAGTCGGCAGATCTTGTTTAGTCGTAACTTTTGGTGTATGTTATATGTTTCTACGAAGAAGCATTCGTATTTTATAGGGAAAATCATTTTAGATTGGGCGTTTTCTATGTTAATTTTGACGTGACGTCGCCGATGTTTAACACTGAGTCTATGGAAAACTTGGCGACGTCACGTCAAAATTTAACATGGAAATCGCCCTATCTAAAATTGATTTTTTTTCCTATAAAATATGAACGCTTCTTTATACAAACATATGGCATACACCAAAAGTTACGATTAAACAAGATCTATCGAATGGTTTTACTTTTTTGAAATTATTCTGAAGATGAATAACTCAAAATCCAGATTTTCGAGTTTCCAGAGTGAGTGGCGCGGACAGTAAATTTGTTAGCCAATGAAAAATATGCTTTTCTTCCCTGATCTGCGATGTGTTTCTCAGTCACTGCAAACTTCTCGTTGTAATTGCAAATCATACCCAAATAACAGAATTTGTCCACTATTTGCAGTTCATTACCATTATAAATCCATTTAACCGCACCTCGTAATTTCCCGCCATTTCCAAATACACTGATTTTGGTTTTGATTGATTGATTGATTTTTGTTTTACGTCACACCACGAATATTTCACGTATATGGTGACGGCATCTGCCTGATGCGGGGCATACAAATTTTGACCTTTGCAACGGACCCACCCGAAGCAGTGAGGGATCTTTAACGTGCCATGCATACCACGACACGGGGCCTCGGTTTTTACTGTCTCATCCGAAAGACATGACACCGGCATGACCAGAGCGGGACTCGAACCCCGGCCTCCCGATCAGGAGTGCGACGCGATACCACTAGGCCACGCCGGCTTGATTTTGGTTTTGTCACTTATCTCCATGCCTTATTATACTTATGTAGCTCATTGAACACTTCTTGTAAACTCTGTGGCGTTCAATGTAACATATACATCAAAACACAGGACAAAGCTTGCTTGAACCCGGGATCGATTTTCGTATGTATATGAAAGTATGTACATATGAAAATCGATCCCGGGTTCAATCGAGCTTTGTCCCTGTGTATCAAGAGAAACAAGCATATCATTCGAATTGCGGAACCAGCAAAAACATGTTATAACACTGAAAGCATAATGGTCAGACTGAAAATCGACCCTGGGTCAGACTTGGCATTGAAACATCTTTTAAAAAATAGAACTCTTTGAGAAATAAAGTGACAACAATCACAATATTTTGTTTTTCTCTTTCGGAAGTTGCTATAGAGTGAGTAGGGGTATTTCAAGATGGCACAGTTCTATACAATTGTCATGTTTCAGTTTTTAATTTGTAGATGATAAACACAATTTTGGTTTCTTTATTGCTTCGGGTGTATGTGTGCGTGTATGTATGTGTGTGTATGTATGTGTGTGTGTTTTCGGTTTAATAATTAAATAATGAAAATAAAATAAATAAAAACAGGGGAAAACCTCAGAAAAAGTAAAAACAAGTAGGGACAAGGATGATAGAGGAAATAAGGTTTACATTGGGAGTTTTATATACCACTGAAATGCAATAAAGTAGAAACTCAATTAATTCAATACCGGTGTATCATGTGTCCTCGTCGATAGCTTGTGAGTACGTATGTGACCAACTTTTGATTTTTCCATTCGTGTATTACAGTACTTTTTAGCCATAGAAGAATATATTTCGACACTATTATTATGTCTCCTGGCCTTATTACTTTATTACAAAGACCAAGTTTTTAAATTTAAGTAGAAGTCTTAGAACAACCGCAGACAATTTTAGGAACTGCTTTTCTCAGAAATATTCATAACTCTGATAACGAGGATTTGTCTACAAACAACGTGCATTGGAGAGGTATCGTGTCTTTCAGGGAGTGAACTTGATGGCATGGAGATGCGTGTTTGCTTTAATATAATGTAAGATCGTTACATAAAAGATAGTTTTCGAATGCATAAAATTTAACTGGAGTTACTGCCCTTTTCCGCAATATTGGAGGTAGATGACTGAATATTTGTGCATAAATCAGAGACATATATACATATGTATGTATATATGTCTCTGCATAAATCGACCAATCTTTGTAAGGAATTTCTCTAAACTAAGAATGCTTCTTGAATTTTTGCAATTGTTATGCAATAATTAAACTATTGAACAATGTCAAAATGTTTTTAGTGGAGCCTCACCTCCAAGATGGCGGAAAATGATGTAACTCCAATTAAATTTCATGAATTTGAAAACTATCTATTATTTACCACTCTAATTGATATTTGCATTATAGAGCTTTAAAGAGATATCAAGGAATTATAGATGAAATCAATGAGTCTATGGAAGGAGAGAAGAAATGAATGTTTTAAGGACAAAGAATCAAACAAAACAAAGACAAAGCCTCTAGATAACAAACAATGTACTCCAAGGATCATACAATAAAGATTTCTCTCAACAACATGCAACAGTTTAAAATAAGTCGAATATGTGAAAAGTATACGAAAGACGGAAAGAGTGTCTGGCGACTAATGACAAACAACGAACAATTCGTCGTCACATGCAATAGCTCAATCGAGCCTTTGGCCCAGGTTAGCTAAAGCAGTCGTAATTAAAGTCAAGTATTTAATACATGTTTCCTCAGTATCTTTGATTCAGCACCCTAGCCGTGTACTGGAAAGATCTTCTCTGTGTTAAAATCTGGAGCAAGTACACCCAATGCACCCAAATAATTTGAGAATTAAATATATTTACAGATTTTTGTTAATGATAAAAAATTTAGCTTGAGACACAAAAGGGCGAATGATCCGACCAGTTAATGCTCTTATATATAATTTGTGATTCGCCACGCACTGCATACTATATACAAAAATATATAGGTTGATAATCAGATGTTCCTGACATTCATATATCATACCTCTGTCTACAATTAAATTAACTTTCCCTCGGAGAAGGTGAAGAAAACAATGAAAGCCCCGGGGATCCTTAATCCATCAGCATTCTTTCTGACGGGGGTTGCAAAATGGAAGCCTCTGGACTATACACTACATCAACACAGTGTCAGTCCAAACGGAGATGGCATCCTCGAGGTTTATCCATGTCAGAAAATGTTTCCCCAAGGATAAATCACGTCAGGACATTCCGTAAAGAACGTTATCACCGTCTCTTTTGCTCGAAAAGGAAACAAGACTAATTGGGATTGTAAAGATTTTACGTGAAATGTTCCTGGTTGTCCTCGGGATACATAATTTTCTTTACAGAGGTCGTGGCATGAAAAAAAGTCTTTGTATTCTATGTGTTATACAAATGATATTTCATACAATGTTAGTGAGGCCCATCGCAAATGACTAAGTTCAAATTAATCAAAATGCCTTGTTTGCAATTTTCGCATCAATAATTTATCGGGAAATATTTTTAACATGTAAATCAAAATCATATCATTAGAATATTCATTTTGATATCTTCTCATTTCTTAAATTTCATCTCATTTGGAGTAGAAATAAAGAAATTAGGGCAATTTGAAAATAGCTAAAATTATTAAAATATCTAACGATACCGCGGCGGTACAGCGAGATGTTTATTTTGCCTTATAATTGACGGCGCGCTTAGAATCAATGAGCATAAAAGCGATATGTTCACTGGCGTTGTTCGGGGTCACGAATGTATCAAATCCAGTGAAGTGAGGTTTTTCAGGTAGATACGTCCATTACCTGTAAACAGCTGATCGCCGAAGCGAAAACGATGTACGATGCGGGCACACATAAGTTTTTTAAATATATAATTTTCACTTTTTAATTTATTTCTACCGGCCCATAATATGCGATAAGTATGTTTCCCCCGATTCATTTGATACCATTTTATGAAAATATACCTAGAAATGACTACAAACATTTAAAAATAAAAAGATAGCGTCTTCCTCTTTGCCAAAACAACGGTCCGCCATATTGTTTCACGAGTCATTTGATTACATCGATATACATATTAAACAATCGTACATTATAAAGTTCTCAAATAAGAGAACATATAATGAAAGCAATGTCTATAGAAGTAATTATGATTATCCTGTTTGTGAAAAAAGTTACCCCGTAGCTATTATTTACAAAGTTTCTCAAAAGTTTCATTTCATCATTCATGATGTAATTTGAAGAACGGCGTAGGCGCGTGGGTTAATACTTACCGTGAACGATTTTTACATTCGAATTGATAATTATTGGTATTTACATTAATTAAATATTTGACGATTTCATATAGTTTATTGAAATTTTGTAGCTCTATTAATACGATTTTACACGAGTTTCCTCTGACTCGGGGCGACCTCCACGTATTGTCGTATAGAATTATGTACAGAAATACACATTTCAATGTAATAAATACCAAGACATATATTGTGCGATAAAATAAGACATCATTTCATCATTTAGTTTACATTGACCCCACTGTTTACAACTTCAGACTTACATTTTAATTGCAGATAAGTCTAGACCTCTGCGAAAGGAAGGTGGGGGCGGGGGGATAATTTATTCATATTTAAGGAAGATATTTTTTGTTAAAGGAAAAATGACGAGACTCAGCGCCTATTTTGATTCAAATGATTTGGTTTTAATCCTCTTTAATTAATTTTGGTATTCATATCAGTGGCGAATCCAGAATTTCCGAAATGGGAGGAGGGGGGGGGGGGAGGCGCACAAGTGAAAGTCCAATATAAACCAAAATACTCTGCCAATTTAGGGGCGAAATCTGAAGATTTGCTCATAATTGTGGCAAAAAGGGGGAGCGATCCCTATAAATCCGCCACTGTAGATATTAAAATGAGAGAACAAGTATATAACAATGAGAGAACAACTTGTGTTAAGGTATTACGAAACGCCAATCGTCGCGTGACCTAAGACTCACGAAAAAAAAAAAAAAAAAGAAGTAAAGGTTTTAAATTTGTATTTTTTTATTTAGATAACTGTGTATTGAAGACTTTATAGAAAATAATTCTAATTTTAATATTCCCGATATACCTGTAATTGGCACTCGAAAAAGTGTGTTTTTCAGTACAGCTCGCACGAAAACACCAGCGACAGCGTTGACTCTTCGTCATGTCCAATCAGATGGCCAGTACCAAGACGAATTCTATAATATCTTTCATAGTTGACTTCCTAATCAAGTTGCAATATTTTCAATATATCGAGAGTATATCGAGGTAACGCCGTCTAGGGCGATCACCTGTCACCTCTGCGGCTAATTTATTACGTAATATCACCTCAACTGGCTGTTTGACCTAGCAAATATCAACCTTCATTTCGTACATTTCAACAGCTTTCAAGATATTAATTAGCGATCTTAATAAACTGGGTATTCATATTAATGAAAGACAAGGACTAGTTATCAGGTTTCCCGTTAATTGTGAAGGATGATCATGAAGGAAAAATAAAGAACAGGCATTGAAATCAACCAAACTTTACGACAATTTGTATTCATGAAGAGTTTATATTTGAGATTTTAACACTTTTAATAAAAGTCTTTGTGTTTTTAAAATAATGAATATAATACATATAGTAGATTAATATAAAACATTAAGCTATACTATGATAAATTAAAAGGTATGTGATATTTTTCACATTTTTTAAAAGAGTTATCCGCCCCTGATTTAGGTAAAAATGTTTTTGCTTATACAGAGCTTATTTTTTGTCATACAATCTAAATTCCTTCAAATATCCTCATAAGTAACCATTTTAAATAAGTTTTTACATTATTATGAATCCTTGTAGAAGTTTTTAGAAAAATGACCTTGGACATTTGGACTTCGTCATTATCATCAAAGTGAAAAACCATTCTTCCTCAAGTTTAAGAGATTATATTTGAGATAATAAGACTTACAACCAATGTTTTTATCTTTTTCCGTAATACCTGTAGTACATAGAGTAGATTAATATAAATAAATCACAAATTTTATGCATAGCTGATTAAGTTATACGCTCATAAAATTGCGAGGTTGTGCATTTTCATTTGCTTAAAAAATGTGTAAAAATGCAATATTGTCCATTTTCAAATCCTCATATCTTGTAAAGTACTCGAGATAAACCCGTGAAATTTTCAGAGTTTGTTGACTATAAAACATGCTTTGTAACTTATTTATTCTCTGGTATATTGTGATACAAATAAATTATTTAAAGGTATCTAAAAAGTGTATCTCATGTGTTTTTAAGGAAAGAGTTTGGGCCTCCCTAACAATGTCGAATATTTGCAAATAACAATAATGCTGCAACATTCCTATTCAAACGTGAATATTTTGGTAATTAAAAAGAAGAATAGTGCAAAAAGGATAAGAGAAGAGGAAGAGGTTTATTAAATTCTGTCTGTTTGTTTTTTGTTTGTTTGCTTTTTTGTTTTTGTTTTTGTTTTTTTAGGGGGGGGGTGTTTGTTGGGTTTTTTTGTTTTTTGTTTTTATGTCTGCGACAACTACAACGAATTTACTGGGGGGGGGGGGGGTTAAAAATTGGGACATGACACGTGGATAGTGAACAGATGTTAGTAATTTTAGTTTTACATTTCGAAATCAATCAAATTCATGTAGTATTCCGAAAAGACATAATGATTCTTTTGGGGTTTTTTTTTGTTTCGGCGCTTCTTCGATTATTATAACTATGCCCGAGTCAGAGCATGTGTGATTATTGTTCTTTTTGTCCACTGTGAAGTAGAAAGTGGATATTGTAACGTATCTGTTTTAGTCCACGTAATTTTGAGTGTTTGTGTGTATAAACAGAGACATATATACACATGTGTATATATGTCTCTGGTATAAATGACTCGGGATGCATCTGTGTGCTTCCATCTTATTGATATGTATAGATTTGATTTAGTTATTTCATTCACAATTAACTTTTAACAATATTTACACGTACAAGTACAATATTCCATTTGCATTTTTACACATTGCTGTAATTTGTATGAATAGTATGTTCAATGTCTCACTGAGACAAGAAAAAGTATCATGCTATCCTATATGACTGTCATGATCATATCAACATCCTGAAAACATTTTAAAAGATGATATTTTCTCTCTTCTTAATAAGATTCAATTATGATGATAGTTATTCATTACCATGTTTACAATTTTTGCATATTAAGAAATATCAATATGAAGATGTGAACTGAATATTAATGTGTTCACTTTAATTTTTTTTTGTTTTAGTTCACTCTGATCAAAGTTTGATGTAAACAGTTTTCATAGCGTGCAGTCTGTCGTTCCTCTAACAGTATACATTTTATATTGTCGTCTACATTATTCAGAAGCGCTGAAGGGAGTTTGATATAAATTGGTAGAGATGAAGACGGTACCGTCCTTTAACAGACTACTTTTTCAGAAAGGCTAAATTGGTCGAAAACCATAATGCAGAAGAGGGATATAGAGAGCTGTCTTAAGAATTCTTTTAATTTCCTTCCGAAATAAAACTTTTGACGGTTTTTACCACCAGACAACGCATTTATTTTTCACATTTCAAGTAATCTCTTGGATTTCCCATCTTCGTTTGATTATAATGTACTAATTTTGCGTATTTCATCTAATTTTAAGAAATAAATACATGTATCACTGTAGCGCATTGGAATACATTATTATTACTTTTTTAATTTCAATTTTTCAAGGCAATGGATATAAGCCGAATCGAACTTCTTGTTTCTTCTCGAGTTAGAACTCGAGAAGGGTTTTACTTCTCCTGAGCTGCAACTCAAATGGGCTTTTCCGGTCAAATTTTGTCCAGTGTTGATTTTTAAAAACAGTATTTATTGTTGAAAATACATGAAATAATATAATATAATGAATTAAACAATATCCATGCTGTTGGATCGAGCAACAAGATAATTATCTCATGTTAAGCTCTTTCCTGGAGCTGAAATAATGTTACAAATATCTATGATATGACCAACATGGACATACAAATGTATATACAGTCCATGATAAATATAGAGGAAAGAATATCAGCAAATTGTAAAATGTATGAATAATTTTATTTGTATTGTATTTGTCATACCAGATAAACACAGACACTTATTTGAGTATAATAACTGTTCATTTAATGAGAAGCAGGTCAAGATTATATGACGCGCAAAGGAGTTAGAAATAATATGGAACATAGTGGGAGGGAGAAGTGTCTTGCTTATTCAAAATGCTTTGAAAGCCTATTATAATCTTATGCTGCAAAGGAAATGTCCCTGTTGACACTGTCATCATACATACGGCAATCTTTGAATAACATGTCAGCCTGACATATTCGTTGCTTCTCTGGTTATCTATTTCATTTGCATCATGGTAGCAGTAATTCATCAAATGATGATGTGCTGTTTCGGGTAAATTTACAACAGGTACAATTTTCATCATCAGACAAATAATTATTAAGAATTTCCGAATTCAGAAAGCTGCAACCTAAACGCAACCGCTCATGCATGATCTGATATGTTCTGTCACCAAAATGATACAAATTAGCGGTAGTATTTTTGTCCGTGTCCAAAAGCCTCTTAAACTCATAAAGAAATTTTGATAATTTGGCACTTTCTGGCAGTAAATTCCATTTAGAAGATGTTTGAAGTAAACACGAATTTTGAAAATTGTTCGTCTATGCTTTTGGCACTAGAATTTTGTGATTTCTCAGATTAGCTGGTTGATGTGGTGAACGCTTGGTGGTTTCCTCTAGTATACTTGCACTTTGAAATTTTAGCAAGATCTTGTAGTGCCAGGTAATAATATTGCTTCTACAGTTTGATATTGTTTTTCATACATATAACAAGTATTCAAAACAATGTCACTATATTCCAAATATTGATTGATCATTAATAATTTTTGAATTATTCATTGATAAAGGGGAATAGCTAGAGGAGACATTCCTACCGGAAATAATCAGTTCTTTAGTCTTTTTAGGACTGATGAGCCAGGTTTGTGAACAAATGTGAATTTTGTCCAGGTCAGCGCGCAGCATGTTAGCTGCCAGGCCGGGTCATCGACTATGACAAAAGGAGAAGTATTATAAGCAAACATCAGAACCAATTTTATTGACGATATCATTCAAATATATAATGAAATAAAAGAGGATCAAGTATGGAGCCGTGAGGGCCACCAGTTATATTATTTAGTTGTTTCTTCCCTTTAAGACAATTTTCTGAGTCCCAGTGATGCCTGTCTATTTCAACTTAAATATAAGACCCCTGTTCCACACCTTGTCAAAGGCCTTGTTGATGCCATAAAATAAATCGCGAACGTATTTACCATCACCAAGGGCCTTGTACATGTAGAAAGTATGAAACCGGTCGTCTATCTGGTACACGGCAGAATGTGCGGGAGTAAAACCAGACTGGAATGAAGAAAGTATTATTATTATTTGTCTGACGTTCGTCCATTTGTTCGTCTTGTCAATAAGTGGCCTAAATAATGGTATATAAGAGTTAACGACGGACGCACGATTCGAGTCCTTTATTTTGGTATAGGTTGGAAAAAACCCTTTAATGCGCATTTGACGCCTTTTTAAAACTTCGCCATTTTTTATGTTATCGTGAAATATTGAAACTCAAAATATTTTAAGGATTTTTTCCCCGTTATTATAACTAAAAAAAAATAAAAAATGAAGGGGTGCACTACTTGTATGATGTTAAAAGCTATGACAGAATTCTTCCTCTGTGGAACAAATGGAAAGATTTTGAAGAAACTTGGCATGGATGAAGAAGTTCTCTAATTCCGTTACAAGTGTAATTTTAAATCTAGGTCCGTTGAAGGATGAATCGTCGATAGGACGACAAAGGCCCTAGAGGGTACCTCCTTTGACTTCTCTTTCTGACTGGATGCATAGATCGACAAACCAAATGTTACGGAGCCCCTAAAGGGACATAAAATGACAGGTTAAAAAATTATTAATCTGAGATCTCAGATTACTAAACTGAGATCTCAGATTACTAATCTGCTATCTCAGATTACTAAACTGAGATCTCAGATTACTAAACTGAGATCTCAGATTACTAATCTGTTATCTCAGATTACTAAACTGAGATCTCAGATTACTAATCTGTTATCTCAGATTACTAAACTGAGATCTCAGAAACCATAACTTTTGACCTAGTGACTTTGACCTTGGACTTTGACCTACTTTTAAAAAACTTTCATTTTGGCTATATCTTTTGAATCAATAGGAATAGGACTTTCATATTTCACACATAGTTTCTTAATAGCGAATGCTTTCAATTGATACAATTACTTGTGACCTTGACATTGTTTGAATTTGCTTTGCAATCCGGCCATAATGTCTTTAGCGGTTTCTTGTTTTATTTTCAAGAGTATATATATACATAAATAGGTATCTTATTAATTATTCATTTATCGGTAGCAACACTGAAAGACCCACTTATTCACACATTTTTGCATGAATTTTGATTGATGTTGAAAGATTTTGTTAAAAGTTTAATTAAAGAGAATATCAAAAAGGTTGTTAACTAGTATTTGTTATGTGTATAGAGTATTGAAAAACCCGGTGAAGTCCATTACATTGTAAAATATTTGTTTTAAAGGTAATGTACATGTACCTCTGCTTATATTTTTTTTCGTGAAACTTATGTCAAATATTGAACATGTTGAAACTATAACGATACAAATTACTTAAGTTTTGATATATATATCCAGTGAAATTTCACAAGAATCAGCTGCTTAAGCAATGGAAGAAAACTCTCAATAAAATGGACTCATACATGGCCTGCTAAGCACGAGTGGTTAGAGCATACTGACAAAAAAGTTCCCTTTAAAGCACAATTGCTAGACATTCAGATTAGAAATTTTTATACCCCTCCTTAGAAAACGCATGTAGGAATCGCCTTGTCTGTCCGCCTGTAACCCAATGTATCATCTTGTCTGTTCGTCCGTCCGCCCCCTCATATATGAAATGTTTAACAAAACATGTCGATTTAAAGCGCCTTTTATAATAACTACAGTCTTTTGAGATGGCATTATTTTGATAAATAGACAGACCCCCTAGCTAGCTAGATGTCCAATAAGTCGTGCTTAGACAGACAAATGCGTATGAATTGCGAAGAGTGCGTCTGAACTCCGTACAATCTTACGTTAATAAAAAATGTATGAACTGCTTACAAGTGTGGAAGAACTGCAGAAAAACATTTTGTACGCAATTTGGGGTCTGAGCGCTACGTATAAGACCGGCTGCCCTGGAATTATCGCTCCATGCTTAATGTTAAACAACATACTGATCTATGAATAATTAAATTCAGGTAATTTTTCTCGTTACTCAATATTTTTATACGCCCGACGAATGTGTTATGTTAAGGTTTTGTCTACTGCCGTGGGTGAGTCCGTCCGTCCGAGGTCATGCCATCTATGGCCTGGGGCATATAGTACGTGTTGCCCCCTGTCATTCCAAAATCTTGTCATCACAACTCCTCTTGAACTTGTATCCCGAATTCCATGAAACTTAAGAGACACGAAAATCAACATCTCAGGATGTGCATGAAGGGAAAAAAAGGGAGGCGGGCGCTCTGCTCGAGTTTTAGCTCACCTGAGCGTAACTTAAGTGAGCTCTTGATATAGTGGTTCATCCGTAGTTAACTATTACATTTTCGACTTCTTCTCCAGAACGGCAGCACAGAATTTCACCAAACCTCATAGGAAGTAAGTACTCAAGGTCCTCTGCCAAGTTTGTTTTTCGTGCCGATCCGTGATCAAAGATGGCCGCCATTGACTCTGATTGGTTGACACATGTACAACCTCTTCTCCAGAATAGCTGCACAGAATTTCACCAAACCTCATAGGACGTAAGTAATCAAGGTCCTCTACCAAGTTTGTGTTTTTCGAGCCAATTCCTCATCCAAGATGGCCGGCTTGGCCCTGATTAGTTGACACATTTTCGACTTCTCCAGCACGACTGCATGTATATTACCAAACCTTATAGAAAGTATCTTAGAAAATATGCACAATTTCCTACTGAAATGAGCTAACATTTGCTTGTAAATAAGCAATTTGTGCTCAGGTGAGCGATATAGGCCCATTTGGGCCTCTTGTTTTACAAGAGTTATGGGACTTATAACTTAGAAAATATGTATTCCATAATCTGAGATCTCAGTTTAGTAATCTGAGATAACAGATTAGTAATCTGAGATAACAGATTAGTAATCTGTGATAACAGATTAGTAATCTGAGATCTCAGTTTAGTAATATGAGATCTCAGTTTAGTAATCTGAGATAACAGATTAGTAATCTGAGATCTCAGTTTAGTAATCTGAGATAACAGATTAGTGATCTGAGATCACAGTTTAGTAATCTGAGATCACAGTTTAGTAATCTGTGATCACAGTTTAGTAATCTGAGATCTCAGTTTAATATTTTTTTCACCATATCTTTTTATGTCCCTTAAGGGGCTCCGTAAAATGTGTCAGAATGATATGAAAGTGTGTCGTCAGAACTTTTACTCAAAGCATCCTTGAACGAATGGAGTTCAAGTTGATGATGATGAAGATGAAGAAGAAAAGAAGAAGAAGATGATAAAAATAATAATAATAATAATAATAAAATAATAATAATAATAATAATAATAATAATAATAATAATAATAATGATGATGATGATAATAATAATGATAATAATAATAATGATGATGATAATAATAATGACAGTAATAATAATAATATTAATAAATGAATATTAAAATATGTTCAAATGAAGAGTAATGTACTTTTCTAAAGGGTAGTACTTGGAAATACAGGAAAATCAAAATGATTTTTCCAAAAAGCCACTGAACCCATTTCTACTACACTTGGCACAACATTAATTTTCGATACTTGCATTCAATAAATGCACTTTATAAAAAAAAATATACTCGAACAAGATTTTCTTTTACAGAATGATTTCTGCATACACATTTTTGAGATCTTAAAAGGTGCGTTTTAGCTTTTATTAATGGTGAAAAAACCTAAAAGGAAAAGAAGAGTTGTTACAATTATGGTTCATCGACACTGGTTAAAGCAAGTTTGACTCAGATGAGTGATGTAGTCCATGGTCATTCTTTATTTTTTACTTCAATAATCATGAGAGATAGCTAACCGCGTTTACACACAGTACAAGAGCACGCATAGCAATTTTCTGAATCTTCATTTAGTTTGTAGGCGGACTATGTTTCATTGTGATGACAGAAAACCTAACTAAAGTTCCATGATATCGAGAATGGCTTTCTTTTATATATTTCATAAATCATTTATCTCCAAGTAATTCTCTTCAGATGTTAATACTACGCCTCTAAGCTAAAACTATCGTATTTTATTGAAATGTCGTGTCGACTATATGTGTGCTTTGAATGGTATCCTCTGGAGGGCTGAATGTATATGCCGAGTACAGATGTTGTTAAATGTGTAGAAATTTCATGTCTTACCTGGACATGATGATTTATATCTCTTTCGAAATATCTACATTTATTAACGTTTTCTTTAACCGTCGATCTCAAATGTCATAGGAGGGGCAGGTTAGTCCAGTTGGACTGTTCTGGACTTCAGATCCAAAGGCACGGGTTCATTTCCAGCTATCGGCCAGGATTGATCATTTTTGCCCCTATCTGTCCTTAGGCTTCAGACAGTAACAAAGTTCCCATCATGCATTTCGTGATTACCCACATATATTGTATAAAAATCCTCAGTGATTTCTATGATGAAAAGGCTGAAATTAACATAAGGGGATTACTGTTTGATTCTAAGAAAGAAGGGAAGGGGAGTTGGCACTTTTTTGGAAAATGTGTGTTTTTTTTTAATCTGTCCTCCAAAAACTGTAACTAAATAATTTGACTTCTTCTGGAAAGAATATAAACATTTCGGTCACCATGTATGGAAAAATCTGCACAAAATGTACATATCAAAACAAGATTTTGTTCGTTTCACTCGAAGTCTGATGTATATTGATGAATGGATATTGAAAACAGACAGTGGTTACTGAAAACAATTTAGTATCACAAGCAACCCCCCCCCCCCCCTTTCCCACGGCAGTTAAGAAGGAACAAGAAAGTTAATGCATCCACTTTTTGATAACAATTTTCTCACTTTTATGAAAGTGGTATGAAGTAAGGTTGTACAATCAAACTTTAAGGCTTAAAATATGCTATTTTTCTCTTAAAACACACTGTAACTCTTATATTATACACGTATATCCTTATAATATATTCATACTTTAAAAGGGACACCTCTGGTACAAGCAGTGATATGCATTTATATAGTGCAGGAGGGTCTGATTCTGTTCACAGTATAACACAATTCATATGGGGGAGGTCTTTCATAGGTTTAGATCATGTTAATGCAGACCTGCCAGGGTTCTTCCAGTTGATATATATCCTGGTCATCAAAACCTACATTCCAATCGTTCAGATCCTGGTCCTCTAGACCTACTTCCCAATGGTTTAGATCCTGGTCCTCCATACCCACCTCTCAATGGTTTAGAATCTGGTCCTCCAGACTCACCTCCCAATGGCTTAGATCCTGTCCTCCAGACCCACCAAGCAATGGTTTGCATCATAGTCCTACAGACCTACCTCCCAAGGGTTTAGATTCGAGTCCTCCAGACCTACCTACCAATGGTTAAATCATGGTCCTTCAGAACAACTTCTCACTAGTTTAAATTCTTGTGATCCACACCCATTTCCTAATGGTTTGGATTCTGGTCTTCCAGACCAACATTCTAATGGTTTAAAGTCTGATCCTCCAGACCTTTCCCATTGGTTTATATCCTGGTCTTCAGATCCCACTTTCCATCCAATGGTTTAGATTCTGATCCTCCAGATCTTTCCCAATGGTTTAAATCCTGGTCCTTCAAACCCACCTCTCAAAGGTTTAGATCATAGGCCTTCAGACTCACCTCCCCATGGGTTAGATTCTGGTCCTCCACACATATCTTCCAATGGTTTAGATCCTGGTCCTGCAGGCCAGCATTCTAATGGTTTAGATTCTGGTCCTCCAGACCCACCTCCCAATGGTTTAGATCCTCTTTCTCTGAATCCAATAGTTTAGATCCTAACAATTATGCATATGCTCCCAAAACAATATGATTCTCTCAGGTTATTTTGTATTTATAGTCTGACAATGTGAAAAATTGCCTTATGCGAAAATAAATATTACCGTCGAGCTCATGTTGAAAGTAACTTTTCCGACCGCATGAAATTTGCCAGCTCTCCCCCACCTTCGATCTTCAAGACCATATGATCATTCCCTAACAGCAGTAATGAGCACACGCTAATGTCCTCGACATTTTCCAGAGATTGCTTGCCCCTAACAGATGTTTATGTGGAGACCTACTGGTATTTTGTATTGTGATTGACGTCACCATTCTTAACTTGTAATAGATTGTTGTATTGCACGGCCATAAAGCAGATTTCTCTGATGTAAAACTACTGGCAATAACATGAATAATTAAAAGAAATAATCAATGTTATATACATGTTAGTCTAATATATGTCCGTGGAATAAGAGAATGTTCACGAGAAAAGACGCCATTAATTCTAGTAGTGTTAAGTATCAAAATCCTATCTAAGATTTGTTTACATTGCTAACAACAAGACATTAATCAAAGAAACGAAGCTCTGGCAAACGCATGAAAATCATCGTATACCGATTTATATTTGTTGTATCAAAGCAGATATTAATGTTTTGTAAATTATATCTAGAATATTTATTCTGATTGGAAAATTGGCAGTTCAAAAACATAACTTACTGCTTTTAATCAAGGTTTTGCTATATTTTCACCACAATGATCTTTAGATTCTTCAATCATAGTTACAAATATGTCATTTCATATACATGTTTAGATAATATTGATTTAAATGATCGTGACTAAAACACATAATTTAGAGTTAATAGATCATGACTTGTAAGTTAAGCCATTTCATGTGTGGAACAAATACTAAAACAAAAACAAAACAAACCAATCCCCTTAAAATGAGTGCGTTTGAGTTATTTATTTATTTATTTATTTATTTATTTATTTATTTGATAAATCATGGTATATGTTTTGTTTTAAGGTGTGTTGGTGGGGGGGACTCTAGTTCCGCGCATGCATTCTTACATCGCTCTTCAGGTGAAATATAACAAATTACCAAATGTCGAAATTAACATTATTTATCATGCAGATAAATATACTAGGTAAATCATTTTTCTTTAGTTAAACTGATATCTTTGACCCTGATACTGTATGAAACACACAAACACATTTGCAATTTTTTTTCAGCATAAATGCTTTGCCAAAAAAAAAAAAAAAGAAAACCAAACAAACAAACAAACAAACAAACAAACAAAAATAAACCACATTCTTTACGAATAATTTTACAGAACTCGATTGATGCAAGTATTGTGTTATATATAATTTTCTGAGAAGTTAACAATGGAGACAACAAAGGGAGTGAAATATCAAGTAGCAGATCAAGCGGACGTGTATTATATCTTTCTTGATTTTCTCTTAATGACATTAAGTTATCGCAAATTATTTTCAATTTAGGCTCAGTATTATAGTTTATTAGTCTTAAGCAATACAGCTCATTGACATGCATATATAGTAAACATTCAACATTATATACAAAATTGTCAGTAGCGAATAAAATACAATAGTATAATGTTATATAAATAAATGAATGACACAATATGAGTATAGGTTTAATTATATATGAAGTTTTTTGATAACAAAAAACATTCTTTATATATTTGCCAAGGTTACAAAGTTCTTTTACATTTTGAATGGAAAATAACTGTATCAATTTATAGACTGAAGGTTTTACGCAATAATGTTTTTTTTTTCAAAAATTTTACTCTTATGTCATGGTGATAGGGACATACCAAAATAAAATGCAACTCATCCTCTAAATCGATTGTACACAGAGGACATATACGTCTTTCGACAGGAATTTTCTTATATCTTCCCGTTTCTATAGTTAAACAATGGGAAGATAATCTTAATTTACATATGAATTTCTTGAAATGAGTCGGAAAATTTTTTAATAAGTAAGTTTGTAATGTAAAATTATCAAAAATATTCTTATAAATAGTACACTTTGTAGAGCTGCTTACATCTGCTTAAATGCTTTGGTTATATATATCTAATAACCGTTGCTTGTATGTGCGATACATTAGCAGCTTCATTGTCGTCACTGTCTCGTCACAATGTAACACATAAAAATTGTGAAAGTATTGTAATGGCTCGCCAAAATGAATGAAATATGAAATAAAATATCGACTTTCGCATAAAGGTATTAATGATATAGAAAATAAGCACCATTACACAGAAGATTATCTTCTATTATTGGACAGATATATTCATTTCATCGCGACACGATGCTTATCTCAATATCACCCGAATAAAATGTATAATATTGACTTCCTAAACCCGAAAGGTTGTGATTAGATCAGCCAAGCATCACTCGGATGCTGTCATTTCCCACTAAATCAGCTGCTTATTCACTTTCCTTCACAGCAATCTTTCGTCTCAGTTTATTGTCGACTTTGTATTCTTGTTTCGTCTTGAATTATGCTCGTAACAATGCAATTTACAGTATTATCATATTAACTGACTTCAGAAAACGAAGCAGAATCCGATTAGCTGTCGAATCACTCTCATAGCATTTAGATGAAGTTCCACTACAAATATTGCCATATTGAATTAGTCAGGGGTATGTGATGAAATGATAATCGTGTTATATGAACTTATGTCTAAGTTATTGCTTAATTCTTCAGTATTGCAGGATATGGGTTATGTAAATTAGAATGAGTGTAGTTATTCATACTGGGAAGATTTTCTAAAAATTTGATACTATCGGCCCAATGAATAGTCCGAAAACACCATGTTCGTAACCATCTCGAATTTCGAGGTTTTATGATATCAGACGCTGGAGCACATAGTCTGGAATTATACGAAACCATTGAAAATAAAACAGCGAAAAGTAGTAAGAGAAAAGACGGATAACGATGTTGAAAGCAGGCGCTCAGTAAAAGAAGGCCCCTCCGAAGCACATCCACGGCCAGTGGCGTAGCTAGGTACAGAAAAGGGAGGGAACACAACTCTTCAGAATAATGAAAAAAGAAAAAAAAAACTATTGTAAACTCATTTCAAAACACATTCTAATATAAGGTAAACTCAAATAATATGCAAACACTATTTGAATTGCATAGGTCTTTATACTACTAGTTTCTATTGTGAAGTGTATAGTCTTTCTCAGTCTCTGGTATCCAGGGGAGAATTTTCATTTTTCACTATAGAACGATGTGTGAGAAAGTATTGCTGTTTTGACTTCCTGTCCGAATGATAATATTTTATTCGTTTTTGACTTACTTTGAATTAATGGTATGTAATTTTAATGCAAAAAGCATTGCATAAATATTTTTGATATATTTGATAAATTGATTTTCACATTTCTAACTTTGTCTTCACTACTTCTAGATTAAATTTGAGAAAGCTTAGAAAATATTAAGCAAAGACGTTCCTAATGTACAATTTTACATGTTTTAAAAGTTTTAAAGAAACGAAAAATTTATGGCCATCTACAATCATTGTTCAATGTCATTGTGCAATGTTTCTATGTCTAAGGTGAACAATATAGGCCCATTTGGGACTGTTTTTACTTTTGTTATCATGTATGGTAAGTGAAAATACTATTTTTGTTGGTTTTACTTTTGTTCTCATTTTAGAGTTATGTTTGTGTTTATTTTACATTTGAATAAATGTGTTAAACTCATTTGACGAGTTTCATGTTACACTGATTTGAATGAAACTTAAAAGGAATGAAACACTATCAACAAATATGGCCAACATAAATTTTGAAAGCACACGATTTAATTCAAACAACAACTTTGCATATGTGCTGAGGTGAGCGATGAGACAAATTCAGTTAAGACCCTTTTTGGCCACTTGTTTTAACGTTAAGATATCGGTGAGACAGGCATACATGTATAAATGAGGGGCGGACAACATGAGGTAAAGTTGGGGGGAAAGGATTGGAAATTGGCGACAAGGGGACGCGAATGACTTTATTCCGAACAAAGAGAAAGAAATTGGCGACAAGGGGACGCGAATGACTTTATTCCGAACAAAGAGAAAATCTCACAGAAAGCAGGTGGTAGAGCCCTTGTCCCCCGTCTGCCCCTCAAAATGGACAAAGATATATTAAAAAAACCCAATTCTATCAAATATTGTTGAACATATTGAATAGCACAATTTGTCCAATGCAATAAATTCCGCTGAAATATGAGTTATACATTAAACTACTACACATTATAGTAGAGGGAGCAATCTGGCAAGCGAAGCGAGCTGGAAAAAAATCAATATGTTTTTCTATAGAACATTCAGCTTTACATTTTCAAGACCTGATATATGTACAGGTTAGTAGCCAGAATGTGTATTTTCATTTCAGTCAAAGCCATATTTTTTATTTCCAGCATTTTTCAGGGTCAGAATATTTATTTCCAAAATGTGCCAACCCCCTTGAAGTATACTGTAGTTCTGGTGCCCATTTTACTAAGCATATTACGAAAATTCTTTGATATTTACCCTTGAAATTCGTGTTTATATGCATAAAATTCTCAGACATTGTGGCAAACTTTACAGCTTGATGTCTATTTCAGTCAAATTATTAAGTGTAGATGTAATAGTTTAATACAGGTATTTTGCGGGGTTTTTTTTGCAGCTGTGTGAGGAAAACAATATGTCAAAAAAAAGGGGGGGGGGCATAAACCTACTTGTGCCCCTCCACTTGCAAATTGAATCAATATATTACAGTCTATATGAACATAGCCATAATCACGAGAATTAATATATTACAGTCTATATGAACATAGTCATAATCACGAGAATCAATTTATTACAGTCTATATGAACATAACCATGATTAAAAGAATGATTATCTTACAGTCTATATGAAAATAGTCATTATCACTCGAATCAGCTGTATATATTACAGTCTATATGAACATAGTCATGATCATGAGGATCAATATATTACAGTCTCTATGAACATAGTCATGATCACCAGAATCAATATATCACAGTCAATATGAACATATTCATGATCACTAGAATCAGTATATTACAGTCAATACGAGCATAGTCATGATCACGAGAATCAATATATTACAGTCTATATGAACATAGTCATTATCACTAGAATCAATATATTACAGTCTTTATGAACATAATCCTTATCACTAGAATCAATATATTACAGGCTATATGAACATAGTCATGATCACTAGACTCAGTATATTACAGTCTATATGAGCATAGAAATGATCATGACAATCAATATATTACAGTCTATATGAACATAACCATGATCACCAGAAAGAATATATTACAGTCAATATGAACATAGTTATGATCACTCGAATCAGTATATTACTGTCCATGTGAACATAGTCATTATCACTAGAAGCAATATATTACTGTCTATGTGACCATAGTCATGATCACCAGATTGAATATATATGTATTACAGTCGATATGCTCAGTCACATCACAGTCGATATATAACCATTACTAGAACGCTAGAGTTAATTTTATCATAGTTCATAACTTGATATAGTTATTATCACCACAGAATCTTTTACATCCAATCAATTCAACTAAGTGTAATAATAAATCACCGCAGTCAATGCCATTGTATTTATTATCATATATTTCACTATTATCAAGGACACTAGATGAAATGCTAGAATGGGGAATTTTCACAAACGCTTAGATGATCATGATTTGTTATGAGGTATACTCCTCAGGATTTATCTTCAATTTCTAATTAAAATCTTATTTTTTAATCCTTTGTTTTACCATGATTATCATCTTAATTGAGAAAATAATGAAATATATGTTATCCATGTATACTTCTTCATTGAATTCAAATGTGGATTTCAAAATATTTACAACAGGATTTGTAAAAATTACTGAAAAATTCCATTATGGCCTAGAATAAAACCAAAGTCATACCCCCTCTTGCATTCGGAATCTCTCCCGCCTTTGCTCATAAAAGAATGCTACAATATGTAAAACTCAAAACAGATACGTATAGTGAAACAGTCCCATTGATATCAACTTAGTCACTGCCAGTGTAGTTATTATCACAACAATGGATGCCATTGTAGTCATCGTGATCTATTCAATGTCACTACAGTCAATGTTATTGTACTTCTCATCCCCGAATGACATTATTGTTATGGTCACCATAGTCAATATGTGGCCACTGTGAATATGTTCTCAGTCCATATCACCATGTCACAATATACATTTACCATCATCATACTTAATACCACCTCGATCAATAGTCAATATGTGGCCACTGTGAATATGTCCTCAGTCCATATCACCATGTCACAATATACATTTACCATTATTCATACTTAATACCACCTCGATCAATATTTAATCAGTCCATTTCTTTATCATACCATTACATGTAATATATCGTCATAATTGATACACCATAATTAAATTTACCTCACTCCATATCACTACATGTAATATATCGTAATAGTTAATACCACTAAAATCAACTGTATCTCATCCCCTATTGATACATGTAAAATACGGTCATAATTAATGCGACTACTAAATGATTTCTCAGTTCTTATTATATCGTCACCTTTAATATTTCAACAGAATTAATGTAACAGCAATCAATATATTCCCAGATATTAGTAACATATCACCACATTAGATATATCGTCAATATCAATATCACCACAATCAATATTTCCTCAGTCCATTCCGCCATGTGATCACAAACATTTATAATTGAAAAGCCCACAATCCATGATTCTACAGTTAACATCATCAATCGTAATACATCGTCATAACTGACACCGTCACAATCAATGTTTCCTCAGTTCATGTCAACATATCGCGAATTGCAATATATCGTCATTACTGATTCCGTCACTAGCAGTGTTTTCTCAGTCAATATCATAATATCGCCAATCGTAATATATCGTCAGAACTGATACCGTCACAATCAGAGTTTTTGCTCAACCATAAAATCATATTTTTAATTGTAATATATCGTCATTACTGATTCCGTCACTATCAGTGTTTCCTCAGTCCTCATCCCGTCACTATCAGTGTTTCCTCAGTCCATATCATCATATCGCCAATTGCAATATATCGTCATAACTGATTCCGTCACTATCAGTGTTTCCTCAGTCCATATCATCGTATCCCCAATCGTAATATCTCATCAGAACCGAAACCGTCACAATCAGAGTTTTTCCTCAGTCCTCATCATTATATCGCCAATTGTAATATATCGTGATAACTGATACCGTCATTATCAGTGTTTCTTCAGTCCATATCATCATATCCTCAATCGTAATATATCGTCATTACTGTTTCCCTCACTATCAGTGTTTTCTCAGGCTATATCATTATATCGCCAATTGTAATATATCGTGATAACTGATACCGTCATTATCAGTGTTTCCTCAGCCCATATCATCATATTGTCAATTGTAATATATATGGTCATTACTGATTCCGTCACTATCAGTGAGTTCTCAGTCCATATCATCGTATCCCCAATCGTAATATCTCATCAGAACCGTAACCGTCACAATCAGAGTTTTTCCTCAGTCCTCATCATTATATCGCCAATTGTAATATATCGTGATAACTGATACCGTCACTATCAGTGTTTCTTCAGTCCATATCATCATATCCTCAATCGTAATATATCATCATTACTGTTTCCCTCACTATCAGTGTTTCCTCAGTCTATATCATCATATCGCCAATCGTAATATATCGTCATTACTGTTTCCCTCACTATCAGTGTTTCCTCAGCCCATATCATCATATCGCCAATTGTAGTATATCGGGATAACTGATACCGTCACTATCAGTGTGTCCTCAGTCCATATCCTCAAATCGCCAATCGTAATATATCCTAATAATTGATACCGTCACTATCAGTGTTTTCTCAGTTCATATCATCATAAAGCCAATCGTGATATATCGTCATAAATTATATAATCCAATCAGTCTTTCCTCAGACCATATAATCATATCGCTACTTTAATATATAATCCAAATCAAAACGAACTCAATAAATATTACCTCAGCCGATATTAACATATTACCATATAATGCCATAATCAATATCTCCATTTCAGGCCGTTACATATATTATATTGTCAAAATATATTCCTGTTATGTCATGAAGTGTAAGGAAATATATCATTTATTGCTGTAATATCTTAAAAATGAATTTGATGTGGTTAGAAATTTCATCTTACTCTCTATGTGTCCTCCAAGACACAGGAGTTGTTCGAAATAAATAAATAATAATAATAAAAAACTCAATAAGAATTTGTCTAAATCATTTTGTAAATTTTAGAAATATTTTCAGATATGCAAAAAGTGTAGAATTCATTACACGTTCGACGAAGACATTTTTCATTGAAAATTAGAAAAATTACAACAAGCATAGACGATGTTATTAAATTCGTTGTATATGTCATTCTCTTGATTTATCCGTCATTGCCATAAACATTATTAAAAAGATAAATGTTTTTTTTTTCCTTTCCTTCATTTGCTTCAGTGATTTCTTTCTTGTTGAGTTCGCCGGTAATTGGAAACCAATTTTCAGACTGCTGCAATGGCGTTTTAACATGAACGAAATAAACACAATTTTAATATCATTACATTTAATCCCGTAGATAACGTTCCATTTTAAAGTGAGGAATGTTCGTAGCGAATTTGTTTGAAGAAATGAGTTTGAAATGATGTAAAATGATTATTTGAATTTGGTAAAGAATAAATGATTGATGCGCGTAACCATAATCAGTATTGGATTTTATATGATATATATGGGGGGATTTCGTGTCTATTTTCCACAATGGTGCTTTCATTTTGCTTTACGAATAGGGTTTTATTCACATCAGAATGAAATCCGATAAAACAGTAATAAAATTTCACCGAAGAATACATTCATTTAGCTGCTAGACATAAAACTTTGTCAGGGCACTGGAGACTAACAACAAGAAATTAGTGAGCTAAAATTCATCACATTATGTACTTCCCCCTTGACAAGGCAACTGGGACATCTGTCATATCTCGGACATTTTTATGATGCTTCTATTACTTTGGCTTTTCAGAACTTTTTCTTGTTTATGTAGGTCTAAATCTATATATTATTCTTTATATGCGCTATAGAAAAACATCTATGCACCCATTTCGTTCTTGTGAAGCGAGTTCCTGAAATCTGTGCATATAGGAATTATATCAGCTACACAGTGCTGTTGAATTAATCTTGCTTTAATCCTCTGTCTTCGCCGTGTTATTGTCAAGCTAGGATCAGGCTGATGGACATTGTTAATTGGATAGGAAACAAAACCTTCAAGTTCATCTTAGGGTGATGAATAATAACCAGAGACACTCATTCTTAGTTGGCAACCTTGTGAGGAAACTGAAACAGAAGATGCCATGTTTACAACATATCCGATCTACCATGCAGACGTCTACTGTATGACTGTATATAATTGACCTACGGTATTTCAATTCTAAAGAAATGAATTAAATTTTAAACAATGTTCCTTTCGCGTAATTTTGATTAAAGATTTTTTTTCCTTTTTTTGTAATATTAATATGTCATAGTCTTTAAAATAAAAACCTCACACAAATAAATGTCAATCTTCATGATTGAGACATTTGTTTTAGACATCTGACGGCTCACAGACACAGTTAACAGGTTTATATAATGATATTTGATTTAAAACTTACTGCAAAAATATAAAATGGTTTGCAATTTATCTACAATCCATTAACTACAGTGCACCTTTCCACAGTTTGAGTGGCTTTTATTTTACATTTCGATCAAGTACACGTCACCTTGTATGTATATATATATATATTTATATGACCTTTATCTCTATATAAAGTGTAATATGAATTTATCTTTTCTTAAATGTGTATTTCTTCATTGTACTGCTTTTCTTGATGAGTGGGAAAGTGGAGCCGTAAACGGTAAACCACACCGGTTGGGTGACTATTTTCACTTAAATCTTCCGTTCTTAGTGGGTGCCGTGACTGCACTACAATCGAATATTTTTAATGAACATATTTTACAATATATCCGATCTACCAATCAGACTTCTACTGTATGACAATATACTATTGATCTACGGTACTTCTATTCTATAAAAATGAATTGCATTTTAAACAATTTTCCGTATAGCGTAATTTTGATTACATCTTCTTTGCTCTTGGTTTGTATAGAGATATTGATGTGTCACAGTCTAAAATACTACGGGAAAACTCACACAAACAAACGCCAATCGTCATGGTTGAGACATTTGTTTCAGACATCTGACGGCTCACAGACACATAAACCGTTAAAAGAATTACATATTGAATATTTGGTTTAAAACTTACCGCAAAAATATAAAATCATTTGCAAAAGTCAGTTTATTTACAATAGATTAACTACTTTTCCATAGTTTGTATGATGTCTATTCTACATTTCGATCAAGTAGACGTCACTTTGTATGTATATGACCTTAATCTCTTTATAAAGTGTAATATGTATTTATCTATTCTTAAATATGTACTTCTTGATTGTACTGCTCTTCTCGATGAGTGGGACCGTAAACGGTAAACCACACCGGTTGGGTGATTATTGTCACTTAAATTGACCTTTCTTAGTGGGTACCACAACTGCATTACAATCGAACATTTTCTTGATGTTCTTCATGTTTTTAATCTTGTTTGCTCTACATATCTGTGGCTGAATCACATGTCTTGTTTGTTCTCCAACAGATTAAGAATCTTAGCTCGCTTACAAACAGGCAGAGCACGGTTGACTTTAGATGTCGCTGAACATATTTTCAATACTAGCATATAATTCCATAAAACGCTTCGTGTAAAAATGCTATGACCCCTAGTCATAAGAAACCTGTAATTCTAATTCTCTTTATGAAGGATTATTTATAGATTTTTAAATGTGTGTCCTTTGGTGGTGCTGTTTTTGTGGTTAGTGGGAAGGTGAACGCTTGTAGATCATCGGTAAACCACACCAAATGAGTGACTATTGTTACTTTAATTAAATGTCCGAAATCTGTACCTTAACTGCAATACAATCGAATATTTTTGTAATGTCGTTTTCTGTGTCTAACTGACTATACTGGTCTTATGTGCATGTCCTTAGTGATTTGTCATATAGTTTGGTCAGATGTCTCCTGTCTTCTCCTTAATGAACAATGACATTAATGATAATGATACACATAAAATATCCTATAGGACTAGAAATAAAAGACATAACAGAATGAAAGTCATGAACAACATACTCAAATGATTAATTGATTAGTGTTTTACGTTACTCCACAATTATTTCATTATATGGTGACGGCATCTGCCAAATGCATTGCATAGAAATTTATATCTATGCAACGGACCCACCCGAGGCAGTGAGGAATCTTTTGTGCGCCATGCCTACGATAACACGAAACATGGCTTTTACTGTCTGCATGGCGGATGTGTCTAGCCATTCAGGAGACATTTAACTCCCTCCGCACACCATGAGTCACCTCTGATTTTCACCGTGGTACATATTTTTGTAAGTAACAATATCACATAATATCGGATATCATTGTCCGACATTCGGTTGAAGATTTTGTTTATTGTTCAAATTGTGGTAGATTTCAATTGCAATACTAATATTAATGGTGGCGTTTTACCAAATGTGACTGCGGTATTATACAGTCTACTGAATTTGACTTCGAGTTTATATTAACACGACTTATAATATGGCATCATGGCGCATTTGACTGTTAGACAGGGAATATTTGCACCTGATCCTACCTCTGAATTTTCTCGGAAGTCCGTGACTGCCTTTACTTACTATTTTGTCTTTTTATGTCGATATTACTCAGTATCTTATTTTGGTACTTATCTGATAGTTCAAAATTTTAAACTTGTATTTTCAGTAATACTTCCACTTGGATCCGCTGAATATACACTGGGTTAATGTTATTGTGCCATGCTATATACATAGGCAGGAAGTCTTCCTTTTTGCTGATTGCAACCAAGCCACCATGTATCGATATGCTGGTGACCAGTTTTTATAACTGTGTTTGAAGAGTTAATATTGCCGAGAATAAGGATGTATTTAAGTCATGTTACTGGGTGCAACTTGGAAATGATCATTCTACAAAACGGTCTTCCTTCAATTACTGTGGAGAAGTAAGATTAAACCAACACAATTGTCAAAAAATCATGAAACTGAAAAAAACCCAACATAATAACCCCCTCCCCTCTTCAGAACATAATAAATTCTTGAACTCAGTAAATAACAATGAAGTCTAACATATATAAATATTCCTTCGTAGGTTTATACTTAAGGATCTGAGCTCGCTTACAGACGGGCAGAGCACGGTTTACTTATGTTGATGTCTCCTTACATATTTTTGATAGCAACATATTATTCTATAATTGTTTCGTAAGTAATAAATTTTTATGACCCCTCTCCTTGAGAAACCTGTTGATCCTTGTTCTCTATACGGAGGATTATTTATAAATAAATGTGTCCATTGATTGTGCTGCTTTTGCTGTGAGTGGGAAGGTGGGCCGGTTAACCATACCAATTGAGTGACGTTCGTTACTTCAATTGACCGTCCTAAGTCGGTATCGTAACCGCGGTACAATCAAATATTTTTGTAATGTCGTTCCGTGTATATTATGCTATTGTCATTTTTTGTGTGCAGCTCCTTGGTGATTTGTGTCATACAGCTTTGTCAGATGTCTTCTGTTTTCTCTTTTGAAGGGCCAATAAGCTATCTATTTATACGGTATATGTTTTAGAAGAAGGATAAAGTATCATTCGGAGATCTCAACTTTCATTCAGTATATACACTTATGGTCCTTCTTTCAGAATGTGTAGTAACAGTCATTCCTTTAATTAGATACATCTGTTGCCCTCCCTTCAACAAGTAAACACTATCTGTAATTTTCCTTCTGTTCTTTGGTACACTAATAGTCGTCTTTATTAGATGCGCTTACTGTCTTCCCCTCAGCAAGTACCTCTGTACATTCCCTCTGTAGGTAAGCTTATGACCCCTCCTTTTTATAAGTACATTAAGTTTTTATGTGACCCTTCCTAAGCCGATGTGGCCTAGTGGATAAGGTGATCGGCTCATGATCGAGAGGTTCCGGGTTCTACTCCCACACCGGGCACACCGGTGTACTGTCTTTCGGATAAGGCAGTAAAATCCGAGGTCCCATGTCACGGCAAACGTGGCATGTAAAAGATCCCTCACTGCTTCGGGTGGGTCCGTTGCATAGGTCTAAATTTGTATGCATTACATCAGGCTTCACCATATGCCTTCACCATATACGTGAAATAATCTTGGAGTGACGTAAAACAATAATAAATCAATCAAAGTGACCCTTCCATTTAGATTACCGACCATCATTAGATCACAACCGACTTTCACTAGGTGCAGTAATGATCCTTCCCTTAGTTTGTACACTGATGATCCTTCCCCTAGTATGTACACTTATGACCACTCCAGTAGGTACACTAATGATTTTTCTTTCAGTATGTCCACTAATGGTCATTATCTTTAGTATGTAATTTGATGGCCATTCCTTACCTTACCTTATTTTCCCCACTGTGTTGTTTTAGCAGGGGTGTCACTATTAATAGGCAATTTCTCGCTCTAAATACTGATATGTAAGCGTCCAAAGTTAGAAATTTAGAAGTAAAATCGGAACATGTAGTAACTCTTTCGTTGGTTTGTTTTAACATCAATTTGACACATCATGAAACGGAGGATATATACTAGAAAATGCATACATACTCTATAACTGTAAAACTCATTTTAACTAGGCTGGAAAAACGACGCTTTTTAAGGAGCTTTTAATTTGCTGATCTAGAAGTCTAGGTTTTAATACTGCTCTACAAATATTCATATAATATGACAATTCTAACCATTCGGCCATGAGCATCACTGAAGAGACATAAGTTGTCGAAATGCGCATATGGTGCACAAAATTAAAAGGTATATATGTTCTATATTTATTATAACCACTAGGCCGGTGTCACTGCTGGTGGACTGATAATCCCCGAGGGCATCATAAGTCTAGTTTTCAGTGCTTTTGTACTGACGGTCTACTTTTCAGTGCTTTTTTACTTACATGAAATATATATTTAAAGTTTTCTGTTATGAAAATATGTAAATCACTTTAAAACTAAGGAATATCTCTCTCATGCATAGTTCAGTCCTTAGATTGATTCTTTTGCTCACTTTTCGGTCATTTTGGTTTTAATACTGATCTTCAAATATTTATATATTTAAATTGTCTTTTCTGAAATTCGAAATACCTTAGTTCATTTTGAAGTTAATATTCTGTGTTTTCGCCCAAATGAAGCAATACCGTTTGTAAGTAACAAAGGACCCTAGACTTATTTTTTTGTTTTATGATGTCCTCCCTTTGTATACTAAAACTTTATTGGAAAATTTCCACTATTTATTTTATTCTTGTGATTTACATAAGCTGGTATATAACATACGAGGCGACATTTCTTTTCCTGTAGAAGAATACATACATTAAATTCCAGATATCCTTAAAGAGATATCTTGATCCCCAAGACCTAACTCCCATGTCCTGGAGTAATGTGTTCATGCGATAACATCTCAATCTCACGAAACACGTAAGTTTATAACAAAGAATAAATGACACCTCCTTGAGTGTATTTACCATTTGTTTGATACTTTTTATGATCATTTGAACAAGCTACCTGGTAGAACAAAGTGCGAGCAAAATATGAAAATGATTTAATGAATCTATATATTAAAATTAATTCTGCTGTAAAATAATAGATTTTCATATTAATATTTTGTTGTTAATCACATTTGAAATTTGGAATTTTGGCGGTAATCCCCTTCCTTCAAGAGTTTTCTTAAAATCAAGGTGTCTTACCCGTAGTTAACTGTTGAAGAAGCAGGAACTGACATTGTGATTTTTAATTTTGATTATGTGGATCATATAAAGGTAAAATAAAAACCCCCGAAAAGTGTGTAAATCTTGCAGGAAGTTCGATAATTTAACAAATGACATATTGGAACTAGAATAGCATTTTTCCATCCATATCTTATTTATCAATATTCTTATTTTGTGTTGAAATAAATGTGGTAGATTGATAGAAGTTATGTTGAAGATATCAAATAAAAAATGAAGAACAGTGTTCATTTTGATAACGAAAAATTCCATGAAATAAATATATGTTAAGGGCAAATTTAATGAAATATATCTTAAACCGTTACATGTTGATTTCTTCCCTTTAAAATGTGAAAGAAGGATACGTAGATCAAACTACTATTTCAGTCGACACGTAAAAATAGTGCATCGTAAAGTTATGCCATTTTTGACATTAATATTAATTGATTGATTGATTGATTTTTGTTTAACGTCACACCACGAATATTTTACGTATATGGTGACGGCATCTGCTTGATGCGGGGCAAACAAATTTTGACCTTTGCAACGGACCCACTTGAAGCAGTGAGAGATCTTTAACGTGCCATGCAAACCACGACATGGGGCCTCGGTTTTTACTGTCTCATCCGAAAGACAGGACACCGGCATGACCAGATCGGGACTCGAACCCCGGCCTCCCGATCAGGATTCCAGCGCGATACCACAAGGCCAAGCCGGCTTTAATATTAATTGAATACCCTAACAACACAATATACAGGTATATGGAATTTTCCCATCTTTCAATAGCATTAGAATGTGCTGGTGTCACCAATCATAGTTTTACATTGACTTTTGTCATAGAAGAAAAGGAGATACACAAACCTAGGGAAACTGAAAGAGAAGTAATTAATTTAAGGTGTCTATCGCCACTTTTACAGACACATCCGTGAACTGACTGATCGTTAGATGCCTGACACTACCCCTTTTGGCACACTTTTCCATTATGACGTCATAAATAAATGGCCTGTCAACCATGTATTTAGCTGTGATGTCAAAATTAACTACATGTACATAACGGCCATGTTAGGTTGGATCTGGCGATTCCTGCGTTGATTGGAATGACACCGCTGCACAAATAATAACCCTGTTGCAAATTGTATCCCCTCCAACCCACTATTACATGCATACACTTTTAAAACTGACAGCTACGAAGTAA
Source organism: Pteria penguin (assembly GCA_035048485.1). Lineage (NCBI taxonomy): Eukaryota > Metazoa > Mollusca > Bivalvia > Pterioida > Pteriidae > Pteria > Pteria penguin. The sequence continues at coordinate 32,872,600 of CM068583.1, forward strand.
CCTACGTACGCCACTGGTATTTAATATGCTTATGCAGATAATGAAAAATATATTTAATGTCCTGGAGGAATATTCTATTATATGAAAAGTTGTAACTTGGAAATAAGTCAAGTATATGTATTATCCTTCAATCCACAAGTCAAGTCAAGTCATACTCGTGTATTTTAAAAATCATACAGAACTAGGTTGGTTTCTCTTTTCAAATGAATTCAAATGTTTCTTAATATTCTCACGAGTAAATGAGATAACATTTCCAACTTGAAAGTTGGAATTTCCAAGATTAAAGTTGGAAAAACGAAAAATAGAAATGTTTCAATGTGACACTAATACGCTTCCGTAAAGATTAAAGTAAGATTAAAGTTGCAGTGTCCAATATGAAAGTAAGATTGAAGTTGGAATTTCCAAGATTAAAGTTGGAATTACTAAGATTAAAGTTGGAATTTCCAACTTTAAAGTTGGAATTTCCAAGATTAAATTTGGAATTACCGAAGATTACAACCATATAAAGAAGACAACATGTCAGACAATGTTTTTTGATATTCGCAAAGAAGGGCTGTATTTTCGGAATGCAGAATTCAAACGTGTTTTTCAGTAGCGTCCCTTAGTAATCAATATTAGAACATATGTACGTGTTTTAATTTTGTGCACCATATGCGCATTTCGACAAATTATGTCCCTTAATTGATGCTCATGGACCAATGATTGGAATTCTAATAAAATATATATACATTATATGTATATTCTGATTATGCTTTGAATGAAACTGAGTCTTATAAGTTCCAAGACAACAGATGGGTCCAGACTTAATGTAGTGTTAACAATGACTTACTGTGCAGACGATTCGGGTTAGATTACCGGATTTGCTACTATGTTCAAGGGGTTGAATACTCCCTGTTTCCATGTAGCGAAAAATCTGAAAGATGTTTTAAAGCGAAAAAAGAATCAACACACACATACACAAGAATCAACACACACATATACACAAAAGAATCAAAAATACACACATGAAAAAAAAAGAATCAACACACACACACACACACACACACACACACACACACACACACACACACACACACACACACACACACACACACACCATGGACTGTAACAGTTGACCCTATAAAAGCTATTGTATCGGTCCGATGAAGGGTTTTATCTGTTTACCATGAACATCAATTCATTTGAAAGGTACAATTAAATAGTATATACATAAAATGCTTAGGAGAAATGTCAAATAGCTTTCTTTTAGTTCCTGACCTTCTGCATTAGCTTTGCTCGTAAGAAAGAAATATCGACTCGTAAATTGATAAAACTCTTTACATCTTGTCGGGAGCTTGCTGGTTTTCGACTCGGTTTGCCATCAGGTTATTGGCAGATGGAAGTGGAAACAATAGACGGACCGATACCATCATTCATATGCAAGCGTGGACTACATCAGTATACTCTTATGCCGTTCAGATTTCGGCAATTTTTGTATGTTCAGAGAGACAGTTTTAAGTGGTCTTCACTGGGACGTGTCTGCTTAGTGTACCTAGACAATATAATTGCTGCAGGATCGTCTTTGGTGATATAATGGTAATTTGAAATTCTTTTGCTGCATAGTGTGTGATCTTGGAAATTTTAAACTTAAAACTAATGAAATATCTGCTATTTGACAATAGGTCGACATTTGATATCTGAAAACGTAAGGTATTATAATTTTTTCATGATCATCAAACTTCAAGATACTGTTGTTCCAGATGGCAATGCGGTGTATGTGTATTTTGTGTATACAGATCCATAGAGCATAAGCCCATATTAAGTATGAGATGCCCAAACAGTTGAAGCCAATGCCTTAGAATAAATGGGCATGGACGTTGAAAGAAAAAATGAAGTCTGCTAATTTATTTGTGAATGAACACTCCTTATGTTTTATTGCGTCAAAAGTTTGCATGGCAAGAAATTGGATTACCCCAAGTTAGAGGCAAATGAAAAAGTATTTTTATTCTTAACTCGACATAAGACTGGCCCATCTCTCAAACAAAGAAAATTTTGGAAGGACCTCTAAGTCATTTGTGAGAAGTATATGGTAAAGTACGATCTAGGGGACAATCCCAAAAGGTACACGTAGACAGAATACGCCTCCGTAAAAATGATTCATGAGGTGAGAACCAAACTTCCTCATGAGATCACTGTTCTTGATCCGAGTTTTGATAAGGATATCACAAACGATTTTTAAGCTATATGAGAGTCTAGATCCTAGAAAAAGACAAGATTTCAACCTAAATACCTATCCAACTACGTAACGCAATCTTGTTAAAAATACAAAGCACTACACTTTAGAGTATCATATGATCTTTCTCTGTTTTTTATTCTGACATTGGCTAGGATTAACAATCTTATCCAATGTATCCTTACAAGACATTTAGTATGGATTAGATGAGTGAGCACTCTACAAAGTGTGTTTAAGCATCCTCTATTTGAGCGTGTCGTGAAAGTTGTTATGAGATGGACAAGAGATCAAATCTGCAGCGACATACTTAATACAATGACAGCATCTGTTATGGTCTCGGATGGGGTGTGGAGAAGATCTGATTCACGAGGTTTGAAAGGATATATATATAGAAAGACAAAGATAAAAACGACCCAAAGAATGAGACACATGTTGACCTTGTGGATACTTATTCGTTACACATTTATATCTCACCAGTCCGATCTGGCGACTACACCATCTTCGATTCAATATGTGAAACCTCTATTCCTATATTACAATATGGTCTGAATGTTGGAACGGAGACATCCTCACATCCATTTTTTTCACACCTGATTCCCCCTTGAGATATTTCACGACAAATAGTCGAATGGCAACCACTAGATATAATTCACCCTCCCATTTATCCTTAAGGTTACGGGAATACCAGGGCTTTCATTCCGTTTGTGCAATCACTTATCGATTCGAACAGAGAGATGTCAGCAGAGTTATTTGGAACATCGCTAAGTTTCGCCTTATTTGAATTACTGTGATTGATTGTCATATATTATATTTTTTCTAAGAATCATTTTTATAATTTCAAGCTCAGTCTTTCCAGCTAAATTCTGGAAACTTTTATGAATCAAGTAAGAGAGAGCCTCTCAATATGTATTGAAGAATAATGATAAATATATAGAATGAAATTACGGTTTTACGCTACAATATACGTATGAATCATGGGGAATGAGAGAATTATGATTGAATAAATGAACGTTAAGTATATTATTCCGCAAGAACTCTAATTACTTTAAACCACTAAAGATGAAAATAGAACCCCTTATATTTACTACAAATTTTGTTTCTAAAACCTATCTGATACTACCATCTGCACCTTCTCTTATTGGTTTCCCTTCTCATTTAATTCTGGTTATATCACTGTCTCGTTCATGAAAATTGTGTACCAGTGACGAGGTTTTGTTTTTCGATTTACCCATTCAGTGATCCACCACTTAAGTAAGTATATTCAATCAGTTTGTTTGTTAGTAAACCGTATCCATAGTCCTTTATGAATGTTTTATGCGCGGTGTTTTATGTGCGGATCTAGGAGTAGGAACTGGAGGTAGGATTTTCGACATAAAAGACTTTTCTTGGTATAATTATTTATGTATCTATTATCATCATCATCATCATCATCATCATCATCATCATCATCATCATCATCATCATCATCATCATCATCATCATCATCATCTTCATCATCATTATAATTATTATTATTATTATTATTATTATTATTATTATTATTATTATTATTATTATTATTATTATTATCATTATTTTGTTCTTCAGAAATATCATAGTTGGTATGAAATGTCTTCAAATGAACAGAGTATTGTGTAGTCGGAAAATTTCCTAGTATTGTCAAAAACATGAGAAAATCTCTACCGATGACCCCATGCAACCCTGTACACCGTGTGTAGACTATGACTATATACTATATGTTGATTATTCGAGTACCTATCCAAGGCCCCATTAATTTTTGTGCAAGGCCGAGAAATGCTTTTAGTTTAGATTGATTTCGCCGAATACATATAAAACAGTGTTTGCTGATATAGTATTCAGCAAATCATTTAAATCTGGAAAAAAAAAATAGATACACGAATGCCACGTTACATACATAATTAATTTATAAACATGTCTGTTTGAGGTAAAATAATAAGCATCAGAACATAAACGTGTATAAATGCAGTGCAGCATATGTACATTTTAACATTATGTCTCTTTTAGTAATACTCAAGTTCGAAACTGTGGAAATCCAAGGCGTAAATATTTGAATAACTAAACTTGACCTAAAATAAGAGCCAACGAACCAGTCTAAGGACAGAGCTGTGTATGAAGGAGATACTCATTAATTTTTGAATAATTTACAAAATTTTGTCAGTCATTACATAAGCACTGAAAATATGTCTTATGATTACGAATGATATAAAATCTTTGCATACAGGATTAATGGTAATCTCCGCTTTGAAATTTAAAATGTTAAACGTTGAAGTAAAAAACGAAGAAGTACAGACGGGTAAACCATATCTCATAGTCCATGGAATAAAGGGGACAATATCGTGTTTAGTGTCATATTCAGACAAATGCGAACCCCAATAAAATCGAGGAGAGACCAGGTGCCCGGGAGGAGTAAGCGTCCCCTGGTTGCATACAACACCCCTCGCAAAAGTCATGCAACAACCTTTCAAATCGAGGAGGTAAATACATAAATATTTACGCATGAACATACAAAGGAAACAGGAACACGAAGTCAAATTCCCAGTCAAGGCAAGAAATGTTGTCTGCCTGAAATTCCGGTGTCGGAATAGCAGGTGAACAAATATCTGTATATACATGTATACACGTATTATGTCAAATCAAGTATAGTCAAAAAGTTAAGATGGTTATTTGGTATGATCATGTCCCAAAAGCGTCCCCTGGTTGCATGCAACACCCGTCGCAAAAGTCATGCAACAACCTTTCAAATCGAAGAGGTAAATATATAAATATACACGCATGAACATACGAAGGAGACAGGAACACGAAGTCAAATTTCCCATTCAAGGCAAGAAATGTTGCCTGCCTGAAATTCCGGTGTCGGAAACGCGGGTGAACAAATATCTGTATATACATGTATATCCGTATTATGTCAAATCAAGTATAGTCAAAAAGCTAAGATGGTTATTTGTTATGGTCAGGTCCCAAAATATCAGTTAACGTTTTTGAAAGAGGAATCTGAAATTGCAGTAGATCCCTATAACGACCATAGAACTTCCTCAGTGATAATTTCAAACGTTCCCCAATATATCCTTGTGAGAGTAGTTTCGTGGCAAGAAGCCTCGCTCTCAAGACGAAATTTTCGTATTTAGAGCATGCCCTGGCATAGCGTATAAGTTGTGAAATGAGGACGCCATATGCGGGACAGGAAGGTATGTTGCTACTCAGAAAAGGGTAGTTGGTAATAATGAAATTGAAATCGTCACGTTTGTCATAGAGAGATGTTACTAATGAACCATCTTCATTAATTGATATATATCGAGGTATGAAGCAGAAACAATATGTGGCCCACCAATAAGAATTTTGTATAATAGGACGGATAATGCTTATTAGAAAATCTGAATTTTCATTCTCAGTCTTTTTCTCAGTTTACCGTTGGCTCTTACCTTTGGGTCTATTTGGTAGTGAGTTAGCTCTTCAACAATTTATACCTCCACAGTTCAAGCCTTAACCATGACTGGAAAGACATAAATATACAGCACATAGTGCACCAAAGTTAGTATACGTACGTATGTTCTGATATTGATTTGAACGTACAAATCAAAATATTAATCAATAAGATAACCTTACTTATTTACCTGGATGACTTGATATGCGCGAAATTACAGAATATTAATTGTAAATGGAACTCTAGGATACATAATTTAAAAATGGCAGTTTAAATAAATCCTAATTACTGGATTATGTGGGCTAGTATATCTGAACTAAATTTGTATTCTTAAAATCATACACTAAATTGATTTTATTTCAATATCAGGTAAACTGTAATTGAAATTTTCAGACTTCTGAATTAAAATTTCTCTGAATACAGCGTTTCAACATTATTTTGATAAGTAACAATGGGTTTGATTAGTTCATAATATGTATGCATTTAATTTATTACGTTCCATCGTCTCATAATGTGTAAAAATGGGTAAACGTATAAATTCCAAGGAAAACTACTGGATGTCCGATATTCTAACTGCAGTCAGAATACTTCAAATTCAGTGGTGCTGGTTTCAGCAAGAACATTTGTTGTGAATTTGTTCGGAAGATGTGAGCAAAGTAACAACAAAACAACATGGCTCTGATAAAAAAACCCCAACATATCCATATTTTCGCCCCTAAAAATGGTAAAGTTCTACTATGAAGCCCTTTTATCACAATAACATTCCATTTTTAAAGCTGGGAATGATTTATTAAGTAGTCGAAGTACATTGCCCTACACACAGTGGCAAAAATTTCCCCTCGATGTAACCTAGGAATTGTCTGCTCGTGGTCTATCAGTAAGTACTCCAATTATCATTCTTTTTACTATGTACACTTCTCATTTCCCTTAGCTACAGAAAATACTGAAGAATGGCGATACCTCAGTTTGTGTCATTTGAAGTGTTAAATAGTTTTATAAGAAAAGAGCATGATGGATAAATTGAAATTTTACAATTTGAGAAAGTGAACCGTGAATTATATCTTTCACCTTCAAATATTTAATCACTTTAGTGAAAATCAGCAAGGTACCAAAGGGTGAAGTACAATAGCGTGGTATGTGATAAATTCTTTTTCAATTCTGTAACCATCTTAATTTAAATTTTGAAATTCATCTAAGTCCTTGGCAATACCCTACAAAGGGTCGAACTCATATCATGAATAACAATATCCTGCAGGTTTCAATGAATATAAATGATAACGACATAAGTTATCTTCAATTTCAGATGAATGCCTGTGTGTTGAGATATATTAATCCTTAGTGCATTTACAACAGCTCAAATATTTCATCCACATACATTGATATTGCTTCAAATTGCATGTTTTTCACTTGATTGGAAACTGTTTTACCATATTAGCTTCAGAGTGTTGTCAAAGATAGAATCTGTATTTTGTATTTTCATTGTGATTATTGGCAAATAAATTCCTTTTTAGTACTTCACACAATTTAAATGGTAATGGCCGATAATTGATTGAAATCACAAAGAAGTATTAACACAACATAGGCGATAATTACTTTATATCATGTCAAATTCTGAGTAAGCGGAAACGGAGTAATTGATACAACTTTTATGTTGCAGCGGGGTATATTTTTCATGTCGTATAACATTTTCATTTGACGACGAACCCATACACCAAAACATAAAAAATACAAAATTTACGCAATGAATTCTTATAAGGAAATATAATATAAATATATATATATTCATAGTTTCATGATGGTATGGTTAGAAGAAATTGATACCAACCCTGAATACAGATAATATGGGATCTGTAGATCTTCTTACGCATAAATGGGAAATTCCAGGTAAAGTACGTTTGACAATTTTGACACCATTGTGACATCAACCAGCTCTATGGAAACTGCTGTACTAATACGAAAAATAATATCGAAATCGTATTCCTGTATTTTTACATCAGTTTCTATAGAATTGTTTGACTTCACACTAGTTTGATATTAACACCTTCTCATATGAGAAATTTCTCTGTATAACGAAAAGACTTTATGAGAGAAAATAGAAATCAGATTTCTGAAATGTATTATAAAGTTTTCTTTCCCGGGACACTACATTTCAAGTAATGTTCATAGTAAAGATACAGCAAATACTCATTAAAAGAAGAAGGTAAAGGTGCGGTTGGAAGCAGAAACACTGTTACAAAATACGAATGCTAAATAAAGATAAGATATCTGATTTACATTCAAGATTATATACTGCGTAGTTATGATTAATACAAGAATATGGTATTTCGAGAAACATATCTGATGTATTATCATTAGAATTCAAGCCATCTTTATAGATTAACCTATTGCTAACATCGCAAACGTATGTTATGCAATAAACTTCTTCTTCAACAAAAATAAACCATTACCACAGCCAAACTCTTAAGTTCTTGCAATCTGCACTGTCTAAAGTCAGACATTTACAGATCAATTATCTGACACTAAGGAATGTGCGATTTTATATAGATTACATTCAAATATTCCACGAATTAATCCCTTGGCACGCATATCCACCGGAATATATTGTATCACATGCTGAACGCACACAGTATTTATTTCATTTTTATGTTATGATCCAATAAATTTTATGATTTAACGTATTTTGCATAAATTTTTTTCAAATCATTTTTTGCAAGTCTGTTTATTTCTCAGACTTTCTTATTTTTCTGTACCTGCATTGAGTTATATATATATATATATATATATATATATATATATATATATATATATATATATATATATATATATATATATATATATATATATATATATATATATATATATATATATATATATATATATATATATATATATATATATATATATATATATATATATATATATATATATATATATATATATATATATATATATATATATATATATATATATATATATATATATTAACGTCACACCACGAATATTTCACTTATATGGTGACGGCATCTGCCTGATGCGAGGGATACAAATTTTGACCTTTGCAACGGACCCACCCGAAGCAGTGAGGGATCTTTGACGCGCCATGCATACCACTACGACGATTTTTACTGTCTCATCCGAAAGACAGTACATATGATTCCCTATTGAGTTTGTTTTTAATATGCCAGACTTGAACATGAGTGTCAGACCATCCATTATTGCAAATGAACTATTACATTTAACATAAAAGTTGAGACTTGTCAGCAGGAGATGCCTAATAATCCTAGACTTATCCTAATCTCACCATCTACCATGCTCCGTATATCCGGGTCCGGCGCTATAAACTGAGAATATACTTAAGTCAAAAATTCATATTCTTCTGTTCATCAAAGAATTAATAACTGGGATTTGCATTTTATTTAGTTTTATTCTATTGATAAATAGAATTAAATCACTCTGCATGAGAATTTATTTGAACGTTTGACAGTGGAATAAATCAAAATGAAATTTTTGACTTAAGTATATTCTCAGTGTCCATGTATACTTGTTTCACTATTTAGTTGATTTCAATACCTTTGTATTTTAGAATAGTTGCAATTATGTTCGGATGGAGTTTTTGTTTAAATAATCTTATATGTTACACAAAATTTAAAGGTATATATGTTCTATATTTCTTATACTGAGAGACCTAGAATATCATTACATTTACACTGGATACAGATGACAATAATGCAAATCAAATTGTAGGTTATTGACTATAATTTTATAAGATAATGTATAAGAATATGTCATATTTCTAAAAGACGTCGTTGGATTATATGCTTCCTAACGCAGTTGTTAAATCAATTGTAACCAAATTTATAACAATTTAATTTACACTAGTCAAAATAATACAATGGACATAAAAGCAACCATTCTTCAATTTTTTTTTATCATTTTTGAGATAGGATGCTTTTAAAATGACGTTAATATATGTAAGAAATAGAAAAATACTTGTTATTTAGCACATGTAGAACTCATTTATCGCGAACACGAAAATTGCCAATTTGCGTTTATTCCGAAGTGTGCATAGTGTATGCAATTATGTTATGTTTATTGCTAATGTATAGCGAATTACGAATCACTTCTGCATAAATTTCAAAGTTTATAACAAATTAAAAATTTTCTATTTCTGGTACATACTTTCCACGAACAGATCAATAATCTAACCAATTGTTGTATTATTCGGATAGGTTAATACTTAATGACATTGTCAATAGCTTAAGACCATATGAAAAATACTCGATGATAGGTTTTATCTTTGTTTGTATAGTTATTTGAGATAACATCACATAATTAAATTGTTTTGACTGATGATTCACATTTGAACGAATAAAGAGGAGTTACTGGCTCAGTTATGTGGCAGAAGTCACCATGGAGCTATATAATACATGAATATAAATAATATACTAGCACATATAACACATTACAAAAATATTTGATTGTAGTGCAATTACGATACCGAGTTAGGACGGTCATTTAATTTGACGAAAGCCAAACAAATGGTGTGGTTAACCGGTTTACGGGCCCACCTTCCCACTCAACGTATCATCGAAGATGGCTTTCTAAAGCAGGAATAGGAAAGTCACAACGTTAAAGATGAAATAGGAAATTATTCTGAGTATCAAGAGGATGCCGGTTTACTGAAGAATTTATAAATCTGAATTATTACCAAACACTTTAAGTACAATCTTAAACACAAGGATGTCATCATTACTTCACATGAAATTCAACGACTTCTAAATTGCATAATCGTTTCTGTACGTTTTCAGACATGAATGTTGGAAATGTAAAATAAATCAAAATATTCCGTTTAGTAGCACAATGCATTTCTCTAAAGGTGAGGAGTTGTGATAGACATTTGGTCTAGAATTATGAGAGAGACTTCTTTCAACCAACTGAATGTATTGTTTGGTCGCGTGTTTATGTAGAGTTCACTTTATCAGTATAGCCAATTACGCTTATGACAGTCTTTATTGACGTCCCCACAAATTCCCTGTTAGCAGTTACCGTTTTGTTATCTGCTGAAACGTCTTCTCATTATAGCGTTCTGAAGGAAGATTACAAAATATACAGATGTCAAAAATCAAAACTTCTTCATACACTGCACTCATAAATCAAACATTCCTCCAACACTGTACCCACGAATCAGTTTTGTTTATTCACTGTTGTCATGAATCAAACATTCTTCAAAAACATTGTCGTTTTTTCTGTGTAAATGCTTTCAAAAAGACACAAATGAGGCTTTCTTTCTTCTTCATTTCATCAACATCTCCGTGTGTGTTTCTTAGAGTGTCTAATTTTACTTTATATTTGAATCGAATAGCTCTTTGGTATATTTTCTGATGATTCCTTTCTTTCAAACATTTCCAATTATACTTGACCAAGTAATGAAGATGTATCGACATCTGCTCTGTTTCCATCCATTATGTTAATTCTTATATCGGTAGATATAAGAGATCGAATTATTGCTCTTGTTACCATTTCATACATGTACCTTTCCAGTTCACTCATCTGGTTTTAGAAAAAAAGTTCCTCATACTTCCTATATATATAATCATAGAATAATATCTAAATTAACTCCGTGTCCGCTTATCGAAAGCTTTAATTTGCTGTTTACCGATGTACAAAATATTTGATAAGATATGAGAATCGAACTGATGTAAAGCGTTGAATATAAAAGAATGGTGTATGATATTGTACTTCCGTATTGAATTAATAGAAACACGCTGTGATAGTCCGACTAAGACGAACTGGCACACATTTATTAACGCAGCGAGTCCAAGTTTTATCTTCACAGGGGCGACAGGTAGATTATGTACTTGAATCAGAGGAAGACCAAAACTTAAAATTTTACCCCTATTTATTGACAAGAGATTGTGTTCTTTTAATTTTGATGAAAGACGGATGTTTCAATTGAATTTTCTATCAGTAAAAAACGAAGAAGTGCCAAAGCGTAAACCATATCTCAAAGTCCATGGAATAAAGGACAATATCGTGAATAGTGTCATATTCAGACAAATGCGAACCTCAATAAAATCGAGGTGAGACCAGGTTCCCGGGAGGAGTGAAACAAACTTTCGGCATCGTATGACAATAGTATTATATATTGATACTTTATCCTTCATTTTTATGAGTAACAGTTATTCATATTAGCTAAATTATCGTAAACATTTGAACGACAGACACATTATACAAGTTACATGTATCAACATGTTTTTATATTTATTCTGATATCAGAATTTTTAAGGATATCGATAGATACAATGCTAAATAAACGGACAGTAAACACTTATTGTGAATATTTTGTGAATAATCGTTCTTGTTTACTAATAAACACAAATGTTAGTTACCTCTGAAATGAGTACTCGTTTACTGTTATTTAATTCAATATAAAGATTTCTATTTAAACTACTCCACTTCAAGTACAATCGCTAGATAGTAGGCAACAACTTATTGGCTTCTTAATTTAGAAAAAAAATTACCGATACTATTATATCAGTATTTTAAAGACAATAATTTCAAGTGAACGTTTGCTTGTTAATTTTATAAAGATATAATTTTATCGATTTAAGCAATAACATGGCTAAAATTGTTACGTATTGGTTGCTAATGATGATCAACATTCTAACATTTACAATACTAAAATACATATAACAGTATTTACCCCTCAATAAAATTAGATAAAAATTTGTTGAAATAGAGTGTTTTCTTATTATTGTATTTTACTGCCCTTCAAAGGACACATTACATTAATTAGAATATAATTTGTGTGCTCTTCATTAATATTGATACTGCGGATATAACAGAAAATACAGTGAAAAGTACATTCGAAAGCTTTGTTCAGGCAAAACAGTCTAATTAATGTAATATTCGTTTGCACAGAGAAATATGTACCCCACGCACTTGATTCATATAAGCTTATATATTGCTTTATACATCAATACATAAACCAGAATTTGGCTTTGTTGACCTCATATTCATATATATTGCAGATACTTAGCAATATAGAATCTTTTATTGAAACATCTAAGAGATCTATAAACTTATCCCAAGGCGTGTTAATTTACATTGAATGTTTTGTATTTAATCTGAAAACATGCATAAAATATATTTCTATTTTATACATATTAGCCATTTTTCACTCCAAATATCCCTCTGCATAACAATATGAGTACATTTTATGTTATAACACTATGATAGAACTGTTTATCATACTACCGTCAGTTAACACAAAACCAAAGTAAGAAAACTTATGGTATTACATGTTAATATTAGAAATAGTGTAGTGTGTCTGTTGTGTTTTTTCCATGTATCTAACTCAAGTAATTCAAACATATTCCACTCCCATACATAGATTTTGATTTTGATTTGAAAATCGATTGTAGTTTTATAATGTACTAATGCAATAGAATATTACATCAAAATTTCTGTAGCAATTTAATCAGTTTGAAATTCCTAAAGCGATTCACAATAAAAATATTATATACACATGCATTACATCTGTTACATTAAAATTTCTATAACGATTTAATCAGTTTGAAATTCCTAAAGCGATTCACAATAAAAATATTATATACACATGCATTACATCTGTTGCGTTTAGTGTTTAATTAAGAAGCAAGGAAAGTCATTGTTGTGATGTACATGTAGGCAACTTTCATGTAATGAAAATATATGACATCATAGTGTGTGCGTGATATTCCATTTCATTTATTGTATTGACTAGTTTGCAAGAACTCATTAAAGTTCCAGAGAATGTCTATTAGCGAAATGTTGTTGTTATTCACAACGGATTCAAGAACTGGATCTGCCATAACCCTACATGGTCCTGTGGTTTAGCAAATATAACCAAACTACAACAACTACTACAAAGGATTTGTATCAATTTTTTCATTAGTTCTGAAGACGTCTATTGAACTAAATATAAGTCACAATAATTCCCTAAAACACGAACAGAGATACTTAAGAATGCACAATAAGCATAGAAAACTAGTCCTCAGACACCCTATTTCTTATTCTGCAGGTCTGTGTATGCAACCAGTCCGATGATGTTTTGTCAAAGAAGGATACTCTCGTTCCTCATCGGATCGACTTTGGGGGTAGAAAGAGAGAGGAAAATACCTTCATTTATAGGACACCATTTAAAGTAACACATTCGTGCCAACATTCATTACTATCTTTTGAATAATTTTAATTCCTTCAGAGGTAAGAAATACAAACACAAATAACATCTTTAATCTGAATAGAATGAAATCATAAAAAAATTTTTTGCATTCACGTTTTCAAAAAATACTAGCAAAGGTTTATATTCTCTGAAGTCAGAGAATACACACTTAGTTCCATATTGTAAAATTTCTACATTCAGAATATAAAATCGGAAAAAATAGATAACACTGGAAAAAATTACTCTGATATATCTGCATTGGGTTTTCGTACTATAAATCGGTCTAAGGACGTTTGTCAAAAAGTATCATCCGCTAGGGAACCATTATTTATAGATCAGCAGTGGACCTTAATAATTTCTACCTAAATTCAACAAAATTCTTGCAGTGATTCAGAAGACCCAAATGTGCACATTTAAAGGCCGATTGACGGCTATGACTTATATCCAAACAATTTTTACGAATATTAATGAGGACAAAGGTTAAACCCATCTTGTAAATTGCATTAATAAAATGTACTGCATTTCAGCATAAACTAAATGAAGATATGATAAAGTATATCTACATGTTGAGCATGGACAAATAACCTGTAATGAATTTTCACTCTAACATTTTTAGTATGATAAACGGGAGAATTGGGATATCCAAATCATTTCGTTGCATTTGGATGTCTCTCGTTGTAAAGACTCCTAGTATTCACATTTCAAAGTTATCGCTGGATAGCAAAGCTAACTCGATGTATGCATAATCTATATGTTCAGCTGTCAAGTATAAATTATTATTTTCATGTGCTATGTACGCTGTGTTATGGATCAACGTTCTGAATTTCATAGATCGGAGAGTGCAAATTTTCATTCATATATATATATATATATATATATAATATATATATATATATATATATATATATATATATATATATATATATATATATATATATATATATATATATATATATATATATATATATATATATATATATATATATATATATATATTTCGTTGCATTTGGATGTCTCGCGTTATGTATATATATCTTCTTGTTTTGGTGTTATTCATGGGATTTTACAACTTGGGATTTTGATGCTTGGCTCTGACTTTGGTTTCGGAATTATTGAAAAGAAATGCTACCTCATTCATGCATGCATGACTCATACTTATATGCTATAATCAAAAGTCTCGTAATATTTAATCTGACAAAATCAACAACTTTAACTCTTTGGTGCATTAAATGTAATAAAATATATACCGGTTGTTTTATTGCACCATACGCCCATTTCTCTTACTCTAAACTATAAGAAAACCGTCAATCCATTCTCACTACCTTTGGAACAGGAAGAAGTAATTCAGAGCTGAAATTGTTTTATATTTGTCATAAAAATGTACTAAATCTATATAAACATCGATTTATTGTCAAATCGTCCAGGCGCTCCACCAAGTCTTTATCCATTTAACGAAAACGAATTTACGGAAATACTGATACATATAAAGCACGGTTGTAGGGGTCCTTCTAAACAGTATTGTCTAGAAGCGGAGACAATTAGATATGGATCTTGAAGAATTCAGAGGTGATCTGGGACATTTCATACTCTCGATCATATCACATGCATATTTTTTTTTATTTTCCACCTCTATACAGCTATTCCTCACTATAAGCTTAAAAGCAAACAAGTTTCTATCATACGCATTTCTGTTGTTTATAAATATAGAAACTTCGATTCTAATTAGATTCTGAAGATACTAATTATGTGAAGGAAAATTCTTATTCTTATACACTGCAGACGGAATCATTTGACGACATCTGGAGGTTCTGTTCATATAAAAAACTTTAAAATTCCCTTGAGATCAAGGGTAAAACAGAAAGTAACACTTCTCCTTCATACATAGAATTGAATTATTATCGGTTGGGATGGCCAGTTTCACAGCTCCCTTTATGACTGCGAAAGATGACGAGTTCAAATTACAAATCAATAATTTTCCCTTCCTCTATGTACACCATCCTGTCCTAGCCTGCTTATGGCGTTTCACAGCCTATAAGCTATACCAGAGCATTCTTTGACAAATTAGCTACAGTTAGGTACTTTCTAATATAACATTATGTGAACGTGAAAAGTGCTATTGCGCTCAGGACTTCTCAGCATTCGTTTTTCCAAACATGCAGATTTTTATGTGAACTTGATTTCGAAACCGCGTAAAAGCGCTTGGCAACCATGTTTATTTGCTAATAATTTACTAGACCGGCTCTAACTGCACAACATCACGCTCGAGCCACGGTGAATACAATTTAACGTAATTCGAATTTACTGTCCTACAAAACATAATTTTTCACAGTAATTACGTCATCTGAAGTCTGATAAACCATTGACGAATGAAATATCCGTTTATGACGTCAATATAACACAACTGAAAATTTTCAAATGCACGTTCCTTTTCGAGCCATGGAAACTTTTTTTAACATCGCAATGACGAAAGCAACCTACATATAAGTATCATGATGATAAGCAAACTTAATAATGAGCTCTTTTGGACAACTAATAAACAGGTAAAACCGACGTACATTAGACCGAAAGGGCATTGTATATGAGGCATGCAAATGACTCATCAATATCCTGTTTTTCTAATGAGACACTTAAAAGAGATCCTGCGTGTTCCTTCGCAATGCATCAGACAGATGCTGTTACCATATGAGTAAAATTATTTTGGCGTGAAAATAAACAAGAAAGAACATCACAAACAAACACGGAGCTATTTTCTTAAAATGTGTTGTACACAAGAGACCCATTTTTTTAAATTTCAAATTACTAACAAATCGGGTAAAAGCCAACGGGGGACTGCAGACACCTAAAACATCAGAAGTTCAATTTTCTTTATTTCTAAATCTACGACCATCATCCGATCATCGGAATACAACCAACTGACCATCTCGCGATCATCGGAATACAACCCACTGACCATCGCGCAATCATCGGAATACAACCCACTGACCATCGCGCAATCATCGGAATACAACCCACTGACAATCGCGCGATCATCGGAATACAACTCATTGACCATCGCGCGATCATCGGAATACAACCCACTGACCATCGCGCGGATCTCGGATGATAATTTATCAAGTGAGCGGATGGATGTAGGTAGGTGTTTTGACATCGGCCGGATATCGGATTGGCTCCGACATTGGGAATATAATGGGAAGCGATAGTACTAGTCATGCTTGTTACACATTTCAACAAGCAGGACTATTGTCTGATCCTGTTAAGAAAACATACACTTGTACAAATAGAATGAATATATATGTATTTTGATTAGTACTTGTTCAAGGAATATACGATAAATGTGGCATTTTGACCCGACCTGGACATTGAAAACCGTTGAAAGTCGATCTTTACATATACTATGCCCATGCGGATGGTTAATTGAAGTTACTTACCACCAATGCTAGGGCCAATGCTCTTCCATCTCAAGATTTGTCCCCTGTCTATCGTAGATTTTTACCGATTCCTTGACATCGATGAAATTATCTGATCCCCGACAATCGAAATAAGTAAGTAAAGTATGAAGCAAATATAAACAACAAATACTGCCGTATGAAAGAGACACTAAATTCAACATCTTAAACTCCATTATGACCTTGAAACTAAAGATATGGCCTTGGTCATGGGTAACGATTATGTCACATGAATTGTTTCACTGTATATTTAGCGGTTGTATTTATATAACTAAGAACTTATAAAACATTAATCTTGACGACAATTTACACAGAACTTTTCTATATAAGTCTCCCGCCACCTGCTATTATATCCTTCCTCCATCTTGTCTTCCTGTCTTTTCTCTCCCATTTCTCCCTCCTGTTAAATTCTCTGCCTCTCAGAATTATTTTTTCTAGGAATATTAATGTTTAATGACCGTAATACAAAGCCATTCCGGTCTATAATTTGGTGATGTTATTCTGTCTGTCCATCTGCCTGTCCGTCAACATTCTCGTGAAAGTTGCTGACTGGAGCAAATGCTCCGTAATGTATATACGTATGAAAGAAAAAGGAGGAGTTACTGGCTCAGTTATGTGGCAGAAGTCACCATGGAGCTATACAATACATGAATATAAATAATATACTCGCACATATAACACATTACAAAAATTTTTGATCGTAGTGCAATTACGATACCGACTTAGGACGGTCATTTAATTTGACAAAAGCCAAACAAATGGTGTGGTTAACAGGTTTACCTGGCCCACCTTCCCACTCACCATAACAGCAGAACAATCAAAGGACTTACATACAAAAATTTATAAATAATCCTCAATGTAAAGAACAAGGGTCAACAGGTATCGCATATTGAGAGGTCATAAACACGTAAGGTATTGTAAAACACATAATGATATAAAAATATATGCGACATCAACATGATAAACCGTGCTCTGCCAGTCTGAAAGCGAGCTAAGACCCTAGATCTGTAGGAATCCCGACTAACAGTCAGAGGGGACGAGGTTCAGGACCATGTCTCCTCTGAAAGAGGTTTCGATGAGGCCCGTCATATAGTCCCCACCGCCCTGTTAGTCAGCGTGCAACGTTCAAGTAAAAGTGCATAAGGCTGTAGAGGGGCCAAACACAAGACCTATAGTCTTTTTGATGATCTCAATGTCATATTGTCTATTTAGAAGACGTTTGACTATTTTATTACATGATAAAATAATATCGGAGCCTTTTACTTTCCTTAGTTTATATACGAGGTCACCGTAAAAATTAAGATGGGGAATTCCATTGGATACATAGTGTTGAAAAGAAATATTTCCAAATTTAGATAGAAGTTCTGAATAAGATCTGAAGATTTTGCCGAATGTTTTTCTTAGCTTGTGATATCTGTAACCCTGAGTTAAAGTTTAGTAGTAATTTGTAAATGTCGTTTATGAAAGTCCAAAACATCGGTGCAGCCTCTGACAAATCGAACTAATTGAGATATATAGATACCATATGATGGGAGTCGAGGGACATCGCCATCCAGGTAAGGAAAATTTACAATAGGAAATCCAAAATCCTCACGTTTATCATAAATATTAGTATATATTAGGTGGTTGATAATTTTGATGTTCAAATCTAAGAAAGGTGTAGATTTATCTCAAGATATATTTCTGATATAAATTGTTCGAATTCAGGGTTGTCGATAACCAAAATGTCATCCAGATTTCGCAAGTATTATGAAATTTGTCAATAAAGTCAAAACGTTTTGATTTTTGAATAGAAACCATAAAATCCCTCTCATAACAATAAAGAAATAAATCTGCTATCAGAGGCGCGCAGTTAGTATCCATAGGAATCCCAACTATTTGTTGATATATCTTGCCTTCAAATTGCACAAAAATATTATTCATTAGAAAATCTAGTGCTTTACATAGTTCCTTGCAAGGCCAGTATTTATATGACGTATTTTGTTTGTTGGAAAAGAATCCGGAGTTATTGGAAGTACATATGTAAGTTTTAGATTCTCTGTGAAAACACCATTGTATAAGAGACAGCAACTTGCTTTTAATCAAATCATGAGGCAGAGATGTATAAAGTGTAAAAAAATCAAATGTAGAAATTTGAGTCGTTTTGAAATTTAGTGAAAGAAGTTTGTCTATAACTTCATGAGAATTTTTAACTGACGAAAAATAATTGATGTTACTATTATGAAATGCGACATCACAATATTTGATATGATCTTTATAGCAGTTAGAGCAGACGTAATATGTTTCGATAGTACCGTAGTAGAGCAGTGGCTAGAATTAGATATGAAACGTGATTTATATGGACTTTTATGTAGATTTGGGAGCCAATACACGGTTGGTAGATCAGATTTATCAATTTTAATTTTGAGGTCCGACATGGTCATGAGGTGATCGTGCAAGGTGCTGTCTTTTGAGGTAGGGCTTTCCACATATGTATGAGTGAAGTTTAATTCGTTTTTAAGTACTTCAATATAATATAGTTTTCAAACAACTATTATGTTATTACCTGCTTTATCAGCAGGAACAAAGACATATTAAGCATGTAAGTCAGCTATCCTCTTTTTAATAGAATTTGCCGTCAATGTATTAGGCTGTTGAAATAAATGCGGATTTTCCGTAAATTTCTTAATCCGGACATTGACAATTCTTAAAATCTCGTATTTCCAATCATTAAGAGCATGAACCTTTACCTGTTCTTTTTTACACAAACGTTTACAATATGTAGTTAAAGCATCTTCTATGACATCACGGCATTTATTGAAATCTATCCTGGACGGTAAACTATATATGGTCCTTTTCCAAAAAGGGTGCGCAATTTCTTGTCCGAAATACCGTTTAGGTCACCAGTAATAACATGACCTGCCGGATTATAAACATATTTAGAATTTTCACAAGAACACTACGAAGAAATAGAGTCTGAAATATCAGGGTTAAATGTAACTTTATTATAATTTAAAATAAGATTTCTTATAGGCTTTTTGTACTGGTAACAAATAAGTGGAGGTTCTAAATTCTCAAAATATTGGGGGATTTTAGGTGTGACTATATGGTCACGGAAAATATTAGAAATGTTAAGTAGATCGAAGCCTTTATTAATAAATTTAATTATGAGAAATTGCTGCTTGGGTGGAAGAGATGGAATACGAAGAAAGAGTTTATGATATGAAAATAAAATAATCAATTTGAGTTTATATCAATCAGAATTGCGTAAAATTCGAATATCAGCTTCGTCCAGGATATGTTTCAATTTATTTACCGGAATAGGGGATAGTGCATGCAAAAGTTCATGACGGCCATTATTTTTTTGTGATAAATAGAAGATTGTTTAATGACCTATTTAAACGATTACGTTTTCTGATGTTACGATTACGGTGACGACCATGTGACCTACGTTTTCTAACAGTATTATGTCTTAATGTAAAAATAGACTTGGTGCCTTATCTGTACATTACCTGTGACAGGCACTTTGGAATTATATGGGTTATGTTTGATGTGACCTTCTGTTCACAGTTGAGCGATTTTGCAGTCCAGCCATAACGTCTTTAGTGGTTTCATGTTATGTTATCTGTAATTGTTTAGAATTATGAATATGATTGATTGATTTTTGATATATGGTGACGGCATACAAATTTTGACCTTTGCAACGTACTCATCCGAAGCAATGAGGGATCTTTAACGTGCCATGCATACCACGACACGGGGCCTTGGTTTTTACCTGTCTCATCCGAAAAACTGAACACCGCCATGACCAGAGGGGGACTCGAACCCCGGTCTCCCGATCAGGAGTCCAGCGCGATACCACTAGGCCACACCGGCTTAGAATTATGAATAAAAAAATCAATAAATGAATTTATTCATTTACACTTTTTGAATATTTTTTTTCAAATAAAATGACCGTCCTAAGTCGGTATCGTAATTGCACTACAATCAAATATTTTTGTAATCTGACATATGTTCTAGTATATTATTTATATTCATGTATTGTATAGCTCTATGGTGACTTCTGCCACATAACTGAGCCAGTAACTCCTCTTTTTTCTTTCATAACGCGATCAATAGTTAAACATTCTGCTTGTCTTCAAATAATACATTATTGCCATTTTACATCGACCATAATGGAAAGATAATTTTGTGTCACTTTGTCCGTCCATCTGTTTGTCACATTTTAAATGTCACACTTGATTAGAACAGTCATACTAAATGTATATAATTTTATTCAAAACAGTAAAAGCATAAAAGAGTAGCAGAATTTTCGAAATACAATTATACATTAAATCACTATATAGGAAATATATGTTATATAATCGTATTATAAGAGGACTTTGAGATTGTTCCTTTATGAAAATACCGTAATTTCTATCTACGTATATTAACATATCAAATTATTAACATTATCGGATAGAAATATAAAGATTTTAAACAAAATTAGCCCTTATATATCAAAATTCGTAAAATCAGAGCGCAAAATGAATTTTTAGACGATCCCTTGAAAAAAAAAATCAAACCAACCCCCCCCCCCCCCCACCCCCAAATGAAAAAGAAGAAGAAGAAAAAAAAAAAAAAGAAATAATATAAAAAATAAATACAGAAAGGAAAAACTGAAAACAAAGCGGAGAATTTTGTTTTATCTTATAGAACAGAAATAAACGAAAATCTGATTCATTCTATTGATTATTTCTGATTCATTTTATTGATTATTCCTATAGGGTCCTATTATAAAGGCTATATAAATTTGAAATGGTCTTTTCAGAAAACTGTCCCGTAAAAGTTTATTTAATTATGTACGAATTATCTCCAAACTTCAATAAATAAATTATCAAAATATGACAAAAATCATTGTAGCCAACTGAAGTTTGACTGACCTCCTTAAAACTATATATTTACATTTAAATGTAAACGGACTTGGAGGAAAAATGATATATATATATATATACCAAAATATATACCAAACCGTTAATCATTCTCATTCGCTGACTAACAGGGCGGTGGGGACTATATGACGGGCCTTGTCCAAACCTCTTTCAGAGGAGACATGGTCCTGAACCTCGTCCCCTCTGACTGTTAGTCGGGACTCCTACTTATTTAGGGTCTTAGCTCGCTTTCAGACTGGCAGAGCACGGTTTATCATGTTGATGTCGCATATATTTTATACCATTATGTGTTTTACAATATCTTACGTGTTTATAGTTTTATGACCTCTCAATATGCGATACCTGTTGACCTTGTCCTTTACATGGAGGATTATTTATAAATTTTTAAATGTACGTCCTTTGTTTGTTCTGCTGTTATGGTGAGTGGGAAGGTGGGCCCGTAAACCGGTTAACCATACCATTTGTTTGGTTTTTGTCAAATTAAATGACCGTCCTAATTCGGTATCGTAATTGCACTACAATCAAATATTTTTGTAATATTTTATATGTTCTAGTATATTATTTATATTCATGTATTGTATAGCTCCATGGTGACTTCTGCCACATAACTGAGCCAGTAACTACTCTTTTTTCTTTAAAATCCAAGGACAGATACAAAATCGTGTAAGTTTAAAAAAGAAACTGTTGTGAAGCCCGAAATACTAAAAAATTTCGAGGTGAGACCAGGTGCCCGGAGAAAGTAAGCGTCTCCTGTTTGTATGAATCACCCGTCACAGCAGTTCTTAAGAAACATGTCAAAATCAAGAGTTTAGGTTTCCTAATTGTACATACGAAAGTACAAAACTGGTATACAAAGTCATACTTGGTCTTTGAACAGGTCATTTAGTCGCATTCCAGAATATTATCAAACATTCTAGAAAGAGGCACATCATATTTTCGTACAAGATCCCCATAGCGACCGTAGAACCTCAGTGACGATTTCAGACGTTCTTTAAGATATCCCTGCATGAGCAACTTAGTGGCCAGTCGTTTGGCCCTTGGAATAAAACCGTCGTATAAAGAACAGGCTCTTGCGTACATTATAAGTTGAGATATAAAAACTCCATAGGCAGGTGAGGACGGGATATTGCTGCAAAGAAACGGAAACTTGGTTATTTGGAAGTTAAAATCGTCACGTTTGTCATACAGAGAGGTGTTCAAATGACCATTATTGTCGAAAATTAAAAATATATCCAGATACGAAGCGGAATTAAAGTTAGGATTATTGATTGACAATACGTCGTCTATATATCTATACGTAAAATTGAACTGAGATGCAAGGCTCATATATAAATTTCCTGAAATGACCATTATTGTCGAAAATTAAAAATATATCCAGATACGAAGCGGAATTAAAGTTAGGATTATTGATTGACAATACGTCGTCTATATATCTTAACGTAAAATTAAACTGAGATGCAAGGCTCATATATAAATTTCCTGAAATACTTTTAGAGAATAAAAACAAAAAATAAACCTACCCACCTACCTACCCTAAGTTTATTTGAAAAGTTTATTATTTGAGAAACAGGAATAGTTTTATATGGCGTTACATTGTACATATCCATTCATTGTAAAATATCTCAACAAACTTACATCTCATATGAACAATATATTCGTCGTTTTGTTTAATATATTGTAACGATCGTCATGCTGACAATTCGACTTTCAAAATGCAATGTTCACTCTGCTTTACGTATCATTTACTCGTATGCAAAATTTTTATGAATTGTTTACCTCTTATATTTATGACATATTTGGTTCTTCAACGCATTGTTCGACATTTTATCAATTATTTGCATTATTATGGATGTCTTCTGCTTTTCTTTCGGCACATATTTTATGTTTTCATTTCCATATGTTTACATCTTGTAAGTTGTATGTCGAACCCGATGCATATGAATACATTTTTATCAATACTTGGAATTATGATTATTTGAATATGTTTTAGAAATAACTGCATATGAGTTATATTTTGTAATATGAAAATGTGTCTATTCATTAATTTAGTATATATAATTGTAATGTTATAAGTAGATTAATGTGAAACTAATTTGTGACGTGTAACATCTGCGTAATAATCATAGTAGTTTGTGACGTAGGCTGCGTATGACGTCATTGTGTGCTACGGGGTTCTCTATGGGTTATTAGATTTTTATAGGATTTGTTGTTCTGGATTTTTCAGGGGGTCCCATATTGATTTCCTTCCTAGTATATAAGGCAGAGACGTTTGTTTGGCAGTCAGTTCTGTTTTGACAGCCATGGGGAGCAAACCAAATTCAAAAAGCAATTGTAAGTCTATTGACTAAAACTCCATTGAAGTTTACATTAACTGGGTTCCGCTGCTGGGTTCCAAGACTAAATAGGTCCACTGGATAAATTACACTAATTTTAGTGTAAAAACACACAACACTGATAGACGCCCGAGTCCAGCCATCCTGTATTTCTGGCTTCTCATATAGATAAAGGCATATAAACCCAGTATATCGGGTTCATACGATAAATCCAAATACACCCAGTATTTTGGGTTCCATTCAGTGGTTATCATCTACGAGTTTTTATATAGTTAAAGGCATATAAACCCAGTATATCGGGTTTTTAAATGTACGTCTTTTGATTGTTCTGCTGTTACGGTGAGTGGGAAGGTGGGCCCGTAAACCGGTTAACCACACCATTTGTTTGGCTTTTGTCAAATTAAATGACCGTCCTATGTCGGTATCGTAATTGCACTACAATCAAATATTTTTGTAATGTGTTAAATGTTCTATTATATTATTTATATTCATGTATTGTATAGCTCCATGGTGACTTCTGCCACATAACTGAGCCGGTAACTCCTCTTTTTTCTTTCATACAATAAACCCAAATACACCCAGTATTTTGGGTTCAATTCAGTGGTTATCAGCTACCAGTTTTTATATAGTTAAAGGCATAAAAACCCAACGTTTCGGGTTCCTAGGATAAACCCAACTATACCCAGTATATTAGGTTCAATTCAGCATATACTGTAGACTTAGAGGAAAATATTATTTTATTATTCAAGTGAATATTATTTGGATAACGTCTTATTATTCTAAGAAGTTTTATTAGTCTTCACCTGTCGATTAGCACACAGCCCCTCTTTATCTACGTCACAAAGTATATCATCACATCAACGTTCATTATCATCACATCTCGGAGGGTTTGATTTAAGTGTTATTGAACTTTATTCTTGACGTTATCTTGCAATGACACTTTCTATACAATGTTGGTTCACAGCCATTCATATATACAGTGCTGAATTTACATATGTTTTCTCTGTGTGTTAGGGCATGCATGGCAGGTGTGGCTAGTCATTCAGGAAACGCTAACTTCCCCCGGCCACCTGGTCTCGCCTCTGAATTTCAGGGATCCGTGAATGTCCGCTGTGGTACATCGTTGTTAGTGCCATAGTCACTTGACACCAGTTACTTTCGTATTTTGGATTGAAATTTTCGAACATGGAATACAATCAATTTTATCTTATAGATTATTATCCAATATAGACTTATATAAAACAGGGATTGCGTTCATGAAACATTCACAACCTGTAAACGAGGGCAATAAATAAGGCATTAAATCACATGCCTTAATGATTGGAAAGATAAAAAACTTAAATGTATAGACATTCGTATGGAAGATTTTACTCAAAATGATATTTATTTAAGCAATTATCTAAACAGTCACCACAATCTATTAAAACTAAAATAGCAACACTTCACGCTACTTTCGTTTTGTTTCTGCTGACAAAGCAGGTAATAATATGATCACTGTTTGAAAACAGTTCTTTTAAAGAAGAAAAAGGAAATTGTTACTTGATAGTATAAAATGAAATTTTATGAAGACTTCTTCTGACGTCTAGACGGCATTTTCTCCTTTTTTGTATTATCTGTTTTTCTTTTTCTGCAATATGAAGCTCTTCACGAGGGGTATCATTTTATAATTACATATAAGTCATGTAGATCTAGCTATTTTCTTTGTGGTTTAAAAAGATGTATCATGTTTGTTTCATCTGTGCCATGGTATAGACAGAACTGGGAACGTGGACTGAGCGCATGTGTTAACACAATAACGCATGCGCTTCCGATGGAGTATTGCACGTGTACTAAAGCGGAGCTTGTGGCCGCTTTTCACGTTGACGTGAATGTTATGTGAGGATTGCACTCTTCTGCATTTAACATTACCATAGAGCAGGACAGTTTTCCACACAAAACAATGATTATTCAGTTTTAATGAGAGTGTCCTTTCTTTTAGAACATTTAAAACACTCTCTCTTTGTCAACACTTGTATCTGCAGGTTCATTTAGCAATACAAGAGAGGAATTTTCATAATATTTTTGTTTCTAATAACGTCGTATCTTACAAATACGGTTCCTGTTAGAAGTATTGAAATAGATTAACTGCTGAAAATGTGCTACAATGCAATCGTTGTCAGTCCTTTGTTATATCTTATCAAGAACTGTTGTATAGCGTGTGTTTTAACAATGAATGTAATCTATCTATCTATCTATCTATCTATCTATCTATCTATCTATCTATGTATCTATCTATCTATCTATCTATCTATCTATCTATCTATCTATCTATCTATCTATCTATCTATCTATCTATCTATCTAAAGCCGGCGTGGCCTAGTGGTATCGCGCCGGACTCCTGATCGGGAGGCCGAGTTTCGAGTCCCGCTCTGGTCATGCCGATGTCCTGTCTTTCGGATGAGACAGTAAAAACCGAGGCCCCGTGTCGTGGTATGCATGGCACGTTAAAGATCCCTCGGGTGGGTCCGTTGCAAAGATCAAAATTTGTATGCCCTGCATCAGGCAGATGCCGTCACCATATACGTGAAATATTCGTGGTGTGACGTAAAACAAAAAATCTATCTATCTATCTATCTATCTATCTATCTATCTATCTATCTATCTATCTATCTATCTATCTATCTATCTATCTATCTATCTATCTATCTGAAGTTATCCTATTAGACATGAGTTGTTTTTTTTTTCATTATAAACAAAGGATCCGGAATGTTTCACACAAGAACTGCCCAATAGATTGGACATGGTAAAGCTGTTTGCAAGCAAATAAGATGGAACGATTTAATTTCTTTTTATATCTACTACTTTTTATATTGAAATAATATTACGTAGATTCATTATTGTTTTATTTTTGTTTTATTTGGAAAATTATAAGTAAAAGAACTATGTATTTACTATTTGTAAAAAGTAGGTTGGCAACTTAAGAATTTGAGTGAAAGTCGTTTTTTCCTCGGGGAAGTCGAAGGGTGAATGTTTGCGACAAGCCAAACCTTTTTAAACTTCTTCATTTCTCATTATACCCCACAAAAACATATGATTTTGTATGAATATGAGTAATTTGATTATTTATATAAAAAACAAGAGTTTCATTTTTAGTGTTCCTCTCTTTTATACTTCATATAATATACCTACTTTGACTTCTTCATTCATAAATATATGGAATTAACACGATTTGACTCTTTCTACTGGGTATATGTGACGGATGTTGCTAGCAAGCAGGAGATGCTCACTCTCCCCGGGCACCTGATCTCACTCCATCAAGGGTGTTCACATATGATCTTCAAGTAGACATTTTCGTTGGTTTCTGTTTGTTTTTCATTTTCACTGATTTTGTATGCCGTTTGATTTCATGATTTTCGGACTTTACATCTTTACATTCTATATATTGTTCCTTATTGTTGTGTGCCTTGCATGCCCTTATTGTCATACAGCTGTGTCAGATGACTTCTTTTCAGTGGTTTTATAAACTTAGCTATTGCAGTGATTGTGCCTATTTTTAAGTATGAATCACTTTTATGAAGGGTCATGTTTTTTTAAATTGAACGTAAGGACATGTTTTATTTTTAATAAAAAGTACTCTAACCAATATATTTGCCCTAAAATGATATCAATCATTGTACAAATGTAATAATACTTTTGTATAGAAAACTTACGAACACGGTATTCTGTATGTAATAATATCTTGTACAATTATTTTGAATGACCTTTATTAATGCA
This sequence comes from Pteria penguin, assembly GCA_035048485.1. Lineage (NCBI taxonomy): Eukaryota > Metazoa > Mollusca > Bivalvia > Pterioida > Pteriidae > Pteria > Pteria penguin. The sequence continues at coordinate 32,900,899 of CM068583.1, forward strand.
ACTATATCCTCTTTAAATAAACATCGATGTACCCGTCATTAAGTACAAAGCAGTAGATACTTACAACCTGTCATTGGATTCATAACTAGCAACATACGAGACTGTAGTATATTGATCGTAATACATTACCTTTTTAATTGACATTTAAATCATTCCTCATAATGAGTTTGTTTCTTTAAATATCACTGCTCCTTGGATCATTTCTCTACGGTTTCCTTTACATGTATATCACGAAAAATCTTCGGTGTTAGATAATATTATAATATTATGGACCCCGTCATGAATATGGATATGCATAATATTATAAAGTATTAAGTACTATGGATATTCCGTGTCATGCTTTGCCTTTCACGTTTCTTTAAAAAAAAACAAAAAAAAAAAAAAACAAAAAAAAAAAAAAAAAAAAAAAAAAAAAAAAACACAATTTACGTCACAAAGTGAGTTCGTGATGGTAATTGCCAGCTATACACGCATTATCATAAGCAGTTTTAATACGGATAAACGACTGAAACATGCTGATTGTTGCGTGAATGAGATATTTTGATCATTGTAACATGAACAATCATTTGAAATTAAATATCAGCTTACTTAGAGCTTTGTCCAGTAAGAGACATTTGCTCTTCTAGGGCATCGATCTTATTACCCCATATGAAATCTCGTTATCCAGACTTTTAAATGATATTCTGGACTGAGACCGATTGCGATCATTGTACACAGATTTGACATCTTCCATACTAGAAGGTTACCTACTAAATATAAATAGAATTTACACGATTTGACTCTTTCTACTGGGTATATGTGAAGGGTGTTTCTAGCAAGCAGGAGATGCTCACTCTCCACGGGCACCTGGTCTCACTCCATCATAGGGGTTCACATATGCTCCTTAAGTAGACATATTTTGTTATTTTCTACTTTGTTTTCATTTTCATTGATTTTGTATGTACTCTGGTTTCATGATTTTCGGACTTATGATTTTGATTTATCCATCATCTTTACATTACATCCAAAGGTACATGACTGTTCACCGTGGAATGTAATTGTGAGGTACACATTGGTATTGTACATCTATTGTATTGTTTTATGTGAATTGATAACGGATTGAACATCGATAGTGTTATCTTAATCATAATAAACTGATGGAACTTACATTGTTATATTTTCGAAATGGAATGACTACAAATAATACTGAACTAATCAAGTGTATTGTAATACCATGCATAGAATATAAGAACAAGATAAAACATATTGTGTGAAGAGAAATATGGCATTACTGTGGGTGTTACCATAGATACAGGTTTTACCTGAGCAAGATGATTGTGCGCTTATGAAATTAGATCTAAAATTCTAAGAGGTAAAAACGCTTCCTAATTGAAATTTTACAATAGATGTGTTATGTTTTCAGTTATGTTACAGTAAAGTAAATATAGAATGTTTTAGAAACTGTTATGTGCATAAAACTTCCGTTACACATCGCATTAATGTTATGACTAAAATCATAATTTACATGTAAAACGATGTTTTATGATGAAAGATACTAAAGGATAACTCATTTACACGAGGTGGAAAACCTGCTCGCCAATATAACCGTTTATAAGTTACTGGACGGCCTGGTAGATATTTCTATAGTACACAATTATACATTATTCTTAACAACACTTATTATTTTGTAATAAGTTTGATGCGCATCATTTTATGATAAAAATTTCATCAGTATATCTATCAAATGCATATTTCTTTTTCTGCAAAGAGTCCCAACAAGTCGACTCTTGGTCGGACTCCAACACGTCAGAGAACTTTCCCTCACTTTCCAACGTGCATATATCGTTATATGATATGTTGTATGTGATATGTTATATATTTTTGATATAAAAAAAATTATTTCATGATACTATTGATCCAGGTTGCATATAAGGAGAATTATTTAATAAATTTTCGAAGCAATGTGTGCTTTAATTGTACTGTTTTTGTGATTATTGGGCAAATGGGCCCGTAAACCGTTTAACCATGCAAGTTCATCAACGATGTCTACTTTAATTGACCATCCTAAATGCATTACCATTGGCCTTTTTTGTAAAGTCCTTTTATGAGTTAATTCTGATTTGCCCTTTATGTCTATTGTCACCTTTTGTAACACAACTATCAGCTGACTTTTTATCTTTCTTTTGTACTGATATGTCATAAAGAAAGTAACTAATACTATGGGAGAACATAGAAAGAAAAGTGGTGTACACGTAAACCACAATGTATAATGGAAATGTGATCCGTGTAATATGGTATGGTATGGTATCTATAAATTTAATCATTTACAACGTAAAGCGATATAAGGGCACAGTTTGTACTATATAACAGAATTTTCTATATTAGTATAAATTTAACTGTGTTTGAGAACTTTATTTATAGTTGCTTGTCCCTGAAAACAAAACACTCTCGGAAAAGGATCTTGCTTTGGTATAGCATATAAGTTGTGAAATTAAAACGCCATAAGCAGGCAAAGACGGGATACTGCTACCCAGGAAAGGACAATTAGTGATATGGAAGTCGAAATCATCACCCTTGTCACATGAAGCGTAATTGAAAATGAACAAGGTGTGGGATTCCGGGAAAGGCTAGGGTAATTAAGTTGCGGCATACGCTTTGATATTGAATTATTTATATGGAACTGAAAGTGTTTAGTTATAGAAAATATATATTGAAGATATGGAGGAGATATAAATGTACGTAAACCACAGTAAAACTTATCTTTTGAAGGAAAATCTGATTCTCACAATAGCACGTCGAGACAGATGTCATAGAATATTGAACTTTCTGATCGATAACATTTTGTGGTGCTTGATGGAAATTTTTTCTAGCACATAGTTGGCATTCCAATAGGAACCCACTATGTTCCGCTCATCGCTGAGATGTTTATTTTTCTCATGCGAATAAGAATTTATTCAGTCTTTGCTCTCTCCAAAGGGTAGGAATAATTATTTTTTTGGTTGAAATTGGCATTCAGGTATATTTTCCTACATTTGCAGATAACCTTTACAGTATCCCACCAAAAAAAAAAAAAAAAAAAAAATGAAAGTGAAGGAAACATAGAGCAAACATTCTACTTCATATCTGGATATCTTATTATCTAAAGATACTAGGCTCTTTTGATACAACACGACATCTCGTTATCCATAATGTTGAATGATATTTTCAATTGAGACATGTTTCTATGATTTTGAAGATTCATCTGGCACCTCTATGATTAGAATTTAATAGATTCGAGAAATTCTACTGAATATTAGTTGTATTTGTAGACAGCAAACTGGAGATGGTAACACTCCGCTGACTGACCTGATCTCAATCCCTTATGAAGGTTCACGTGTGCCCCAAAGTAGATGCTCATTGGTTTGCTTTGTTTTTGTCCCCCCGGTTTTTTTCTTTTCTTTTCTTTGGGGGGGGGGGGGGCTACTTAGTTGCTTTTATCAATCACCTTATAATCGTCCATTGTAATTCAATGCCTTAATTGATAGTATGATATCAGTTATCACCAGTTAAGGCGGATCTTTTTTGATAATATATCAGATATCACCAGTTAAGGCGGATCTTTGTTGATAGTATTATATCAGATATCACCAGTTAAGGCTGAACTTTGTTGATAGTATTATATCAGATATTACCAGTTAAGGCGGAACTTTGTTGATAGTATTATATCAGATATCACCAGTTAAGGCGGATCTTTGTTGATAGTATGATATCAGATATCACCAGTTAAGGCAGATCTTTGTTGATAGTATTATATTAGATATCTCTAGTTATGGCGGATCTTTGTTGATAGTATTATATCAGATATCACTAGTTATGGCGGATCTTTGTTGATAGTATGATATCAGATATCACCAGTTAAGGCGGATCTTTGTTGATAGTATTATATCAGATATCACCAGTTATGGCGGATCTTTGTTGATAGTATGATATCAGATATCACCAGTTAAGGCGGATCTTTGTTGATAGTATGATATCAGGTATCACCAGTTAAGGCAGATCTTTGTTGATAGTATTATATTAGATATCTCTAGTTAAGGCGGATCTTTGTTGATAGTATTATATCAGATATCACTAGTTATGGCGGATCTTTGTTGATAGTATGATATCAGATATCACCAGTTATGGCGGATCTTTGTTGATAGTATTATATCAGATATCACCAGTTAAGGCGGATCTTTGTTGATAGTATGATATCAGATATCACCAGTTAAGGCGGATCTTTGTTGATAGTATTAGATTACATATATCTAGTTAAGGCGGATCTTTGTTGATAGTATTAATAAATAATTAATTATAAAAGATAATTAATAAATATAGAACATATATACCTTTTAATTATATCAGATATCACCAGTTAAGGCGGATCTTTGTTTCATCTGCATAAAAAGAATAAATGACGGATAAGTGCCATTTACATACAGATAGAGTTCTGCTGTCTATCAAATGCAATATTCTGTAATTAATATAAAACATATATACCTTTCAATTTTGTGCACCAGATGCGCATTTCTTCAACTTATGTCTCTTCAGTGATGCTCGTGGTCGAATGATTGGAATTCTCAAAATATATAAATATTTAAAGAGCAGTGTTGAAACCAAAATGACCGAAAAGTGAACCAAAGAATCAATCTAAGGACAGTGCTATGCATGAGGGAGATACTCCTTAGTTTTAGAGTGATTTACATAATTTCATGACTGAAAATTTTAAGTATATATTTCAAGTCAGTACAAAAGTACTGAAAAGCAGACTGTCAATACAAAAGCACTGAAAACTAGACTTATGATGCCCTCGGGAACTATCAGTCCACCAGCAGTGACACCGGCCTAGTGGTAATTGCGAATCGATAGGACAACATACATATTCGTTGCAAGCTGTTCTATAACGGTATAATATGTTAGTGCGAAAAATACTACAACTGCATCAAAACCTTTAACAACTTATGAAAATGGATCAAGATTTGTAAATTGTTCAAATAATATAACGAGTCCTTCAAAGGGAATTTAGTATAACAAAATAACAAAGCACGCTTTGTCAACAAATTTCCGGCCCCTTGGCCTTTATCAAGAGGAAACAAATACAGTGAAAAAAATCTATGTGAAATCCTTACATGGCCCAGTGCAAGCTAAGCATGGTTTATTTGCTCTGGGCCATGTAGCCAGCAGTACATTTGTGACCAAAGAGTATTTTAATGACCTCGAAATCAAAGATGTCTAGGGGTTTCTCATTTCACATTCTTTGTGACAAGACCTTTCCGTCGGCACCAATATTTTGACATTGTGACCTTGGCCTGGGAGTTTGACCAAGTTTAAGTATAAGAGCGTATACTGACAAAATTGCCGCCGGGGACATTCCTATTTCGCAAATACAATTTGTTGTCATTATTTTTTACAAATTGTTCGTTTCCTCTGATGTCATTTTCACGCTCTCAGTATCTATGTTCTGTTTTAAGTTGGTAAAACTAGCAATTTACTCTGATAACTACTACTACAATGTTAAATGTGTTATTGTAAATGAGTAATATGAACAGTTTTTATCATGGCATATCAATAATTATGATATTTCTGAGTAAAAAATCAACTGCTCTATCATACGAAATGTACGCTTTAGTTTTAACACCGATAGATTTCCTGATAATTTCCTATTCACTAAAACTGTTTTAAAGTCCTAATTCGATTATTTTTTTTACAGAAATACAGCCTTATTCTAACGGTATTACAAGGGTCATTCGGATTCGAATTAGTGAGAGTCTATTTTTATGTCTGTTACAGAAATAGGGAAAGACATCTGGCCTTGTTTTAGGACAGTAACAAACGGTACTCAATTGTTGTGGTTAACCGGTTTACTGGTCCACCTTCCCACTATCGCTAATGCAGTACAATCAAAGGACACAAGAATCATATATGAGCATTTTGAGCATGCCTTAAACAGCTATTAGACTTTTTGGTGTGGAAGGGATAAATCAGGTGTTAAACCTAATTGTGAACAGCAAATACTACAGAAATTATGAATTCTTAAAATAACACATACAGATACTTTAGTGTTGATTTTTATCTCTCTCAATTTATATCAGAAATAGTCACGCGATATACTAAGTCATTAGATGTTATATTGAGGTCATCATTGTCTTTAAATACAAAGTGCCACTATAAAATTTTATATAGTCAGTGCCATTTTGTCACGAAAGTCTAGATCTATGCCACTGAAATACTGGTAACAATTTTCGTATTAGTTCTCCGCATTTAAGTCTATACGCAGAAATATTTACATTTATTCATAAGAAAAAGATAGTTTTGCAACACCCTATCTTCGTTAAATGCACACGAAAAATGTTTCAAATTTCCCATTTCTTAAATTTCTGTAAGACTTTGTAATCTCACATGTATTAACTAGAGACAACTCTTTTCGATTTATCAATGTGGATTACATCGATCTATTCATATTACTTTGGTCTGAAGAATACATTTTAACTGATTTTGCCCTACATTTACTCTGCTCTTCATCAAATTAATTATACAAAAACATTCATTACAGGTTTAATTCTTAGTTATTTCATAGGGTTTTGCAGTTTTCCAAACGACCTGTGGATAATTTTGATCATCTAAAATTGATAGCCTGTTGATGCTATGCAATATGTATATTTTGTTATTTTTTTTACATAAAAATAGATTAAATTTTATGTTTAAAAAGTTTCAAAGTTGTCTGTCATATTGCATTAAATCTGCTGATAAAAGTTGGAGCGGAGACGAGCGGGAGGGATTTAGAGATGTATGTTGTGCAAATCGCAGTCTGCTTTACTAAACATCTCATGTTTCTTAGAAGTGTATTTTTGCATAGCAAGTTGAGCAACTCACTTAGCTATGCATGGTTTATCTAAGTATAAAAATGTTTTTAGATTTTTATGGAAACAGCCAAATTCAGTGTGAGTGTCAGTGATAGGATACCTTATTCTATCGTATTTAATATGAAAGCAATAATGTTCGTATAAAAATGGTTATTAACCAATCAAAACTTCAAATTTTATGTTTAAAGGTGTATAGTATATATGAAACCCTTGCAGAGTGATATGAATCCTATTTAATTTAAAGCATGAATAATTAGGAACATACATGTAGCAATTCTCATGCAGATTCTTTATATAGAAGCAAATGAGTGTCACCTAGAAATATTTTTCATCCCCTAATTGCGAGAAAATTAACTCGATTAAATAAGAAGATAGTTTCTCGTAATAACGAGAATATTACGATAAACGATTTCGTATTTACCAGAATCTGTCTCATATTTACAAGGAACTATCTTGTAATTACAATATACTACCTTCTTAATGTGAGAAACTATTAAGTAATTACGAAAACCTATCTCGTATAATAACGAGAAAGCTTATTTGTTACAATGCGGTACAGTGCCATTTGTTCATTCGTAATTGTTTCATTTCGACGCATTATAGTTTAACTACATTATTAGCTATGTACCTACAGGAGAACGGAGCCTATGTAGTAAAATCGATAAGGCGCTTCGCTCTAGAATTAGAAGTCACAGGTTCGAGTCAGTCGATGTCCTGTCTTTAAATGAAATAGCAAAAGCCGAGGTTTGACGTGATACTTAAAAGCCCCTCACTGCTATGGTTGACTTTGTTCCATAGGTATAAACTTCTGTGGAATGTATCATGCAGATGCCGTCACCATTTACTATTGAAATAATTACGGAATGATGTAAATCCAACAATTAGATGTCATATGCCTATTTGTCAGTATTTCTGTATAGATAAGAAATATACAATTCAAATAAATAAAAATGTACACAAATTACAAACTTAATAGTAATTCCCTCATGATCTATCACGTTGTTTTGCTGCCACTTTAGGACATATTAGTAATAAGTGTGCTCTTCAGATGTCTCGTTTTAGATTTCCATTGATTTAGCGTTGATTGTCACTAAAAAGACATCACTTGCCGATGTGCTCATATAGTGTGCTAAATAAGTATACATATATATCTGCATCATATATATATATATTCATTATTAATGTGATAAGCCGACCATTGAGGCCCATTTTAAGATCCCTTCAACAAACGTATAACAACATAGAATTAGCGGAAAATCTTTAGGCTAGATCCACATATATGATCATGTTAGAATTTCAAAACTTCCTTGTGGCAGAACAGCGATTTTTAACACACTTCAGGCAAACTTGTAAACAAGCTGGAAACCATTCTTGCGACTGTGCCTTAAGTAGATTTAAAAAGCGTGCAAATACATGATACGATCAAATTAAGATTATCTTATTTAGGGGCAATGTTGAAATATATATATTTATATGATAGTTATATTAATATGCATTTGGTAAAAAGTATATTAATCTTCCGCTGTATGTTAGTATTGCATTCATTTTAAGATACTGAACGCATTTAACAAGTGTCATTTACAACCATACTGACTGTGAAAGAATACATTATTTGGAATTCTAACTGAGATAGCAAACATCAAGCTCATGGGCTGGAATGAAGGATTATGTCAGACTGATATATGGTAACTTAAATACCTGACAATCCTAATGTCTTTAAGTCATTCATATGTTACTGGTGCTGTGGATACAGCAGTGTAAAATAAATCATAAATGGCTGGAGTGTAGTAGGATATGATTGTGATAAATGTGCGTGTTACAACAAATTCATAATCTCTCTCTCTCTTTCTCTTTCAAAACAACTTACATACCTAATATACAGAATGAAAAGAGTGAAGATATCACGTGACAATTATGGTAAGTATGTACATGTAGGTCAGCCACACTATTTAAAGACTGAACTATGAAGAGACAAATTATGTTACATACTAGAGATAGATCGATCTTAAAGCCATTATGGAGAAACCACAGGTTTGAAAGATGATATCGTGTCTTATAAAATGTCTTTTGAATGTTGGTTAGAATTACAATGTAGATCTATACCGAAGAATACATTATATATAATTTATTGTACAATGGTGTTTTGAAGAGAAAAATCATAATCATATTAGATTATCACCATTCTAACGCATAAAATATGTAGCACAAGGTTTCGGAAATATTCAAATACGAAACATCTTTTATAAATAAACACCTTTATCGCAAAGTACCATAATATTAAAATTAACGTCACACTAATTCCCATTGCAGTGTGGAACTCGTAAAAAGTTCCCAGTGGAGGGTTTGACTTAGTGTTATTATACCTCTTTCAATGATGTTGTGTGGCTGTGGCACTTTCTACATAGTGTTGTTCACATTCATATATATATACAGTGCTCATTTATATTTGTTTCGTCTGTATTTAAGGGCATCCATGGTGGGCGTGGCTAGCCAAACAGGAGACACTCACTTCTCTCGGGCATCTGGTCTCACCTCTAAATTTCATTGGTTCGTGATTGTCCACTGTATATTGTTGTTAGTGCCATCTTATGTGACACCAGTTACTTTCGTTTTTTTACATTATATGATACAATTAAATATATATTTATCCACAACTTTGAGGATTGCCTTATAATTCGAAACAACGAGTTTTTACATAAACAAAAGCATATTGATTTTACAATTCTCCAGAGTAATGCCTCCAAGCTAACTTATTGTATAAAGATGTGTGAATATTTAAGTGAAATGGAAAGACGTCATCTTAAATAACAATTTAACGGTATCTATTTTTAACAACGAGAGGAGGTTAACATGACACTTATGTACATGACGGGATCTATTCTATGAAACGAAAGGAATCATGCAATAATCAAGCCGTAAATTGCTTTGAGGGTACATCCTTCCCATTCATCACGGAAGTAATGCAACAAAGAGAGCTTATATTACACTTTAGTGAGTAAAATTTAACTTTTATTGATGTATTCATCGTTTTAATTCTCGGAGTCTACATGAAAGAATGTTTCATATATATGTTTTACTACACATTTTACCATACCAAAGAGAACTATTAAAAAGTTACTGTACAGTAAATCATTACAATGGATTTATCACTAAAATATGTGAAAATTAAAAATCATTTCACATTTCATGAAGATAAAACTAATAAAAATATGTAAAAAAAAAAAATATGCAAGTGTAGTCATAACAAACTGTGTATACGGTAGACATTAGATCAAATACATAAGTAGTTATGTAAAGATGATGGATAAATCCAAACCACAAGTCCAAAAATCATGAAACCATAGGACATACAAAATCAGTGAAAATGAAAAACAAATGGAAAATAACAAAATATGTCTACTTGAAGAGCATATGTGAACCCCTGTGATGGAGTGAGATCAGGTGCCCGGGGAGAGTGAGCATCTCCCGCTTGCTAGCAACACCCGTCACATATACCCCGTAGAAAGAGTCAAATCGTGTGAATTCCATATGTATTTATATATGGAGAAGTCGAAGTAGGTAACCTTCTAGCTATAGAAGGTGTCAAATCTGTGTAAAGTGATCGGAATCGGTCTCAGTCCAGAATATCATTTAAAAGTCTGGATAACGAGATATCATATGGAGTAATAAGAGTCTCGTAACGACCGTAGAACTTCCTCAGTGACGATGCTAGTCTAGCACATATATAACCCTGGTTGAGCAGCTTAACTGAAAGTCGCCTAGCCCTCAGAACAAAGTCATTGTAATTTGAACATGCTCTGGAATAACGTATTATTTGAGATATTAATACGCCGTATGCGGGCGATGATGGAATGTTGCTACTTATGAAAGGAAAGTTTGTGATAGCGAAATTGAAATCGTCACGTTTGTCATAGAGTGAGGTGTTCAATTGACCATTAGTGTCGAAAGACAACATAATATCTAAATACGAAGTAGAATTACTAGTTTCTGTGGTTTCTTTGACCTCCAGTTCACTTGGATAGATGATGATAAAGGTAATCCGCGAATGAAGGATTATTAATTGAAAGCAAGTCATCTATATATCTGTAAGTAAAATTGAAGCCAAGAGCCAATTGTTTTTTTCCTTGCGAAAGCAAAGACTGAATGAACTCAGCTTCCTATGAATAAAGGAATATGTCAGCCGGAAGCGGAGCACAGTTAGTGCCCATTGGAATGCCGACAATTTGTTGAAAAACCTTACCCCCGAACACCACAAAAATGTTATCGATAAGAAAGTTCAACATGATATACCGCATGATGTAAAATCTATGTAACATACGAAGTCGAATCTCATATAACTTCGAAAAAACCATTGCAATATATCTTTCTTAATTGTCTGTTAAACGGAATACTGAGTTTTTACATCTAAAAAATCTTTATCTTATCGAAATCTCCTTAACCGGTCTGCCATTTAACACTTCCTTGCTGGCAGCCTAAAAGAATCCATATAAATCCCTCGTTGAATGATTCTTCCATCTATTTAAAGAAGTTATTAAGTGAGAAGTATGCTGAAACGCTCGAAGACTTCTTCCACTGTCAATAATTATCCATGAACGAAGGTATAGAAGATAGCTGGCAGATCCAGGCAGATATTTTGAATTTAAAATATTTTATTCTGTATGCAGTGACGCATTATATATGAATTATATATGAATGCACACACACTCGCAGGCACGCACACACACACACACACACATGTCTTCAGTTTTCTCCTTAACATCTCTTGCGAAAAATATCAAAAGTAACGTCACAAAATTTACCACTCCTCAATCAAATCTAATGTAGCTCTCTAAATATGGGTTTTATAGCACTGAATGAACTTAAAACAGAATTTTATTGTATCTAAAAAATATATATATATATCTGCTAATTATAGTTTTAAATGCAGTGAAGAGGTGGTAGGCTCTCAAATTGTATTTGTCATATTTTATATGGAATTTTAACTTATTAGGAAACATTGTTGAAAATAAGCAATGATAAAAATATAGATTAAACCAAATCATTTGTCTAAAACTCAAGAGATCGAAGGGCATACAGATGTCGATAAAAAGAGATAAACAGAAAACAAATGAAAGAACATGTGCAGCGAAATGTAGAAAACATTTTGTGCCCATTGGAACAGTCAACAACAGTGAAGATAGATCGTTGTCGAAAAATGACGATAACGAGTATTTCATTTAAAAGTTGTCCTATTCAGATGCTGAATTTTTAAGAATCCACAACTGATGTTTTCCACTTCTAGAAGACAGTGACATTGAAGGCCAGATTTATTTCTGACAGAATTTTTGTGGGTATGATCGATACAGATGTTGTGTGGAACTTAGAGGAATCATAAATTAAAAGTTGTTTATACCAAATTTTGTGCATTTTAGAAATACAGTTCAAATGAGGCAGATTTAGTTTACTTGTATTTATATCAATAAGTATCGCAACATATATACGTTAATAGATCTAGTGCACCAGGCGCGCATTTCGACAACTAATATCTCTTCAGTGATGCTCAAGGCCACAACTGTGGAAATACAAAATGAAAATACTTAAAAGGCAAACAAATTTCAAAATTGACAAAAAAAAAAAAAATAAAAATAAAATAAATAAATAAAAAATAAATGTTTGTCACGGTGAATTGGAAATATGTATTTCGATTCAGTACAAATACACTGATAGCTAGAAATGTGATTACCCTCTGGGACTGTGAGTCCACCAGCAGGTGCGCCGACACAGTTGTTATAATAAATATCAGAAATGTGATTACCCTCTGGGACTATGATTCCACCAGCAGGTGCGCTGACACAGTTGTTATAATAAATATCAGAAATGTGATTACCCTCTGGGACTATGAGTCCACCAGCAGGTGCGCCGACACAGTTGTTATAATAAATATCAGAAATGTGATTCCCTTCTAGGACTATGAGTCCACCAGCAGGTGCGCCGACAAAGTTGTTATAATAAATATCAGAAATGTGATTACCCTCTGGGACTGTGAGTCCACCAGCAGGTGCGCGGACACAGTTGTTATAATAATTATCAGAAATGTGATTACCCTCTGGCACTATGAGTCCACCAGCAGGTGCGCCGACAAAGTTGTTATAATAAATATCAGAAATGTGATAATCTTCTGGGACTGTGTGTCCACCAGCAGGTGCGCCGACAAAGTTGTTATAATAAATATCAGAAATGTGATTACCCTCTGGGACTATGAGTCCACCAGCAGGTGCGCCGACACAGTTGTTATAATAATTATCAGAAATGTGATTCCCTTCTAGGACTATGAGTCCACCAGCAGGTGCGCCGATACAGTTGTTATAATAATTATCAGAAATGTGATTCCCCTCTAGGACTATGAGTCCACCAGCAGGTGCGCCGACACAGTTGTTATAATAAATACCAGAAATGTGATTCCCCTCTGGGACTATGAGTCCACCAGCAGGTGCGCTGACACAGTTGTTATAATGAAAAGTATGACATTGTACAAAACTAATGCATATGTACGTATTTCGAAAACTTCTGTTTCTTCAGTGATGCATAAGGCCAAAACTGAATGTGATGAGACAGAATTGTTTATTTATCAGTGGTAGAAAAGAAAGTACAAGTGAGCGTGACTTCCATAGTTCTTCCGGGTTCACTGCATCTTTAGAGTGTAGCGATTTTCTATTTTCGTAACAAAGTCACGAAGTAAAAGTTTAAAAGGAATTTGAAGCAATAATTTGAAATAATCTGTTTATGTATTTCAGTTACATAATATCAGATGACTACGAGTTGTCTTTCTTGGATATTGCCTCATCCAGTAGACATCAGTCAGTGAGGCATATATGAAGAGATATTTTCAAAACTTGATCACATATGTAATCAGAATTGATTTGCATAATAACGTATCAATAATTGATTGCTGTTAGTGTTTCTTTCACTAACGAAGATTTGCACTAACACTTTCAGTAGAAGCATGCCGAACTCTTGGCTGCAATATCTCTTACAATTAAATTGATAAATAGCATACAGGTTAGAAAATAAGGATACATCAAAGACTTAGAGGCTATTATTATTTCCCGGTAAACTTACATTGAACTGCAAAAATATTCTAATTAAAGACTCCAATTCAACTGTAGACGTTCTGTTTGATAATGGTGCTGCTTAGGACTGCCTAAAGGTAGCAATTACGGAATTAGATATTTTGTTGAAAGATAGACTACTCCGTTTTTTTTTGTTTTTTGTTTTTTTTTGGAAAATAGGAATCGGCTTATGAATGTATATTTACTTTTTTCGCATGTTTTACAGAAAACGTATCAAAAGGTTCTTTTTTAATACACGGTAGTTGGAGAGGTATTCTTTTCTTGTTCCCTAGATCTGCGCATTGGTAGTATGCGAAGCATGCTGAAGGTTTCAATGAGATTTGATTAAATAATCCAATAATTAAGTTTCTGTCTCTCGTTACATACTTACAAAATTGTAGTTATAGCACGATAGATTTGATTTATACAAAGAAAGGAAAAGAACATACGATTCGGGTATACTATTTGTAATTCGTGTGATTAAAATCGATAACAAATTAAATATTATTATATATATATGAGCAGGTTAGAGATGCAAATAAGAATAAAAGTGTTCGCATTTATGCATCTTGATGTCTTCAACATAGACTACATTTCTGGAACAACCTTTTTCTGTTAGCTAGACAAGTGATCATGTACTTTCTCCGCATTTTGTGTAAAAATGGTTTTCATGACATCTGCGTTTTGCAAACAGCACTGTGATCTTAGTATTTCAAATTTGTAAGATTTCAACTGCCTGAACGCCGTTTAGTTATATTTGTTTTATCAATTATATTGACTTCGAAATAAGATTGATTTCTTTTTCTGTTATGGTTTGTGTCTTTTAAAATCTTCAAAATTTACGTCTTAATTTAACATTCGATAAAATCGTATATCAATAATTCATTAGATTCAAAAAGAATTAAAGAACATCTGTACGATATTTAGCTATATCCAATTATACAAACAAATTATTCAAAGCCGTGTAATAACGACTGCTATGCAGTATTGGTTAACTATCAATGGTGGACGATGTTCAACCTGTGATATAGATTATTGTAACACATTGATGTTGCCACCGAGGTTCTCCATTATCAGGAAACATGGCACAATAAGATCACAGTTAATTACTTTATTGGAACTTATTGTTGTTAATGTATTCCTCAACAGACCAATGATTTATCTTATAGACATTTTCCCCGACGTCGTGATATGGCTAACGGTATACGGTATTACCGACAGCCAAGTGTGACCAGCCAACAGAGACCGGACTATCTCATAATTGATTCGTATAATATGTGACTTTACGATAATTCTGCAGTAGATAAAGCAATCTCGAGTCACACGGACCTGTTGTTCAATTTGAAGTGTCAAGTTAGGCCATATTGATTTTATCACTGCCCGGGGAAGTCTATATGTGTGTATGGTATCACCGGATCTTGGACAAGACGTTTCGTGTGTTTATATCGAATTAGGCTTTAGTTGACTTTCTCAATTCCCAGGATTAGATTAGACAACACACGCCAGGATTAGTTGCTTTTGACAGATCTAGCGGCGAGAGTGTGCTTCCTTCGTATGCTTGCTGATCGATTTTCAAGTTGAAGCTTTCTTCAGAATACCGCCGTGAATAAGCTCAGTATCGTCTGCCATGTTCACAGAGCCTGCCGCTTACGTCGTTGCTACAAACTAGTATCGTCTGCTACAGGTGGCCGGGGATCTGCATGCTGGCATAAGGTAAGATTAGATGACATTTGGATAGTGGTTATTCATATATTCTCATGCCACTTTGAAATAGATAATAAAATGGCAATTTACCATAGACAATCAAATTAAAAGATAAATTTTTAATGGTTGTTTTAATCAAAATATTTTCTAGATTTTATTCATGGTTTCCATTTGGATAAAATCTTCTATAATCTCTAATTAACACTTTCGGTGCTTAATCAACATACCAGATTAACCAATTTAGCACAGAACACAATTTAAGCAGCAAACACAGTACAAGCGTTCCAGCTGGTGTTAAGAATATTTATAATTTAAATAGATAATATTTATTCGTAATTAATTATATGAAAAAAAAGAGCGAATAATTGAGGTACCATATGTTGTTTATATCAAGAGTATAATTTATGATTGACACACACATGTTATTTGAAAATTTCCAATGGACAATAAAGTGAAAAATAATACATGTTGCATGTAGAATACCGTTAAGATTAAATAAAACAATGAACTTTTTCGAACGATTCAGTTTTTATACTTCGAATCTTAATCCTCTTGTTGTACATGATTGGTTGGTTGATTGGTGTTTTACGTCGCTTTCGAACCCAGATCATCGGCGCAAGCCAAGCGCTTAATGTTGCTCATGGAGTCATGATATAATTTTGTTATATTTCTAATTTGACAAACCCATATTTTATTACTCTATGTAAGTAATCTTTGAATCACGTATAGTGTCCTGCACACAATAAATCATTCATACACATAATAATGAAATGAACAGACTCTAAATTTCAAATCATTTCAATTATTCATGAACAACATGTTTTTCATAATACCAAACGCTCATCGTTGAAATCTACATTCGAGTAATACTGAATTGAGCATGTTTCTGATTATTGTAACTTCAATGGATAAACGGACTGGCGAAAACTTTTCATTTTTCCAATAGCAGTAGATGGCAAAAAAAAAAAAAAAAAAGGCGAAGAAAAAGAAATATATATATATATATATATATATATATATATATATATATATATATATATATATATATATATTATATATATATATATATATATATATATATATATATATATATTATATATATATATATATATATATATATATATATATATATATATATATATCTGATAACCGAAAGTAGAATTGAGAACTAAAATACATATCTTATTTTGTAGGGTTCTCCGCTGAATGTGAAAGTGTTCTATAAATATTAAATTAACGAACCATATAGTTGCTCTTTAACATACTCTAGGATATATATGTATGTGTGTGTATTTAATGAATCAAACAAAAAAAAAAAAAAAAAGAAAAAAAACCCAAAGGAAATCGTTGCCTTTTGCATCGCCAACCACTTACAATTTTATATGAATATACGAGACGTCATGTTCTAAATCGGTAGCTTAAATTATAGAATTGATGACGATAAAAACAGTCATTATTTGTCTCAGCCACCGCAATTGTCCTCCGATGCCCAGTGATTCAACGATTGATCTTAAAATGTACATTAGAGCTAGAATTTCACAAAATTAACGATGCAGAAATATCTGTCTTACGCAACGTTAAGTGTAACCTAACGTTACAATTTACACTGTAATGTGCCTAAGATAACAGTGTATTACTGACTGCCACCTACCTAACTGGATTCTGAATCGGTTTCTAATGCATGCAGATTATATACCCTAATTACATGTTAGCTGAAAGAAGACAGGGTATCTTAGTATGATGTGTTCTTCTTCAAAGGACGTGATTTACGTATTTTTGTAAATATAAACTATACTGCTTTTTACTGAAGTTTAGAATAAATTGTTCTGTGTTTTAAATTGAGTACACGCTTTTGAAATCTTTTTAAAAAATATATTTATGCTTAGAGGCATTTTCCCTCTTTTATATTTTATTTGCCTTTGTATTTCTAAGAATGACTCATCTGTGCTCTGTTATATGCTTTTGTATATTGTCACTTGCTAAGATAAAATATCGATAGGAAACCTTCTGACTATTGCTGACTATCTAAGAATTTTACTTTATATATAGTCATTTTAGCAAGTTCTAAAATGATTATGGTGATTTCTAACACGAATATAGCTGAATGCATTCAATTTGTTGATAAACTGATTTTTGTTCTAGCGGAGTAAATTTCAATGTGCTACTGGAACACTGTAACTAAATAATCGATTGTGAAGAGAATTAAAGGGACATGAAAGAAAAAATATTTCCCAGTGGTAAAATTAAACGTTTTCTAGCTATAAAAGTGTAATTTTACGTGAATAAAAATGCAAGGATTAAAAATAATTCAAGTTTATAACTAGTAATTAATCTTTTCAATTCTGTTTACAAAACCAAATCATATACCATCACATTCAACAACGTGGTTTATGTTTGATTTTAGTTTAATATATTTTATGTAGTTTATGACGAGTGTATTTCGGAATGATTGATTGATTTTTGTTTAACGTCACACCACGATTATTTCACGTATATGGTGATGGCATCTGCCTGATGCACTGCATATAAATTTTGACCTTTGCAACGGACCCACCCGAAGTAGTGATGGATCTTTTACGTGCCACGCCTGCCGTGACACGAGGCGCGATACCACTAGACCACGCCGGCTTTATTACGGGATAATATTGTCCTATGATAACAGGGCTAGTATATACTATCTGTTAATCTCAGTAATGTAATGAGTTGGTAATCTTTTATATAATTGACTTTGAACATTTGTTCTTAGAATATAAACCTCAATTTCTATGCAATGCATTAGACAAAGACTTTCACCATATAAGCTAAATAATCTTAAACATGGCGTATAACAAGAAAGAAAGAAAGCAAAACAACAGGGATTAGACATCTGATTCGGATGTGGGATAAAAGTAGCAATAAGCATTTTTTTTAATTTACTACTACATGTTCTTTTTGACGATAGTGAAAGTTGTTAATGTGTTTCATATTCATGTATAATGCAATGTACAGACATCTGATCCTTTTTATAAAATTTTGCGACACATTAGAAATAACTTTATTTCATTAATTGGTCTGTTCAAAGCAAGAAATGCAGCACCCGGTAATCTAAATGGCCAATTTACATTAAAAAGCAAAATAGACAATATGTAAGTAGAATAAAAAGTGAATACTTTAAAATTTGATTTAAATACCCGAGTTTCATATACTTTCCATGGATTTTGTAAGTATTGGTTTAAACGTCTTTGTACTATTTTATACAAATATGTTTATCTAACCATTACGATATCCCAATGCAATTCTTCGCGGGTATGTTCCTCAGTGACGTTCACTTCAATACAACAGCTCTCTACATCGGCTAATTGCTGTGCCAGTGTTACATTAAGCAATGTGTCCGGAACTTCACGTAAGGCTATCATTAGCATAACTGTAGATGTACAAGGTGTGTGAGTGTAAACAACCCAATTGATTATAGTAGTATTGATGAAGTCATTAAATATTGTACAAATAACACGACGTCGCACTATGACCAATTGACGTAACAACGCATCAATTACCGAGACATAAATAGATGGTACTGCCCGCAATCGAAGAGAAATTATACACTCGGAAAAGAATTTTGATTTAGATGCACGAGACGATTGATTCAAGTACATTTATTTTTTATTTAACTACTAAGACAACCGACAACGGTCATTCAATTGTGCTACATGTAGATCTAATAGTCATTTCTTATAAAATATAGATTAAAGATAATGCCATTTTTATAGATTTGATATATTTTTTACTGATAAGTGGACCTGCATTATTTACAAGATTAATTACTAATCTGGTTTTGGTGCATTTATTTTTTCGTACTCAATTTATAACATTCATAGTGTTTTCATCGTGTACAACTCGTAGTCACAGGTTGTTGGTTAACTTCCCGTAGATTCTTTGTTCTCAGTTTTTTATTGTTTCATTGGAAAGACAGGACACCGGTGCACCCATAGCAGGAGTCCAACCCGGAACCTTTTATCAAAACCATATAGTAAGTACAGTTTTTTTTTCACCGTTTTATGCAATCAATAGAGTGGCACAGTTACACGGCATAAGCAAAAAAAAAAAAAAAAAAAAGTATACTATCATGTCAGTTATATTACTTGCTATCCAGAGGTTATCAAAATTCTATCATATAAGAAAAGCAGACCTTTTGCACATAAGGTAAAATTTAAAAGCTGACATTATAAATGATAAATATAGATCGGATAGGAATGTGAATGCAGACATAAAATATCAATGATAAAATCAAGCTCCAAAGATACGTAAACCTATCTTGCTGGACAGTCACATCAGTCGTATATGCCCAATTAACAAAAAAAAAAAAAAAAAAAAAAAAAAAAAAAAAAAAACAAAAAAAAACAACAAAAAATACCCCCAAATAACCAAATGTCCTTTCAACAGATACATATAACCAATAAATGATTTCGAATTGACTCTGACTCATCGCTATTGTCGCAGAATATTGATGTTATTGTTATCACAGGACACTTCTTGTGATGAACGACGACATAAAACGGGAAACATTTAGAATGTAACGTGTATTGTTCTCTGGAAGTAAAGGGAACAACATTATTCTCTAATGGGCGAGATGCTAAAACGGTTGTATAATTATCTTTCGAGATCCAAGTGATCTGCCTTTTCTCTATATCGATGTATTTTCTTTCATCACTGATCTAGAATTATGCGTATGCATAGATGCTCAGTCATTTTGTAGATAATTTGTTAGAAACCTCCAGGGAAACATATATTGGAAGTCAATCTCATCAGGTACGTCAGTTTGCCCTTTCATGTGTCAAGGGAAACAGATTTGAAATATTTATAAGGTCCTGACTGTGTTATCCCAGGAGTTTCGGATCTTACAATCAATCATAGCAAATCTAAGTACGAATAAAACATACTCAGCGGTAATATACACATTATATCATTATTATAGATTTTGTTTTTTTCTGAGGTTTGCTAGATGATTTAACTCTCTATCATAAACCTGTTAATATGCATGCGAGATGTTTCTAGCCTAAGACACTATGAACAAAAATGATACGAGCAAAATGATTTAGCAGTAGTTCAACATAAAGCTTATACCATTAGTTGCGGGAATATACGGTTTAATGATAGTGATTATGTCTGCTTGACAAAACAAGGCCAATCTGAATATAAACGCAATGTTATGCATATAAGTAATAGATGTCCCACAGTATCAAAGAAGGGAATCGAGAGCCACTGAATGTAAGTATACTTCGATAAAGTGTAACCGGTTTTCCTTAGATACCGCCATTGTATACACAATTAGATATTGTGCTTTTTTTCTTCCTAACATAGATGAGAGAATTTCTTACCACAGTTTATGGTTTTCAACGCAAGTTAACCTCTGAGCTTCAGTGGTCCATAAATGTCTACCTTTGTATATTCTTAGTTACAAAGTCATATAATAACGTTCGTATTTTACATTTAAGGCGTATTTACTACTGTAGCTTCTTGCCCTATATACTGTTAAAAATACAATGGTTCAGCATTTACTTACATAGACTAACGATGTAATGCCCACCTTATCCTATGCTAAGGAGCTTCAGGAAGTTTGGGCTCAGTGACTTCACCCACGCTGTAATGTTCACTCGTTAGAACATTCTTATCGCTGTCTTGTATAAGGTGGACTGCTGATGCCATTGTTTGTCCATCTGCTTGACACTTAAAGTATTAATAGGAGAAGGGTCCTATAAAAATGAAGAAACGACATTTAGTATTACCATATTACCATTGATGTAATCCATTATCTGTGTTGGGCCGAACTTGTTACTTCTGAGCAACGGTCTCGTTCGACATCCAATTAATTAAATGAAGAAAATATGGCAATATAGTTTGTCGTTATCAGAAGTATTAAACATGTACGGGGAAAAATAAACTGTATTCTCACTTGAAATCATAGAAAAAATATATATCCATTAATTCCCTTCACGGAGCTATATTTGAAGTGAAGATCTGGTTTCAAATCAGTTTATCAATTTAAGTTATAATATAAGTTTTGTTTGTACTGCTATCCTATGACGAGATATTTGTAATAAAAAATGTTGGGACAATGCCTACTATTTAATCAGACAAAAATATCTGACTTACATGACGAAATTCACCTCAGTTAAATAAAATACAAAATACAGAATAATGTAAAATATGAGAGTGACATCAATAGCTACTGTCATCCTTCACATTATTCTTTCTTTCCTTATGTGCACACACTTCCTATTGTGAGTACATCTTGATGTAATTTATTTAGAGTAGAGAACAAACAAACTGTTCGGCCCTGATCAAAGCAAATAAAATCTTTTGTGCACAAACCGGAACACCATCTGTAACACCTATCATATTTGTTTTATCAAGTGTCAAGGAAATAATTGATTTTAACTTCAAATATCGATTCTCTTTCTGGGTACAATTAAGTAGTAAGGTGTTGACATTGATATTATGGCAACCCATTTTTTTTCAAAAACTAGATCATACTTTATTGGATAATAACTAATAGAGTCCATACAAAACGTTAAAATAAATAAGTTTATTGAATGGTCGCTAAGTTTTAAAAAAATTGTGTTGTGTAATTTGCCATTCATTGTAAGCAACATCATTTAAGGTTTCATATCACAACTGATACCGCTTTATTGTGATTTTGTTTTACCTGATGTCGTTAGAATATTCCTATTCTCAGATCAATCATGCCTAGCTATGTAGGTTACTCTACTTGAAATGCATAAAATTTCAACAACATGCTTTCATCTTTAATCAAAGGAGATCGGGGTTTACTAAACATACATTGCAGGGTCATTTCAGTGTTTAATTGAAAAAACTTTCTTAATAACAACAAGCTTGAATATTTATTAAAAGAGTGTTTTATTGTCATATATGTTATATACGCTAAAATCTCACTGAAAATTACATAACATCAACAAGTTATTGAAAAAATAACATGTAAGTAATTTTGATATCAATCAAATTGACGAAGGACTGCATTTAAAACTTTAAAAACGAAATCTCCTGAAATTATGGAAAAAAGTTTATGAAGGATTGCAGTAAAATCTATAAATTAGAAATCTCTTACATTATGTGACTTTGATTAGTCACATTAAGTGATCGGTAAACATTTGAAAAGAAATAGTAAATGTAGATGAAGCCAATGAAAGCAAAGCCATTTACAAAATTTAACGCAATGAAGAAGTCCGCATGTAATAAATTTCTCCGAATTTGATTTTAGATCAGAAAAGCCTAACAGAGGCTTTTAAAATCTGAAAATTTAAGAACTGATACTTCATATGTCTATTAAAATGGGGTAGGGACGAAAATTTAAACTATTCTGTATTTCTATCTAATGAAAAAAAAAAAATGGAATAGTTAAATGAAGACAGGCATATATAACAAAAGAGGAGAAAAAATAAATTTTAGAGTTTTTCTTTTTTATTTTCTGAAACTTAAGACAGGTACAGGGTTTACTTAAACATTTAAAACAAAATCTGGGGGAAAAATTAAATGATTCAAACACTTTGCAGTGTCCTATTGGACATGGTGTTCATAAAAAAGATTCTGATGAGCTTTGCTCTGAGAACCCGTTGATACAATATTCATATCTCCCTTTCTGACTTAAAAATCGTTTCGAAATATTGAGACACAATGTTTATGATGAGGTATTTATTTAGAATCTTTTAATAATTTGGCAAACCGTGAAGGAAAAAATCTTCAAGTAAAACTATAGAACATCGATGGTGTTCTGTAATTTTCTGAGAGCACATTTTCAATGAAAAAGTGTTAGCTGTAGTTTGAGAATCAGCAGAAGGGAAATGTAGACTGTTATAAATTCATTTCCAATAAAATTGTCTGACCAAAGATGAAATCGATTTAACAACTATTGCTAGTTTTGATAAACAAAAATACATAGTGTGGAAAAAATGATAATCTTTCTGAAGCATTTGAAAACATTATCTTGAAATATATTTGGATTTTAAACACCAATAATGCAAACTCTAGAATTATGTGCTGATTAACACAGTATAAATGGAGTTTTCCTTTTTGTCCTGATTATCATAAATCGGAGGCTCTGTGCTCCTTTATCGATCAAAGCACCTAACATTATCAAGGGTCACAGAAGGATAACTGTTGGTTTCTACACTAACTACCCAGTCTCATAGATTAAACTTATTATTCAGTCATGTACTATAAATTCAGTGAACACATCCATTTTATCGATATTTTTCTTGAGTTTTCCGGAGTCCTTGCAATCACATTCTTTCTCTTGGCCACATTTGGTTCCAAATCGCGTCATTATTTACTATTTATTCTTACAAGTATATTGGAACTGGCAAGCAACGTATTAACAATGATGGTGAACTTTTTCTCTAAGCCAATCTATATTAGAACATGTATACGTTTGTAATTTTGTAAACCAGATGCATATTTCGACAATTTATGTCTTCTCTGATTCTCGTGGCCCAATGATTGCAATTCTTATAATATATAAATATTTGAAAAGCGGTGTTAAAACCAAAGTGGCCGAAAAAGTGAGCCAAAGAATCAATCTGACAGAGCTATGCACGGGGGAGATGTAATTCACCTGCATCTATCAATCAATCACCTTGATTTCACACATGTAAGTTTAATCAAGCTAATGAAATCCGTAGGTACATTTAGTATTGTCGATATTACCGCAATCAAAGTCAGTTCAGTAAAAAGTTACAAGTATTTGGAATTTTGTAAAATCACACCACCATAGAACAAACTTTACAATAAGTACACCAAATTGTAAGAAAATGACCTCTGATATATGCGAGCAGGATCTTTATGGCGACTTAATTTATGTCAACTTTAAACTGCTTACTTCAGAGGCACCAGTGTTGTTTTAAATAAGAGACAAGAAAAATAATAAAGATAGATATGACAAATATAAATCATAGATATTGAGCATTACAATTTACACAGTTCTGATCAATATGGAAAAATACAACAACAACAACAACAACAACCACAACAAAACCCAAGAGAGCGATTATCAACTAAAGTTAAATGGAATAATTTCTTTGAAACACAACACTGTCTAAAGTCGTCAAGATAAATATCTAACGAAACGACAAAACGAAAATGTCCATTGCAGAAAAAATATATATATAATTCTCATGTATGTTTCATGCTAATAGTTAACACGACTGTTTCCATTAATTTCATTCAGTTACATTAAATGTTTACGACAAATGTTGTTTGCGGTGTCAAAACATTGTATTGCTTTTAAACGTTATCGTGATCTAAACACCAATGGTATCAAACAATGATATATTGACATTTTCTTACTGTAAAATTTTGTCAGTCGTAACGTCGAACAAATCAGACAACGAATTGTGTGCGATAGTTTCCCTTCACAATCCCATTTGCGCAGATGACGTCATGCTCACATTTCATGTGTTATTTAATCTATTAGCACATGGTATTTAATAGAATAACGTAGATACAAGAATGTATTTCATACTTGGAATAATTAAGCTTATAATGTATTTGTTATTGCACAAATTATATGAGAGCATAGTAAGAAAATCTCTCAGCGTGTAGATCATGCCACATTGCCTTCAAACGATATGCTTTTCATTACTATACGATGTGTAGATATTCGCTCTACCTTTCTATCTCGTTTGTGAAGAATGTAGCAGTGAGGGAAATAAATGTCTAGTAATACTTCAAAATCTCTATTACAGATTCCACTATCAGAAGGAAAATTGAAGATTGTAGAAAACACATGTTGGTAAGTGAGATATCGGTTGCTTAAAGATGTTTTAATGATATAATTCTCGGTTAAAAAGAAATCTGACATTAAAACTGTATATATTTTTATAATTTCCATAGCTAAATTAAGCAGTTGATGTGGAAAAAAATATTTACTGTGTTAAATGTTGAAAACGTGCTCAAGTTGTACTCAAATATCATTATACTGTACCGTCATTGAGTCCTATTCATGGCCATGAATACACCTAACCATATTTATTTTATCGATTACTCGGCGAGTATAGAAGACTTCGCTTCATACAAGAAACTTATTGTGCAAATTTGTCAATTATACCCAGTTTCCTTCATATTTCTTGGTCTGTTGAAGCTAACTAATACATAGGCCATACAAAGAGATATTGATTTCACACGAGAGAATTGATCGTATATTTAATTTTCTATTATTTCTTGGGACATTATTGAAAACCAGACCAAACCAGACCAGCCACATAGATATCGACGAGAAAGATATATGCTTATGATGATCTCGTATATTTGTTATTTTGAATTGTTGAGCAATTTGGAAGATATAATCGCTAAATGAAATGTCACAAGATCTTGATAATACAGACTTGTTGAGCATAATGCAGAACCGTAATTTACAAAGTTTTTCATAAGAAATTAATATGAACTGCTTTTATCCTTTGAAATAAGTTCTGACCAAATAACATATTGAATAATCATAATCACCACCAATATCATAATCACCACCATACCATAATCACCACCCATACCATAATTACCACCCATACCATAATCTCACCAATCTTTCCAATCTGTGGTAAAGATATCCATTTGGAGAGTTAATATGGTGAAATAGTTGAGCATCACTTCATAAAGTAATTTCGGCATCAATCAGAATGGATTATTGGTTTACATTGCCCCACGATTATTTGACTTATACTGTGACGGCATCTGCCTGATGAATTGCACAAAAATCTATACCTATGGAACAGACCCTCCCGAAGCAATGAGGGATCTTTTACGTGTCAGGCTGGTATTTCCTAGTTTCTATTTATATCAGAACAAGAAAAATATCCAGTTGAAGAAGAATGAAACTCACTATGAACGATTATAGGAATAAAAATATAAATGTAATTATATAGGAGTTCACGTCATTTTAACTCATAGATCTTGACAATGTTGTATGACGTATATCTTGTATGTAACTTTATTTGGTGCGATTGTTGGTGTTTTGCTGGTATTGAAAGGATTTATTCAGTACGGTATTCAATAATTCCCTAAATAATATCAATCTACCTCAGACAACAATGGGATATTATTCAAAATTTTACGTAGGTCGGGGTTTAATACAGTCAAGGGATATTTAGCAGGTGGATCGATAATTTCTTAGCACGGAATGCATCCTTCAATGCTAGATGGATAATTGATGAAAGCATTCACACACTGCGGCAAAAGATTTTGACCGATAAAAACTAATCTTTTTGTTTATGTAAAATCGTTGACCGACGTGTCATATATGGAAGAATTATTCACGAATTATTAAGAAAACTTATATATAGTATGCTGATGTAAAATTATAAACTTAACTACAACTTGTAACTTACGTATTGGATTACTGACGCAAAACTTATAATGTAAGTATCTGGATTACTGACATACAGCTTTTAACGTAAGTGCTGGATTACTGACACACAATTAAAGTTTTGGTATGAACTCAAACTGTTTTTTACACATCGATGCCTGTTGAACAATAGAATCTTCAAATTTGTGGTTGTCGTAATATCAATCTCATTTTATTCTTTGTAAGTTTTGGTTGTTTGTTACTTTTCAGATAAGGATCTCTGTTTAGAAAAATCTTTTTGTATGTCACGTATAAAATGACAGTTCCAAACAAAAATCATATTAAATAAAAAATAATATGAATATTCATTTAACGATATAATTACTGATATCATACCAAGAAACATCAACGTTGCTGAATTGTTACTACACAATAAATTTGCTTTGATATACCAAATCATATTAGAATAAATCTTTGATAATTCTAAAATAATCGGGAATTACCATACATAAACATAGCTTCGCATTCGTAAATGCTGATGCTACATTATGTAACGTAAAGTTAACGTTAACGTTAATAAGAAATATAAACATGAATGAATGAATGAATACCCGACAGAAATCAGAAATAGAGATTTAACACAAAACAATGTAAAGTTTCTTCTCATTCAGTTTTAATTTTTTAGACTTATGAGCATGATATATATATATATATATATATATATATATATATATATATATATATATATATATATATATATATATATATATATATATATATATATATATATATATATACATATTTATATATATGTACGTATGTTGTATGTTATATTGTAGCATTTGTGTATATGACTGTATTCCAATCCTCTTTGTTATTATCAAGCCTTGACTGAACCTGTATTCACATTTTATTTTGTCTACTTTATGTGATTGTGTCTGTCTGCATACGAGTGTTGCGCTGATTTCGGACCGCTCTGGACCTTCATCCAAGTAAAGTAAAGGACCGGTGAGGTCCGAAAACAGTGCCTCACTTTATCACCAAGACAGCAGACGGCCAAATGTGTATGTCATTGGTTCTTTACACGTTGTTATTGTACACTGAGTATAAGGTACTTCAATACATATCATATCATACTTTAAATCACAGACTATTCTATGGCTTGTATACTTATTGTGACGCAGCTTCTTTTATTCATTTATTTTTTGTTTATTTATTGATATTTGTACTCTCATCTAAAAGTAAATTTCATACATAAAATGAGTTTTCTTCATTTGTTCATCAAAACAAATGGATAAAAACGATCCTCATAATATAAACAGGCGTAACAGTCAAAGTTCATACAAATTATAATGCCTTTTCAATTACTTAGTTTTACTTCCTGAATTCAGTGAATATTATAAAAATAGTACCCTCAGCATATGGCGTAATAATTAGTACAACTCTTGATTTCTTAAATCTCATCAAATTGGTATGTACTAATTTCGATTAAATAAATATATAACATATATGCCTTTTAATTTTGTGCAACATTAAATAAAAGAGAATGACAGAAAGGTTGAAGACGGTACACCAAACCTATCCATGAGACAATAGAGAGAAAACTTATGTCTAATTAAAGAATGACTCATTAGCTGTGATGATAAATAATATTTTTGTTTAAGAAGAACTGATTTTCAGAGATCGTTACATGCAAATACAAAGTAAAGTTTTAAAAATGAAAACGGACAAAATAGCTTGTACATTAAACAACTTATTTAAAATATATACAAGTCTTTGTGTCTTATTTTTCTTGTATAGTGGAATATGTAGGCAGTATGTCCTTTTCCTTAGTATCTAAGATAACTTTGAAATCTGAAAAAAAAAACCAATTAGATTTCTTGATTTTTCATTTCTGAGAGCTAATGGTAAAATTCACAATAGTAGACATCACATTTTATCGGGCTATAGATAACATTTCTTGATTACTCCCTTTGTGTTCGACGTTTTGTATGGAGGTAGAAATGTCTAGATAGGAGACTTTAATTCGGACATTGTTGAGTATTCTACACCCTTTGTATAGTTTCATGTGTGCTTTACACTAAATTGTGATCAAGCCGTTTAAACAATAGTCCCTAATAATCTAGTTAGATGTTTTTGTTTAGCGAGATTCAATGAATTTCTTTAGATATAGTTGCAAACCTTGTGAGGTGTCATGTTGTGCATAGCATTTAAATTGTTAAATTATATCATAATTATTAGTACGACTGTGTTTTCTCGTTCTTCCAGGGCCCCACGATAGCCAATATCTCTTTCTTGTATGAAGAATGTTCCCTAATGTTTGTTTGCATTTGATTGTAAGTCCATGAGGGTATTAACAGCTCAGTTCTTAGAATATGGGTATCGACACTTACTTCAAAACTGACTGAAATAAAAGTAAATAATAGTTGTATATTTCCAAAGAAAAGGTGTATTTATTCTAAAACTGATTGGTACCTGTTTTATGGATAAAGTAATCCTTACATAGTATTTGGTTTCAATATTAGTTAATTTTGGTGGTATTAATATATTTCTGACTTTTACGGTTTACTCATGTAAATGTCAATTTATTATTCACTTAATAACTTCTAATCAACTATTTCCCATATGGATGTCGCTGGGAGTCATGAAATATTTTATTATACCTACAATTTCAGGATAAAAATTCGTTTTATCAAACAACATGACTCCTGGTATTAGCTTAGTTTGGCGTAAATACCGGCTAAACTAGATTTCCAACTATTTTGCATTAAACGACGTAACTATGCGTTTAGTGTACATTTCTTAAAACTCCACGCCAACCTACTACTTCTACTAAGTGTTGGCATAAATCAATGTAATGACTTGGTTATAGACATGTACAAAATATGAAAAACTGTAACATAGAGATCTAGATCTAATTTTTAATCGGACTGTTAGGCGTTATACTAGACAGACAGAAAGCGGAAGGAGAATTTTCTTTTTCTTCGCAATTCGTGATCCGCTTGACTTTATAGATCTATGAGGACACAAATGTGTTTAACCCCTTTCATTTGATGACGTAATGTCTCTACATAATTACTTGTAAGCGCGTCTTGTTGTGTAGATGTAAATGATATTCAAGCGCGTATTGCAAATAAGTGTATTTTAAGTTAAAAATCTGTAAAAATACATTTGGAGATACGAAAAGTAATATTTCAATATATTTCATGCATACATTTGTACTGCGTAAAGTAAGTTACCTTGCTAGTCGGATCCTTACGAACGTACACACTTACACCGGTAGATGAAAGCCAGTTCATTGAACTAAGAATGTACGTAAGTAGACTTATGGGCTCCAGATCATGTTTATTACACAGACATAAGAATGCGTATTGAGATTGGTCACCAATCAAATTTCAAGAAACTTATTGAAGGAATAAATATTTTTGATATCTTGATCTTAATCTGCGTTACTATATGCTGTTATATTATATTGACCTCTCAACTTGAGAAACTTATAGATCCTTGCTCTCCATATGGCGAATAATTTATACATTTTTTAAATGTGTGCCCTTTGCTGATAATGCCTTTGTGGTGACCACGCGGAATGGTTGTCTACTGTCATCAATTCACCGTCAAAAGTTGGTATCGCAACTGCACTTCAATCGAAAATTGTTCTTATTTTCATTTTATTACATTATATATATATATATATATATATATATATATATATATATATATATATATATATATATATATATATATATATATATATATATATATATATATATATATATATATATATATATATATATATATATATATATAATATATATATATATATATATATATATATATATATATATATATATATATATATATATATATATATATATATATATATATATATATATATATATATATATATATATATATATATATATATATACCACAGTTTATAAAATGAGGAGATGTTTGCCTATAGTTGATATTTTACACTGCTTTACACTCTTTATATGAGAAATATTGTAGAACTCCTCCACTACATTGGGCCCCCCCCGCCCCCCCACACAAAAAAAAAAAAAAAAGAAAAAGAAATAATAATGAAAAAAAAAATATTTATAAAATATACATTCCAATCACACTGAAATGCAGGTTATGTTTAGGTTAAAAACCCCGAGTATTTTCAGTTCCTTTGAAACCTGTTACTCCAATTCAGAGACTTTCTAAACTCTTTTATCAATGTGGCTCCTTTTGTATCTTATTATGCGTACAATCTAGTATTCAGATGTCACGTTTAATAGTTAGGTAGAATAATGTTTCAACAAGCATTTAACTTATTCCTGCTTGAGCAATAAGTAACAATTAACTGACAAAAATCACTTTCACATTTTACATATGACCTTGTAGGTGACAAAACTGAAGACAATTATACGAGAAGATATTATTTATGTGAAATCCCCGGAGAAGATTGGAATTTTGTGCTATTCCCTAGTACATTTCTGACTTATAGAATTATTGATTAGTTGTAAATAGACGGACATTTCGAGGCAATTATCTGAATATATACGTAACACATCTTATAGATAAGAAAAGAAAAGGGGAAAAAAAGAAAAAAAAAAAAAGAAAGAAACTCTTGAGTTGATAGGGCCTTTTAGTTCACATGATAGGTCTTTCGATCGAAAATGATGATTGACGACCACTACTTTTGGCAATGACCTAGGATTCCATCAGGCAATATATCAGTCCTTAATAATTTCTCTTACTTACTCTTTCTGACTTGAGATTTATAAAGGTGGCGACTACTTGACTTATCATAATAAATGTAATTCAGAAATAAAAACTAGCTTGTATTAACAGTCGTCACAAAGCTGTCAGACTACCTTCATGTCACTTCCACTGACTGCAAGATTAAACAAGGGTGAGATATTTACATTATATCACCGCCCTATATCAATCGTACCAAATGATTCACACCTGATACTGTAAAGAACACAACGAAATAATTTAATGTCGTTTTCAAGACATCAGATTATTTGCTATGAAAATGTTTATTACATGACTAGAGAAGTTGGATTGTAATCTTTCTTGGAAGGTCAAAAGTTTATGCTCGATATTCTAGTTCTTTCTTTCGCCAAATTCAATGCAGGTTTTGAGTGAGGTGTAAGTTAATTAGCAGAGATAAACTCTTTTACTACTCGCACCTGTCTTACAAAACATACACTTTTGTTAATTCGGACATTAGATTTATAGTTTTGGTGACCGTCATACTACATGTAACTGATTCGTTTTCTGGAAGTTCAGTGAAATGCCTTTACAAAAACGACAGATTTTCATGTATGTCGACATCATATTGAAATCTTTATATTTAAAACTGTGTCTAAAGGAAATTGGAAACTTCTCATTATTTGTTGCATGAAACGTAATACCCTGGTATATTTGGCGTGAAACCGTAGTATGAAATGTAATATATGTAAATGTTAATTTCCAAAATTCTTAAAATTGAAGTTAATATTTCTATTTAAAATCTAAGTTAAAAACATGCATGCACAATTTTTACCAGCTTTATTAAGTAGAAGACATTTTGATATATATTGGACACATGCTTGAAACAGAGACGCATAATCATGTTTTTATTGTTATCTATATATAGATGACTTGCTTTCAATTAATAATCCTTCATTCGCGGATTACCTTAGCATCATCTATCCAAGTGAACTTGAGGTCAAAGAAACCACAGAAAGTAGTAATTCTACTTCGTATTTAGATATTATGTTGTCTTTCGACATTAATGGTCAATTGAACACCTCACTCTATGACAAACGTGACGATTTCAATTTCGCTATCACAAACTTTCCTTTCATAAGTAGCAACATTCCATCATCGCCCGCATACGGCGTATTCATATCTCAGTTAATACGTTATTCCAGAGCATGTTTACACGATCTGACACTTTCTACTGAGTATATGTGACGGGTGTTGCTAGCAAGCAGGAGATGCTCACTCTCCCCGGGCACCTGATCTCACTCCATCACAGGGGTTCACATATGCTCTTCAAGTAGACATATTTTGTTATTTTTCATTTGTTTTTCATTTTCACTGATTTTGTATGTCCTCTGGTTTTATGATTTTTGGACTTGTGCTTTGGATTTATCCATCATCTTTACATTTGCATATATAAAAAAGTAATATTACATGAACGATTTACACAATAAAACTTGTAATTGAAATATTTTGCTATTTTCACACATATTCCTTTATTAGAATTATTAAAAGATTTGCTTTATTCTGATAACAATTATACCATTGTATATAATATTAATACGACTGAAATTTTGTATTGTATGCATTAGCATAAATACTAGCACAATCTGCATAACAAAATAGTTTGATTGACGTAAAAAATCAATTTGATGCCCAAGGGATGTTCGAATATAAGTCTGATTTATAAATGACTCACATGTTTCGTTTGAAACAATATAATTTAAGTTTACTAAATATTCTATGTAAAATTAGACAAAAGAGCTGAAGCTGTGTAAGAATCAACGCCAACCTCAAAGTCATCTCTTGATATATCATATCCTTGATTTCTTACTTTAAATATATTCTGCAAAATTGAACATATTATCTTTTCGATTAAAACGACGGACTGCAATCACTATATTGTAATTAATTGTTTTTAAAACGTATATCAATGATAGCACTGACCTTTCGGTATCAATGTATATTAACAACATAATTAATTATATAGAATCTAAATCACCTATCTAACTTGTAGGGGCTAGAACACGGGCAAAAACCCCATCAACAGTCGACATATGTTGGACACAGACACTTGTTCGACAGATTTGTGTTGAAATAATCAGATGAGGTATAAGGATGTAAACATCAAACGTTGACACAAGTCTATAATTTAAGCCAAAATCATATTTCCACTAAGTTTCTCATTACGAATAAATGACTGGGAAAATAAGGAATATATTGCCAATTTTGTGATTGTATTCTACATTTATACAGGAAGCACCGCAATTGTCTCGCCGAGAAAGAATTGAAAAAAGCAACAACACAACAAAGGCGAGTTTTACTAATTGATGATAGAATAGATCTTTAATACCATGTGATATGTTCAGACACCACTATATTCCTTGTTTGACAGTTTCTCTTGTTTTCGCAATAAACGCATAAGAGGCAAAATAAATTATTAATAACTACAATGAGACAAATATCATCAAAGCATTTCAACGCCTTTGAAAATCGCTTTCACTTTTATAATCGATCGTATAACCAAGTCATATTTGACGTAGTTGTATTTGTCGCATTCAAGATAGAAAAATTGAAAGAGAAAAACATGTATATCGTAAATGACTTGCACATACCAGTGTTTTGTTATTCTCGTTTTCGTTGGTAACGTACAAAATACCTTCCGGTGGTATGGTATATATATAAAATATATTGTGGAAGTTGGTGGTTAGTGGCAACAGAAGATTTACAGATGACAGGTGTAATATTTTAGACCGCCTATTCAGCTATGTCATATAATGAGACATGATCACGTTTGCATAGCAAAATCCATGGAGGTCATGATTGTCCTTGTCACTGTATTGTATTTTCGAGCATCCCCTGATCGCATACAACATTCTTCGCAAAAGTCCTGCAAAAAACTACTAAAGATCAGGAAGTAAATACATATACATACACAAATAAGTATATGAAGAAAACATTGGCACTAAATCAAATTATCCCCTTTGTTGCATGAAATGCTGTTGAACTGAATATTCCGGTTGCGGAAATGCACATGAACAGATGTCTGTAAGTATACATACTATGTCAAATCAAGTATCGTCATAATTTCAAGATGGTTATTTGAATGATTAGATAGCACAATGTCGGTTAACATTCTTGAAAGCGGAAATTAAGTTGCACCAGATCCCTATATCGACCACATAATAAATATATCCTTGTGATGGCAGTTTCGTGACAAGAAGCCTGACTCTCAGAGCGAAGGCGAAATATCTTTACTAGAATATATACTTAATCCAAAATGAAGATAAAAGAAATCTGTGGAAATGAGTAAGATGAAAGGACTCGTTGTGACCTTACAATTTCACAATGTGATGGCCTGGCCGAAGACTTATAACATAACTCAAAATAATCGGGGTTTTTATTGTTGGTTTTAGACAAGGTTAACATAAATAACATTTCGTTTAACGCTTTATGTCATTTCAATATTGTTCAAAATAGTAACATACTAACCCCTTCCTGTTGTTTTGCGTAGATGTTAAAATCTTTCCCAATGAACGAAAAAGAGATGTGGCTCAGTTGTGTGATCAACTTTTAATAGATACACAGAAAAGAATCAAACGTATACCCGATAAACTGCAGTTACTAAAACGACCTAAAACGATCAAGTAATAATGATCATTTAGTGTGGTTAGGCGGTTTACAGTTAATACACTGACCTAAATGTAATAATGATTATTCAGTGTGGTTAGGCAGTTTACAGTTAATACACTGACCTAAATGTAATAATGATCATTCAGTGTGATTAGGTGGTGTAGAGTAAATACACTGACCTAAGTGTAATAATGATCATTCAGTGTGGTTAGGCGGTTTACAATTTATACACTGACCTAAATGTAATAATGATCATTCAGTGTGGTTAGGCGGTTTACAATTTATACACTGACCTAAATGTAAAAATGATAATTTAGTGTGGTTAAGCGGTTTACAATTTATACACTGACCTAAATGTAATAATGATCATTCAGTGTGGTTAGGCGGTTTACAGTTAATACACTGACCTAAATGTAATAATGATCATTCAGTGTGGTTATGCGGTTTACAGTTAATACACTGACCTAAATGTAACAATGATCATTTAGTGTGGTTAGGCGGTTTACAGTTAATACACTGACCTAAATGTAATAATGATCATTCAGTGTGGTTATGCAGTTTACAGTTAGTACACTGACCTAAATGTAGTATTGATCATTCAGTCTGGTTAGGCGGTGTACAGTTAATACACTGACCTAAATGTAATAATGATCATTCAGTGTGGTTAGGCGGTTTACAGTTAATACACTGACCTTAATGTAGTAATGATCGTTCAGTGTGGTTAGGCGGTGTACAGTAAATTCACTGACCTTAATGTAATAATGATCATTCAGTGTGGTTAGGCGGTGTAGAGTAAATACACTGATCTTAATGTAATAATGATCATTCAGTGTGGTTAGGCGGTTTACAGTTAATACACTGACCTTAATATAATAATGATCATTCAATGTAGATACTCCTTAGTTTTAAAATAATTTTCAAACTTTTGTTACAGTAAATTTGAAGTGTGTATTTCTACTCAGTACATCAGTACTGAAAACTGAGCTTGTACAAGAAATACTGAAAATTTGACCAATCTTCCTACTCAATAAAAGCAGAACAATCAAAGAAACACGTATGATACTCTATAAATAAATTGTTTTGGAAGAAAATGTGACTGCGTACCGCATAGAACAATTTTCTAAAAATACCTCCACCATCTTCTTTTCTAGAGTGTTATGCTTTTCTACAGTATCATATAGTAGTCTGAAGAAAGAACACAGTATGTGGTTGCATTTGATTTAATATTACAAAAAAATATAAATTTACATAATATTATTAGGAATAGATGACGCTTTTGTTGTGTGCATATGGTGTGCATGGTATTAGATCTGCAAATGGCACATTTCTATTCTTCTGTCTTGAAACCGTACATCGTTTACCGTAGTTTATCATGTTTTCCCTACTTTCAATCAATGAACAAGTAAAATGATAGATTATGAACTGAATATGAAACGATGGAGTTGGTTATAAGCAGATTGTTTAGAACACATCTTAAATGCGTCGTGAACAGCTTGCAAATTATGTCTCGTCATCTACAGGTGCTTAGAATCGATTTTATTTCGCTGTGACAATGCTACAAGTATGTCTTGTATGCTATGAGACGATGGTGCGAGTCTTTGTGCCTTGTCTCAGCTTCCGTCTAAGATATGTCTATTTAGATTTCACCATATCCACTATTGAATGACTGGAAGCTGTGGCAATATATTCATTTCATAAAGTCACACTGTGATGATGTCGATTTCGATTCAGTCAATTTTATTTCCTTTGTAGGCTATGAGAAGAATGTCTCGATTCGATCACGCATCGATAGCGAAGGTAAGATATGTTTTACCATATGGACAACCTTTATCATTTTGATGTTGTCGTAGTAACAACCCAGAAATTATCATTATTACTTCGGTGGATGTAAATTTAGATTTGTGTGCAGAAAGCGACAGTAAGGTAAGTGTATGGATCTGAAATAAATCACTTCGTGTGGTTTTTATCGGAAGGGAATGGAATCGAAGATAAGGCATTTATCGCTCAGTCAAACACGGATCAAAATGGCATTTAATAAGACGCTTGTTACACTTACCCATTCATCTTACCAGCTCTTTACTCCCATCGAGGTGATTATATTACTTGTTTTATCAGTGGTTTATCATAATCCTCCCTCAGTGCTAGCTGTAACGCTGTTTATCAAAATATGTTTATCCTTTATATTACATAACATCTTATCATTATCTTGTTTTCTTTAATTACATGGATCTGTTTGTCGAATTATGTAATCTTAAAATTTCAAACAAGCAATACTGTTAGGTATACTACATGTTCGTGTTTGTTTATGATTATGGCAAGGTTAATGATGTATTATCCTGAAAAGCAACACCTCTTATTGTTTTTATCCAATATCCCATGGATCAAATGGACTACCATTGAAAACAGTTTTGTTGTTATTACACCCCTGTTTGATGATACATGGCTGCGATATTATCTCTATAGTGTTAGGCAATATAAATCTCATGCAGTGTTGAAATATATTGATACGCGGGTGTCACTGGCCAAAAAGAAGACGTTTACTCTTCCTTGCTTCCTAGAGGCATTGCCGATTTCCTGGTTCATGATTGTCAAACACGATGCACTTTTATGAGTATCACAGTCACATGACACATTTTGCTTTCGTATTGTACATTGTGTTTTGGAAATATCGGATTATTTTTCTACATGTTGGCGACCACTGTTTAGTGATGGAGAATGACGGATTACTAGAGAAAAATCCGCCAAATGTTGACAGGGTATAAAGTCTAACTTTCTGTGAGAGGGAATGGATAAATTGAACTGTTTGTCAATATACAAACAAGTAAGACGAATCAGTGCTGGAGGCCTTGTTAATGATATCATTCCATTGTAGGATTTATTTCATTCACAATTATAGTACACGTTTTTATTATCTTTATAATGAGGTATTGGTAAACTGTTGTCATGTCTACATAAAATTCTTTTTTTTTTTTTTAAATGTTTTTGGAAATTCCAAGTTGCAAGGAATCTTAAATAAGTTTTGAAATTTCAGTTGTATGTGTGTGTGTGTGTATATATATATATCCATCTTTACATGTCTAATATCAACAAGCTTCTCAATAGAAGCTTATATATATATATATATATATATATGGATGTTATATAGTTCTTATATACATGTATAACAATTGATTGATAAAGGCCATTAAAAATTTGCGGCAAAACTTTTAGTATATATATATATATATATATATATATATATATATATATATATATATATATATATAAAAACAAACAAATAAAACAAGAAAAAAAAATCCCAAAAACCAATAATAAAATGATAAAACAATCGCTTATATTTCTGAATTTCTTTCAAGTTTTTGTTTTAGAAAGGGGGGGGGGGGGGCGTATTTCATTTTCAGTCATTCCCTTAATTTATGTTTCAAGGCTCTGATTGCTATGTTAAGATAAGAATAGGTGTTAAGGTTTAAGATTTGGATAGTTAGAGAGTAAACTTAATGCTTATGAAGAAAAACAAAGGCACTACTTAATTTGACCAATCTAGTGTCAACCAGGATATTTAATATATTAGTATCAAACACTGTATTTGAAAAATAATGATTATTCATTTTTATTCTTTTTTACTTATATGAGCACATATTTTCGTTTTCTGAAATATATCAAAAATAAATAAAAATGAAATAACACGAATTAAAATAATTAGTATTTGAGAAAATCGACTCCCGTGCTTCCTATAAATCGCACGTTTAAAAAGCAATGATAAATACAAAAGTTTTCAATAAGAGTTAAACGAGTGCACATTCAACATCTGTTATAATTTGCATCTCCGAATCCGATGTCATGCGTTTGGCCCCTGATAGACAATAAGTACCATCATATGATATATGCCAAATCTATAAATTGGAGGACACACTGTTGCAGGTCGAAGGACCTAAACAAAACATCGTCCTGAATTACTTTTTAACATCACAAATCTTTCAACTACGTTTCGCGAGATTATGCTATATTGTTCACGAATTGATCCAATGTTCTTCTTGATGAAAAGAGCACAAAGCCCAAGAAAAAGAATGAGCGTCAATCAGAGCCCGAGATTACCCAATATTCACAGCGAATTCGCATCTTGTTTTCTTCTATAACGTCTTTAGGGCGAGAAATAATTCATTGCATTTCCAAGTCTGTCATTCAGAGCGCGGTGAAATGGAATTGCTTGCAATTTATCAAGATCAAATATAAAATTGGAACCTTCTATTTCCAATGGCCTGTAACGAACCTCGGTGAATTGTATTATAATTTTTTATGTTTCAAAATAATGATAATAACACATAGAAGATGATAAGAAAAGATAAGTAAAGTACTTAACACTGTTTATCCTCTTTTATTAAAAACATAAACACGAAACCATTTTATCGAATAATGCCAGTGGTATCGCTGTCGACTGTGTTATAACATTATTTTTGAAGGCACATATCTTACATGTTTTGCTTCCAAATCGAAAAAATATACTAGTCTAAAACGGTGTTTACGTTTGCATTTGAGGAATTTCAACAGTGATACTGTCTGCGCAGAGCATGGCAACGCCGGGATATAAAATAGGCTGTGTGCCAACACATGGTATAAAAATATTTGGTAAATGATAGAAATGTAAAAGAAACATATTGTAAATATTCAGCATATTATTTTATCTGGTAAAGATGTGTTTGCAGACGTACAAAGTTTGGAGATATCATGAGTATAAAAATGCATTTTTCGGAAAAGCTACATGTCTTCTCAGATTGATAATAGGGATAAACATTCAGGTACGTTTATATTTAGTCACAAATAGTTTGGTATATTGTATAGTTTTACTGCTGGAGGGGATTTTGTTTTATTTATAAACGGTAAATAAATGTTTTCTCATAACAATATGGAATGTACGATTTGTTTCAAACGTTTCTAACTCTCGTTTAAATTCGCACATATATACATAATTTGTAATGTTCAAATGTCATAGCAATCACTTCGATTTCGAGTTGTGGATTTCGGAACAATATCTTGGATTTGTACTCATACATTATATCAGAAAACGGACTGAATATGCACAAAGGAACATGCATGCCTGTACATTAACAGACAAATCTGTGTCATTTTGTCATGTAGAAGCCCCCTTCCATTACCCATGAAATCAAAACAAGAGTAAGCATAGTTGTCATCTATGCCGTTGCTTGTCTTATTCTTTTTGCCGAATATGAACAGTACTGGTGACTTTTTCATATTCCATATTGTGATACATATTATAATTTTATGTAATTTTAAGGACAAGGTCATCAACCACCATTTGCAGCATACAAACTTATGATAAATTCTTCATGTTTTTGCCGCTATTGATATTCACCCAATGGCAAGTACACGTTTTTATACAATGACACAACTTGACGTACACATAACTTCATTAACACACATCATATTAACAAAGACGTGGAAAATAGCTATGGAATATATATGTACAAATTTTCCTTAAATATCGATTTCTGGGTGCCTTGAGGAGATTTTCATTTATTTGACAACATATATTTACCACATGGTCTAAAAATGACGGTAGGCAAATATCATCTGATCAGCATACAATTTCTGAATAGTTTTCAAATTAAGGCACGATTAAGGGAATATGTGAACCTTGTCCTTTCAAACTAATCCGTCGTATGTTTTATATTTTCATCAACTGGTGTTTGTAAGATCATCTCACTTTTCAATAAGCAGTACGAACACATGAGGCAGCTGTGGATAGACAATCTAGCTGTGGTAATTATATTAGGATAATAAATCACACACTATGTGTATGAAATTCTACTCTCTGACTATTAGTACAAAGTGTTCTTGTTACAGAGAATAATACATAAGAGAAGCTAATATATCTTACAGTGATTTTATACGCCTTTGTTTTCGAAAATATCATCTGATAACGTACATCTGGTGTTCCTTCGATTATCTTGATTTGCTAATGGCAGCTGACTTTCTAATCTTGTTAGTACATGCAGAAAACTAATTTTAATTATATCAGTAGAGCGATAT
Source organism: Pteria penguin (assembly GCA_035048485.1). Lineage (NCBI taxonomy): Eukaryota > Metazoa > Mollusca > Bivalvia > Pterioida > Pteriidae > Pteria > Pteria penguin. The sequence continues at coordinate 32,942,298 of CM068583.1, forward strand.
ACACTACACTGCATCCCATTTAAAATAATTAATACTTGTAGATATGCGAAATCCTCAGTAAGAATCTTGACTTTGTATTCTCAAAGAGCTAAACATGAAGTTAATGAACGTATTAAAACCACACAAAATGATTTTTATGAAAATGAGGTCAAATCTAAGGAGGCTGCTTGTGAATGCAGAAAGAGTTTTATGCCTATAGATATTACCTTAACCAACGAGCTCAAACAAACTCATCATACTGTAAAAATATTCACGACATTTTTTTCACCACAAACTGATATCATTCGATAAGTTTACTTCATGTATCCTGATATGGAAATATATCACAAAGTTTATTGATTTTGTTAACCGTTGAAAAGCAGCACTTTAGTTTATATTATACTGACGTGTATCACAATACGTTTTTAAGAGAAAATCACATGAATACTAAATCAATGAACACTGGGTTGGTATTACCCTCAATAGTTGATAATCTACCACCAGCGGTATCATCCTAGCGGTAATACGATAGGACAATATTTGCTTACATATACTGACACAATATAAACGGCTACATATACTAACATGACATAAGTGTCTACATATACTAACACAGCATAAGTGGCTACATATACTAAAATCTATATATACTAACATGGCATAAGTGGCTACAATTACTAACATGACATAAGCGGCTACATAAACGAACACGACATAAGTGACTATAAATACTAACATGACATAAGTGGCTATAAATACTAACATGACAAGCAACTACATATACTTACACGACATACAAGTGTCTACATATACTAACACGACATAAGCGGCTACATATGCCAATACGATACAACCGGCTACATATACTAGCAAGATAAAAGCGGCTACATATACTAACACGATATAAGCTGCTTTTATCTTAGATTTGAGTAAACGGAGTATCGAAGGTTCGGGTATATTATTGCCTTGTAATATTGGTATATATTTCGCTGTGTATTGTTTTAAACTGTATTCAGACAATTTCATCATTAAGACGGCAGCCGGCTTTAAGTGATGAACTCGCAGAAAACAAAACAAAACATATCTTATCAAGTACCCAGGTAAATCTTCCCATCTGCCTATATTGAGTATTATTAGACAAACTTAGTGAGTGTCAGTAAGCGTAGTCCCTCAATAGATTGTTAAAATTATTGTATTTTTTTATAGTTTATTTAATATAGGCGATAATGACCAAAGATTATGCTTGAGAAAGCAATAATTGCTTGAATGATAATGACGTCACAAAAAATTCGATTACATTGACAGAGGAAGTTTAAAAACATATGCACTTAATAAGTTTGGATGACCAGCTCATCGGCCCTATCGTTAAAATAGATGTCGTACAGAAATATATAATAGTACAAGATAAAATTCAGAATAAAAGCAAGTACGGAGCCGTGGATCAATTAGAGGTTGACTCAGGTACCATGAAGAAGCATCCCTTGCGGACTTGTAACTTAGTGATATCATATGTGTGGCTAGATAAACCCGGTGTTACACTTAGTATTAACGTTACAATCAGTAAATTGTCTCGTTTAGCATGAATAGTGTGATAACACACCACAGCAATACATACCAAGGATAAAAGATTGAAACTTCATTCGAAAACAGCTCTTCTCTTTTATGTAATGTCTACTCTAGAATTTTTGCACAATGTATTGACTGTGACAAATGATATTTTCTCATGAATTTTATTTTTGTTAAGATTTGTTTTGGCTTTGGATTCATGCTCCATACCAGATACACTCAGGCAGTACTATACTTATTTAATCTCTATATTAATAATATAATATAAATTCAGTTGTGATCCACCTACTGTCATTTATTTTGACATTGCAGATATTGGCTATAAAAGTTTCTTTTTGACACAAAGTGTAAAATACTTTGTCAATTTACCAAGCTTTATAAATTTTCTTGGGTGAAATTGTTATCGCTAAAATAATATATTTAAAGAAACTATCACTAGAGCTACCGTTTATAACATAGAACAATTTGTCGTCATGGTAATTTTTCTAGGCTTCATGGGATAATTGAAAATTCTATAAAGTGTTGGGTTCTGTAACAGGTAATTGCATCCTTTCATTTTTCTCTAAACCGTCCTTAAATGGCCTTTATATAATGCAGTACTCAACAGCAGAAAGAGTTTGTGATCGTTATTGCACAACGGAAGGTATTCGCTTGTCGATTATTCAGCTAATGGGTTTCTTTGGACTTATGGCTTACCTTTGGGACGCAGATCAGTGAAAGCCAATTAATAGTACCGTTACTTGTGGTTTTAATTTCAGTATTCTAAATATGATCAAATATATCGTTGAAATAAATAAAGATATAATAGAAAAAATAGCAAAACGATTATTGAGATATGGACCAAATTTGGTGAAACTCAAGATTTTTATAGCTTTATGTATATGACACTGAAAATGCACTGTGGTGGAATTCCTGGAAAACAGGGGAGAATAAGGCAATTGTTTTTGCTGCCTTGAAAATACATCTCTGGCTGTTGCCTAGAACTTTTCTGGGAGTTTATCTTCTCCTACTCTACAGTCTGTCATTTGGATGATAGTATTTACCAAAAGCTCATGTCGCGATTAGTAGGTAAAAGATCCCTCGTAGCCTCGTATTGATGAGTACCATAGGATATTATAATTGCATCAGGCATTACGCCCCATATAGGTGCAATAATCTTATTGATGAATAAAGCAATAGCAAAACTAAACAAGAAATCACCAAAAAAAATATATATATAAAACATTGAGACTGATATGTTATAAAAGACATGTATTAATCCTAACATCTGGTAATCTATTAAAACCCTCCTAATAAATAAGGATGGAGTTAAATGTATTTAAACATTTTTACTACCATTCCACACAACTACGACAAATACAAAAGCTACTCATTCAGTATCAATAATCACAGACAACCAGTATGTGCATAGCAAAGTTGCTTCAAGAAACATGCTATCTAATTGTTGTCTACAAAACTGATTTAATTGCGGACACAAAATCTACACATATCTCAAGTCTAAGACATTTAAGCAAGTATAGTATCGTGGAAAGGGACCTAAATCAGGTCTGTATATACATCGATTTATTAGGTAATACAAAAGGAAACGAGATTTCTGAATCAATTGTTAAGTAAATAGAGACATCAAAGTATATTGTTAAACATGATTTAAAAACAACAGATCTTCGTTTAATTCTTTGTTTCTAAACATTTTGATTATAAAACCATAATCACCTTAGCAAGATATGAGTGCAGAATCACCATTCTCTTTTGAAGTGCAATCGATATTTGAAGCTTATTCTTATAGAAAAATGTCAACTATACCATGCAGTTGATATAAACGTTATGCTACCTTTTTATCTGTGTATTAATCTAACCTACATACACGAAGAGTGAATAATAAATGGTCAATTAAATACATCATAAAATAGTGGAAAAATTCACGTAAGGATAAAAATTAAGATTAAAGTATTTCTACCACAATATTATGGGTTGCATTAATGCTGGTTTTGCTGTGAAATGATGGTTATGGATTTTCCTTTGACGGTTTCATCATCAAAGGCATTAGTGAGGCTTTTTCGGTTATAACATGGTATTGAGTTGGTAAGCCTTTCAGATAGCCTTCATATGCTTGGAGCATCGTCATGATCAGTGATGCGAATCACATCCGTCACTCCCAGGAATACGTTCCTGCTAAAGTTGTATCTTTATCGTGTTATTTTGTATCATTGCATTTCATGATCAAGTGAGTTAATGTCAGTTTTAATGAGGCTGTCTCTAATGATGGCGTCCTCCGGTTAAACTTCCATTTCACTGTCATGATTATTGTAAAGCGTTGTTGTAACATATATTCTGATTTGATGTTTTGTCGATCTGTTTGTGGAATGAACGATCAGTCTATGCTTAGTACATCTACTTTAGCAATATCTATGCTTTATGGAGTTTAACAAAATTTATAAATATGGGTTTTCTGATTTCAAATTCTGCATTTTTATTTCGTATCTCAAATTGTTTCATATTTGATATTTGGATGAAAAAAATTATCAGTCAATTTTTTTATCGTATTTTTTCTTACTTTTAAAGTGAAATGTCTTTTTCGAGATTTCAATATTATTCATTATCATAATCACCGAAATAGCAAAATATACATTGCGTGATTTTTCTTTTCTGTGTCACTTTCCATGTTCAATAGCAACAATGAAAGCCAAAGATAACCCTCCAGGTAAAAAAAAAAACGTACAGTAAAGTAAAATAAATAAATAAATAAAATAAAGAGAATCTTTCCAATTATCTTGATTGACAATTTTGGAATAAGCGTTATATGCTATTCCATATTTTCACAAATGAGATTAATAGTGATACTTGGTTTTAGACCGTGAATATCCGTATTTTGTGAGAAACACTCGAAGATCAAGTTCACTGCATATAACAACATTAAGAGGCCAGAGTTTCTATCAGACAATATTTTCGTGGCTTTGCAGGAAACGTTTTCAAGCAGATTGTTGATATTAAAATGTCTACCACTTGTGCACCTTCCCTGACTATCATCTTTCTGAATTAATAAGAGGCAGATTCCATCTACTCTTTCCTGTCTACAGGAAAGAAATAGAGTATTTATAAATATATATGTAGATATTTTGACTTTTACTTTTAGAATAAATTGGACTGAAATAGACATTAAGGACAATACACTAAGCAATGTCTTCGTAACTAAATTTACTTCTGTTTATCGGTATAGATGGTCAGTTACATATCTCCATTTATCACAGGAATGACGATTTCAACATATAACTAATGATTAGCAACATCCCGTACTCGTCTGCCTATGGCGTTGGAATTTCACAACTTATACACTATGCCAGAACGCTTATCTTAAATATTCATTTGTATTCAAGGCCAAGCGACAAACATATAAACTACTCACATTAGGAAACTCGGACGAATGAAATCCTCACTGAAGAAGTTATATGGCCAATACAAAAATGTTGCTGAACAGTAGAAAGTGCCCCTTTTCAAAATGTTATAAGATATTTCTGACAACGATCATGCAGTGTTGGTCTTTTACCGAACTGACAAATAACCTGTATGATTTTACCACTGAAATCAACAAGGGTATACGAAAACTTTGCGAAAGGTGTAACGTGCTAGCAAGAGGGTACACTCTCTCCAGACACCTGTATCAAGCGCCATAGACTGAGAAAAGCATTTCATATTAATTTATTTCATTGTCAAACGTTAAAATAAACTTATTTTTGAGTGATATTAAACTCAATAATGATTGATGTTTTTTATAAAGTAAATTTGAAAAATTGGAAAATGTGACTTAGGTATTATCTTAGTTCACGAGACCCTGGCCTCATCCCATTTAGGATTCGTAATCGTTCGTTGCTGAAACCAGCGCCACTGAATATTTACTTGTTACCTAATCTTACTAATAACGTTAAACATCCATTAATTAGGGTGACTGTAACAAGAGTGTTTATATATTTCATACTGTTTTACAAGATTAATGATGGAATATCGCAGCAATTTTATTTCATATTTGTAATAAATCATGCCTTTAAATCATTAATAAAACCAAAATGTATCGTAGTACTTCATTTGTTTAAGCGCCAATGCCGTATTAAAAGAAGACGTATGCAACTACCTTTCCCTTGAGTCTGCTAAATCTATTAATGTTCGCCTACATAAAGTTTGATGGTAGCACACAGAGTTTGCGAGGTCTATGATTCAGGGATATTGGAAAGTATGCAATATACTTTCCGAATTTCGATATTTTTCGAGGAGTTAATTTGTATTTTCCACAATGGTTGTCAACTGTTATCGCTCTTTTGATAAATGCTTGCGGAATCAATGAGATTTGATCCTTACATTTAAGCATACACCATGTTCTGCTAGGGAAATGAAAGTGAAAATCTTAAACTGTTTAAGTTTACATTAACTTTTAAACCATACTATAAACAAATTATACTTCAAAGCGTAAGGTTGTATGTTTGAATTTTGATTATGTCGAGTAAAACTGTTCATTTCTCTGTCTCTTGCTCAGTGCGTGTTAAATAGTAGTGTTTGTATATAAGATAAGTTCATCTCACAAGATTGAAATTTTTTAGTTATACATTAAACAATTTATAATGCACATGTTGTGGAAGGATTTTGTACATTTTAAATTTTTCCTGGCAATTTTAAAATGCAAGTCAATGCATTTTTTAGTCGTAAAGTGTACATCGACTTAGCTAAGTATGCATTTATTCAAAATCTGTAATGACTCACTGATTTTTTATGTTATAATTTATATTTCCTTTCAACAATAAAATGCAAAGCTCGAATTTCAAACACTTACGCTTAGGACATCAAAAACGTCAGATGTGTTTGATATTTCTCGGCAAAAATTTAGGAAATTTAAAGCTAATCGTTACTTTTTTCTTCTCAACCTTCAAAGATGTAAATATTTGAGTGTTCTACATATATAAAGTCAATTATTATACATTTCGAGAAATTATTTTCCAACCGTTTATTTAGATGACTGTATAGTCTCGTAGTTGGCGATTTTATTTTATCAGTTAATTTTATAGTCTCGAACCCGGGACCTTTTAGTCAGAAGCCAAGCAGATACGCAAATGAATAGTCTACACGAAACGTATTGAGGAAGGACAATGAACCAAACAGAAAACGAAAAGCGAAAATACTGTTGTAACATTACATTTAACATTCATGAAAGTCATATATGATTTGGGGTTAACCTTAATTATCGTTAGTAATTGAAACTTTCATCTTCTCTCTTTACCTAAATCAGCAATAAATTTGATAAGCAATAATATCTCTACATTTCATAAACCGTTGCCAATTCTCTGAGTAATAAACACAACAATTCTGTTGATATAGTTTGAGTAGGAGATTCCGCTTTAATGTGGATTCAAGTGTTTTGTCAATAAACAAATACAAACTAGTCATATAATGTATATATCTATTTAAACATCATTTCCATATTGTAATTTCAAGAAGGTTTAACAATGATAGATTAGCTTCTCAATCGTACACTTGAGTTGGAATGTGTTATTTACATCATTTGGAATTCCACAAGACGGTAAATGTGAAGAGGATATAATCTTATTTTTTGAAACAAAACTCGAATATTTGTATTGTCCAAGAGGGTATCGTTATAAGAACATTTATTTAAACGAGAACCATGATTAATTAAAAATTGAACAATTTTTATTCAAACCTGACTTGTATACCTTTATTTATTGTACATATTGTATCTTTCTGCTGTAATACTATTTCTGCTGGTCTGAATATTTGTATGTCTTTACGACAATTTACTTAAATTATGAGGTTAATTCAACGCCTTTTAGAGAGTTATATTCATTAGATACTTAAATGCAGGTGATTGTGAGTATGCTGTGGTTTCGGCAAGAGGGCAGATAGTGCCCATTAATAGAGTAACCGATGAACTGTTTGTCAGTGGACCGTAATCGATTTTGTTTTGTGATGTCTTTTATATTTTTCTTTTCTGCTTAATTTTCCTGTGGTGCGTTTTGTTAAGTGATTGAGACAAGTGTGTCTATTCTTGCTTTGTTTCAATCTGTGATCCTAAAGATATATTATGCGTTCCTTAAGTTATCCAAGCCAATTAAACAGGATAGGCATATAAATGTTTATAAATGTTAATTGAGAAAATTTCATCAAAAGTTACGTAATATGTCATATATTTTGAATTAGTTGTATCATATAGATGTGAATTTTCCTACTTCAATTTTCGGTCTGCGTTTGTTTAAATAAGATTTTTTGGGAAGGGGGGGGGGGGTGTTGTTGTTGTTTTATTTTTGGATATTGGGATTCGAAAATTATTCGATCGTGCTGCAGTTACGATACCGAAATATGATTTGGAGGTTTAATACCTTAAAGACCTTAGTTGTAAACAATATTCTAATATCCTATAAAATAATGTTCGATTATGCCAAGTGGTAAGTCTGCTTTACCTTTTATATGTTGCCTTTATGTTATTCTCTACATATATATGTATTCTGTTGTAAGTCTATAAGTCGTTAAAATTAAGTTTGTTGTAAAAGTGATGTTAACAGAAATTACATTTATCAATAAAACAGTAACTTTATAGATTCATGGTTAATTACCTTCTGCTCCCATGTCGAGTGGTGACATAAAACCCATTTCACTAATAACTTCAAGCCGGGACAGGTAAAGAAATCAAAATTAAGTGACAGGGAAAAGCAAAATAAGACATCATATTTTAGCGATTCTGTTGAGTTTCTAAGGTAAATTTTGACTCACATACAACACATTTTGACTCTATGTTATTATATCAATAAATATGTGTTCTTGATTGCTTTTATAAAATAGGCAATATGTGAATTCACAAGCAGACACTTGTATATGTTGTATTACTGAATTTAAGGCAAACTGTATTTAATAAAACATTGGACACAAAATTATTGGCAGCAAAATAAGAACCCAATATATGATTTAATTGTACTTGTTTGTATACTTCCGCATCCATGGTCCTGGCCTATACAGCATTATTTAGTCTTGCTCTGTTTCTTATACAATTATATTATACTATAAAATGCATGTAAATAGTGTAATCAATGTTTTCTATCCTTAAACTACCTTAAAGTACACTCCGACCTCTAAACTGTAACAGCAGTGTAACATAAAATCTGACATGTACCAGATTTATCGATGAACTGAACGTGTTACCTTTTATCCACTGTCATGAAAGTCATTTATTTTCGATGTACCGGCAAATTCTCCTATACATTATTATTTATTGAGTTTTATCTGTAAAAGATAATCTGAAACACGCTTATATATCGATGAAGTTTGCATAGGATGTTATACCCTTGACATTATGAATTCTTGAAGCATGATATTAACAAAGGGGACAACTTTCATGGGTTCCTGCAAATACTAATTTCATTTTCATCATATTTGATTTGAAATTGAAATGTTTGTTCAGCCGCCAGGTAATCCCGATAATAATAGGCGCTTAACGATATCGTGTTGCAATATACATGGACTTCCAAATCATACGAGTGTAGCGTAGATTAAAAAAAGATAAACAGATAACAAAAATATGATGATCTTACATTGTAGTTTTCCACTTGTTATTACATTTTAATTTTCTCAAATTTTACACATGCCTTCAGCAATTTTGATATATTGCAGAACATGTGTCAAGACATGTGTTAAATTAGTATAATTCTCATTGGTCGACACATGTAGTTCAAAATGGCTAACACAAGAAATCGCGATGACCTTTATCAAACATTAGAAATATACTATTGTCCTTCTAATTTGTTTCACTCTGTGATCCTAAAGATATATTATGCGTTCCTTAAGTTATCCAAGCCACTCTGTGGCTTGTTCTTTACATGGAGAATTATTTATAAATTTTTAAATGTACGTCTTTTGATTGTTCTGCTGTTACGGTGAGTGGGAAGGTGGGCCCGTAAACCGGTTAACCACACCATTTGTTTGGCTTTTGTCAAATTAAATGACCGTCCTAAATCGGTATCGTAATTGCACTACAATCAAATATTTTTGTAATGTGTTAAATGTTCTATTATATTATTTATATTCATGTATTGTATAGCTCCATTGTGACTTCTGCCACATAACTGAGCCGGTAACTCCTCTTTTTTCTTTTCTACTGACAAGCCGTGTAAATATTCAGACATGTCATGATTGCACGGTTAGCCTTTATTTACTTTCTCTTTCAAGGAGGATTTTGGCATAGCACAGGAAAACTCTCTCTGTGCTTTTAAAACTATGATGCCAAGATTCATTATCTTATATTTCCCTTATTTAATATGTTGATATTTTTATTTATATTATTAGATATTAATACTTACACTCATAATGACTATTTGTCTCCGTTTACATTTTTGATGTCATTAAGTACAGTGCAATACTTGTCAATGCGCCGAACCTTTGTACACGATATTTCGTTCAAAATTGGAATATCGGACGTTTGATAATTATATCACAGGCAAAATTAATATAAGTCCACTAAATGTCAAAGTTTATTGAAAAAAAATATCGATGATTTGAAATACCCTGGATCAAATATAAGTAGGAATATGTGCCAGTGGGAAGTGAGCATTTCTTGCAATTCGTATTATCTCGATAGATACCGCTGAATAAATATTAAAACTTTCAAACCATTTCTGTATTTTATATTTCAAAGACTGTACATAAATTCTTTTACGGTGTCTGCAAATCGTATAGCTTTTGGTGCAGTAATTATTTTACATTCTAGTCTTATTATATTTACTTTTTTGTTTAAAGTATACACCCAAAAGCTTGGTAAAAAACCGCCTTATCTGATTTATATTCCGTTCTCCTCTACGACCAATTCCGTTATAGAATAATATTTTGTATTAAATTGCTAATTTTATTTGATAAAAGTATGAAGTGTATATGCTTTTTAAATAAAACTGATGGCACATGATCTATATTCACAACTTTTAGAAAATGCGTATGTATGGGAAGAGAGATTCACTTCATGCATATGGTTAGATTTGTTTGGGGTTTTTATTTATTTATTTATATATTTAAAAGAAAACAACACGGACATATCTTCATAAAGTTAAAAGAATATGTCTTGAGCAGTCTAGGAAGAGGTGCACTTGCAATAAACAAGGAATCAGATGTAGTGGTATATTAGTTGTAAACAAAATGACAGGTTTACTCTGTAGGGACAAAGTTCATTGGAAAAGCAGTTTTAGAATAAACATAAAGTGCACTATATGCAACGATATGGCTACAAGCAATTGTAGTTTATCATACTAAGTATAGCGTGTATAAAAGAAATGAGATTCATTTACGATAATAACACCATATTTTCATCATAAAATTAAAAAAAAAATTATCCTTATAAAAATGTACTTCTTATTTGGCGGGTTAAAATCGGAAAACCATTTCATATCGAGTGACGATTATCACTGTCCTAAATCTCTGCCACAACTGTATTGTAATTGAGTACTTTTGTGATGTGCTCACTTCATTTGTTGTACATATATCAATTGCAATTTCCGTCATTTTTGACAGCTGCAATAGTTGTTTTATGTACATGGTATTTTGCTTATGTAATCTTTCAGATAGGTTATACCTTCCATTACTCCATTAAAATAAAGAGGTCAAATAAAATTACTATTGGATTCAATATTGATGGTTTTCATTTGACTAAATGCCATTTGTGCATTCCAAAATAGTGTCTATTATCGTTAATGCCGTATTTACAGTAAAATAAAGGTGTATGTATGCAATACTTTTTGGCGTGAAAGCTGTTGATACAGTTAATGGTTCTGACGAATCTACGAGCTAATACATAAACACTTTCATTAAAATATTGACATCCTGTAATTTTGTTTTACAGGTTATCTGAATCAATCACATTCGCGGAATTGGTCTTTGCTGATTAAAACGTCTAACCAATAAATGCTGAGCAGGTAGAAACAGCGTCACAGTGAACCGGATGCTTGATAGTGCACACGATGGAACAAACCACAATTTTCGCTTTCAACAACTCCAGTATCGACTTCCGGGATAGGTTGGGATATGGCGACAATAGGCCTGGAGATGTAATGGAACAGCCATGGCTAGCGGTAGTTTTCATCCTCATGTATGTCGTTATTTTTCTGCTCGGTGTCAGTGGCAATACGCTAGTGGTGTACGTCGTAGTGCGTAACAAAACCATGCAGACTATCACTAATATCTTTATCACAAATTTAGCTGTCTCTGACATACTAATGTGTTTCTTAGCCATCCCGTTTACCCCTCTTGGGTACTTTCTTAATTCATGGATGTTTGGGGAAGTATTATGCCACATCGTTCCGATGTCACAGGCCATCAGCGTGTATGTGTCTACCCTCACGTCTACAGCTATAGCTGTGGATAGGTATTTTGTTATTGTTTACCCTTTCAAACCCAGAATGAAAGTTTTTGTTTGTCTACTTATGATCGTGGCCATTTGGATAATTTCCATCTCTATCTCCTTGCCATTAGGAATTTACATGAATCTGAAATTTGATCCACTTGAAGGAAACTACATTTGCCGCGAAAACTGGCCCCAACCACAAGCTGGACAATTTTTCACAGTCACCAGCCTTGTTCTACAGTATGTAGTGCCTTGCAGCATTATAACATATTGCTACACTAAAGTATCTCTAGCCCTGAAGAAAAGGTCCAAAACTAAAATTGGAAGTGGATCAAAATGCAGAGAAAGAGATGAAATGGAAATTAGGCGAAAAAGGCGCACTAACAAAATGCTGATTGCCATGGTAACCATTTTTGTTTGCTGTTGGTTACCACTTAACATTGTACTTTTAATTGTAGAATACAACAAAAGTTATCATTATTGGTATTTCTACACATTAATATTTTTCCTCGCACATGTTATAGCTATGAGTTCGACAATATATAATCCATTCTTGTACGCATGGATGAATGACAATTTTAAGAAAGAATTTAAAACCGTTTTGCCATGTTTGTTTCGCCGTGACCGAGAAAGAGCCGTAAATGGGAGTTACACACAGTACACACACGTAGATAATCAGCCGTCTGTTATTCTAAATAGGTCACCGCAAAAAGAAACGGACGAAATCAATGATTCTCGCAAACCAAAGGCATATTACGACACTGAATCGGAAAAAGTGCATCTTAATGTCCAAACGGAAACAGAGGATTCGGCATAATAGAATGACGGTATAAACACACTATCCGGTGCAAATGACGAACGTTGCAAAAGTAGTGCGCGTAGTAAAATAATTATGTCTATAATTAATTATTTGGATAATATAAATCTGATACATGAAACAGTTTAAGTGTACATTGAAACTATATGGTAATTTGTTGTAAAGGGGTATTGTGTTCTGTACAGGTAGATTACAACATAATTATATATTCAGTATACAATTTTATCAGGATTCGTATGATGAGAAATTACTGTGTCTACAACTGTTTGACAAAGAATGAAACTCTTTTCATATATATACAAAGTTAATCATGCATTCATTGTAAAATAGTTCACTATCACCCTTATCAAGTGTCAGCTCATGCATCAAAGAGTTGCCTCCCGTGGTCCCGATATGAGGAACTCTTTCGCATGTAGACAATTTTTGTTTCATTGCATTTAATTGCCATTTCATTTAGATGTTTCGCTAGCGCATGTCACTTCTGTTTCATTTGATGTTATTGTGTGAGAGACCCAATAAAATTTATGTATTGTTGTACTTCCTGTTATCGTTACTTTTCTGTAAGGAGATATGCAATGTCCTTCATTAACTATGGCTGTAAGCGGGAAAAGAGGTTCCGTATTCAAAGGTTTATGAAACATCTTAAATTCATTAGAGACTGAAACGACGTAAAACATCTCCTTCATTATCTAAGACCATAAAGCTTAGCTGAATGTGTGCCACAGATTCCTACATATAAGACATAAATAATGTACAGCTCAGGAAAACAGGAAAAGATAATTTTCATTTGGTAGACAATTTATTTGCTATCTTTTTTGTCACACAATAAAACAATAATGTCCTTCCTTAACACTGAAATTTAACGCTTATTCGTCTAACATTGTACCTTACATTTATTTGTCACAAACTCAATTATTATATTCATTCGCTCCGTAATGAAAAATGTTTATTCGTTATCAAATGTCTGAAAATAAAGCTTTATTCACCTGCAACGAACCACTTGTTTATTTGCCTTTAACTGATATTGGTGTCTTCACTATGAAGAGATATATGACTTATTTATCTTTTGTAATGAATATTTCATTGAATTTTTAACATATTACAGTAAACTATTTCCTTGATGTGTCACATACGAATTTTTCACATTGAATTAACGCCATAAAAGTAATGCATTCCGTAATAGTGAAAGTTTATATTATGACTGTAAGTTTTGAAATATTATATTTTTTTCTCCTATACAACAATATACTGTTTTTACTCTTTGGTTAGTAATGCATCAGGACCGTTAAACGTATGCCCAGACTTCTGTTAACCCGATCTTAAAGAAATTCTGTGTCTGAGGACAATATCATTTATATATCTTGGTAATCCATCATAGAGTGCAATTTGTATTTCAAACTTGTGATTTTTAAATGAACAATAATGCCAAATGAAACCGATGCGATTCAAACTATAATGACCTTTAAATATCACGAACAGTGGAAACATATTGAAATATAACATTTACTGGTATTTCATACTACTGTCACTGGGACTGATTCCATTTGCGATGTGGAGACATTTTCCAAAGGTTAGTCTAAAGTGTCCCATATACCTCTCTGATGAAGTATAGCTGTATTTTTTGTATATGCATACCGTGATAACCTGGGCCTTTTTCGTTTTACACGTAGAGTTGGAAATATATTTAGACCATCCGTATGATTTGTGTATTCATGGCAGACAAACAAACAGGAAACCCTCATTGCTCTCAGCCACATAGTGTAACACTGAGGATGTTCGTGTACAGCAGTTGTAGGGCTTAACTAGAAAACTGATATTTTTCATGATGATCTGAGGATCATATTTTCGTTATGAAGTATTTTTGCCAACTACAGCACCAGACGACACGATTGTTGTTTGCCTTTTGAACAAAAAACATTTGTTATAATTACCAATCGAAAACTCAAAAACACCAACGCATTTTTATTTCTAAGTACACAAGCTATCAAGTCTTGCCAACAGAAGATAAGAGAAGTGTATATAATATTAATGTTAGTTCTTTGAAAACACCATGCGTCTTATATCGCGAAGAAGGAAATGAAGTACAGCTAAAGTAACAATAATTCTGGTACCGTGATCAGGATGTCGCATTAGGCAATTTCAATACAAACCAGATGCCAAGATAAATGGATTTTTCACGAATGAAATCTGTAAAAATAAGTATATCTTTATTTATTATTAGCAACGATTATATCATTACATTACCTTGTCAAAATAAGATTTCTTGATGAGAGACACGAGATATATGGAAAAAATATATATACAACATACTCATTTTTTCAAGATGAATGAAAACTTATCACTTGTAATCATGGTACTTAGAATTTATAGGCATTATTTAATCTGTTATTTAACCTCTGAACTTGAGTAAAATTCAGAAAGGTACTTTTGTCATTTTTTGTATCATTACTTTATCGGTATTAAAATATTAGCAAAATGTTTTATTGGAACATCGAATCATTATGAGATAAACATCCTCTATGATGTGAGTAAGTTGGTTGGTTGGTTGATTGGTGTTTTACGTCGCTTTCAACAATATTTCAGTTATATCGCGACATGGAAGCAGGAGGTTACCAACCTCTTAAACATAGTGGCGCAACCCGGGAATCGAACCCGGATCGTCGGCACCGCAAGCCAAGCGCTTAACCACTACACCTAGTAAGAACGGGTTTATGATAATGGGAGAAAAAATCCATTCAATCTGTACAACTTTATAATGAGTTCATATTCAAGTTGTTTATATGTGAATAAAAGATTTGTCTCATAAACAAGGAAACTAAGAAAAACAACAACAACAACAATAATAATAACAGTAATAAATATAATAATAATAATAAACAACCGACAATACTAAATAATAAATAATAGGTGATAAGTAATTTGTAATCTAGCACAGCAATATGAAGTCTTCATCGTGTAGTAAAGGAAAACGCAAACAGAATTAAGAAAGTATAACGCTCAACTGTTAAGTACATTTCATATTGGAAGAAGAAGAAGGAGGAGGGTCAAACGGAGCGCAACAAACATGTTGTAGAAAGTGCTTTGTGCAATACCAAGTTATAAGATAAAGAATTTATATCTAATGTGATTAACCGATATACCAACTCTACAGCTCAAACCGGAAACCCTGAAAATTAAGGGATACACATTGAACAATTAAGTAAATAATTATTCTCATATAAGAAATGCAACAAAACACCATTGCATCTTTCATACTTAAGTTCAAATTATATATCCAGTTGATGAAACAACAAATTTCTTCAAATGCATGTTTAAGTGTATAGTTTGTACTATTGTCACAGTGTGAAGTTTCCCTTTCCAGAATGCTAAATGATATTCTAGAACACGATCATACACAGTGATATCTTTTCACCTATCTAATGTTGTACCGATATGACTTTACCACCGACCACGAAAAGTTTCTATAGAACAATTGCGACGGGTGTAGCATGCTAGCATGAGACTATTACTCCTCCCGAACGTGTTCTCATTCTAGTTTAGATCCACATTTATTTTGGCTGAAACCATGACCTTTGAAATACAGCGTTGTAACTGGGATGTATTAGCCTCGGTCTATTTGAACGCTTTATTTATCTAATCTATTTTGTTTAAATCTTTATCAAATCAATAAACATAGTATATGCCCGCTTCAATAAACGTTTCCATATAAGATTGTATTCGCTTAAATATAAGATATAACTTGAAGTCTATTGTGTTTGTTTTTGTTTATCTTATTTTTTTTTCCGAGGATTTTCACACAATTGTTCAGACTGTTAGTATTGTGGATTTGTAGAGGACACTAGAGTCCAACATTTCAATTATAGATACAGAGGGCGTTGAATTTAATACATTTATTTACTTGAAAATAATATATTTAACCCGTGTACGGACTTAAATTACCCCTTCATAAACGTAGTACTATAAAGAACACACATTTAAGAATTTTTAATAATCCCCCCAAAATAATCCTGCAACAAGTATCAACATATTATTAGGTAAGAGGTCTTTAAATTATAAGCGCAAATAGAATTATGGAATACAATGCTCTGCCTGTCTAAAAGCGAGCGTTGGTCTGATCAGTAAGGTCCCAACTACTTGTCAGAGTGGACGAGGCTTTTTATGCCCCCGGATCGATAGATCGGGGGCATATTGTTTTTGTCCTGTCTGTTTGTCAGTTTGTCTGTCGTCAACTATAACCTTGGCCATAACTTTTGAACCGTAAGGGATAAAAACATCATATTTCACATGCATACTCAACTAATAAAGTCCTTTCAAATGACATCGATGGAGGGGGGGGGGGTTATCAGTGTCGGGTTTGGATTTTTTTCTTTTTGTTTTTGGGTTTGTTTTGTTTTTGTTTTTTTTTTTGGGGGTGGGGGTTGTCTTTTTTTGTCATGTATTAAATTCGTAAGTTCACAATATGAACATTATGCAAGAGCAGTGTAATGGTATCAGGAATGTTTCATTAGTATTATGTCGACTTAATGCTGTTTTGAAATGTCATCAACATTATTTACTTAAACCTTAGAGAAAGCCAAACATGCTATACATATTTTATGCTGCATTTTTTAAATATCGTATGCAGTATACATTAACGGCTTGAAAGTGATACCAAAATCCCTCAAACTCATATCACATTACATTTATATATACTGATATCTATATTCAGTCCGAATTTAGTTGAAATTTGTAGTGTTAATGTTGTTATGAGGACTTAATCAGAGAGCTCCTTGTTTCGGTGTTGGTTGCCAATGGCACATTCACTACGATGTATGTACATACATGTATTTAAATCAGGCTGACAATTAAACAATTTTGTATGGTTAGCCTAATAACGGGCATGGTCCTGGCAGGTTTCCAGGGGCCCTTAAATGTTCACAATGGTACATTATTTTGGGTACCACAGTGGCTTTGCAGTTGCTAATATTGTATTTATATTACGGTATTAGGATAGTTGCAACATACTTAAGAGCCAGTCTTTGAGAAAACCATGCAAAATCTAAAGACTTGTCCAAATGGATGGTCAGAGTTATATATATTTATATTTATTTTTGTGATCTATGATGAAAATGATTTGCGAAAAATGTATGAGAAAAAAATCACGTATGCATCTATTTATAATAACTGTCAATATTGTATTCCTAAGTAAAATAGGCATAAAACTACAATGAAAAAAGCTATTTTTGTACATTTGATGATTTAATATCATAGCATAAAATGCAGTTTTGTTCACTATCATTGACTAATTCATCATTTTATCTTCAATATAGTAAGACAACTTATACACCATATTATACCATCTAGCACTAGGTGGCGCTTTTTGTAGGACATACCTAGACATTGTGAGTTTTGATCTCTCTGTTTAGACTTGTAAGGATTCTATGAGAGAAAAGAATTTTCCCCCAAAATGTTTTATTCATGTAACGCATATATTTTTCTGCATATATAAAAAGTTCATCGTTGCCAAATATATATAAAACATACAACTAACCATATGAAAATCCACCATGTAGGTATAAATATCAGAAACATAAATGTGTACATTCTAAGCAATATCATCTATTTTCATCTATAATACATTAAAACAGTAGATATAATAATATACTAAAAACTGAAAAAAAAATCTTCATTTTTATCAAAACTTCTTTAAATATCTTATTTTTTTTTACTTTTAATATAAATATTTACAGAGTGTAGAAATATATTTGAATTATCTCCCGTGTTTAAGTACTCTCTTTGTTGGAGATAAACATAGCTATCAAGCGTACGAAAAAATGAAAGTCCAAAAGATTATCATGAAGTGATTTTTGAAAATTTTACACTTTTATAATCGTTTATAGTTACTTTTATACAGAAAGTCAATACGACAGTAATAATTATCAGGTTTACTTGGGTACTTTTGCTTAGTTACCTTTGATCTCTTTGAAAAAGATTACTAATGGCTGTTGGTAAATCAAAGTTGATTATGCCATTCAATTATCATTTAGTAAATTTGATAATAGTTGACACACTTCTACGGCAATATTATTGTATACAAGCGCTCTTCAAAACTAAATTGTGTTTATCATATCCACTGTGTCAATTAATTGTTCGGTGGCACTGGCTTCTGATGTTACAAACCCAAGGCTATTCTGATAGCATATGTAAAAAAAACCCCCAAGCATTCTGAAAGTATTGCTAAAGCAATACAAGTCCCCCCCCCCAACAGATCCAAAACAAATCTGTAACTGATTTTGACAAAAAGGCAGTAATTTTGGAAAAGAAGGTCAACAGTGACTTAAGTCGAACTTGATCTGTAGCTCCTCATGAGGAAGTTTGATACCAAGTTTCAGCTGAATATCTTAGCATGGCCAAGAAAGGTCTGAAAAACTAGCGTGACGGACAGCTGCATTGATTGACGGACGGACAGAGTGGAAACCTATAGTCCATTCCAGTTTCACCGGTTGGGTGAGGGTAATAAATTGCGCGCTGGGATTATCATCGGAACATTAAACATTACACTAGCTGACTATTGGTTTCACCATGCGCGTTATGCGTAAAAAGTACTTTTTCTAGACTCCTTTTTCACTGAGAATATATTTGATGTATGTTTTCAGAAAAAAAAACATGGAGTAAAAGAAAAATAATTGAACATTTTCCGATTTGAAGTCAATGAAACAATAGATATATGAACCTTATCACATCTTACATCAAAACGTAAGGATCGCGGAGGTACAATGCATTGGACATATACAACAAATCTAACTATTAGTATTAAAATGTTCAAATAAATTTGCAAGCCTGGTGAGACTATATATGTACGTATTTTCACGCTAATATATGAATTCAAATTTACATTATCTACATTTGTTTGATCAATTAACATACCAATGGTCAATTTTTCGTCTACTTTGTTTTGTGGAAAAGATATAAATCGGACTTCCTTGTGAGTTTTCTTAGACCAATGAGGAGATTGGAACCGAAAGGAGTCAATCATGCAATGCGAGGCTTGTTACATATTTCAGGCCTAACACAGCTAACATACACTTTCCATTGGGTAGAATGCCACGCGATAATAAAAGTGGTGGATTTGTAGTCATAATATACTAAAAAATAAATACAGTACGTAACAACAACTCTTAGTGGTTAATATCAAACTTGTATGCATATGAAGAAAATTATTATCACCATTCGGCAACGAGTTTCACTGAAGAGACAAATTGTCGAAATGCGCATCTGGTGCACAAAATTAGAAGGTATATATGTTTTATATTTATCACAAATAAGTTAACTAGTAGAACACTTCGTGTCTTAGAATTCTTACTCGTCTGATCAAATCCAAACTTTCGGTTATAAGCTTGAAAGTCTGATGGAATTAATTAAAAGTTCATTTTATAGGCCCTACACATGATTAATGCTTAAAAAGTCGGTAACGTAACTTGTTTTTTGAAAATATCTGACAGAAAGTATTAACGTTTTAAATTATTTGGCAAAGGTGGATTTTTGATATATTTATTAAATCAATACAACGATTTTAAAAATCGCCAATTTATTGAATTTTAGCCTCTCTTAATGGTGATATTAATATACGAAAATTGTCCCAACACGTACTTATTCAAATTAGTTGAAAATGTGTTTTATTTAAACGGTTGGGTGTTGTATCAATTATTATTGGTATTTTTCAAATTCAAATGTTACTTTTATGTTAATAAAAGAAAATTTATAGTTTTGGCTTTAGATTTAAGACTTATTAAAGAGTGAAAATAACAGAAATATTAAACATGAAGACTGGTGAAATAAAGGTAAACCTATTACTTATAAATAGCGAAAGTAGAAATCCATCCTGTTTATATCATGCGCAATGTTCTAAGTCTGCGAGTAATTTTCGCCACAAACATAATAATTATCATGAAAATGCTTTTGTTTAGTTTGTATGACGAATTGCAATAGCTTTTAGATAGACATATAGAGACATATCAATTACCGTAAAGACAATGTTCAATATAATACAGTGAAAAGTTTTGTTCCTAGAAGACCATAATGTTCAGACTGTATTCCCTATCCGTATATATTCACACAAGTCGTTATGAAAGAATCAATTTATATAAATGTGTAATTAATGTAATATAAAAGTGATTTAATATATCAACGATATCAGATGGGCAAACTGTACAATTAGTAATGCAAGACGTCACGGTGATAAAGCCCATGTCAAACTCTGGACAGTTTATCCTATGAGATATGGCTTGTTATAACTCTTCAGTTGTAGCGCAATACTTGAATTGCGACCAGCAGTTTAAACAATGTACGCCCCTGCCATACCGTTAGTCAACAACATCGCACAGCATCTCTTCGTATATTGTAAAAATCTCCTATTGATGTCCTAACGTCGTAGACATGTCTCTTCATGTGGTTGGTGCTCACAAGAAAACTTTAAATTTGAAAACTGGAACTCGAGCATGTTTTCTCAGTCTTCATATCCAAAATGCAGTATAACGCCGGTACTTCTCATGGGGTGCACTTATAACGTATGCCATTGTCGTTCGCATAGTCAGGTGTGGTTTTAGTTAGATTGTACATATATTGTTGAAACTCTTTTCAAGAAGATTAATCTACGAACCGAGCTTCAACGTAGAAGACAATTCAAGTAAAATGGAAGAGAACTCACGCAGGGTTCGAATAAATACCCCATTTATCAAAAACTGCAGAAAAGATTCTCGTGGCTGAGAGGTGTCTGATAGGTTTGAGTTCTCGTAGCTGTGTCGGATTGTTTGACTGAGAGGTGTCGGATTCTCGTGGCTGAGAGGTGTCGGGTTCTTGTAACTGGGAGGTGAAGTTATCTGCAAGTTATAACTCACCAGCTATCGTACATCCAACTCATTACAATCATTTCATCTGAGCTCCTGAGCTATTATGATCATTTACAGATTACATAAATATCTAATGGTAAATGTGAAATGTTTAGGACAGGAATTGATTTTTATTGAATATTTGCGAAAACAATCATTATTTCAATGCATTTCTGAGTAGAAGATGACTGATATATTGAAATAAATCGCTGTAAAAAATGCCTCATTGCAGAATGAAACGAGTGTAGCCCGCGGAAGATTATTTGTTTTCATGTAAACAATTGCACTGTGATTATGCAGGTAACCTATCCAAACATCGTTCTTGCTTAGATCAATTTGTTTTGGTTGCATACAACTCTGTGTGTAATACATTAAAGGTCACAAAGAAAAACAACAGTGATTTTGTCCCTGATTTTCAAAACTTTTGATCGTAATTAATTTGCCATAATGTCTTGTCATCCTCTATGAATTTCACTTCGTGTACATTATACCTCTTATTTGCTGTTGTGGGGTTGTGACTCTTCACAATGTTTGTCCACATCTCATACATACATTGTTGTTGTTTAGGTTTGTTTGGGAAATTGCTATTACACCCTTGTTCATTGTTGTGTTTGTTCCTGTGTAATAAACACATTTTCCTCATAGTGTTGGTCCACATTTCATCTCAAACTTGCATTGTTGTGGACGGTTGTTTTGTTTATTGTAATTACACCCTTTTTATTGCTGTGTGTGTTGTTGTGTGATAAACACGTTTTCCTTACAGTGTTGGTCCACATCTCATCTCATACTTGCATTGTTGTTGAGGGTTGTTTGAGTTATTGTCATTCACCCTTTGTTGTGTGGTAAACACGCTTTCCTTATAGTGTTCGTCCACAACTCACTTTATACTTGAAAAATTGTTCTGGAGGGTTGTTGTTTTATTTATATTACATCCTCCTTTTTTGTTGAATTTGTTGCTGTGCAACAAACACGTTTTCCTCAAACTTACATTGTTGTTGAGGGTTTATTGTTATTACAACCTTGTTTATTGTTGTGTCTGTTGCTGTGTGATAAACACATTTTTCTTACGTTCATATGATACATGCATTGTTGTTGTTTTTTTTACTTGTGTTTTAGGCATGTCAAACATGAAACACTTCGCCTGGTCTCACATGAACAATGAGTACCACGGTGATATTGCATCTGTTACAAAAAGCCTATAAGAAATCTTATTCTAAATTATAATAAAGTTACATCTAACCCCGATGTTTCAGACTCTATTCCTTCGTCGTGTTCTTGTGATAAATCTAAATATGTTTATAAACCGGCAGGTCATGTTATTACTGGTGACCTAAACTGTATTTCGGACAAGAAATTGCGCACCCTTTTTGGAAAAGGACCTAAATATAGGTTACCGTCCAGGATAGATTTCAATAAATGCCGTGACGTTATAGAAGATGCTTTAACTACATATTGTAAACGTTGGTGTAAAAAAGAACAGGTAAAGGTTCATGCTCTTAATGATTGGAAATACGAGATTTTAAGAATTGTCGATATCCGTATTAAGAACTTTACGGAAAATCCGCATTTATTTCAACAGCCTAATACAGTGACGGCAAATTCTATTAAAAAGAAGATAGCTGACTTACATGCTAAATATGTCTTTGTTCCTGCTGATAAAGCAGGTAATAACATAATAGTTGTTTGAAAACTATATTATATTGAAGTACTTAAAAACGAATTAAACTCCACTCATACATATGTGGAAAGCCCTACCTCAAAAGACAGCACCTTGCACGATCACCTCATGACCATGTCCGACTTCAAAATTAAAACTGATAAATCTGATCTACCAACCATATATTGGCTCCCAAAACTACATAAAAGTCCATATAAATCACGTTTCATATCTAATTCTAGCCACTGCTCTACTACGGTACTATCGAAGCATATTACGTCTGCTCTAACTGCTATAAAAGATCATATTATCAAATATTGTGATGTCGCATTTCATAATAGTAACATCAATTACTTTTGGTCGATTAAAAATTCTCATGAAGTTATAGACAAACTTCTTTCGCTAAATTTCAAAGCGACTCAAATTTCTACATTTGATTTTTCTACACTTTATACATCTCTGCCTCATGATTTGATTAAAAGCAAGTTGCTGTCTCTTATACAATGGTGTTTTCACAGAGAATCTAAAACGTACATATGTACTTCCAATAACTCCGGATTCTTTTCCAACAAACAATATACTTCATATAAATACTGGACTTGCAAGGAATTATGTAAAGCACTAGATTTTCTAATGAATAATATTTTTGTGCAATTTGATGGCAAGATATATCAACAAATAGTTGGGATTCCTATGGGTACTAACTGCGCGCCTCTGATAGCAGATTTATTTCTTTATTGTTATGAGAGGGATTTTATGGTTTCTCTTCAAAAATCAAAACGTTTTAAACTCATTGACAAATTCAATAATACTTGTAGATATCTGGATGATATTTTGGTTATCGACTACCCTGAATTCGAACAATTTATATCAGAAATTTATCCACCAGAGCTCACATTGAATAAAGCTAATACTTGAGATAAATCTACACCTTTCTTAGATTTAAACATCAAAATTATCAACCCTTTATGATAAACGTGAGGATTTTGGAATTCCTATTGTAAATTTCCCTTACTTGGATGGCGATGTCCCTCGACTCCCATCATATGGCATCTATATATCTCAATTAGTTCGATTTGTCAGAGGCTGCACCGATGTTTTGGACTTTCATAAACGAAATTTACAAATTACTACTAAACTTTTAACTCAGGGTTACAGATATCACAAGCTAAGAAAAACATTCGGCAAATTCTTCAGATCTTATTCAGAACTTCTATCTAAATTTGGAAATATTTCTTTTCAACAGTATGTATCCAATGGAATTTCCCATCCTTATTTTTACGGTGATCTCGTATATAAACTTAGGAAAGTAAAAGGCTCCGATAACGTTATTTTATCATGTAATAAAATAATCAAACGTCTTATAAATAGACAATATGATATTGAGATCATCAAAAAGACTATAGGTCTTGTATTTGGCCCCTCTACAGCCTTATGCAGACTTTTACTTGAACGTTGCACGCTGACTAACAGGGCGGTGGGGACTATATGACGGGCCTTGTCCAAACCTCTTTCAGAGGAGACATGGTCCTGAACCTCGTCCCCTCTGACTGTTAGTCGGGACTCCTACAGATCTAGGGTCAAATATTTTTGTAATGTGATATATGTTCTAGTATATTATTTATATTCATGTATTGTATAGCTCTATGGTGACTTCTGCCACATAACTGAGCCAGTAACTCCTCTTTTTTCTTTAGTATTCTGCCAGTACCCTGTACATTTAATCAATACGTATCAAGTCACATTTTATCATTTGCATTTATATGCAAACCATCACACCATACAAATACGTATATCGTTTTCTTTGTAAAAGACCCTTACAAAGATAAACTTGTTCTATATTATCATACAGTCAAATAAGTTATTGATTTGCATATAAGTCATTGAAAACGTCAGTATGTAAAAAATTTGCAAAGTAAACTATATTTATCTGTCCATGTTTAATTAATATTTTTTTGTTTTTCAAATGTACCCATCCTTCGCCATTAGTAACATTTTGTAAAGCCAATCCCAACGATGAAATCAAAATAAAATTATAAATGATTCTAGAAAAACAACTTAAGTAGCTTGCATAATTCATCATCGTACAATATATTGTCTCCATATACCAATATAAAACAAGTATCTGATATTTTAAATTGTTGTCATATTCTACATTAAATGAAAGCAGCATGGTCAGTTTGCAAGGACAAATTTGTACACATAAAAGAAAACGAACAAAGAATCATGATAAAAATGTAAAAAAAGCTTTAATTTGTATGAGATGATAAGAAATAATTATCATGTACAGCTATACATTTGTTGCCAACGGAAACAAAGCGAAGAAAAGCATTGTGCCGACGACATACGACACTATATCTAACAACGGGAACATACATGTACCTGTACGAATCATAGCACAAAACATATACTAAATATTAACAGTGAGGTCGAAGCCGAGATCAAACACATTTAATTAGTAAGAAGCTCATTCTAGAAGTTACATTGTCCATGAACAATTCATCAGTCCACAGGGAATATATAGAAGAAAATAGATGAAATAAGCACATATTTGTTTAAAGGATTGAAAAGTATAAAAGATCAAATGAACAGAATAGGAATTGAATTGAAAAAGAAGGAATATCTGTAAGATACTAGGAAAACGCCTGACCTCTTTCTAATAATGTTAATTTTTACAATGACTTAATGCTCGTCATAATTGCTTAAAATGTATATCATTTGATTTTCTTTCTGATGATGGTCTTGCGTCGAATCTGGTCGATTTAAGAATTGAATTGATTTCTGCATCAACAAAATTTTCAGTGCAGATATGTCACAATTGCCGGTACTACTTTCCTCTGGAATGCGAAAACCCGTTCTATTTATGGAATAGTGATTCCCGTGTTGTTTATCGATTACATAACACTGTTTCGTTATATATAACGAAGTCAAATTACAAAAGAAATCGCACTTCACTTCAGAAACTATTAAATATAAGGTATAATTCCCTAATATTATTCAATAAAAAGGTAAACTAGTCTACAGTACAGTGCTGTTTAGAAATGCATGTAGTCAAATACAAAACTAAATAGTACTCGTCTGCTACTAGCCGATCGCTCTATAATAGACGCTGATAATTGTACTTTCTACGGTGTCATACCGACTAGGCAAACAGAACGGGCACCAGAGCAGGTGCTGCCTCCGATCCAAGTCCCTGAACCTACTCTTTCCACCTTGTGACACGCACGTTCACCAGTCAACATGCATTGTATTTTTAATAATACTAATAGCATTTAAAATATTAATACCCTAGATAACAGATTATCATCGTTATATGCATGTTTCATTAATTCGTGTTTATTATTATTATTATTATTATTCGTTCTATTTCACTTCTAATCTTTTCAATGGATACTAGGATACAATTTTCGAATTTCGTGTCAGCCGCCATTATTGTCTTCAAAATGGGGTTTATCTTGTCAGTTTATTACCACGCGATAAAGTCCCATGTAATAGTAATGTAGTGCCATAATCAATCATGTTTACTGGACGCATATTAAATTTTAAGTTCCATATATAAGCTATATAAAATGATAAGGAATGAATCATATATTTTTGGGGGGTATCAACCCAAAATTTGAACGGGAAACTGCATCATTTTCTAAAGTCAAATCCAATAATAATAATAATAATGATAATAATAATAATAATAATAGTCATTTAACGTCACGAATTTAATTTTTAATGTCAATTTAACCTAATCCATGTCGAGGCTTGCCAACAATTTACCTTAGCACGAGGACTCTTTCACGAGTTGACCATAGCCATTCATTATTGTACTCTCACTTCAATTAATTTGCCTTGAGTAGGTCAAACAGACGGAAACTGTGACATTGAAGCATAATAACATTATGAACCAATCATCACAGCCCTTACTAATGGTCATAGGGTTGAAACCTGTATATAAGTAGAGAATTGACTAAAAGTATGTGAAACAAATAGCTGCGTGTGGGCTATCCATAGCTTATTTTTGAAAATATATGGAAATATATATATATATATATGCCCCTTCTAAGTCGCATATTTAATAATATTTCTTGTTATTTAAGAGGCAATGTTGGTCAGCTATGATGTTACCTTTAATAATGAAATATTTCGATACTTGTTTGTTTTTCTAGGCGGCCTATTGTCTTAAACTTACCCTTAATTACAAAATATATAACACAGATCCAACATTGTTGCAATGTTGTAATTTGAAGAAAAAACAAAAAACAAAAACAAACAAACTGATTTGGACTATAAAAGGTATTCATCAACGATGACTCCGCTTGTTCGCGCCTTAGGGATATATCAAAAAACGAAAATGTCAGATTTTCATGTGAAAGATGGGAAGCGCAATCTAGTTCGGAAAACAGAAATGTTCGATTCAGTAATGAGGGAAAGTAGAAAAGAAACAGACAAGGAAAGGACAAGAAATAAGTGCCCACTTAACATGTTGATCGTTGGATTGCCTAGAAAGAAGATATGAAACCTTCCAGACTATCGTTGTCGTATCAATATAGCAAAGCTGCCTTCATTTTATTGGGCGTATAAAGGGAAGCCATACAACAGATGTACGATTTTATGTTTGATGTTTTTCTAATATTTCAGAGTATGAAAGTCCAAGTTCCTTTATCAGACTTCTGAAGTTGTATGCCCCGCAGACAAATGTGAAGTGGTTTTATACTTTTTATTTGCAAGAACGATAGTAAAATTCTCAAGGGGATGACCAAGTTCTCTGACAATATCAGGGCCTCAGGTATTTGACTCATTTTAAAGTCGACGTATTCAACGTTTCAGAGCATCCCTGATTGACAAAATCCACCTAATACCAAGTCTTTGACATACTAGTAACATAATTATGCCGAAAAAAGTTAACATGTAAATTGTGAGTTTTCCCTGTAATTTGAGCCTTTACAAACAAATCTCTCAGTCAGAACATGGCCACATGGAACGCATATAGATTCAGTTGTTGTACAAATACAAGGTGTTTGGTTCTGAGGAAGGCTTTATTTATTCGCAAATTAATTTTCGTATAGTTATAAGAGGGATTTTATGCAGCATATTTTTTAAATCCAGACGTTTCGTCTACATTGATATGTTTAATGACACCTCTAGGTATTTAGATGACAATATGGTGATAGATAATCCTGAGTATGAAACTTATATATCTAGTATTTATCCATCTCAAATTCAACTTAATAAAGCCAATATTTGTGACAAAGAAACATCTTTTGGGATTTAAACATTAAATTATTGATAACGATATTCATATCTATATATACGTTAAACGTGACGACTTTGGATTAACTATCGTAAAGTTCCCTCATTTTGGATGGCGATGTACCAAGATTCCCATCGCATGGAATTTATAATTTTCTATTGGCAAGGTTCCCTAGAGTTTGCAATATAGTTTTAGACTTTCGCACTAAATTTACAAATCAGTTCGATACTGTTGACTCAGGGATAAAGATACCATACACTTAGAAATACTTTTGGAAAAATTTTCAGATCATACTAAAAACTTTTATCTAAATTCAGAAATATTAGTTTCAGCAATTTGTGTCTAGCCGAATTTCTAATCCCAATTTCCACAATGATATAGCTTACAAATTAAGGAGGGTCAGATATTTTGATAACTTTATATTGCCTGGATCCAAAATTGTCAAACATCTTCTACATCGACAATATGATCATCACTAAGATTATTGGTCTTGCCTTGGACCCTTAAACAACCTATGCAGACTTTTCCGTGAGCGTTGCACGCTACCAGGGCTGTTGGGACTTGACTGGCCTTGTCTAAACCTTTTCAGTGAAGACATGGTCCCGAACCTCGTCCCTTCTGACTGTTAGTCGGGACTCCTACAGATCAAGAGTCTGAGTTCGGGTGCAGAGCACAGTTATCTCATGTCCATATCGTTCTATATATTTCTGATATCATAATCTTACTCTACATTACTATTGGTGTTTATATATTTTTATGACCTGTTAAATACAGATACTCGTTGATCCTTTTTCTCTATATGGAGGAATATTTATAAATTTCTATACGTGTCTTTTGATTGTACTGCATTTCCCATGAATAGAAAGGTGGGACCGTAAACCGGTTAACCACATCAGTTGAATACCTCAAATGTCCGTCCTTAGTCGGTATCGCATCAATTAATATATCTGTAACGTCATTGGATGTATTTCATTACTTGTTACCAAGTTTTATTGTACATCTATTTCTGCCCTACAGCCAAGACAGATGTCTTTCCCTTCCCCGTTTATAATTGACAATCTTGGACGCAACTGAGTGTGTATAGCTGCAGGAAATGCAAAGCTACTCCTTGTAGTGGATATATGAAGGGATTTTCTTTTGGACAGAATTCTGGTTTAAAATCTTGCTTATTTGAAATCGTCAATGCTTTTACTAGCAAATTATATGTAACAACTGTTTAAATCAGTTGAAGGAAAAATTCGTTTATAGCCATATATAAAGTTGATCTCTCTGTCCTAAAAGTCATTAAACCGGGAGAATGAAATTCAAGGACATTATTAAAATCAATTAAATCTTATTTCATTGGGTATATAGAAAAAAAATCTATTTATTTAGGGTTCACTGAAACGCCATATGAAAATTTCCTGAATTTTAACTAAACATCAGAAGTACATTATTTTTGTATATAATATTCCTTAACATTCAATTAGTTGATTTATGAAGAAGAAATTTAATTTCACCGTCTGAATTTTGAAAAAGAGCAGGCTTTCTATACATACCACCCAATATTGACTCTTACATTCCTCTTCATCAATCCATTTATAAGAAAGTTCATATTATTACAAAAAGTAGACTTTATCTTGAAACAAAATTCATTTCTAATTCACAGATACATGTATATATATCATTCATAAAAAATAACACTTGGGGTTAGGAAAACAGAAATTTTGTGCATTTTTGAAAACATGAAAATTTGATGAATTTTATATCATATTTTAATACTTATTATTATCTTTATCACAAATAAAAAAAAAGAGAAAGGCCGTTAGATTACAAAATTATAACAAAACATCATCGACTACCCCTAATTTTCTTACAATAACCTTGCAAATACAAAAAGATTTGTAAAACATAGATAATGTAAAGATGCATAGTATTATAGATTATACTGTCTGCACATTGTTGTAAGAAACAATTTTACACAAAATAAAGCAATCTTTATAAGTATTTCATTATGAAAATAACAATTCAAATGATTCTGATGTCTCAAGATTTCATTTAATGTTGACATCAAGATTTACTTGCCTAGCTGAATATAAAAATAAAAAAAATATCTGTATGCATGTTGCTGGTTTTCTTTATCAATGATATATCTAGACTAAAAGTACTTAATATGTATGGCCAAGATCACTACAAAATTTTGATACAATCATCCAACCCCACCCCCCTTTTTTCTTCCAGAACCACCACTGCCACAATGTATACATAAAGTTTGCACTGGGCATATTTTACCAGCTGATATATACATATGTGAAGATTTCACTTACAGATTTTGGTTTTTATTTTTCTTGTTTGTTTGTTTCCACTTGATAAAAGCCAAATGACTGAAAATTTGTGGATACTGTGACTTGTTTCTTGTTACTTAATTACATTACAGTCAAGAAAATTTACTATGATAGAGAAAACATTCTGTACCCATCCACCAATAAGCTATTTGAACCCACCGCTTTCACTTGCTCAGATGATCCATAATAAATAATTTAAGTCCACCGCGCCGTCAAAATTATATGCTACTTTCTGTTTATTGTAAAATGCATTTTCTATTTTTACGTTGGGAAAATCCGGAATCAGTTATTTATCTATGTATGATCTACATTTACAGCTATATTTTTATTATTTAAAAACTCTTTTTCATACAATTATGTCTATTTAACGGACTTTTTTGCAAATCTCCCTTTTAATCTGTGCATTAGTTTATTTTCTGCTTTTCAATCTAAGTCAATATCACGTTTGAAAATGAAACGTTTATGTGATCTGTAGAGAAAAGATAACTCTTTTGGGTTTTAAGAAGAGTTATCTTTCATCGGTATTTAAATGAACCTGAAATAACGAAAAGGTACCGAAGGGTTAACCACATATCGAGGCCCATGGTATAAAAGGAAAATATCTTGTGTAGTATCATATTCGGACGAACCCCAATTAAACTGACCATGTGACCGGGAAAAGTAAGCGTCCCTTGCTTGCATGAATTTTCCGTGGTAAATGTATATATTTATATCAGCACATGAAGGACACAAGCACACTAAATAATTTTATACTATTCACGATATAAAATGTACAAAAATGCTCATGAAATGAAATGATTGTGTTGGAAATGCACGTACACATATGTCTGTAGGTATAAATATAGCCAAATCAAGTATAGTCAAAATTTTCAAGATAGTTAGTTTGTATAATTAGATACCAAAATGTCGTTTAACATTCTTGAAAGAGGAATCTCAAATTGCACCAGATTCCTATAGCAACCATAGACATGCTTCAGTGACAATTTCAAACATTCTTTAATATATCCGTGTGAGAGTGTTTTCGTAGCAAGAAACCTCGCTCTCAGCGAAAAATCTTTGTATTTAGAATATTCCCTGGCATAGCGTATAACTTCTGAAATGAAATATTTTGCCCATTAATTATAATACTACGTCTAATAACAATCATATTCAACAGAAATCAGTGGGAGGGTGGAACATATGTTGACATTTTAGATAATGTTTATTCGCTTAATATAGAAATTTGACATTAGAATATTCAATAATACATTTTCATAATTTTTTTATTTATTGTAAAACATGGTATACACACCCTTTCTTCCGAATTTTCAATTAAAGCATAATTTGTCCCATATCAAAATATTACTTGAAGTGCATAATTTCCGCACTTGTCAATTAATCAACATCATTAAATTGACAAGTTTGACATACACATGTACAAGAACCACTCGACATACTTAAAATAAACATTGACGCTAAAAGGGGGAAAAGAGGAGAGGGGTAATGGTCACATTTCTACGAGTCATGTTAAAATCTTGTGATAATTCGTCATATCAAGACTATTTGGAGGTGTTTGAATAAAGCAGTTGAAGAATGTTAATGTCGTAATTTATGTCGAGTAGTTTTTGCAAAATACATGTGTAAATAAAAAACGCCCAAAAACATAAAAAACACCAAAAACAAAACAAAACACCCCCCCCCCAAAACAGAACAAAAAGAAAAAACCCGACGTAATGCCTTAACATGTGACACCTTATAAAAATTCAGTCAAATAGCGGGAACGAAAACAGATATTGATAAAGGAATATACGACATAACCTCGTAGGAAGCATAAGGACTAAAACAGTTATTGATAAAAGAATATACGACATAACCTCGTAGGAAGCAGAAGGACTAAGACAGTTAAAAGCGATAAGTTGAAACACAAATCTTTAACATATGATGACATTAGACGTTAGGGAAGAGTTTTCCCGCTAGTATGCTACACTGTATAATCAGTAAAACTGAATCGATAAATATGCAATATATAATGTCAGAGGCAACTAATGAAGAAATGTTTACTTGCATGAATGTCACATTATTTCCTTTGCAGTGTGGAATTCTTAAAAAAGTTCCCCTCGGAGAGTTTGACATAAGTATTATTATACCTTTTCCTGATGTTATGTGGCTTTGACACTTTCTATACAGTATTTGTTCACATTCATTTATATATACAGTGTTGAATTATTGTTTTTTCGTATGTGTGTAAGGACATTCGCGGCGGGTGTGGCTAGCCAAACAGGGGACACTCACTCCTCCCGGGCACCTGGTCTCTCCTCTGAATTTCTGGGGTCCGTGAATGTCCACTGTGGTACATTGTTGTTAGTGCCATAGTCATGTGACACCAGTTATTTTCGTATTTTGCATGAATGTCACATTTATTTCCTTTGCAGTGTGGAGCTCTTTTAAAAAGTTCCCCAGGGAGGGTTTGACATAAGCGTTATTATACCTTTTTCCTGATGTTATGTGGCTTTGACACTTTCTATACAGTGTTTGTTCACATTCATTTATATATACAGTGTTGAATTATTGTTGTTTCGTCTGTGTGTAAGGACATTGGCGGCGGGTGTGGCTAGCCAAACAGGGGATGCCCACTCTTCCTTGGCACCTGTTCTCACCTCTGTATTTCAGGGGTCCGTAAATGTCCACTGTGGTACATTGTTGTTAGTGCCATAGTCATGTGACACCAGTTATTTTCGTATTTTGCTGTATAATCCAACACTATTTATGAAATTTCATAATGTATAACCTGCCAAAGGAAACAGAAAAAGCCGTGTCCTGGAACCGTACAGATCACAGTAGCGACATTATTTACATTCTGTTAATAAAATAGAGGTGACCTGGGTGTTCAAGTATATAGCCTCATAATTTCAAGTCTTGTTCAAATGGCATAACATTTTATACAAATCAGTTTTTCTTTTAAAAAACCTTAAATCCAACACATCGAAGTTCGGTGACTAATTACACAATACATTCTATGGAATCTATATTCGGAACATAGACATTTAAGTTCCGTAATTTTAGAAACAAAACACCACGCACCTTTAATGAATTTTACAACTCTGTTGGTTTGCTTAAAGACTCGCTGCACATATTTATAGAATTGTAAAGCCATGACAAATCTTTGTACATATGATATTACTTGTTTCCTTCACGTCATATGTAAGAGGCATGTGTTTCTTGTAACCTGTTGACGCAGTCAGTGTTTGCATCACTGCCATAATATAACCACTGAGATTCCATTAGTTAATGTTTTCAAGTTGTGTCATTTGTCTAGATATAGGAACTACAAACAAACTGCATATAATTATTTCCTTCAAAGCACCTTGACCCATGACTGCCCCATGATTTGCAAAACCCATTTGTTTAATGCCATCGTGTTGACTTCCTTATTTCATAGTAGTTAGACCGTTTGCATTACCATTACTGTATTATTTGTATTGATCATGGCGTACACCGCTTGTGACTACGGCTGTGCCATTTCCTACTACTGTGACTGCGAATAATAACACTTATGTCATCAAGGCGGTTGTGACCGGTCGGCAGTGGATGCTTACTCTTCCATGACACCTGATCTTACCTCTGTTTTAACAGGGGTCCGTGATAACTTGTGATATATATATATATATAAATCCCTTCAGTTTCCGCGGCCGTGTTGTCATGCATGCCATTAGCTAATGATTGGCTATTAAAGCTCTATTTTTGTGGAGCTCGGGTAGCTCAGTCGGTTAGAGGGTGGGATGCATGACAGCTAGGTGATTCAGTACCATAGGTCGTGGGTTCGAGTCCCAGACAGGAAACGAATATAAGTGAAATATAGGGTGCCTTGTTAGCTGTAGTGTTTTTGTGCTTTATATGTTTGTCTAATTTATCTTCATCACATTCGTACAAAACTTTATTCTATTTCACTCAGAAAATTACACGAGTTGTACGTATCGTCCAGACACCGTATATATACTGATATAAGCTCTGCAGAGTATAGACTAGATGGCATTATTATGGAAATATCGACCGCTAGACTTTTTCTATGGAAAAATCTTATCGCCCTCTCATCAAAATTAAATTTGCAAATAAAGACATTGATTATTTAAATTTTGGCCAAATTTTAAATCATAAGTCTGTTTTAGAGAGAATACCTCCATATTTCAAAAACAAAGATCCGCCATGTATTTCCTATAGCTACACACCATCAGTTGCATCAAAAATTTATAATTACAAAGGGTTTCTACAGTGTCTTGATCTTAGCAACTCTGCATGTCATCCTCAACCGTGTGCATGTTCCTCATCTAATTTTGTACATTCCCCTTGTGGCCATGTCATTACTGGTGATCTTGATATGGTTAAAAACACTAAATTAAGAGAACTTTTACTTAAAGGTCCAAAATACAGAGAACCCAGATCATTCACATGGAGCCAAAATTTTGAGAATATTAATTATGAACTGCTGCGAGGAATA
This sequence comes from Pteria penguin, assembly GCA_035048485.1. NCBI lineage: Eukaryota > Metazoa > Mollusca > Bivalvia > Pterioida > Pteriidae > Pteria > Pteria penguin. The sequence goes on from CM068583.1 coordinate 32,977,599, forward strand.
TCCCACACGATGGGCAAAAAGAGAGGAAGTACAGGTCGACACTCTTTCGGAATGGATAAAATCTATTGCAGTACTACTGTAAACACCAGCTTCGAATCTATTTTTAAAGATCCTGATGTTGTCAGAGAACTTACCTTCCTCCAAGAACATTATATCATTACACCAGCAGATAATTTAAAGCATCTAATAATTATATATTTACTTGTAAAAAATATTACTTTGACAGCCTAGTGAAAGAGTTAGGATTAAATTCAGCTCCAGGAAATCCTACTTATACTCTCACGAACTTTTCGGTTTTGGAAGTACTTGAGATTCATAAATCTGTCCTCAATACGTTTGGTATTGACACAAATAAATTAAATTTAGAACTTCCATATTTGTACTGCATTCCCAAAATGCACAAAAATCCTTACAAACAACGCTTTATCGCCGGTTCCTCGAAGTGTTCCACAAAATCTGTATCGATGCTACTCACAAAAATATTATCAAAAATTAAATCTGGCCTTCATAGATATTGCGAAACAGTATATTCCAGAAGTGGAATTAATCAAATGTGGATCCTTAAAAATTCAAAAGAGTTGTTAGAACATCTAAAATCAAAATGTTTTACTAAAATTCATTCCATCAAGTCTTTTGACTTTTCGACTCTTTACACAACGATCCCTCATCAGAAATTAAAAGACAGACGGAAATTGTTCATAATGCATTTACTAGTAAAAACGGAAGCCGCAAATTCAAATATATAGTTATAGGCCATGATAAAACTTACTTTGTTAGGGAAAATTCTGATTCCAAAAATAAATACACTGAAACAGCTGTCATCCAGATGTTGAACTTTCTTATCGATAACATTTTTGTAGTGTTTGGAGGAAAGGTTTTTCAACAAATATTCGGCATTCCAATGGGCTTCTGGCCGACATATTCCTTTACTCATACAAAGCTGAATTCATTCAGTCTTTGCTTTCGCAAGGAAAGAAACAATTGGCTCTTGGCCTTAATTTTACTTACAGATATATAGATGACTTGCTTTCAATAGAATCCTTCGTTCGCGTATTACCTTAGCATCATCTATCCAAGTGAACTGGAGGTAAAAAAAAACCACAGAAAGTAGTAATTCTACTTCGTATTTAGATATTATGTTGTCTTTCGACATTAATGGTCAATCGAACACCTCACAAAGGTGACGATTTCAATTTCGCTATCACAAACTTTCCTTTCATAATAGCAACATTCCATCATCGCCCGCATACGGCGTATTCATATCTCAGTTAATACGTTGTTCCAGAGCATGTTCAAATCACAATGACTTTGTTCTGAGGGCTAGGCGACTTTCAGTTAAGCTTCTCAACCAGGGTTATATATGCGCTAGACTAGCAATGTCACTGAGGAAGTTCTACGGTCGGTAGGGGACTCTTATTACTCCATATGATATCTCGTTATCCAGACTTTTAAATGATATTCTAGACTGAGACCGATTCCGATCATTTACACCGATTTGACACCTTCTATACTAGAAGGTTGCCTTCTTTGACTACTCCATATATAAATACATATGGAATTCACACGATTTGACTCTTTCTACTGGGTATATGTGACGGGTGTTGCTAGAAAGCAGGAGATGCTCACTCTCCCCGGGCACCTGATCTCACTCCATCACAGGGGTTCATATATGCTCTTCAAGTAGACATATTTTATTTTCCACTTGTTTTTCATTTTCACTGATTTTGTATGTATTCTGGTTTCATGATTTTTAGACTTATGGTTTGGATTTATCCATCATCTTTACATTGTCTTTATTTTCTACAGGTATTTCGTCGGAGATCCAAGTTTAATAGTACTCCCAGGTGTTTTTATCATGTTGATGTCGCATATATTTTTATACCATTATGTGTTTTACAATACCTTACGTGTTTATATTTTTATGACCTCTCAATATGCGATACCTGTTGACCCTTGTTCTTTACATGGAGGATTATTTATAACTTTTTAAATGTACGTCCTTTGATTGTTCTGCTGTTACGGTGAGTGGGAAGGTGGGCCCGTAAACCGGTTAACCACACCATTTGTTTGGCTTTTGTCAAATTAAATGACCGTCCTAAGTCGGTATCGTAATTGCACTACAATCAAATATTTTTGTAATGTGTTATATGTTCTAGTATATTATTTATATTCATGTATTGTATAGCTCCATGGTGACTTCTGCCACATAACTGAGCCAGTAACTCTTTTTTCTTACTGATTCTATGTGTGCTTATATATACCAATATCTAGGTTCTTTAATCAGATCGGCATCTGGATTTTTGCCTGATGCTCAAGGCAAAATATGTGAAAGTTTAATAAATAAAAATACATATTCAAATATACCTTTTTAAAACGAGCCGAAGCAAAAAGAAAACGAAAAACCCAACCCTCCCCCTCAAAATAATTCAAACGAACACAAACAAGAACACTTCCCTCCAACCCCCCCCCCCCAAAAAAAAAAAAAACATACATTAATCCCCCCCTAATTAGAAAAAATAATAAAACAAAAACAAAAAAACAAAAACAAAAAACAAAATGAAATAAAAAGGAAAGAGAAAAGATAAAGGTAAGTTAGGCAGACATAATGAAAAACATCTGAGGACAGAGCATACATGACAGAGATACTAAAAATATTTCTTGTTAAACAATTCGTCTTTATGTGATACTTCATGTAGGGCATCGATATCTTTGGTCATGTAGTCAGATCCTTCTCATTTTTGATATTAAGATTTCTATATCATTGTAATGATTTATGGTGTTTCTTATTAGAAGCATTCTCTTATCAGCAAGTATAAACTAGAATTCCATTAATACCATAATATGACGACTGTCATACTCTGGTAATGCAATAGGTGTTTTAATCGAAATTCTGATGAGGTTGCAAAGTAACGGTAAACACTCTCTCTTTGACATCAGTTTCACCTTATGTCTACCAACGAGTAACGAACTGATTCTTCGCTTATTACTAATTCCATATAAAGCCGTATAACAAAATACGTTTTCCGAATTTATGCATGCATAATTCACTATGCTACGTGTTTCAAATAATGAATCTCAGATAATAAATATATTTTATGGTAAGTCTGGCTTTTGTTATTTTACATACTTTTACATTTTCTGTTTCACCTAAATTACATCCTACATAAAAGTGAGCATTGTGTCAAATTTTCCTTTATGAAATCTAAAGCAATATTTGATAAGATGTATGCAGACTGTTTTATTCGACCTCCGAAAGCTGTTGACACCATTTACAGAATAATTTAACGTGTATTGGGCTGTTTCGGTCCAGTAAAGTTTGATACTCATTCAAGCTCCGGGTTCTTCTGTATTCTGATGTGTCCTATAATGTATTTTACTATTCAAAATGAAATGGATGTGACTACAGTCCAACAGAGATAAAGCAGAGTACAATACATCACTGTGAGACTCGCAATACTATATCGAACTAAGGGAGGAAACAAATTTCATTTTCAACAATGATTACAGTCATATGACAACTTATCTATTGTTCTAGACAGTGGTCAATCCTGGAAATCAATATTGGATAATAAAAATGTGGGGTTTAAATATCATACAGAACAACGACATATAAAACGGCATGCCAAATAACCCCAGTTCATATCAAGGTAATACAGCATTAGCTCCTGTATCTCATTTTGCAATTAAGGATATTGTATGTTATATAAGAAATTATTATTCACAGATTTGAAATTCTATTATCATTTTGTCTTTAGAACGGAAATTAATAGTCTGTTGTGTTATTTCCCAAGGTTGATAATTTATAAAGACACAGCATGGGAAAGTTATTGGATATCATTGTTTTCAATATGCAAGTTTCTCATATAGCTGTTGGTTGTTGTTGATTTTTTTTTTCAGAATATAGATATTCGTGTGGTCGCATGCAATCTCTCCTTTGTTTTTATTGTATAACAATGCCTTGCATGACAGTTTCAATTTTTAAGCCAACGTTTATTATAGCAAAGCGTTTATTACTGCATGAATGTGACATGCAAACATGAAAAACAAATGCAAAATATTTTTCCTTTCACACAAGGGTAATAGAACGAATTTAATAATGCGGTATTGACCAGCACTGTCGGACAAACCAGATATTAGTCGGCCAGCTTGCCTGTCTGACAATACGATAATGAAAATGTATCGCCTTTTGACGACGCTCTTTGTCCCTCCTCTGGGATAATTGTCAAACGAAAAGTTTGACAGAGAATAAGGACGGACATGTGCTTGAAGTAGTTTATATACATTACACCCATTCTACTGGCAGAATTAGATACTCGAGGACAATAACACCAGTAATACCGCTGGTAAGTGTTCAGTGTCAGATTGGATATTGATTTATTTTTACGTCTCTAATGAATGTCCTGTTTTACGTCAATTTTGTGTAACTTGCATTTCATGCAAGCGATTTTATATAAAATTCACATGTCATGACACAAATTGTGATTGGATTTCCATAATCAGTGCATCTGTCTTAAATGAATTGAAGTTTTAAAATTAAGCCCCTTAAATTATATGAATTGATAGGTATCACTGTGATCGTTATCTGAAAAGCATATTGTCTATACACAAATACTTATGATAGCACAAACCACAAACAAAGCCATCAGATTTCACGTTTTGAAAGAAATAAGAATAATCAAAATGCCAGAAAAATATACTCTATGATTATACTTTGATGGGAAGGACGGTTGGCCTGTCAACCGAATCAATGGTGTGACGACAGTCACTTCAATCGGTCGTCATAATCTCGTACCACGTCTGCATTACATTCGAAAATGTTTCGATTTCTTTTTATGCACTTATTTTCGTATGTTTTGAATCTCCGTGACTATCATTCTCGTATAGCCGAGTCAAATGTTTTTTTTTTTTCGTTCTTATCAACAATAGACTAAAGCTAGGTACCACAAGTTTAACCCGAACATTCAGCTGAGGGCCTCTGCATTTGTTTGAAAACAAATGAAAACAACTCGGCACCTCAGCCACGAAAGTATCATTAAATAAGTGAAACTGAGTCAATTTTTCAGATTTAATGCTAAAATATTGCAAAATACATGAATAACGCACAGCGATCTTTTTCTATGCTATTTATAATATGACGTTTGTGCAAATACGTGTTCGTGCATGATTGTACACTTGAAGTTGTTTTTTCGAGCATCACTGAAGAGACATAAGTTGTCAAAAAAGGCATATGGTGCACTAAATTAAATGGTATTTATGTTCTATATTTATTCCAAACGTGTATTTTGTTATACTGATAAAACACTTATTTCCGAAAAGTTCTACAATATTAAGCTACTGTGAACGTATCTTGAAAGTTTTATACCCCTAGATCGACAGATCTGGGGCATATTGTTTTTGTCCTGTCTGTTGTCAACTTTAATCTTCACCGTAACGTTTGAACGCCCCCAAAGTATATGATCCCACTCCCTTTTGGGAAAGGAGGGAAGGGTTAAGGAATTTTCATAAAATACTTTTTAACGAAGATCCAAAATGCAAGGTCAATGTCGATGTTTTACTCCTTTCATGGATATGAATAATATTTCACAGAATGTTTGCTCAAGACTTAAGGTTGTATCAAGGTCACAATGCATTTGATGTGTTATTCCTTCACTGGACCATAACGTTTTACCTCTTGCATAGATTTGAACCATATCTCAAAGAATTGTTGTCCAGGTGTGTCATGGCCAAGGTCATATCTGAAAGATCAAAGTCAAAGTAGAGCGAGCCATTATATTTTATGCCTGTACGGATTTGCAAAATATTTTTCAGGATCGTTGCAATGGACGGAAGGGTGTGTCATGATCTCGAACTTAGGTCATATCTGCAAGTGAAAGGTAACTGACATTAATAATATTTTACAGAATTTTTGACCAAAGATTGGGTTAAGGACAATGTCAAAATGCATTTGTTGCATAATTCCTTCACTGTACCATAACGTTTTACCTCTTGCATAGATTTGAATCATACCTCACACAATTGTTGTCCAGGTGTGTCATGGCCAAGGTCATTCCTGAAAGATCAATGTCAAAGTAGTACGAGCCATAATATTTTATGCCTGCATGGATTTGAAAAGTATTTTACAGGATTTTTGCAATGGACCGATGGGTGTGTCATGACTTTGGACTAGGTCATGTCTGCAAGGTAAAAGTCAAAGTGCTTATGTGTGGTACATCCTTGTCCGGACATCAACTTCTATTTCCTGCATTAATTTGAATAATATTTCAGTGAATTGTTCCCCAGATCTTGAAAGTTTGTCATGACTATGAATTAAAGTTCAATTTCATGATAAGCATTATCTCACAAGTTTTTCGAATTTTGTCTCCTTAATTAAATATAGTAAAAAATTCGGGTTCAATTTTGAAGCCCTAAATAAGGGGAAAATATCCATATATTCACTTAATCCCTCTTCAAATTAAGCGAAATGCATATCAATACAACGTGATTTTGTTGTATTTGATTTTCCATTTTTTTACTGATTTTGTTTGTTTTTCGGTTTAATGATCTATTGGACCTCTGGGTTGATATCATCAATCATCCTTTCATGGTAAGATGAATATTGCATACAAATATATGATTAGATGTTCCATGTTTGGGTTATGCATTATCTATGATTTCATTGAAAATATACCTTGAGAAAATGTCCCTAACGTCTCGTATCATTAGTTAATGCATAACTGTTATGAAAATAATCCGATATACATATCACATTCAAACAACAATATATATTACGTTCATCTCTCATGTGAATTCAATGAATGCTTATACATCTCATCAGATGCCAGATTTATGACTAATTATAAAATTTTCTAATCGGGAAAATGGCTTTTAAACGCATGGTATAGTCCAAACATGTATAATGTGACATTTATTTCCAGTGTATGCATTGAAAGCAGATTGGTGGTTTCCATAAGATGAGAATTCCCGAAAAAATGTTTACGGGAGTATGATCAACCCACTTGTAGTGTTGCTGATAGAGCAATCCTGTTTGCAGAGTTATCTTGTATGAAAAGAGATTAATCTGATGTTGTGAGATATTTTGATTTTTATACAAATATTTAAGTAAAATAATGCTTAAGGAAACATAGATGATTGGATTCAAAGAAGTATAAAGATAATTTGAAGATTTAGTTGTCTATTCTTTTTTCTGTTATCTGTGTCTATATGTTTTGGTTGCCGTTTTCTTTTACGTTTTACATGCCTATCATCTATCTTAGAAGTTTAAAAAAATTAATTTGAATTGATTTAGATTTTGGTGTTTTTACCTAACAAACTTTTTCCTTGGGTACCATCGTTCTTCCCTTAATCGCAATTTATCACCGGTATGCTTGTAAATATAGCTTTAGACATACATTGTATTTCTAATTGTTCTTGTGATCATAGGTCAAATCCAAAAGTCCGCAAAAATGTGAGAGTTGTAAGCCACAGCTTATTTGTTAAAGTACAAAGGGGAAAAAACCTATAGGAAACATTACTTTAAATTACGTTTCAGTCACATCTGAGACAAATATCCTTGACTCGATTCCATACTCCTGTCTGTGAGACCTTGAATTTCATATCCAACGGCACGTATATCATCACAGGTGACCTTGACAGTATTTCGGACGATTATGTTCATGCTTTAATAAAAGGCCAAAGTAAAGATGGCCATCCAGGATATATTTCACCAAATGCCAGGATATTGCTGACGAGGCATTTGAAACATACTGTAGACAATGGTGTATAATGAAGGAGTATAAAGTACCAACATTTAGTGAATGGGAAAATATTATTTTAAAACTCTATGTGTTCACTTTTGAGTTTTCCCCTGTTTATGGTTCCGTTATGTTCCTTTTCCGGCACCTGGTCTCACCTCTGAATTTCAGGGGTGCGTGAATGTCCACTGTGGTACATTGCTGTTAGTGCTATGTGGTATGACACCAGTTACTTTCGTATTTTACATCAGCCAAAAAAAAATCAGTTAATCAGATCTTTCCATGAATTGACTCTACAAATAAAAAAAATATCCATATCAATAATTTTTATTCCAATTCTAGTCATTGTTCTACGGCAACGTAGAAAGGTCATGAAGAAAAAAAATTTTAAGTCGTACAAACGAGATACTAAGTCGTACAAACGAGATACTAAGTCGTACAAACGAGTTACTAAGTCGTACAAACGAGATACTAAGTCGTACAAACGACTTACTAAGTCGTACAAACGACTTACTAAGTCGTACAAACGAGATACTAAGTCGCACAAACGAGTTACTAAGTCGTACAAACGAGTTACTAAGTCGTACAAACGAGATACTAAGTCGTACAAACGACTTACTAAGTCGTACAAACGAGATACTAAGTCGTACAAACGAGATAATAAGTCGTACAAACGAGATACTAATTATAAGTCGCATAACTGTAAAAATGATGGACTTGTAAAACCTGTTGACTTCTTCCGTACGAAGTACCCCGAAGAGAAGCATGAATAATATAAATAACAAAAAGCACTCTGTATCCACAACTTTTCGGCCATTTTGCCTTTACGACTTGGCCTTATTCGCTGCTATGATTTAACCAGCAGTTATGGATTTTAAAAACACATAGAAAATGACACGAAAGCCTTGATTTCTCAGTATTTGTGGTACCGATATAACCGGACAATCAATTCCTTTGCAGACGCCCATCGGTTAGAATGGTTAAATGATCTCTGGACCATAGCAAGCATCCGTACAAATGTACGCCTGGCTACGCCCCTGCCGTACTGTAAAATACACCACGTACATCGGTTGTATCTGATATACCTCAGTCTCTCCGTTACATGTGTTAGAAAAGAAAATTAAAAGTATAGGTATACAATTGGCAAAATAATAATCATTGTAGGCCACGATTTTCCCTTAATGATTTAAGAAATTATACGAGCTCCCCAGGCTTCGTCCCCAGATCCCCCTACTAGGGTTTTCCCCTGGATTCACTAGACACCACAAAGCAATCCCTGACGCATTGCCTTCACATGTATATTTTTGCTTAAAAATTACGCTCCGCCACATTATCATCACTTCCTGGATTCGCCCCTGGTACCTACGGCATACTAAGTCGTACGTACGACTTAGTATCTCGTTTGTAAGACTTAGTATCTCGTTTGTACGACTTAGTAAGTCGTTTGTACGACTTAGTATCTCGTTTGTACGACTTAGTATCTCGTTTGTACGACTTAGTAAGTCGTTTTTACGACTTAGTATCTCGTTTGTACGACTTAGTATCTCGTTTGTACGACTTAGTAAGTCGTTTGTACGACTTAGTATCTCGTTTGTACGACTTAGTAACTCGTTTGTACGACTTAGTATCTCGTTTGTACGACTTAGTATCTCGTTTGTACGACTTGGTAAGTCGTTTGTACGACTTAGTATCTCGTTTGTACGACTTAGTAAGTCGTTTGTACGACTTAGTATCTCGTTTGTACGACTTAGTATCTCGTTTGTACGACTTAGTATCTCGTTTGTACGACTTAGTAACTCGTTTGTACGACTTAGTATCTCGTTTGTACGACTTAGTAACTCGTTTGTACGACTTAGTATCTCGTTTGTACGACTTAGTATCTCGTTTGTACGACTTAAAAAAATTTCTTCATGACCTTTCTACGTTGCCGTATTGTTCCACTACAATTATTTAACACAATATTTCCGATTTAACAACAGTTACACATCATACCATAAAACAGCAATGTCGAGTGTATTAATCATAACATCAATAACTTTTGGTCAATATAAACTTATGTCGAAATCATAGAAATATGTCGATGTCTCAAAACCCCTTTCATATCAATACATATTTCTCACTTTGCCTAATTTGCGAGAGCTAGTACTGATGATTTGCATTGTCCTATAAAAAATCTTCAAATGGCTTTCAAATTTGTACGCAGGTTACTTATACCATAAACTAAAAAGAGTTGTGAAAAATTTTACAGAGTAGATTCAGACCTCTTATCTTAACCTGGAAAATTTACTTTTCAACAAAATGTGTCTCTCATCCCTATTTCCATCCTTATCTATTAAAATAATGCAGATGAGGGATTCCAATAATTTCTTTTCGTTCAGTTCAAAATCGGTTAAACGTTTTCAACATCGATATTATGACGTTGAAATTATTTCTAGGACGACTTTAATTCTAGTTTTGGGTCCCACTCAACGTACGTCTTTGAGCGTTGCACTCTACCTAACAGGACCTTGTTTAAAAGGTTTTATAGGAAGTAAGGTCCTGACCCTACTTCCCTTTTACTGTAAGTCTGGACACCTACCGATCAATGACATTAGTCAGCTGTCAGAGAGGCAGAGTACGGTTTGCTATGTGAAGTACATGGTAATCGAATATGGTTATAGAATTATGAAATATATAATTGCATTAAACTATGAAATATTGAAATGATAAGTACAGATATCTATGGTAATTTCCAAGTAGTCTTGATCATTAATATACAAGTAAACCAAAGATTCTAAACAGTAAGTTTACATTTGAAAGATATTAATGTTTTGTTGAATGTATTTCATTTCTGCAAAGAACCTAAGTGTAGAAAATTTTGATGTGTCATATGGTCGATCAAATATCTAGTTTTTATCTCTAAATCTATTTTCGGAATTCTATAATATACCATATGGACTGAATTCAATGTACTGGTATTGGATACTTATGAAATATTATATATAACGTGTTTTGTCAAAGAAGTACGACGTAGTGATATGATATGAATTGTCAGACTTGATCTAAAAAAAGTTTCTTCCAAAAGTCCAGGGCGGTTTACATTTGAAACTAGGTCTAGAAGTATGTTCTACAGGTTTGTTTCAGCATGCTTGCTGCTACATATTTTTGTAAAATGGAACATCAATGGAAGGTATAGGTATTTATAAAACCATTGGTTGGGCACTGAAATGGTCATAGCCTAAAAGTCTTTTTCTGCCTTCTCATTCATGTGGAAATGGAACAAATATCTCTTTGAATTTATCCACACCAATTAACCATTTATTTTGATAACGATTCTCCACATCTGGTCATTTTAGTAGGTTTTGTGCGAATACTCCTGGAAAATACAGGTCTATGTTACTCCTTTTATAGAGAGGCATGTGTAACCCCGTCTGTGACTAGGTGAAACCATGTAACTGGAGAAAGTAGTTTTAGTTTCGATATCTAACAGTATATCTATGGTGCCACAAATGTGAAGGCCAAGGTTTTTTAATCAAGGGCAAGTGTAGGTCAAGCTGGACGGTCAAGGTGACAAGGTCATAAATTATGGTATCAATGGCAATGTCTTGCCACGCAGCAAACACATGTGAAGTATGAAAACCTTTGCTTCCATGATTGAAAAATTACTGGCAATGATATCTTTTGTATCAAATGTAGATCATACGTGAAGGTAAAAGTCAGAGGGTAATAAATTACGGCAACAGTACAAGAGATCTCACTAAAAGAAACTCTAACTTTGAAATACTAAAGCACTGGCTGATATGTTTGACAAATTTGGTCCAATGTTAACGTTCTCAACAAACAAATCAAGGAGAAGATAAACTTATAGAGCAAACAAAATGACCCGATCTATCTATCTTTCTCTTAATATATATATAAGAGCGTTTCCTCTATAGGCCACCATAACATATCTATACATATCGCTATACATCATTTACTGTTGATTGTGACGTATTGAAACTAGATATTTTAAAAGGGAATTTAATGATGTTGAAAATGAAAAGTATATTATGATATCAACATCAACAGTGCTCTGACTTAAACTGGGTTAAGGCCTCTGACATGTAGGAGTCTGGACTAAAGGTCAGTGAGGACGAGATTCAGAACAATATCGCCACTGCAAAGGTTAAGACCAAGCACTCCTATCGGACCAGACCGTTAGAGACACTCCTACCTCGTTATTCAGGTTACAAACTACACAAAAAAGGTCTATAAGGCTATAGAGGGACCCAGTACAAGACTTATGGTCTTTGTGATTATTTAAGAGCAATAAAAAGAAATGCAATGTTTGGCGGAGAGGGGATGTTATATTAAACTCTTTATTCACAACGACTTTATCTGATCAATAATTTTAAGAATTTTTTCACCTGATTTGTGAATGACAGAATTATAAAAGAAGTTAATTAGTACTTTATCTGTGAATAAGCATTATTTAACAACCATCGAGAAATAATTTCTCTACCATTGATTCTGTTCATTTGTTCTCTGGTGATATCGGTTTCATATCTAGTGTTATAGTATCGATCAATCAAGTAATCAGAAATATGGACTCACAAACGTGTTTTGAGACTAACATCGTTATTACCAAACGCACATCATGCACAGTAGACGCAAGGGTTCACAATCTGAACGATGAAGCGTTAATTTTCCCCTTACAAATAAGAATTTTGAGTAACAAATGAAGGAGATTATATTTATAAATATTTTTTTTTGGGGGGGGGGGGGTCTGGAGGGTGTATTTTCTTTTGTTTGTTGGTATATATCGCCGCTAACAGACAGATCTTTAAGGCAGATGGAAAGTAACGGTCACTAAGCAATGCAATGACAAAGAGGTTTATATCCGCTCAGTATTTGATTGTTTTAACAAAATACTTATCAAATGTAAATACGGAGTGATAAATATTGATTTCGGCTTATGACTGATGTTACAATATCATCTCATTTGCAACCTTTCAGTAGTGCTGAAATGAAGACGAAGACGGATAAAATACAAAGAATGCATTTGTGTTTGTCAATGCTAGCAGGTTTCGTTGTTAATGATGGTATGTATTTATTGACCGATGTCAGCTATTTCATTCAAGTGAACAGTGGTACATAGCTTTGGAAATCACTATGAAACAGGATAGAGGAAATACGTTTGACATAGATTTATCTTATAAATGAAAAATATTATTTCGATGAAGATTCTGAGATTCCAACTATTGGCACAGAGCGTCACGCCGATGATCGAGTTTAAGTATAACTTTATGATCATCATATCAACGACACTTTGCAATATGAAAATGTTTTGTATTAAACATTCAAGCAGGCCATTAGATTCAATATTGAAATCATACGAAAATTATTGCATTCGATACTTTCTATTATAATCTGTTCTGATGCTGTGTGGCTTTGGAATTTCCTATACAATGTTAGTCCACATTCATCTCGTATTCTGTACTAAAGTATCTGGAGTAGTATATATACTAAGTTGCAGACTTTTGTGGCGGGTAAATCTAGCCAACAGAAAACATTTTTTATTCCGAGTTCCAATTTTTTCTTCTGAATTCCAGGGATGCATTAGTTTTGTTGTGATTCAGAATTTTATTTTGAATGTCTCATCCAAAAGATTATTCAGAGCTATTACATGTACTTAAACTACTGAAACAGGAAATCGTCTATTTCTTTGTCAAATTTGCAAACAGGGACATGGACGCATTTAAGTTGTCGAAATGCGCATATGGTGCACTAAATTATAAGGCATACATGTTCTATATTTATTACTGTACACGGCAATTTTAGCCACATATCCATCCAAAAATAAATCTCATATATATTTTCTATACAAGGAGTCGCCATGCATTTCTTATAGCTAAACATAGTCAGTTGAAGCACCTTTGATTTCCTCAGCCTTTCCAGGAACCCCAACACAGTGTTATTGCTGTGTGACCGTGTTGTGACGGGTGATCTCAACAAACTGAAAGATCTATTACGAAATGGCCCAAACTACAGAAAATCTTTCTCATATATATGACCTAAAACTTTGACATTGTTGTGAGGAGTATGAAAAATGGTTGACAGAGGAAGAGGATGTCGATCTTAAAATGGATTAAGTCGATAAGGAATATTCTAAATGTAAGATACGTCGACTTGCAGTTCCTGTCAATACCAGACACGAGTCAGTTGTCAAAGAAATTTCCGTCTCCATGAGAACTTCTCATCGTTCTTGCCGAAAAAGCCTCGGACAACTTCACATTTGTCTGTACGGCATATTACTTCAGTAGTTTGATTTAGACTTCATTCATTGCCTGAAACCATACATATACTCTCGCCGATTTCTCTTATTCTAAAATTTTAGAAAACTTCTCATTTCGCTTGATACCAACAAGTGATCCATAGTTCGATTTGCCAATTATCTACTCGTTTTCCAAAATCGTACAACAAATTTTGTTAAAGACATCAGGTTTTTTTTTTTTTCGTTTTTGTTCAGATCTTCAATTCTAAATTTTAATAATATTACAAGTATTAAAACTTTTCTTTTGTTTTGTTCTTGATTTTTTTTCCTACCTTCTATACAACTATTCCTTACTAGAAACAAAAAGCAAATTAACTTCAATTATACGTAAATTTTCATTTACAAAAATGGAAACCGTTTTTATAAATACATTGGTTTCGGCCATGAAGATCAGTGTGTATGTGTGTGTATGTGTGTGTGTGTAAGAACACTCTGATTTGAGCAACACGTACAATGAAGACGATATTATTAAGATGCTGGAGATTTTAGTAGACAATGCTTTAGTAGACGATTTCTTCCAGATCGTTGGCATGCCAGTTGGTACCACGTGGCCCCTCTACTGAGAGCCAGTCGACAAACAAACTATTCAAACAGGACTAAAAGGATGGAATACTTGAAATCGTCATTGATAACGTTCAATACAAGGATTAAGAACAGTATCAAACTCCACTTTACAGTATGTTACATTATGTTCTGGGACACGATCATGCACAATGACGTCCTTTTACAATTATCTAAAAATATCTTTGGAACATTATCACTACGGAACATATACGATGGGTGTATGATACTAGCAGAAGATTTTCACTCCTATCAGACACCTGATCTCATACATACTATTTGGAATTCTCAATTGCTTGTGTTGCAATCATCACGACCGTTTTCGTAGTGTTTTAATTTAACTAAATATTGGACACTCATAGTAGTCTTTTTAAATTATACTTCCTTTTGCTTGATATAGCCTTAATAGGACTCGGGTATGTTCGAGTGCCTGTCTTCAGGTTCGAAAAAGATTTCTAGCTCGCAACCATGCACGGCCAAATACAATCAGATAAGGGAGACATAACACATACAAAGTTGAATTATTTATTTTAATAATGAAGTTTATATAATACAAAATGTTTGAAATACTTATTCCCATACATACCCGACGGACAAGGAAATAAACTACACTTAGATAATTTTAATTTTGAAGCCGAATGTAAAGTCCTGCGGAATTGAAACTAAATTTAGAATACAATAAAAGAGAAAACAGAAGACAAATTGTATGACACAGATCACCATGGACATGCACCAAAAACTTGATAATAGTAGAATATACACGGAAAAACGACATTACAAAAATATTCGATTGTGCTGCTGTTACGTACAAAGCCATTCTCGTGCCATCATAAGAAGAAAAAATATTGTTTTATCTCATTCGAACGAGAAAGTATCTCGTTCGAACGAGAAAGTATCATATACCATAGTCTGCTGTGTATGTGTTATTAACCGATAAAAAGAAATGGAATATCGTACATCAATAAATCTTTTGATATTTTCTAATAATTCCTTTAATAGTGAATGTTTGATCGATTAAATGATTACATAAGCAAGAGCTACATTTGATCGTACCCCTGTGTTGAAATACATCATACGTATTATTTCAGTCTATTAGTATTTCAAATGGCAGATCTAAAGTATATTTGTAACATTTGATTTGGAACCTCATCTCATCGCTTCTATATTTATATTTATGCTTAAGTGGCTGCAATCAACCTAACTTGGCTCAGTAACCTCACCAATTAATATTAATTATTAATGAAATAATAATGCATGATTATGAGTGTTTTACTGTACATCAGTAAGTACCATTCAATTCATATTATTATTCTGAAATTTATAAAGCATAATTAATAGCTATTATAATACTTTTAATTACAAGAGGAGGGCAGAATATCTATGATGGCATAATAACACCCCCCCCCCTTCCTTTTTTTAACTCACATGCTTCTTTTTCTTCGCAATGTAATAAATTATACTTTAACTTAAGTATTTCCTTTCTGTTGATAATTTGTGTGTTTTAGAATAAACATGCATATGTACATTGTGTTAGTAAGTGTGAAGTGGATCTAGATGTAAGTTTGAAGTGGATCTAGATGTATATGAATTTAAAGTTGAAATATATGCAATTATGCATAATTTTATCGTTGTATGTATCAATTGAAATAATTTCTTATACTTTCTTAAATGACCAAACACCTTAATTCATCTATAATACTGTCTCGCTCGAAGGAGATAATTTTCCCAATCGAACGAAAGTTTTGTCTCGTTCGAACGAGGTAAGAAAAAATTGTTTTCTTCATTAAAATGATACGAAAATGGCTTCGTAGTTGCGATACCGACTTAGGACGGTCAATTGAAGTAACAAATGTCACTCATTTAGTGTGGTTAACCGGTTTACAGTCGCCCACCTTCCCACTAACTGCAAAAGCAGCACAATTAAAGACACACATGTAAAGATTTATACATAATTCTCCATAAAGTGAACAAGGATCAACAGGTTTCGTAAGACGAGAGGTGATAAAAATTAATTTATGAATACTGAAAACTATCTATATGTACTATACTTTGTATATGTGCAATTGTTATAATACACCGTATATAGCAACACATATATATTGACCTCCAAGTTAATATATCTTAGTATGTTCTATTGGGTCGATACTGCTACTGTAAACTTGGGGGTATCAAAAGCCCAGGTTTTAGTGGTTCTATACTGACCCGAAATATATACATCAAATTTAGTATGATAAAATTATGTTAATTGTTCTAAAACTATAAAACTAAGCAGTATCTCCCTCAAACACATTTTTGTCCTTGGATAGATTCTTTGATTCATACTTTTAGGTAATTTGGTAAGTTTGCCCTTCACAACTTTACACTGGATTACATAATTTCATAGGAGATGTCAGTGTAAACTCTATCAGATAGAAATAATTCTATAACATTTCTTTCAATGAATTAACTTAACATAGGGTCAATGTTTCCCTTAGCGTTTTATCACAGTGCTAATGATATAGATATTCATATTTTTGATAGCCTGCCTTCATTGACATCACCTAAAGATCACATTCACTGTTTACTAGTTTTCATCAATAAACGCCACAATACATACACACCAATTGAATGACGTTTCTTACTTCAATTGGCCGTCCAAAGTCGGTATCGTAACCGCAGCACAATCGGATATTTTTGTAATTTTTTTCTGTGTATTTTCTAATATTATCATTTTTTGTGTGCATGTCCTTGGTGATTTTTGTCATACAGTTTGTCAGATGTCTTCAGTTTTCTCTTTTACACCTAATACTTTAATATATTTACCTGACTATAAATGATATCTTTGAAGTTCTACGGTCGTTACGGTGATCTCGCAAGAGAATATGAAGTCCCGCTTTGCATAATGATTCATGACGTTCTGGAGTGCAATTGAATGACTGTTCGAGAAATACCTATTACGACGTCACCTTCACTATTAATGTACTTTCTTGTGTGCATTGGGACCTTCACCAAATCTGACATGTTTCCATATAAATGTCGCGACGGTGTTGTATGCAAACAGGCGACGCTCACTCTCCCCGGACACCTGGTCTCACCCCAGAATGTTGTATTTTCCGGGGTTGGCCACGGTTTATATAGGAAAATTTCATGAATTAGCCTCCCTTTTTAGACTTCGACACTGGATAACGTTTAGATGCCTTTCATTGTCATTTTGCATTGTATGAATAATATGCAGTTTTAACCCCTGGTATGGCCAGTAGACTAAGACATTTTAATTTATACTACCCCTTTGCAGAAATCTTGGAGGAGATAAGTATATTTATATATATAGTGACAATAATTTAAACAGTTTTGTCCAGAACTAAAATATAAAAGTAACCGATAAAATGTCGCTATGGCAATCACAACGACATACAAAGATGGATAGTCATTGACTGAAACCAGAGGAGAGACTAGATGTCTGGTATTAGTAAACATCTCCTGGCTAAACACAGAGTTAACAACTAAATGCAATACTGTATGAACAGTATAAAAAGTGTCCAAGCCAAAAAACATCATGGGCATAACAACACTTATGTCATACCATTTGCATAGAACGGTTACCATGATTTGCAAAAACTTTAACATCTTTAAATTTTATACATCCTTCCGGCTAGCCATTCCTATTAGAATTGTGACCCTTCCATCCCCACTTCAAGGGAAAGAGCTGGGATTGAGAAAATGAAAAGAGGGATATCGATTAGTCGTGTTTTGCGAATAGACAAGAGCAATAACAACAGAATCACATTAACATGGACGCCAGACTTCAGAAAGGAAAAGAAAGTTCCGGGGAAGCTTTGAAAAAAAATAATCAAAAAGGAAGTGTGCAGTTAGAATTTGCAATGTTAAATAAAAATCCAAGACCAGGAAATTTGTGTTCGCATATTCAATGTATGTTGAAATTAATCAAGGAAGAGGACCACTGGAAATTCTAAATTCAAATTTAAGATAAAACACTGCCATTTCAGTGGTGGTGGTTTCGTCAAGAACGATTTTAATCTTAATTATCAAGAAGGAAGGAACACTATCTTGCCTGCTAGTCACCGTCGTTGCACATGTTGCGCAGAAATCTGTTTTCTCTTGGCAAAGTCATATAGATAATTTGTCAGATCGGTAAAAGGACGTCACTGTACACGATCGCCTTCCAGAATATAACATTCTAAAAAGGGGGAACACTGTAAAACAATATCCTTGTATCGACCACTGTCTTATACGGTGACGATTTCCATTTCGTATCATTATGTTCTGCTGTTAATCAATTAACAAAAAGAATAAAATACCTATTATAGGACATAATACTTATTCCTTATTCCTATAGCGCTTAGATTGTGAAATTAGAACACCACATGCAGTCCAGAACGGGATGTTGATTTTCAGGAATGGAAAATTAGTGATATGGAAGTTGAAAATAAAATTCATCATTTCCCTTTGATATTTTCTCACATACAAACTTTAAAGAATGCATTTGATTTTAAAAAGTCCTTTACAAAATACTAGCAAAATGAAAATGCATCAATACATGTAGGCCTCAAGACCAAATAAAAGTACATTTTTGTCAGATGTTCTAGCATAAAATCAATAAGTTACTTTATTTAACGATTTCCTAATGCATTGGTGAATCTCACTATTCATTAAACAATATAAACCATCATCTAAATAACCGTGTAAAAGCATAAACATAATTAAAGCCATAAAATAAAACCGTGTATTTAGAAATTACCAATTTCTTTTTCTATGTAACAGGAAACCATTCGAGTTAAAGGTGATCTAATAAAATACTGGATCTTTGAGGTGATTACAATGTGGAACTAGTTATAACACAGATATCAGATTTTAAGAATCAAGTAATTTATAAAGTATTAGGGAAATGTTATATGGATATAATAGATTAATGAAGTTTAATAGAATAATGAAGTTTATCTAAAGAAAATAGCATATGACTTAAATTTTAATAAATTTTGTATGTAATGATATAATGCTCCATATATACAGAAATTTCTGTGTGAGCCACATATGCATGTTATAATTAAACCCTTATTTTGTTCTAGAATGTAGAAAATTTGAAGATTTGATATGTCTGTAAATTCTGCGACACGGGGCATTTAGTGTTGGACTCTCTCTGCCACAAGCAACATTTGATTGAACATAACTTGTGTTTATGGAAATAGTTTTTTGTAAACCCCCCCCCCCAAATTTGCTCCCTTGATAGATTAACTGACCGACTTTAAAAAACTGTTAATATCAGCTGCCGAGTGGAGTCTTGTTTCATACAAAAAAAGTGTTTCCTTTCTTAAAATTAAATTATTACCTCAGAGGTAATGCATGTGTGTGTGTGTGTGTGTGTGTGTGTGTGTGTGTTATGGCCAAAAGATTATTAAGATTTTACTGGTACCTGGTCTGGCATTCAATCTTCCGACACTAATGAATTATTATTAATATTTATCCAAAATAAAAAAAATATAGCATGATAATTGAGAACACTCCAGTCAAGAGAAAACAGAAGACATCTGACAAAGATGTATGACGCAAATTACCAAGGACATGCACACAAAACATGATAATAGTAAAATTTACATGGGAAAACATTTCAAAAATATTTCATTGTGCTGCGGTTAAGATATCGACTTAGAACGGTCATTTTACGTAACAAACGTCACTCAATTTGTGTGGTTAACCGGTTTACGGGCGCCCATCCTCCCACTCACCGCAAAAGCAGCACATCAAAGGACAAATATTTTAAAATTTATAAATAATCATCCATATAGAAAACAACGATCAACAGCTTTTTAAAGACGAGAGCTCATATTTTTTTTTACAGAAAAAACGGTTAAAGAATAATATGATGCTGCTATCAAATATATGTAAGGCGACATCAACATAAATAAACCGTACTCTCCCCGTCTGTAAGCGAGCTCAGATCCTTGATCAATAGGAGTCCCGACTAGCATTCAGAAGGGATGAGGACCAGGACCTTGACCCAATGCAAGACCGATGGTGTTAGCGATGGACTCGGAGTCATACTCTCAATGTCGAAGGCGTTTAATGATGTCAGAATCTTTGACCCTCCTTAGTTTGTACACTAGATCACCGTAGAAATTGGGATGAGAAATCGATCAGCTGGATACGTATTGTTTAAAAGTCACATTTCCGAATTTAGATAAAATGTCTGAATAAGATCTCTAAAATTTACTAAAAGTTTTCGAAGTTTATGATATCTTTTACCCTGAATAAGAAGCTTAAAAGTAATCCGAGAATTTTTTGCGTGAAAATCCAAAACGTTAGTGCAGGCTCTACCGAACCGAACTAATTGACTAAAATAAGTTCTATCTTCCTTTACCGGAAATCAGAATATTATTTAAATACACAAGGGTTCTCTTAACACGTTATCAGCAACATTTTTATGTAAAATTTCGTTTTGCTCCACAAAATTATAATTTCAACATGTTTGAACATAGACATTACTGATAAGACAATGGTTTTCGGAATGTGAATGTATGCCCTTAATAATGGAGGAGTATACGGATTCTGCTAATACATAGCTTTTGTATGCCATTATTTTCACAAAATGTGAAATGACATCAAAACCCAATAAAATTGATATCGACCGAGATGGTAAACTTACTACTTCAATTTATGACAAACGTGATGACTTTTCCCCAGTTTCCCAGACTTAGTTTCCCCATTGTTAACTTTCCATATACTACTATAATAGCAACATTCCTTTATTACCTAAGTACGGTGTTTATGAATCCCAATTGATTCGATATGTGCGAGCGTCATCTGAGTATTGCTCTTTCATTTATCGAAATCAACTACTAGGAGAAAAGTTACTCAAACAAGGATATAAGATATCACGACTTATGTCAACATTCCGCAAATTTTACGGTCGTTATAAAGACCTTATTTGCTCATATGATGTATCGTTGTCTGACATGTTGACTTCCTTATTTCACAGTAACTAAACCATCTATATTACCTATACTATACAGCAGTATTCTTACTGCTTATGACATGTACCTATATTGACTACGGCTGTGCCGTTTCCTAAGTCTGTTACAGCGAATAATACTTTTTCGCTTTATATTAATGGCATCACGACGGGTGTGACCGGTCGGCAGGGGATGCTTATACTCTCCAACTACTCAGAACCAGAGGCTCTAAACGCAGAGGGCCCAAATCATTTAATTGGCGTAACAATTTCAATATTGTGATGAATTCCATAGAAATGTATGCCAGTAGAAGAGCTAAGCATGAAGACGTGGCAAATGATTTTAAAGTGTTGTTGGAAAAAATTAAGTATCTGTAATCTTAAAAGACACATGAGGACCAATCATCCTTTCTAAATTCGATAACCCAAATGTAATGTCAGAACTAGATATAATACACAATAATTACATATCAGTATAGTATTGTTTGTGAAAAGTGTGTATCGATTCCAAAATCTCATAAAAGTACATGCAATCAAAAATATAGTGCAGCTTCCACTACATGTTCCACCAAACCTCTATCAGTCTATCAGTTATCTTAATCAAAATACAATATTGAGTTAAGAATATGCTTTAGAAGACTTTTTTTCGATTCCATGAATAAATGTTGCAACACACTATCGGTATTCCTATGGGCAGTGATTGTGCCCCTCTACAAGCCGATTTATTCCTTTATTTTTAAGAAGCTGAATTAATACGAAAGTTTTTGTATCAGCTTAAAAAGCAACTAGCAAAAACATTTAATTTTATCATATAATTTGATAATGTATTGTCTATGAATAATACAAATTTTGATACATGTGTACACACATACATCATAACAAACTCGAAATTAAAGATACAACAGAATTCAATGTCCGAGTTCATCCTAGATATTCTACTGAATGTTGACCAATACGGTAAACTTACTACTTAACTGTATGATAAACATGACGATTTTAATTTTCATATTGTTAAATTTCTATATATTTGTAATATTACTTTATCAACTTTGTATGGTGTCTGTATTACTCAACCGATCTGATAATCTAGAACTTCTGCAGACAGGAATTAAATTAAGAATGGTATCGAAATCGATCTTTGAACGAATCTGAACGGAATACAGCGTTTACATGTTAAAAGTAGTATAAATATGTTTTTCTTGTATAACACTTAAGCATATACAAGGTTCAGGTTAAAATATAAAGCAAATACAACGTTATTGTCTTGAGCGTTTTATAATCTTTCACATGTCTTAACTTTCTTTCACTAACCTGGATATATATTTGAATGGGTTTAGTAATCAATAACGGCACATATATATTTCAGAAAACTTCCTTTTCAAATTGGGATCGAAGGTATGTGCAGACCCTTGGAAAATCAGAAGTTGAAATCAGTTCCCACGGCGGAGTAAGTATCCTCTGTCTTCTCTCAAGATGGTATAGATTTGTTCGAGCCGATAGAATTTATTTTAACATTAAGTATAACTAAAGTAACTACCATTAAAAAGTCACGAGTAGTATAATTGCAATGTGGTACCAAATTAATATCGCGTAAAATTTGCATATTGTTGAATTAATACATCATTTGGTATCTTCATGAAATTTGCTTTTAATTCAGCACTTCGCCTAGTTAAATAGAGGAACTTACCGAGAATAATATCTACCATGTCAGTTGAGGCAAATAAACATTATATATGCAAGTGATAAAGGAGGAAAATGCTAAGAGACCGAGCAGTAATTAATAGAAAATGTTTATTATTCATGACAAAGCATAACCCTTGGATATAATCAGGTGTAAACAAAGAAAATGCAACCCTGCCGACGTCTCCTTCCCCTATAGGATCATTATAGGCATTATGATTATAAATGAATGGTTGTGCCCTTCGTCTATTGACGCACAACATAGAATTCTTATCATTTAGATCCTAAGTTAAGTCTGACTTTGTGACTTGCAGTGATACATTTTATAGGTATTATGTTGCCAGGTTATCACTATGCTTTGACTAGAATTAATAATGTATATAAAATAATACTACGATTCGATGTTGAAGACACCGTAGAAAAATACTTAAATATTAACCAACCCTCTACTTAAGTACCAGTTTATGTCTCCATGACAACACATCAACTCACATGCTACTAGACAATAATAGACAGTGAACTGAATTCCCACAGGGGCCATTTTTCTGGAATGTATTTTGGCTAAGACTGGCTAATGAGCAAATGATTAGCTTAAGACACAGAAACTGAAGTTTAACATTAAATAGAACGAATTTTACGTTTCGTCTCATTTATATAAGGATATTCTAATAGATGATTGCGCCCATGAGAAATGTTTTTATTGCTATGACTTCAAAACGAGTAGAAGTATGTCATATGTCTTTTAGTCTTTGTCATCTATTTTGTTTATTTATCATTTTGTATTTATCATATCCCACCTTACACGATGAAGTATTATATAATGATTCATATGTCTGCTATATTGTATATTTGAGGTTTCTACGGAACATTTTCGACGGGTATAGCATGCTAGCAGTAAAACTCCCCGGACACCTGGTTTCATCCTATTTTGGATTAGTGTTTGTTCTTGCTGAAACCGGGTTGCAGTGCAGCACTTTGATTATCGGTAATTTAGCGGTACTCATTCTTTATATTTAATACACTTCAAATACTAGTTCTAGTCAGTATATTACAATAAGTAGATTATTTTGTGTTTGCATATTATACCCTGAATGCTTAATATGACAGCGATTTTGAGAGTTTGACAATCGACGTTATTCTAGGATCCCCGTTCATCCCCAGTTTTTCATGTTTTCTCTACTATCATTTTAAATTATCTATATTCTCCAAGAATTAAGAAGAATCGGTATGACATTAGAAGTCCTACAAGTACAGGAAAATATTGCATGATCATTTTCAAGAAATGTATTATTAACCTTATGTATATGCATTTTTAGCGCTCAACAAAACCTCCATAACCTCTACATTCTCATTGAATTTAAAACGCTAAGATAGCAAGCGGTTGTCAATCACGAAATTCCATTGTACTGGACAAAATAGATATATGCTATCAAGGAACCTGGAAGAACCAAAGGTAAGATCAAGTGAACTATAGAGGAGTAATAATCAAATGCTGACTTATCTTACCTGCCGTGAAGCCATAAGATTATTTGAGCTAGTATAACACGTTGTCATTATGTAGTAATGGTAGTGTCGTGGTCACAATTCCTTATAAATAAAAGTGTGTTGCATTGTATTATTGTAATACAAACGGTTTAACAAAAACAACAATCACATAAGGAAGTCCCTATGTCAAACATTGATTTCTAATAAGTGCAATAAAGTTCTTCATAACGACCGTAAAATTTGTGGAATATAGACTTCAGATGTGGTTTTCATATCCTTGTTATAATGATTTAATATTTATTATTAATTTAAGTAAATTGGACTATGATTAGGAAGAATCTACGTTATAAATTTAAACTATTGGATTTATAGTAAACAATAGTGTTCAGTAATACAATGCAGCCGTGTGAAGAACATTGTCATTATAGAAGCACCAAACAAAACGTCGATAGTGAACTCTATCAAATAAACTCTCAGAACACTGTAACACAATACACTTTTACTTTATTAGCGCTTTATCATATTGTCATAATTTTACATCTCGAAATCGTGACAGTGGTTTTCGTTTCTACCATCATGCACGCAACGCCCACATATATCAAGAGGGCACTCTTACGGTAACGTTAGTGAATGATTGAATATATTTACCAGAAATGATAGAAGCTATATCTAATCCCGAACAGTGTTACGCCATGTATGGAAACATCCTCATATAACTATTGAAATTGCTACACTGCTTCATTTAACATTTCGATATTGCACATTTATTGTTCATCATCGTTTCCTGCTAATTATTCTACTTGACATAAAGGTCAAAATAACCCAAATGTCGTTCAAAACCGAAACCGAAAAACTGTGAATTCTTATAAAATGAAGTCGCTTTCCCTTGCAGAGAAGATTTAGAGTGACATGATCGTGTAAAGAAATAAGTGATTAGTGAGCCGTTGTGTGAAAGCTATTATGCCATTCCATTCCGCAATAGTACAAATTCCTTACAATAAAGTCTTTGCGTTCCCTCCCGATTGCATCCAACACTTCGACTTTAAAAGATACACATTATAACACTTATCCCTTTTTAGAT
The DNA here is from genome assembly GCA_035048485.1 of Pteria penguin. Lineage (NCBI taxonomy): Eukaryota > Metazoa > Mollusca > Bivalvia > Pterioida > Pteriidae > Pteria > Pteria penguin. Next base: position 33,003,374 of record CM068583.1, read on the forward strand.
TGAATTGATACTGAATGACGTCTTTGAAATTTTATAAACAGGATATTGCGATATCTAAACTTTCCAATATCATGGTTTAATTTCGTCCTATGGCTGATTGATATCTTGGCGTATAATATTATGCACCGTCTTTTTAAAGTTCATATTTATGTATCTGACTTTCTAGAATGATTGATAATATTCTGGAATGCGACTAAATGACCTGTTCAGTGAACACCAAATATGACTTTGTATACCAGTTTTGTACGTTCGTATGTACAATTAGGAAATCAAAACTCTTGATTTTGACATGTTTCTTAAGAACTGCTGTGACGGGTGATGCATGCAAACAGGAGACGCTTACTCTACCCGGCACCTGGTCTCACCTCGGAATTTTTCAGTATTTCGGGGTTCACAACAGTTTCTTTTTGAAACTTACACGATTTTGTATCTGTCCTTGGACTTTGAGAATGATTAACGGTTTGGTACTTCTTCGATATTGATTTAAACACAAGTCATGGAAATCGAAGTCCATCTGTCTTGTAAAATGTATAATTTTGTCATTCTAACAAAATTTTAAACTTTATAATCCGATTTCTTAAATAAGTTCTAATAAGAGTACCATTGGTACAAAATTTACATGGCACTCGTCTTTTGCACCATGAATTTCCCATATCTTGAATACGGATTTCTCGTAGAAATACGATGGTTGGAAATTCTTTAAAATTAATGAAGTATAAACAGTCCACAATGACTTGATAAAAAATGTCCTTTTCAATTCAGTATCCATTATGAATGGATGCATATGCTGTTACGTACAATAGATCGTTTAAAGCTTAACAAATCTAGATTTTATGTCTATGAAGTAGATATAAAGTAAAAGACACACATAAGAAATCCATCCCAGAAAAAGAAATGTTAAACAAGATAAGAATAAAAACTATATCATATAATAATATATTTTTATAGTAAACAACAATGTTAAAATTGAATACACAAAAAAGTGACATGGAATGTTGAAAATCTATGAATTGCTGCACATTTCTACATTCCTCTTCTCCGTTGATGTTCTACTTTTAATCGTGTTAATTTATCAGATATTATCTTCTATTGGTATTCTAGGGGGATATTAAATCCTTCGTCGCACCTGCTCCCACTCTTTGAATTGTCAGAAGCCAGTGATTACAACTTCGTAGATTGTGGCGTCCCTAACGATTTGAATACCATATTTTTAAATGCAGGTAAACGAAAAATCTCCGAATGTTTATCATGTCGAATTTGTGTTATAAATTTCACTGAAGAAGTTTCATTGCTTAAACTGAAAGTAAACGAATCGATTTCCCTCCTTTTTGGTGGGATTTTTGGGATTACACGTTCCATCCAAAACCAATAATACTTATATAGTTGATCATTACATGTTTATATCTATATAAATGTATAATTGAAATGAAATATTTATAATTTCTCATAAAATGATGATCATTTAATTTATAATGTTTTTTACTAGATTCTTTTTATGGAATTCGAGGGCTGTGTTTAAATTATAATGCCTATATAAGACTCAGGGCATACTAAATATATCAGTGTCGTCAGTTCTGTGAAACCGATTATGATGTGGTTGATGAATTATAATTGATAATATTCTGAGAAATAATTTAGATAAATACATGTAAGGAAATGCATCCATATTCGTATTTATGACAATATCGATATATCTCGCAAGATTTCGGCCTTGTAAATTGTATTTAAGGTAACAAATAAGTTCTTTTACAAATATTATTGTGATACAAACAATATTGATATATAAGATTATGAACCGAACAGCTATCAGAATGGTTCTTTAGTTTTACTGCTATCATGCTTTCCTTAAACACTAAAGCATGTACGATACATATTGTATTTACTTCAAATTACTATGAAAGATTATAGAGCCAACATAACGTAGTTGGAAGCCTAAATTAGGGAATTAGGGAAATCGTTGGCAAATAAAAAAAATCCCTGCAGGATCCGATGGGTCCATTACAGGTATTTAATTGTTTGTGCTGTGCAACAGATACCATATACTTTATTCTCATGGATTTTATGCATTTACCACATTCTACATGCTCGTGGGCTCATTAGTGCGTGGTTTCAATTTCACTTACAGATATATAGATGACTTGCTTTCAATAAATAATCCGTCATTCGCAGATTACCTTGGCATCATCTATCCAAGTGAACTGGAGGTCAAAGAAATCACAGAAAGTAATAATTTTACTTCGTATTTAGATATTATGTTGTCTTCCGACATTGATTGTCAATTGCACGCCTCGCTCTATGACAAACGTGACGAATTCAATTTGGCTATCACAAACTTTCCTTTCATAAGTAGTGACATTTTATCATCGCCCGCATACGGCGTATTCATATCTCAGTTAATACGTTATTCCAGAGCATGTTCAAATTACAATGACTTTGTTCTGAGGGCTAGGCGACTTTCAGTTAAGCTGCTCAACCAGGGTTATATATGTGCTAGACTAGCATCGTCACTGAGGAAGTTCTACGGTCGTTACGAGACTCTTATTACTCCATATGATATCTCGTTATCCAGACTTTTAAATGATATTCTGGACTGAGACCGATTCCGATCACTTTACACAGATTTGACACCTTCTTTACTAGAAGGTTACCTACTTCGACTTCTCCATATATAGATACATATGGAATTCACACGATTTGACTCTTTCTACGGGGTATATGTGACGGGTGTTGCTAGCAAGCAGGAGATGCTCACTCTCCCCGGGCACCTGATCTCACTCCATCACAGGGGTTCACATATGCTCTTCAAGTAGACATATTTTGTTATTTTCCATTTATTTTTCATTTTCACTGATTTTGTATGTCCTATGGTTTCATGATTTTTGGACTTGTGGTTTGGATTTATCCATCATCTTTACATTTCAGATAAGCTACTCAACCAGGGTTATATATGTGCTAGACTAACAACGTCACTGAAGTTCTTTGGTCGTTACGAGAGTCTTATTACACAATATGTTATTTCGTTATCCTGACTTTTAAATGATATTCTGGACTGAGACCGATTCCGATGTTATATATGATTTCCCCCATAATATCCCCCCCGGAAAATGGCTTTGTAGTAGTTTTCCCCCATAGCGGAAAAAAACTGCTATATAGTAGTCTTTCCCCATAGAAGTTTTTCCTCTTAACGTTACAGTTTGGAAATTATTCACGTTCATTCCTTTTTGTATAATGTAAAGATGATGGATAAATCCAAACCACAAGTCCAAAAATCATGAAACCAGAGGATATACAAAATCAGTGAAAATGACAAACAAATGGAAAATAACAAAATATGTCTATTTGAAGAGCATATGTGAACTCCTGTGATGGAATGAGATCAGGTGCCCGGGGAGAGTGAGCATCTCCTGCTTGCTAGCAACACCCATCACATATACCCAGTAGAAAGAGTAAATCGTGTAAATTTCATATGTATTTATATGTGGAGAAGTCGAAGTAGGTAACCTTCTAGTATAGAAGGTGTCAAATCTGTGTAAAATGATCGGATTCGGTCTCAGTCTAGAATATCATTTAAAAGTCTGGATAACGAGATATCATATGGAGTAATAAGAGTCTCGTAACGACCGTAGAACTTCCTCAGTGACGTTGCTAGTCTAGCACATATATAACCCTGGTTGAGCAGCTTAACTGAAAGTTGTCTAGCCCTCAGAACAAAGTCATTGTATTTTGAACATGCTCTGGAATAACGTATTAACTGAGATATGAATACGCCGTATGCGGGCGATGATGGAATGTTGCTACTTATGAAAGGAAAGTTTGTGATGGCGAAATTGAAATCGTCATGTTTGTCATAGAGTGAGGTGTTCAATTGACCATTAATGTCGAAAGATAACATAATATCTAAATACGAAGTAGAATTACCACTTTCTGTGGTTTCTTTGACCTCCAGTTCACTTGGATAGATGATGCTAAGGTAATCCGCGAATGAAGGATTATTAATTGAAAGCAAGTCAGTCACATTTGAAATACCAATGCAGTACCGTAATACCGTAGTCTGTGGATCAAACCGATGGTGTTATGGTCCAATGGTTTCAACATACTGTCAAGTGTTTTGTTGTAAATGTGTAGAAGTCTTTTTTATATATATTTACCATATTGTGGTATTTTCTCCTATGGTTTTATTGTAAAACTTGTCGTTTATTTGCGTATACATGTCATTCATGAATTGTCATTCATTCTACCAGATTTGTAATTTTCTATCCGATCCCTCAACGAATATGATCGCAAGAGGACTTGATTGATTCATTTTCGACTTCTCTTTTGAGTCCGCTGAATGGAATCATTGGCGACAAGTCTGGACTGTATGGTGGCCATTCAAGTGGAGCGTTGTTGTAAGTCGGAATGTCAAGACAAATCCTAGCAACATGGGGCCTTCCGTTGTCCTGCTGCAACGTTAAATTACATTCATGGATAAGAGGAAGGACGTGTGGTCCCAAAACCTGAACCTGATATCTTGTTACTGTAAGATTGCCATAGATAACCACGAGATGCTTCCGAGCCGTGAGATCCCCCCCCCCCGAATATGTCGCTGTCCACTAAGCAAGCGTCAGAATATCGCTCACCACGACGTCGATAGACAAGTTGTCGTGCATCTGACCGAGCGTGAAGTGAACAACACATCTCCAATGGGACAAATACAACCGATTAGGCGCATCATAGGGAGTACGCGTGTGAAATATGAAAGCCTACCTGGATCGGTTGGAAAGTTATGACCTATGTCTCCAAAAATGTTGGCCAAAGGTCGAGTTGGACGTCATTGCATTCGTACGTCAAAAATTTTGGTATCACCTTAAAGGGCTCATCTTAAGGAATATATGTGTGAAATATGAAAACCCTACCTGTAACGGTTGTATATGGAAAATGTTAAGGTTCTATATGTGAAGTGTCAAAGCCCTACACCCTTTAGTACTATAGATATAGCAAAGGTGAAAAATCTCATCACAAGGAATCTATATATAAAATTCCAAAGCCCTAAACCTGTTAGTAAAGAAAATATAGCAAAGTTTAAAATTTTTGAAAAGTAGTGAAGCTCGAAGGTCAAGGTCACCAGGTCAAAAGTCCCAAATGAAAGGTCTCATCACTAGGACTCTATATGTGAAGTTTCAAAACCTTAATCCTTTTGGTGCAAACAATATAGTTTTCCCACTGAGTCAGGGTCACAGACAGATTTCATTCCGGGGACATTAAAAAACGAACTGCTAGATTTTTCCGTAAGTGTATATACAGATTTCTCGGATTAAATAAAGATATCTGGAAATTCCATTAGATATATCTCTGTTCTAAATATATACATCTGTATTTGAAAAGGGATTAAAACTGGAGATATTTCTATTTAAGAGATGTTTCTAAATTCAATAGATATATCTCCTTATCAAAAGTGGAGTTATCTCTACTTTAAATAGAAATCTCTCTTTTTATTGTTAACAAAGTAACGAGCTGGATTTACTCATGTGTGAAAAGAGAATCCGGAATTTCAAATTGGGGGAAAATTCACTATATAGTAGTTTTGCCCCGGGGGAAAATGGCTATAAGGGGGAAGGGGTGATTATAAAGCTAAATTTCCCCCGGGGGGAAAGACTATTATATAACCATTTTTCCGGGGGGATGGGGCTGCTATATAGTAGTTACCCCGGGGAGAAAATGTCTAGGGGGAAAAACTCTTATATAGCACCGGTCATTTTACACAGATTTGACACCTTCTATACTAGAAGGTTACCTACTTTGACTTCTTCATTTATAGATATATACGGAATTTACATGATTTGACTATTTCTACTGGGTATATGTGACGGGTATCGCTAGCAAGCAGGAGATGCTCACTTTCCCCGGGCACCTAATCTCACTCCATCAAGGGGGTTCACATGTGCTCTTCAACTAGACATTTTTCGTTGTTTTCTATTTGGTTTTCATTTTCACCTGATTTTGGATTCATGATTTTCGGACTAACGGTTTGGATTTATTCATCATCTTTATTTTCGATAAACAAAAATGAAATATCCATTTATGATAGAAACTTTCCGGCATAGATAATGGATAAAGATATTGGTAACAAAATAAAGTGCTAAGATACCCAGAAGTTGTCAGATAGAAACACCTGTTATACTAGAAAAAAATAGAAATAGATCCTATCAATGAACCTTTGAAGAACTGAGGTGGGATCAGTTGTCATGTGGAGGAGTATGTATCTCCTGCTAACCGGTCACGCCCACCGTTATGTCATAACTCGTAATCATGTAAGTTGATATTAGTTTTGCCGTAGTCACAATCGAGAAAAGTTTTAAGGTATATTATCACAATCTAGACGGGACAATAAGGACAACATTCAGATAAGAATATCAACTTATCAGACAATTTCTGATAAAAGTGAAAACCGAAGACATCTGACAAAGCTGTGTGACAAAAATATCACCAAGGACACGAACACAAAACATGATAATGATAAAATATACACTGAAAAATATTACAAAAATATTCGATTGTTCTGCGGTTACGATACCGACTTAGGGCGGTCAATTGAAGTAACAAACGTCATTCGATCGGTGTGGTTAACCGGTTTACGGGCGCCCACCTTCCCACTCACCACAAAAGCAAAACAATCAAAGGACACACATTTAAAAATTAATAAATAATCTTCCAAATAGAGAACAAGGATCAACATGTTCCTCATAAAGAGCGGTCATAAAAATTTTATTACACACCAAAAATTATAGAATAAATATAGAACATATATATATACCTTTTAATTTAGTGCACCATATGCGCATTTCGACAAGTTATGTCTCTTCAGTGATGCCCATGGCCGAATGATCGGAATTCTCAAAATTTATAAAAATATGAAGAGCAGTGTTGAATCCAAACTGACCGAAAAGTGAACCAAACAATCTATCTAAGGACAGAGCTATGCATGAGGGAGATGCTCCTTAGTTTTAGATAGATTTACTTAATTTGATGACTGTAAATTTGAAGTACATATTTCATGTCAGTACAAAAGCACTGAAAACTAGGCTTATGATGCCCTTGGGGACTATCAGTCCACCAGCAGTGACACCGGCCTATTGGTTATAATAAATATAGAACAGATATACCTTTTAATTTAGTGCACCATATGCGCATTTCGACAGGTTATGTCTCTTCAGTGATGCTCATGGCCGAATGATTGGAATTCTCAAAATTTATAAAAATATGAAGAGCAGTGTTGAAGCCAAACTGACTGAAAAGTGAACAAACAATCTATCTAAGGACAGAGCTATGCATGAGGGAGATAATAAATATAGAACATATATACCTTTTAATTTAGTGAACCATATGCGCATTTTGCTATCAAAAATATGTAAGGGGACATTAACATAAGTAAAGCGTGCTCTGCCCGTCTGTAAGCTTAGCTCAGATCCTTGATCAATAGGAGTCCCGACTAACAGTCGGAGGGGACGAAGATCAGGACCTTGTCTCCTTTGAAAAGATTTGACAAGGTCCGTTATAGAACCCATAGCGCTACAAGCAAAAGTCTGCATTGGGTTGTAGAGGGACCCAATACAAGAATTATGGTCTTGGCGGTGATCTCGGGGTCATACTGTCTATGTCGAAGGCGTTTAATAATTTTAGAACCCGCCGATATGAAATTATCAGAACCGTTGACCCTTCTTAGTTTGTACACTGGATTACCATAGAAATTGGAATGGGGTATTAACAAAAATATGAAATGTTTTTAAAGCAACCCTATTATTTGTGAAATGTAGACTTCAAACATTTATTTCAGTATCCTTGTAATACGTTTTCACACACAAGATTGCATCCTTAAATGAAAACACCGTAGTCTGAAGAAGATGTATTATACAGTATCATTTAAGACATATAGACATCATGCACAGGTGATAATTGAATATTACTCTAAGTGTATGAAAAACAACAGGAATATTTGAACAACTTGTTCAATATATACTAGAAAATGTAGTAGTGCATGATTATAGACATTGATTTGAATACGTTATTGATATCCATTGTCCTTTACCAAATAAGAATCATTACATTACAGTGTCTTGGGTCAACAATAATATACCTGTCCTTTCAGATATTTTTGTGCGCTTATTCTTTTATAATCTGCATATTCGTAGCAACTTTTCTCATATAACTTACTGAGATGTTCCCTTTCCTCTCTTGTGTACACACCTAATCATTTTCATTCCTGAAATGTGACTAAAATATTCGGCCTTCACGGTAAGCTGAAAGGTCATAAATATACACATTGACTATGTCAACTGACCATTCTCAGTCGCCACTGTGATAATTGTTTAACAGGTTTGTGACCTATGTGTGCTTTTATTTTAATGTTGGGAGAGAGGTTTTCAAATGATTAAATAACTATCTCTATGTATTGCTACTTTTTGACATGACACCGTGACACACCATATCCTATTTTTTTCAATAAAAATGCTAGCTGTACGTTCATTCATGATTTGATAATAAAATAATATTTTTACATGGCGACAAGCTTTATATATTTCAAATGTTGTAACTATATCGCAATTACTATTTCCTTTAGCATCGATACACATATCCATAATGACGATAACTCATCTCAGCACAAGAAAAAACAAGATGATTAAGGAGTTTTTCTTTTTGAAATCAATACACTATAAACGGAACAACTAATGCACATTGTATGTTTGAGTACTAGGTGTTATTCCCATCGTGTCTAAAAGAAAGATATTTAAGTCTAGCCTCTCTTATATTATTGTTTAATCTTTTTCATTTCAGAATATTTATCGATGACAAACTTAAGGAAACGGCACCTAATACGTATTTTTTTCATCGTGTTGCCAGCCTGACTTTTTTTGGAAGTCGGGAGAAGTATGAAAAATGTAAACGGATTTCTTAATCGAATGTTCGTATATTATCTAAGATGTATAAAAAGTATCGTTAACAGAGTCGATGTCATTAACGAGATGTGTCCGTTTTAAATTTGCAACATGTCCAGGCCAGCTCTTTAAATATTGATGAGGACGGTCAGCGGAAATTACGTGACAATGAAATTCGAGCTTCACCCGATTCTAACATTGTTCCACTTTTCTTGTTTTGGCCTCTGAGTCTGTGTATATATATATATTTTTTGTCGCCCTTTTTCTTTTTCCCGTGCTCGTGCCCCCCCCCCCCTTTCCATGTGCACAATTGTTGTTGTTTTCTACAGTGACTATCCGCGCACACGTATTCGTACGGGCGGAGCATCGCTTTTTATTTTTTTTTTTTTTTTGGAGAATTAAAACCAACCGAATTTAATTCAACTAAATTACTTTTATTCTAAGAAAACATTGATGGATTTTAGTTTCAAATTTGCAATTAACACAAAGTTTATAATTTATGCAATACAGCAAAAGCGAGATATCATCGTAATTTATCCTTTTCATACTATCATTTTTCAGTCTCCGACGAGATTCTTTTAATGTTAAAACTTTATAACAGAGTAATCACTGAATACGGAAATGTATGCGAGTTTTCTTGGTGAAACCACACCTGATAGCCTTCGATAAAACTTGCTTAAATTCTTGGAATCATAATGCTTCATAAAATACCTCTTTATATTACTCATTGATATTATTATTTTTATTATTATTATTGTTATCATTATTGTTATTATTATTATTATTATTGTTATTATTATTATTATTATTATTATTATTATTATTATTATTGTTATTATTATTATTATTATCATTATTATTATTATTATTATTATTATTATTATTATTGTTGTTGTTGTTGTTGTTGTTGTTGTCGTCGTCGTCGTCGTCACCGTCGTCGTTGTTGTTATTATTATTATTATTATTATTATTATTATTATTATTATTATTATTATTATTATTATTGTTATTATTATTATTATTATTATTATTATTATTATTATTATTATTATTCGTAAATTGTTTTTGTTTCAAACAAGAATACATTTTGAAGTTACTATAATTCGAGAAATGGCAAGTTCAACCTTTGATGTAAGGTTGTAGTAATAGTAGTAACCAACGAATGGAGTCTATCATGGCCAACAGTTTATCTCCTTGATGAGGATCTGGAATTTCTGAAGATCGTATAAAACAACTTAGGTAGAGTAATCACCGGTTTGACGGGATATTACTTGGATTCATTTTACTTGGAGGGCATAATCACTTTTTGCTTGCTAAATGAATATTTTTACCATTAGAATCATTTTATATATTACTTTATACTAGAGCAGGTGCAAAAATCTGGAAAGACTTTCACATTGTATTGCTTTTATATATATATATTCCTTGGGGAAGTATGGGTCGGACATTTTCTGTGTCTTTGTCGGACTGCATCAATTATCTTATAGGCTGCTAGAAGACGTAAATTACCAATGTTCCCGTCAGAAAGGGTCCTGATGTATGCCAATAATTAATCAAAATTCAATAAACCGGATAGAATCAGACATGATGAATGGGTGTGAGATTTCCTTTACTCAATCTTAAAGCAGAGCGATCTGTACAAGACAGGATTGCCCTTTACCGCAAATATTTGTTGAGGAAGGTTAGGACCGTATGATGTATGCCATTCACAAAAGATTGCGCGTTAGATATAAACGAAAAGTTCATTTTATTTTATATACAACGAAATGTTTGCCGTCAAACATTTATCTTTCATCTCGACCTCGTTTTCCATCATAGAAACTTCTTTTATGAATGTATATTTAAGAATATCTTGTCTGTAAGACCGTTATCAATCATAAATATATATCTTTCTTAATTTCAGTGAAATAGCAAAACATTGTGATAATCAGAATCATTAAGCATTTTTTCGAAAGGTAAAGAACATTCAGACGCGTATAATATGTATATACGAGGGTTGTCCAGAAAATCGTGTACTTTGCTAATAACTTTGTTAATATTTGCTGGATTTACAAAATAGTTTGACAAAGCATGGATCAATCATTTAGCAACATAATCAGCTACTTTAAAGTAAAATACTTTCAAATCCTTAAAATAAGGCAAAACTGTTATACTCGGATAGCATCAAGCGGCGCACACGCAATTTTAACCTTTTTAAATGTAGCAATAGTTTTAAAATAATTCGCCATAAATCACTTATTTCTTGTTGAAAAGCTGAAAAAAATACACTGACATTCATATAAATGTTTGGCAAGAAGCAACATTAAAAAAATTATGACGTCAAAAATGCTTAAATTATGACGTTAATTTAAGAGTACTTGTCCACGAAGATTTTAAAAATTTTGCGGCGCACAGAGCGCTTATAAAATATTGCGTAGATCGCAGAATGATACCTGGGCAGACAAAACGTGAAAAGAATAGTGCGGTAAATTTCAGAACAGTTAGCCGGACATTAGTGTATAAATGGCATATAAGATTCACGGATTCACGGAAGGTTTGACAGATGAACCGAAAAGGACACGGACGAGGAAAGAGAACGGCTATATATATAGTCTCCATATACGTGAAAAAATCATGGAGTGACGTAAAACAATATTCAATCAATCAATTCATATATATATATATATATATATATATATATAAGGCACGACAAACATGACGATTTCAACTTCCACATAACGGAATTCCCTATCCTGTGTAGCAACATTCCTTCCTCTCCCGTCTATGACGTTTTTGTATCTCAGCTTATGAGGTACTCCAGGGCATGTTCGAAATAGAACGGTTTTGTCAAAAGGGCTAAACGACTGATCGATAAGCTGTGTGATTGAATGACAGTTCGACAAATCCTATTCTGACGTCACTTTCACCATTTATGTCCATTTCTGTGTGCATTAGGATCTTCCCTAAATTTCACATGTTTCCATATAACTTTTGCACGCAATCAAATGACGCTCACTCTCCCCGGGCACTTGGTCTCACCCCAGGATGTTGTATTTTCCGCGTTTCGCAACGGTTTGTATGGTACAATTCAATAATTTAACCTCCTTTTTTAGAGTTCGACACTAGTTGATAACTAATCGGTACTTCTTTGTTGTTTATTTATAATTTAAAATGTTTGGACGAGGCCCTTCACAGAGACCCCACCACTCAGTCAGTGTGCAATGCTCAGGTAAGTCTGTATAAGGCGGTAACGGGGCCCAATATACGACCTTTGGTTGATTGATTGATTGATTGATTGATTGATTTTTTTAAGTCACACCACGAATCTTTCACGTATATGATGACGGCATCTGCCTGATGCGGGGCATACAAATTTTGACCTTTGCAACGGACTCACCCGAAGCAGTGAGGGATCTTTAACGTGCCATGCATACCACGACGGGGCCTCGGTTTTTACTGTCTCATCCGAAAGACAGAGAGACAACAACCTGTGTTGATTAAGTCAGGAGGTAGAGAGCTATATAGTGCCCAAAAAAAATCAAATGTAGAAACCTGATTATCTCATCAGAGTTTTTCGGTGACTCGGTCAGAATTTTAGATTTAGAAAACGTAATTGACGTTACCTTTGTTAAAAACGGCATTACTATGTTTAAGAACATGGTCTTTAACTGCAGTAATAGCGGAGGTAATATGTTTTGAAAGCACATTTGTAGTACAATGATTAGGATTTCGTATAACGCGTGCTTATATGGGCTTTTGCTTTCATGTAATTTACGAGAGGTTGAGTAATGAATACCACTTTAACTGACTGTTTGGAAGCCGTATCACTACTTACTACATTCTAATTTTGAATAATATTGAATACATGCTTGGAGCAGTATTTGATAGCATGGAAAACGCAAAGTACAGGACAGAAAGCATCGCTTGTCGCTATATTGGCGAAACCTTTCCACTTGACCTGTTCAAATTTTGACTATCAAGATCACCAAATCTAACACTGTAAGTTTATTTATATTTTTCAAGTACTGAAGTATTAAAATTTCAAATCCCAAGTTTAATGTGTTTAGAATTAAAGACAGATATATTTATTCATTTGCATAACAAAATAATGTACGAAGTCTTTATACTCAGAACAGGCGAACTTATGTGTTCGAATTTTACTTCATTCTAGTAGAAACTGTTTAGTTAGATGTTAAATTGATCGTTATACACGTTATCCCCGGTGAAAGCCGTATTGACACCGTTCTGTTTAACGGTTTGCTAATTCTGGATTCCTTACTATGTTAAGATGATGGATAAAAATCATCAAACCAAAAGGCATACAAAATCAGCAAAAATGGAAAATGAAATAAGAAACACGGAATATCTTCAAAGAAGAATAAGTCAACTCCCGAAAGGGAGTTAGATCTAGGGGAGTATATAATTAACCAAATTAGTATAACTGCGTATATTGTAATATTGACAAATTGTTGGAAAAAAGGTGAATAAAATTATCATAAAATATATTTGACATATAAACTTGTGCAACTAAGAAACATATACTACTCCAACATCACTTTCATGAAAGGAGCTGATACTACATAAGTAAATGAATCTTGATGTACCTCACAATAAATAACCAAATTACTCTTAGTTAATTATTCAAAATTTCATGAACAAGGTTTGACTTTAGACATTCTTTTCTTGTGCATTTCATATTAATGCTGTCGTTTGTTGATTTTATAATGATATCATGTATATTATGAAAATTTGCATTAATGCGGATTAAACATGCGTTAATTAATTGTTAGTGAATGTCACACCGAGTAAAGTATATGCACCTGATGCCTGAAGTTAATATTAGTACTTATTTAGCACCTGCATATGGTGTATCCAATAGCTTATTCGATACTCCGAAGTGTGAAATGACGTCAACTATAATTTCTTATTATAGGGATAAGAAAATTTAGTCCTGTGTCAATTTGGGGTTTTACGGCTGCTATAAAGTGGTTTCCCAGAACACCTTTTCATTACTATATATCTTTTTGTTTATTAATGGCTTCTAGATTCGTACGTTTGGTTTATACTTTCTTTGGTTTTAGGGTACCTAATGAGTTTATAATGCCCCAACTTTAAAAATATGGTCCATATTATAATGCAAGGTCCATATTATAGATTTTACTTGGTATCTAAATATTTTTTCAACAAATTGTCGGCATTCCAATGGGCACTAACTGTGCTCCGCTTCTGGCTGACATATTCCTTTACTCATACGAAGCTGAATTCATTCAGTCTTTGCTTTCACAAGGAAAAAACAATTGGCTCTTGGCTTCAATTTTACTTACAGATATATAGATGACTTGCTTTCAATTAATAATCCTTCATTCGCAGATTACCTTAGCATCATCTATCCAAGTGAACTTGAGGTCAAAGAAACCACAGAAAGTAGTAATTCTACTTCGTATTTAGATATTATGTTGTCTTTTGACATTAATGGTCAATTGAACACCTCACTCTATGACAAACGTGACGATTTCAATTTCGCTATCACAAACTTTCCTTTCATAAGTAACAACATTTCATCATCGCCCGCATACGGCGTATTCATATCTCAGTTAATACGTTATTCCAGAGCATGTTCAAATTACAGTGACTTTGTTCTTAGGGCTAGGCGACTTTCAGTTAAGCTGCTCAACCAGGGTTATATATGTGCTAGAATAGCAACGTCACTGAGGAAATTCTATGGTCGTTACGAGACTCTTATTACTCCATATGATATCTCGTTATCCAGACTTTTAAATGACATTCTGGACTGAGACCGATTCCGATCATCTTACACAGATTTGACACCTTCTATACTAGAAGGTTACCTACTTCGACTTCTCCATATATAAATACATATGGAATTTACATGATCTGACTCTTTCTACTGGGTATATGTGACGGGTGTTGCTAGCAAGCAGGAGATGCTCACTCTCTCCGGGCACCTGATCTCACTCCATCACAGGGGTTCACATATGCTCTTCAAGTAGACATATTTTGTTATTTTCCATTTGTTTTTCATTTTCACTGATTTGGTATGTCCTCTGGTTTTATGATTTTTGGACATGTGCTTTGGATTTATCCATCATCTCTACATTGCTTGATACTTTTGAAGTTTTTTTGTTCACATATCAACAACGCTAATAATCGAAAATAGAAAAATACCGATAGGTATTTGAAGATTTAATACTAGACTATACATGTCTATAGGTTTAAGAATGTATAATAAATGTGTACTTCTATTTCCGTTCTTTTGGATGATTTTTCATCTAGTGAATGGCACAACATTGTGAAATGTGACTATACTCTATGAATAATTTTAACATCTCATGTGAAGCAACAAGTGGTTTACGAAGATTTGAGTTAACATTACAATATGGAAAGATAGTTTATTGCAACGAAGGGTCAGAATACAAACAAGATGCAAATAAAAGCTAATAAGGAGGATGGAGTAAATTTGTCTATTGATTTCCTATTATTAATACAAAGGCTGATCAATTTACTTCGACAAGTGACGAATTGCTTGAGGAAATGATATTTTCCTAACAAATTTCCAAATAAATCACATTTATAGGAAAGTTGTTTGAAAAAAAAGCAACGGAATAAGACACTAGTCAGCGTATGAATATTTAAATCATCCCACGCTTTTCATTGGTACGCAATTTGTCCACCCGTTATAGTATGTTGTTGGGATATTCTTTCGTGACCCTTTCATTATTTTCATGTTAAGATTAAATATCAAATAAATAATATATTTCATTCATATATATTGTATTTATAGTAACCAGTCCATATATAGATATATATGGAATATACACGATTTGACTCTTTCTACTGGGTATATGTGACGGGTGTTTCTAGCAAGAAAGAGATGATCACTCTCCTCGGGCACCTGATATCACTTCATCAAGGGGATCACATATGCTCCTCAAGTGGACAGTATACATATTTCGTTGTTTTATATTTGGTTTTCATTTGACTGATTTTGTATGTCCTTTGGTTTCATGATTTTCGGATTTATGGTTTGGTTTTATTTATCTTCTTTACATTCCAGTGTTCGATACAGTGGCATTGATAGAGATTACGGGTAAATTTACATGTAGTGTTGCTGACGTGTAAGAAATTGTTATGATTAGATTTTTTATATATGATTTTAAAATCACATAATTCAAATGCATCAAGTCTACTGACACATGATCTACTGAGCTTCTACAATTATTTAACATGTGACAATCAAGATGGCGAGTAAGGACAGTCAATTCACATGTAGTGGTAATCGGTCTTGTTAACCAACTCACGTTCTGTGTGTCATTCCTAGCTATGATAGTACAATAACATGGGCGCAGTAAAATGATTAACAAGAGAGTCAAACTAATGTAGTCATAAAATATTTTAATATTGATATTTATCTTGTAACTCTGAACTATTCAAAGCAACTGCTGCAATTTCAATTCTCCTGCTGAAATTTGTTTTAAAACAAACCCCGAAGTATTTATTGACTTGAAACCAGAGATAATACTATGCCCGCCCGAAAGACTTTAGCGTTTCCTGTCGGCCACATGAACCACAAACATCAAGAACATACAGACACGCTATGTCATATACGCTGCAATGTCGCTTTACATATCGATTATTTAGTAACACTAACACAATAGTATCACCAATTATCAAAGAAAAAGAACAAGTTATTATACTTCTACATTGAATCCACGACGCGGATGCAGACCGAAAACTATTTCTTACTATGTAGAATTATTGTAACAGTATTTGAAAAATCAAATCCATTACCTATAATCGTTTACTTGAAGTGCACGAGATGATTCATGCATTAAAACACTAGACTAATCTAAGCATTGTTCGGGATGAATGTTATGTTTGACATTGAGTCATTAATTGTAACATTGCTTTAATGTATTTTCCAATATGACATATTCATTAGGCGTAATTTTCTTCTTAAAAACCGAACACTCTTGTCCCAAAGGTTTCAATTTCATTTGAGTAGAATCGATTTTCACTAGACAAGTCCTCTGTATATTACGACAACATGTCTCCTGTTACATTGTTTGCATTATAGCTGATGAAGCCTTGATTGGTTTCTCTTTTTATCTAAATTTAAATTGTTGTTTGAATCAGATTTCAAATCATTCAAAAATAGTACTAGATAATCTCATAAAGACGACGGAGTTGACAACATGGTTTAAAGCTATTCACATCAGGAATTAAACTTACACAATAAGTACATGTTCGCTTGAAGTCAGTTTGATTACTTGATCAAAGATGTATTTTATAATATGGTTTTCCTTTGGAATAATCAAAGACATTCATGATTAAATTAATGTTGAGTCACAATGGTAAAACATTATAGTATTTTGAGTCTCTCGAGTCGATCGTATCAATCTGTGTGTCCTTTTGCGAAATCAAAGAGATTTAAAATACTTGTATTTTAGAATATGTGAAAAGAATTAGATGAAACTAACGGCATATGGGTTGCTTATTTTTAAACAACATGATGTGTTACATTTTGAAGATTAATTTGAAAATATTCCATATCTTCAACACTAGATGCACTGTTTTTATGATGGACCTTTGCATCTATCCGTCTTAATGTTTAGTCTGGGTATTGTTTAACAGCATGGTACGAATAGTATTTATTATCTGAATCAAATCATTTATTCTTACCATGTACCAAAGATATTAATCTGTTCGAAGCTGGCATCGTATTCTCTCCGTCTGTTTATTAATTGTCGCAATGTAATATTCGACACAGGATATATTACAGGATTCCAATTTAGATGTGATCACTGAGAATTCAACGATGGCAGCACAGAATTCAAATCAAATGAGCGCAACAGAAACAAATCTGATTTGTTCCAAGATTTAATTCGCATTCGCAAAGCAACTTACTTTATTTGAGATATTTCGTTCAATTTAAAATGGAATAGAAGACATCATGAGAAATAAGTACACATTTAACGTTAAAAGTAATAACTACTTAAAAGTTTTATACATTTTGTTTGTCACACTACATGTATATATCTGTAATGTATGTCCATTTCATATGAAAAGGGAATATAGAAATTGAAGACAACATTTTATATATATATATATATATATATATATATATATATATATATATATATATATATATATATATATATATATATATATATATATATATATATATTATATATACATATATATGACACATACCGAGAGAGAGAGAGAGAAAGAGAGAGAGAGAGAGAGAGAGAGATTAAAAAGAAACAGCAAATCATGGTACAGAGAACGTATCGGGTAATGCGGCATTGAAAGAGTCGATGTTGATTGCAGGAGCAATTCGACACATTTAAGGTGGACCCCTATTGAGGCGGGTTAACAGTTTTTGGTTTATGCAATGGATATAGCAGTGGACACATCCAGTACTCATCTATTGAACATCGTGATCAAAATCAATAAAATGTGTAGGACTTGGTCAAGATTCGGGTCCTCAGTAAACTGACGGATGAACTTAGCTGATCGATTACCCTTTATACCACACGCCAATCAAAGGGAGCATCGGAAATCCTATAACGAATGTGAAACCATGTAGAGTGCATTAATTTAAAACTATAAACAGTATTTCATGAAATCGGTGAAAAATATTCATATCTGACACAGAAAATAAATTTGTGATATCATAAAATCTATGTTTAACAGTAATAATTCGAAAATCAAAACTAAAAATTAACCTTATTTTATTATATGCATTCATATATAAATTCATATTCTGATATCCCAATATTCGAAATTCTGGATATGAGAACGTCACTGAGGAAATTCTTTGATCGATATAATGATCTTGTGATGTATGAGGTCCATTGTTCCATGTTTTCATCTTACATATGGGAACATAATCTTACAAACTGAATGCATTCACCTTTTTGACCATACAGATTGGACGAGGCATTTTTACATTTGGACATTTCTACAGGACATTTTGTTGGGTGTTTTATGTAAGTGGAAGAATATCGTCTCGGGCATTTGATCTCACCTTATTTTAAAATTACAGTTTGCATTTTTTTTTTCTTTCTTTATTTATTTATCTATTTTGTTTTATTTTATTTTATTTTGTTTTATTTTATTTTATTTTATTGGATATGGAACTTTACATGATATTTTATGCGTATTATTAATCTGCACTTCGAAACCTTTTTGACTTGAGTACATATTTCTTTGTTGTGTGTTTTTGTTAACAATCAAACCGAGTGTATCTAGTCAAACGAAATCATGATAACTACAAATTGACACCTTCTCTGAATATTTATACCCTATAAATTTCCTCCTCGATCATTACTATAGTATAGGTGCTATTATGTCAATTGCTTTCGTATTTCATATTCTTATCTACACAATAATACAGTTTCCCATAGACATTATTTAAAATTGAAGAGATAGAGAAAAAATGATATCTGAACCAACATTCTAGCACATGTCTCCACAAATATTCATTGCAAACAAGAATAAGCACATACTAAGCACGAAACTATTTGATTTTTATGCAGTTGCAGTGCCGAATTAGTAGTGATAAGTATAACGACAACAGTCACTCAAATGGTAAGGTAAAATAATAATGAATCCTGAGATAATATAGTAATTTGATATTATTACTCCTTTTTTAATATTATATCTAATTGTTTATCTTTTTATTCAATTTGTTAACTGTCAAATACGTTTCTCTGAATTTTTTATCATTAAATATGATGATATAAATCGATAATGCATAAGCGGAACCTTCACAATATATTCCATAAAACGAATTGTTACGAACGGGAGTTAATTATGGGTTAAGTATTGGGGTTTATTTGACCCAATTTATGCCCATCTCTTTTGTGTGAGGAACGATGTATCACATAAAAACTACGCCTCTATCATACACAGATGCCATGAGTATTCAAATCAACGGTGTAAAATGAATATATCAGCTTTCTATCAGCAATAAATTCGGCAAACGTTTCTTAAGGATCATGATTTATTTTCTTGAGGATCAGTGTATAGAAATAAACAATCGTTTCCTTAGTCATAATGATATAGCAGTCGCAATTTCACCCATACTGATTGCTTGTTTGATAGCAGTTTTACTTGATTTATACCTTGTTAAACTTTAACCTGACTGGAAAGGCAATGTAGGAACTGTAAATCAAGACGAATCTTCCTGATGAGGAATACCCCTAATTTTCCATTTGTCTATTGTACATTGAGCATCAATCAATCCGACAAATGATCATATATATAACTCTCTCTCTCTCTCTCTCTCTCTCTCTCTCTCTCTCTCTCTCTCTCTCTCTCTCTCTCTCTCTCTCTCTCTCTTACACACACGTTCTCTCTCTCTAATTACCTCTTTTAACAGTCATTGTGCAGACAATTTTGAGAATGGAGAATGTACTGCCTGGTACCAAATATCACAACTTTTTAGAAAATATCATGATATTTTAGGAAACGTCTTCAGCGAAACGATGTCATGTTTTTGTATTCTCCGGGAAATAAGGTGATTCTAATTTACGTCACTCTCGGCAATATGTCAGCTATATCATGACCTCCAGTCTCATTTTGTAAAGCATGTTCCTGTTCTACGAATGCAAATAGATAGATTGATACATGTGGACGGCATCTGCCTGAATCGTTGTATTGAAATTTATAACTTTACAATGTACTCACCCGAAGCAATGTGGGATCTTTTATGTGCTACGCATACCGTGACCTATCATGACACAGGACCTCGGTTTTTACTGTCTCATCCGAAAGAAAGAACACCGGTGTGTCCATGGCAAAAATGGAATCCGGACCTCTCAGTCAAAAGTCGAGCACCCCATCCACTGAGCCACACCGGCTTCGGTTGTAAATAGAGCAAAGAGATCATAAATCGTCTTTGAAATTTCCTATTAAACAGTAACCACTGACAAGACGAGAAATCACTATGTGTTCACTACAGGATCAATTCGGACTTTGAACTCGAATTCTTTTCCAAGACTTTCATTAACAATACATATTTTTTAAAGATGACTCACTTAGTGAGTTGTACTATCACTTCTGTTAAATCAAAATAATAACCAGAACAAAATAAATCCATTCTGGTTGGCCAATGGAGACATTAATATTATAATAAATA
The DNA here is from genome assembly GCA_035048485.1 of Pteria penguin. Taxonomy (NCBI): domain Eukaryota; kingdom Metazoa; phylum Mollusca; class Bivalvia; order Pterioida; family Pteriidae; genus Pteria; species Pteria penguin. Next base: position 33,024,431 of record CM068583.1, read on the forward strand.
TAGAACATACATACCTTTTAATTTTGTGCACCATATGCACATTTCGACAAGTTATGTCTCTTCAGTGATACTCGTAGCCGAATGATTGGAAATCTCAAAATATATAAAAATATGAAGAGCAGTCTTGAAGCTAAAATGACCGAAAAGTGAACCAAAGAAGCTATCTAAGTACAGAGCCATGCATGAGGGAGATACTCCTTAGTTTTAGAGTGATTTACTTAAGTTGATGACTGAAGATTTGAAGTATATATTTCATGTCAGTACAAAAGCATTGAAAACTAGACTTATGATGCCCTCGGGAACTATCAGTCCACCAGCAGAGTATACTGGCATACCATATAAAACTATTTTAAGTGTTCTATCATTAAGATTTGTGTAAATAAATGGTTATATACTGAATTATTTATCCTTCTTGGTAAAGTGCGTCATGTACTTTGATAAAAAATATTCTACCGACCTCAATTTATTAACAATACAAATCATGTTCATATGCAGAATGTGAATATGCAGCGGTTTTCCAAACATTGGCAATATTGAGAATTCAATGGATTTATTTATTTTTTAATCTGGATTGTCAACATATAATGCAGTTAAATGACGACGATCCACATATATCAATTAATAGAATAACTATGAATGAATGTTCGTTCTGTCTTGATTAGAGAATTACGTCTGTTATTGTGTACAGAACAAAGATTGTGTTCTGAAATATCCTATCAACTGCATTATATATCCTGCCACAGGACAGTCCGCTAAAATCAGTGTTGTAGAAGTCCAATTTCCGGCAGACCAATGTGGGCTCTAATGACATAAAAAGTAATGAGTACCACATCAAAACAAATAATACACTACATCAATCAGACATTAATGCTATTCACTTATATATCGCACAGGACTTTGGCATCCATAATTAAAATCTTAGATTTCCATGTTTAGACTATATGTTTATTTGTAAAGTGTCAAATGACTTGCATGGCGAAATGTATCCTCAACAAATTATGATGAATGAGAATTTTGTAGACAATTATATTACAATAGCATTTCAAACGTTCATTGGTCAGTTTCAAGCCCCATCGTTGCACTGTTTACACCATCTACAAAAGTAGAAGACTTGTCATTGGTTTGTTTATCGGGACTCTTGCAATAATTGGAAAAATCTACGGAAGAAAATTGATTCAATCAATCTCAATAAAATCCAATGCAGCAAACTAAGTCTGGGCCATTTAGAAAATGCCTAAGTGGGAAACTTCATTCCCATGTTGTTCTGCTATTTTCACCAAATTATATTATGAACAGTGTAAGATGTAATAACCAGGTCAAGACATTATTTTTATCTCATATCTAAAGCTTTCTCATTTCTCATTTTGTGTGTGCATTTCCTTTTCAAATAATTTTCCTTTAGTGATTGGCAGTGTGTACGTAGATGTATTTTATAAAATATGGTTATAAGATGATCGACACAAATTCAGCGGTGTGTGTGTGAAATGTTTTCTGTAATAATAAATAACAAAGAAGTACCGATCAGTTATCTAGCGTCGAAGTCTAAAAGGGGAGGCCAAATTATGAAATTATCCCATGTAAACCGTTGCGAACCCCGAAAATACAACATTCCGGGGTGATACCAGGTGCCCAGAATTAGTGAGGATCTCCTGTTTGCATATAACATCCGTTGCAAGTTATATGGAAACAAAATTGAATATATAGTCATATATGTTTGTCCTCTCGAGCACTTATTCTCACATACTATTCAGTGGCCCAAGAATTTCCATCATGATGTATTGGTTTAAATATGATATAAATCCAGTTACTTCAATATTTAACATTATAAAACACTTAGTTTCTTTGCAGAGGGATTTTAAATGTTATTAAAACTTTCTGAGCAATGGCCACCATGATAGCATTAAATCGATAATATTTACGTACAAATACAAAAGTTGTATGTTTGCTTATACCTAGAGACGGCGTTGAGCTCTGGTCTTTGGTTCTTGTCCTTTCGGTGACTTGTCAGGTTCTGTTGCATAAGTCTACATTTCGCAGATACCGTCAGCATATAAGTGCGAAAATATTGATGTTACGAAACAAAAATCAAACAAAACATTAACATTTACCTATATTAACTGTAGTTAAACTATAGCAAGATATAGTTTAATTACTGATTAGAATCTTGAACAACAGACTGCAGAAATTCAGTTAAAAGATATTTAAAAGTGCTTACAAGCAGGATAATACTGACTCAATACGTATATTTATAATTTACGGTGACAGAAGTTTGTAACAAATTCTAAAACTAGTGAGAATCTCCCTCGTGCAACTCTGCCCCTAGATTGGTTCTTTATATTTTGGTCAATTTGGTAATTGGTTTTTAAATCTTTATAACGTTGATTTCCACAGTTTTGACCTTGAGCATCACTTAAGAGACACAAGTTGTCGAAATGCGCATATGGTGCACTAAAATAATATATATGTATACATTTCCTCATTTTTATCATATAACCATCTTTATACAAAAAGCAAAAAGAACAGACAGCCGTAACACAGCATCTTAAAGATCAAAGTCGTAATAAGTTTTATATTGTGTTCCAATTACTTAATATTGTTATTCGCCAACTTGATTGTTACATAATACATATGGGTGCTGTCTCGCCAATATGAATCATTCACTACTTTACTGTTTTAATTACGCGTGTTATCATTCTCTGGCGAGATTCTTACACTTTTTTGGAGGGTGCGCATGTAATCTCACAATAAAGACCCTCTTACAACATCAGACAAAATTATGTAATGGCCATATAACTATACGTGTATGCCATATGATTGTTACATAAGCATTGAAATGAATTTCTTAGTCACTGAACGTGGAAACGATACGGCCATATTGAGGTCAATTTGAATTATATTACACCACGAAAACAATATTAATTATATATGGAGTTGCAGAATGTTCTGGCTTTGAGATCAGAAATTATATTTTATATTTTAATTCTTTAGGACAGTTCATTCAATATGGTTTTTCATGATTAAGTCCATCTAGATAAGCATGATTTCTCCAGAAATGTGATGTTTGTATGTACCGTTGGTTCGACAGTTGGGTCACCCAATGCCACTCTTTAAACTAAGTAATCAAACATGTAAAACATTTTTCAGCCATATTAACTCAACGAAACATCATTGTACTATATTGTGTACGAGATATTTGTAAAAAGGTTCTCAACCCTATATACTTAGAAATACCCAGGATGGAACGAATTGTCATTAGTTTTTAATATAATCTCCCTTGATCTCGATGTATTTTCTCCATCTCTGATGCACTTTCTAAATTCCTTCAAACATATGCTATATTCTGGTTCCAAAGCACTTATATACAGCGCCCATGACATGTCGTTGCTTCCAAAATCCATACCACACAGGTGAAAGTTTGGCTTTTGGAACAGATAGAAGTGAGATGGCGCTAAATCCGGAGATTACGTTGGATTAGGAAGTACCTGATTACCTTTCCTCTCCTCTTTCTCACAATTTCCTAACGCAGCTCTTTATTCCATTTCATTTGCATAATGTAACGTGCGGCCTTTCTCAAGAACATCAATCATGATTATTCCCTGACTGTCCCAAAAGACCAAGATTTTCCAGGGGAGGAAACCATCTTGAAGTTTAAGGAGAAGTTGCGCAAGGTGAGTCAATTGTATATTCTGGGGTTTTTTTTCAGATTCAGGATCAAAGTGGTAAACCCAACTTTCATCTTCAGTGACAACTCAATCCATGAAATCCTCAGGGTCATCCTCATAAACAAAAGATGCAAAGAACCATCATACCTGTTTCTATTTGATCTTCAGTCAACATTTTAGGAACCCATCTAACTGAGACCTTATACATGCATAAGATGTCAGTTAAAATTAATTGAACAGCCCCAAAACTTATGCCAACTTCACCGGCTATATCTCGCTTTCTGTCACACATAACAAAAGTGTACATAGTATCAACGTTTCCCTCTGTGGTAGTCTCTTTGGGACGACCAGACTGCTCATCATCTTCAATGATCTCTCACTCCCTTCTAAATTCAACGGCCAATTTTTAACAGGAATGTAAGAAAATGACTTCTTTCTAAGGGTTTTCATGAAGTCCTCAGGAATTTCCTTCGGAGTCATTCCCAATATAGAAAGATATTTAATCACTCCTCTAACTTCATATTTTTCCCTTTTGGTGGTTTGAATAACCCTTCAACATTTAACAGCGAATTCCCTTTATAATCAAAAGCTTTGGAATACTGCTGTTTCTACCAAACACATTCATTATGACTGAATAATATTGTGATAGGGGTTGTATACTTATTTATTATACCAAACTATCGGGCCGAGAACTGTTTAATCATACCTCGTACATGTATTGACGTGGATCATTTTAACCGGTGTCCAACACTAGTGAATAAAAATTGTTTATACTATCTATTTAAAGGTTAAATTAAGGGATCTCAATAATTTCTGAAGAACATTATGGCTATGACAGATATATGTCTCGTCCGAAGTGATATAGATAATATTCTTGTTCTTTTCTGATTGGAATTCGACTTGAAGTAATTTTGTGGATGCAGGTAACTTTTTGGGAAAAATATTAATTGTTGATATAAGCTAATAACAAGTTTTAAACTTTACATATGAACTGTTCTAATATCATTCGGTTTTGTCTGTTGAAATAATTGTGAAGGGTTTAAAATTACATTTATATTGCTTAAAATGTTTTAGAAATCAAAATTAAGATACAAAGGTAACCGATGCAAAGTTACTGTAGCATTAACGACAACGTGTCACGTATTCGTTGACCCCTGGAAACCAGAAGGGGGACTTGGTAAGAATAAGATTCTTCTGCTTGGCTTAACAATTTGGCCATGATGTACAGAAAACACAAACATTTCAATGCTGTACAGACACAGTAGAAGTAAAATAGTTGAATATGAACCCATGGAATTATAAGTAACACCCAGTGAAAGGGAGAAATAAAAGGCTCTAATTCATCTAGCATTTCTGTCATGCATGCCTGCCCCCTCCCCCTCTTCAAATGTAAGTAATACATATGTAGATGAAATTCAACAATAGATGAAAATGGGAAATGCTAATTCAATTAGTTGTTTTGCTATGAAACGATCAGTACCCTATCAGAACGCATTTATGGATATTATTTTGGTGCACATCATGCGCATTTCGATAAGTAATGTCTCTTCAGTGACCCTCAAGACCTAAACTTTTGAAATAAAAAATATCAATATATGAAGACTAAGCCCCTTACTAAATTGACTTAAAAGGACCAAATATCCTAGTACATGAAGTTAAAATCTTCAATTCATTTCAAACAATCACAAAACCTTTATTATATTTCACATGGTAAATTTCATTTGAATCTGTATTACAAAGCAATAAAGAAAATGTCCTTTCGGTCACGTTGATGCTTCGATTCATTAAATTTAATGTGTGATTTCCTGTAAATTAACCTCGTTCTAGGCGTATCTGTCAAGAAAAACAAATCCTTCATTTTGTATCATCTTGTATTCTGTGTGGGTTTTCCTTTAATCTTTTATTCAATGTAAAATAACATTTTACACAATATTTCAAGTATCCATGTTGCTATTATTTAAATGTTATAGTACAGTAATGATACTGGTTCATTCTAGCTTAGATGTGTACGTTTATCTAATCACTCTGATAACAAACAGGTAGTACTGTGTGTCTGTGTGTGTGTGTGTGTGTGTGTGTGTGTGTGTGTGTGTGTGTGTGTGTGTGTATGTGTAGGTGCGTGTGTGTGTGTGTGTGTGTGTGTGTGTGAGAGAGAGAGAGAGAGAGAAATTCATGAAAAACAGGATTCGTAACATAATTTCTATAAGTTTTTTTTACAAATTTTTCTCGCTTAACTCGGAAATAAAATGAATACCATTATTGACATAGATTGTTGTACAAAAATAATCAATATAGACGCTATTGTTTTAGGTTTTTAGGTTTTTTCTGAAAGCAATTGTAGCACAGATTTAGTGGAAAAAACCAAAAGAAACATATACACGAAATTAGGTTTGAAGACATTTAATTTCACTTTTAAGAAAAGCATTTATCTTAATTGTACGAAACAAAAAAAGGTCATACAAGCCCACAATCAACTCCAAAATTATATGAAAGCAATACGAAATGATTAAGAGAAAACAGAATACATTGGAATGTGTTCAATAAAAACACGCAGGAAATCATTAACGTATAATCCTTGATATTCAAGGAAGAAGCAGCATTTACCTCCTAATAAGCAGGAATAACTCAGAATTTACATGTACCTCCTGATTAGCAGAAATGAAGCTGATTTTCATTCCTGACTAACAGGAAGGAAGCAGTATTGACCGCCTGACTAGTAGGGGGGGGGGGTGCATTATCTACCGCTCGACTAGCAGGGAGGAAGCAGTATGTATCTCCTGGCTAGCAGGGAGGAAGTAATATATACCGCCTAACTAGTAGGAAGGAAGCAGTATTTTCCTCCCATTAAACAGGAAGGAAATAGTATTTACCTATTTACCAGCAGGAAGGAAGCAGTATTTACCTCCTGAATAGCAGGGAGGATGCAGTATTTACCTCCTGGCTAGCCACATCCGCCATGGATAATTTCTGTATCGTGTGCATGCGATGAATAACAAATATGCATCGGAAGTTCTATAACCACACAGAACACAGATATAAAAACACACACACAAACGCATACGCACAAGCTCAATACCACAAATAAAAATGTGACAATAATCAGAACGTTTACGATTAGTCAGATTAAGTAATGATAATTTATTTGATAAAGTTATGACACCTGTAACAATTGACTACATGGACATCCATGGACCTGTGGGATTAGTTGGTACCTGATGCTGTGAAAACACCAAAACATATTATCAAAAGATTAATCAGAACGTTTACGATTAGTCAGATTAAGTAATGATAATTGATTTGATAAAGCTATGACACCTGTAACAATTGACTACATGGACATCCATGGACCTGTGGGATTAGTTGGTAGACTGTCTGACAATATTAAGTGACTCCTTTATGGATAACCACATTCTTCACGGACATAAAGCACTCAGACGACAAACATATTTCAACTTTTTAATATTAAGATTAAAGTAGACCGACATATATGAAAGTGTCACAAACAGAAGACATAAGAAACTTCTCTTTGAAATAAATCTCAGTTGGAAATATCAACAAGAAATGAAAACCAAGCATAAATATCGGTCGAAATTGTTGAAGATGTATGATTAAATTCTGAACATGAACTTTTGATGACATCATGTTTTTTTTTCTAATACATGTCTTGTTTTACTAAACTACGAAACCATACATCTTAATGACATAATTTTTGCTATGAAGGTTAACTTCTAGTTAATATAAAATCAAAATAGGTTATGTGGCACATTTTCATCTCGCTCTCATCAAATGTTAAAACACAAAACGTGAAGTGTTTGAATTCACAACGACAATGACAGTTGTTTTTTAAGACAGTCAAGTGGCATCATGCAATGTCAATTAAAATATATATACGTCATAATTTTTGGCACCAGATGTACATTTCGACAACTCATGTCTCTTCGGTGATGCTCATGGCCGAATGATAGGAATTCTAATAATATATAAATATTTTAAAAGCAGAATTAAAACCAAAGTGACCGAAACAGTTAGCCAAAGAATCAACCTCAGGGCGCGAAGGAAACACTCCTTAGTTTACGCTTTACCTTTCGGTACTTCTTCGTTTTTTTTTTTTTTTTTTTTTTTTTTTTTTTTTTTTTTTTTTTTTTTTTTTTTTTTTTTTTTTTTTTTTTTTTTTTTTTTTTTTTTTTTTTTTTTTTTGTTTTTGTTTTTGTTTTTGTTTTTTTTTTTGTTTTTATTTATTTATTTATTTTTTATTTTTTATTTTTGTTGTTGTTGTTGTTGTTGTTTTTTTTGGGGGGGGTATTTTTAAAATAATATATAAAAACTGATATCAATAGTTTTATTTTAATTTTCCAACCTACCAGAGTAACATAAACGTCAAGAATATAACGTGAAAGACAAGGTATATAATGTACATGTGTATGTAAATAAAATCATTTACGAACAACTTAGTGTTTGTCTGGATTACTAAGGATTAATACGATGATGTTAAGGAGTAAGGTATCTGACTGACAATGAACACAATTTTGCATGAAACATTGAGCGATTAAAGGACAAGACAGCTTAAACAGTTGAGTCATAAAAAAGGGAAGATGTACTCTAGGCAGTTCCTTTGCAACAAAATTTAAGAAACACATAAACCTGATTGAAAGCAGGCGGGCTTAGTCATTACATAAAACGACTTTGCTTTGCAATCAAAATTGTGAAAACATCATTTCTCCCTAATGGCCAATCGGTACTGAAATAATTGTGATCGTACAATTCAGGGTTTTATTTATGGATGAATGGATTGAAATCAATTAGGGAATATATGTGAAGGCACAGACCATTGGTCATTAACTGTATATATTTTTCAGACAAATGTCTATGCCTTAAATTGCTATTTCTTTTATGGGCTATTTAGAAGTTTCCAAATAGGGCTGATAATTGAGTTTATACAAATTAATGCCAAAACTGCCAAAGAAGCGACATAACAAAATTACAAAGAATCCTTGTTTAGATCAACCCGCTACTTCCAACTTATGTGACGAAGTCGCTGACATTGAACGCTCTCAGTCGTCAAAAGTATCATGAAGTGTTCTATGGAACTAACATAATTATTTCTTGCAAGCTTTGGAAGGAGTAGCGCACGCCATTCCTGATTATTTGTCCGTGTTCTCCACTAATGAGTCACTAGTGTTTGCATCAGCTATATGGAAAGTAGCCGGATATTGAAAAGCCTTGTTAAAGGATTTTAGCAATCTGCAATCTGGAGAGCCTGTGTATAGAGTATTTAGTACATATAGTAGTAGCTCTTCAACATCGTCCGACGCCTCATGCCTAAATTTGGGATGGATATTTAACATGAGAATGATTCTTCGTTATGGCTTTCCTTTCTTTTTTCAAGTACCACAAAAATTTAAAAAAATCAGCCTCTCAGGAAGTTTGCCACGCAAACATGAACGTTGTCATTTATTGACATAACGACATAACTCTAACTGGATGATAATGAAAGGAAGTTTAAATACGTATACAAAGGCATGACCATTACCTTTCAATCCAATGTACGATCAGTTTCTATGACAAAGTTTTTTGTGATAAGGATAAGTTTTATATACATAGGGAAATATTTGTATGAACAATGTAAAATACAGCCGCGTTTTCGGTAAGTCATTTGGTCACAACATTACAGTTTCTTAGATATTCAAAATTCTCTGTAAATCAAAGTGAGACCAGATACATTGGAGGAGAGAGACCCCATTCTGCATGCGTTAGTGTTGTAAAAGCACTTACAGTAGATTACTATATGTAAGAAAAACAAACGTACACAGAGTCCCTATTGAAATTTAAGTGAAATGAAGCATCAAACAATGATAAAAATAATATAAAAAAAACTGGTTAAGAATGACACATACATGGTGAAAGGGGCAATACAGAGTCAAGAAAAAAAAAATCGGGTGTTGGCCAGACACCATAAGAAAATAAGCACCGGTTATATTAGTCAGTCGATATGCCTAAATCGGGATTTATTCAGTCAAATTGATAGATATTAAGTGTATGTTGGACATTAATAATCAATCACAAGAAGTATTAATAGTGTTTGCCAATGATCTTAAAATGTAAATATACATTACAAAGGAATCATGCATTACAATATTTTACAATAAATATATGTAACGATACTTTTGTTGTTGATGTTAATATGTATTACAATGGCCTTATAACGTAAAAACTTAAAACAACAGTCTTACAATAGTCTTTGTCCTTTGACTATTCTTTGTTGTGGTGTCCTAAGTCGGTATCGTAACTGCATTATAATCGAATATTTTTGTGGCGTCCTATGTGTTTTATCATATCATTACATTAGATACTGTATATTTCCGTGGTGACTTCTGTCATACAGCTGAGACAGTAACGTCAGTAACTGTTCTTCCTTCCTTTACAATGGTAATATGTATTACAATGATCTAACTGTACATATGTGTTACAATGGTCTTACAATGTTAATATGTAATATACTGGTCTGACAAAATAAATACATGTGTATGTATTACGAAGGTATTACAATGTAAATGTATTGTTCAATATTCTGACAATGTATTACAATGGTCTCCTACTTAAAAGAAGAATTCCAATGATTTTATGTGCATGTATTAATAGTTCAGCCATACAAATATGTATAACAATAATCTGGCAATGTAATTACGTATTACAAAAACCTTACAATGTATTAAAATGGTCTAACAATGTATAATCTTACAATGTAAATCTTGAAGAAAATCGTCCAACAATGAACGATTGTCTAATGAAAGTAACCAGCGTAGTTCAGTCAAACAGTGAAGAAGTCAACATACCTGGCAACGGAATTTGTTCTTGCTAAAAATGTCGATTTGATTTATCAAGCTATTGATATAACAATCATGAAGTATAATTCTCAAATGACAATATGCATCTAAATTGAATGTAATGGGCATTTCATCACATTCTCATTAATTTTTTTTTATCTATCGTACCCAACATGATCTTCTTATTGGAAATATTTTATCTGCTTTATGTTGAAAACTTACACATGTCATTTATTATGTTGGATCATATACTATTTTGATAATACTTCCATTGAAACAAACAAGACGGGTATAGAAGTTGATCACTGTCATAGGAACCAAATCACCTGCATTCCTGTTTTCAATACATGCAATTTTGTGCTGTTTCGATTTTATCTTAATGTGCCTCGACAATTGCTTTTCTAATGGTGATTTAGTTCGAGAGAATTCCCAAATGACTACTATAGGGGAACATTTTGAATAGAAAATTTCTAAACCTGTTAATTTCAATGATCAGTCACGAAGGAAACGGACATCAAAATGTAAATTGATTCGTGAAAGAGACAATATAAGTTTGATTTGTCTTTTAATAGCGAAACTAGGCAATGCAGAAGTCCATTCGCTCTTTATCCGGTAATCAAATAAACATACATGTCATCAGTATGTACACATTTAAAATGTAATATACAGACAATACGCTATGCTTTATGTAAATTTTTTTGCAACTTTAGATAACAGTATCGCAGCATAATATCTAATTGGTATAATAATGATATTATTATGAAACAACCCTAAACTGAAAAGAAAATGTTGTATTTGATATATCTTACATTTTACATTTATGTGATTTACATGCCATTCCATACCTATATATCCTGATCGAATAAACATTTATGTTTTAACTCGAGAAACAGCGTCATGTTCTAGTTTCACTCTACGGACGATATAAAGATCTTATGTACAATTATCGGATATCTTTGTCCGATGTGTTGACTTCCTTATTCGGTTGAAGATGTTGTTTATCGTTTAGATTGTGGTAGATTTCTATTGCAATAACAATAGTAATCGTGATGTTATACCAAACATGGCTACTGCATTATACCGTCTACTGAATGTGACTTTATGGTTATAATAACTAGACTTATGGTACAACGGCGGGTGAAATCTGTCGGCAGGGGATGTTTACTCCTTCATGGCACCTGATCCTACCTCTAGATTTTTCTGAGAGTCCGTGATTAAATGCTTTTATTCATTATTTTTATATTGATATTCCGATGGAACATTACTCGGTATCTTTTTGCTGTACCATAACTTTCATTACCGATAAATTGTTGACATGCCGTGATACAAAAAAGATAATAATAATATTAAGCAAGTCTTATGTTTTTCATTTATCGTGAATCTGTGTTAAGTATATCCTGTTTCATGTACATTTATGATAACTGATGGATTCATTTAAGAGTAATATTTTTTAATCATGATAGATAGATAGATAGATAGATAGATAGATAGATAGATAGATAGATAGATGGATAGATAGATAGATAGATAGATAGATAGATAGATAGATAGATAGATAGATAGATAGATAGATAGATAGATAGATAGATAGATAGATAGATAGATAGATAGATAGAAAGATAGATAGATAGATAGATAGATAGATAGATAGATAGATAGATAGATAGATAGATAGATAGATAGATAGATAGATAGATGGATGGATAGATAGATAGATAGATAGATAGATAGATAGATAGATAGATAGATAGATAGATAGATAGATAGATAGATAGATAGATAGATAGATAGATAGATAGATAGATAGATAGATAGATAGATAGATAGATAGATAGATAGATATATAGATAGATATATAGATAGATAGATAGTTAGATAGATAGATAGATAGATAGATAGATAGATAGATAGATAGATAGATAGATAGATAGATAGATAGATAGATAGATTGGAAGGAGGCAAAAGGATAGATAAACAGACCAATTGATGGTTGGATGGAAGGTCAGTGCGACGGACTCAAAGAAAAACGGATTGGTGGCTGAAGAAATAGATGGTGGAAAGAGAGAGAGAGAGACAGAAAGAGGAAGTGGTGGACAGAAAGACAATTAAAAATGTTCCTAGCTTAAAATTGATCAAATTTTAAATTGATAGTCTCCGTTTTGAAAAGCAACTTTTGTTGGGATTTGTCCGGAAGATTTATTTACAGAGCTTTAATATTGTGAATATGGCATCAGCGGATTGGAATGGGGCTTCAACAATATTATGAAATAATATTAAATGCAAACATACTTTGTATGGTCAAACTTCTCAATTTACATGTAGTTTCGATCATTATTATGTATGATAATTATATTACATATGTTGCGATTGTCTTTCTTATAAATGTCCTCAAAGAATTGTGTTCTCATTGCCTTCATATGTAGATCGAAAATACATCATCTAATAGGCTTATATTCATAAAAAATCCCACTTCAAATGAAAATTTTCCTAAGCACTCCTTTACGCTTTCTGGTCAGTTGATTCCACTTGATAAACTAAAACAAATCAACATTAGAGAATGAATAATCCAATGAACTTCATAACATCTTAGTGGTAGATAGTGGTAAACTTGTTATTGCAGTCTTCATGTTTTATGCGTTATTGAATGTCGGAGGATTGTTACAGGATAAGCCGATACGTCGTACCCTAACACCACCTCCTCGTCGCAGTATGATTTTATGTGATAAGCTGCCGAGGTGTAATTTCCGTTGAATGAAGCCTTATTTGATGATTTGCAACTCACTTAAATATCTTCTCCATGCTAAATTACATGCCATGGAGCAGCAGAAGTAATTACTGGGCTCAAGATGAATTTGCCCCGTAATGTTCTACACGAATGCTTACGATGGTCTGTCATTATACAGATGCAATTATTATCGAGTACCTATCTTGCAAGGCAGAAGTTTCTCTTCAAAAGCCTTTTTTAAAATGATATCAAAAATCGCGTTATAAATTAATATGTCGGGTTTCATCATTTAACACGAGGGGATATGTTGAATTGTTCATAAAACATTTAATAAATCATTTTATGTAATAACAGTACAGTTACCTTAGTATAAAGCTACAGTGTAACCATTGAGCAGTGATACAGATTATACATCATATGCTGTTTTATACTTTGGTCTGATTTTTTTTATGTTAAATGAATGTATAGCATTGCCCTCGGATTTCAAGTTTAGTGTGTACTTGGTACCTTCATTTACCAATTCATAGTACGTTAATACTCGTATTTTTATAAAAGGCTAGTTCTTTCATAATTGTTGAATATTTTCATTTTAACTATATGCTGACCGTACTTGACTGTAGCATGGCCTTAAATATTTAACCTATGCGATGAGTCTAACGAAGCTGTATATAATGTTATATTGGGCATGGTATATGCTATTCCGCCCTAAAGACAAACACGTAAAAATTCATCATAGAAAATGTTTTTCCGACGATTACAAATAAAAAAGAAGGTGATGTGAGTTGCAAATACCAAACACGTGCACACATCATTATATCGTAAGTGTGCATGTAATTGCGCAATTCATCTGCAGTAAGATATTGCCGAGATTCGTTTCGATTATAATAGCAATGTAAATAAATGTGAAAGTTTTAGTCAGTATACACGTGATTTAAACAAAACTCCTTTAAGATTACTTTAGATAAAGGATTACAAGAGAACAAGCCAAAGGGAAAACTATAATACAATGAAAATAAAGAAGACATCAACATCAGCTGTATGACAAAGGTCGCAATGGACTTTCAATGCAAACAAGCATAAGCACACAACAAGACATCACAAAAACATATTTTTATGTCAATGCAGTTGCGTCACCCACTTCGGATCGTTAATTGAAGTAACAATTGCAATGTTCGGTCAACCGACCTATAGGCACTCCTTCTTTATTACAACAAAAGCAGCCTAGCTAAACAACACATTCAAAACTTTATTAACAATCCTCCACACAGCGATCAACAGGTCACTTAAGCCGAGAGGCCACAGAAATAGAGATATGAACAGCACTATGTACTGAATTTAAATATCAGAGATCTGTGACATCAATATTAGCCAACCGTGTCCTGCTTGTCTGAAAGCAAGACAAATCCTCTGATCTGCAAGAGCCCCGATAAACAGTCAGAGGAGACATTATCTCCTCAAAAAATATTTAAACAAGACCATCATAGAGTCAGAGCGCAACGCCAAAGGCAAAGCCCGTACAGAGGGTCACTGCATGACCAAGGAGCTCTGCGACCTATTTGGGTCACACTGCGGATGCCAAAGGCGCTCGATCATCTGCGAAATTGACGTGACAAACCTTTGGAATTACCTCATTTCCCTTGTCTAGTCTGCACATCAGACGGCCACAGACACTGAGACAAGAGGCTCCACCTAATAGACGCCCCAAAACTCTCTATAAGTGTATGCTTTCTGTAATACGGAGTCAATAGTTTAAAAGCAATCATTAAAAGAAAAATGTACACAGCGATCTGATGTGAATTGAAACTTTAATGTCTTTTAAAAAACGTCGAAATGTATTCATTGATTGTTTTCTTTCGATTTGAATATCAAAGGTCTTGCTACAATTTCTTTTTTGCAATATCTACACGGTCTCTGTTCTAAATGTAAGAACACATATACCTTATAATATTATGCACCAGATGTGCATTTCAGCAATTCATGTCTCTTCAATGATGCTCATAACCAAATAATTTGGAATTCTAGTAACATATAACTATTTCCATATTAGAGTTAAAACCAAAGTGGCCTAAAAAGAGAGCCAAAGATCCAATCTAAGGACAAAGTTATACATGATGGAGGTTAGAATGTTGTTGGTGTTTTTTACACAACGATTGCATTGCCTTAAAACGGTCTTCTTTACTAGAAGATGCTTTCAAATGTCTAGATTTCGAAAGAAGGTGAAAGGTGGGAAGGTTTTTTTTTTTTGTTTTTTTTTTTTTGCAAAAGAGGTTTATCGTGCATTATCTAAACCTATAATAGTATGATTTTATCTATACCCCAACAAATAAGCAAAGCATACTGCACTAGCAATGGTCATAGTAACATTGTAAACGAAGTGGTAGACATTGCATCCACTATTGCAAGACTCGAAAATCATGAAAATTATTTTTTCTTTTGTTTTTAACCTTTCATGATGAGTAATTTTAAAAACCAGTCATCTCTTGTCCAGTAATGTAGAAAAAATGGAACACTTGGAAATGTTGAAAACATAGTTTTATTTTATACTCGACTCAAAATATGTGTGATATGTTTACAGTGACAACAACTACAATGTCGCGTAGTGTTTCATTCTCTTTCAAATGCATCAATAAAATGCTGATGAGAGCAGTAGTCAATAAGGGATATTTTATGTATTAACAATTTATATGACAAGATAGATTATCATTTATAGACATTGCATCATTAAATGTTAAATTTATTGTCTTTGCCATTTATAATTATTATGGTAAGTGTGGAACTTATAAACAGCGGGCTAGCCCACTGTAGATACTTACCCTTCCCACCCGTATAATCTCCTTGTTTAGATTCGTTGTTTCTTTCAGTTCTCGGCCGCTTTAGGTACTAAGTACTGTCGTTTTAATTTGAAGTCCGCATATGTTTGTTTCTTTATCAAAAATCAAAACGTTTGACCTCATTGACAAATTTAATAATACTTACAAATATCTGGATGACATTTTGGTAATCGACAACCCTGAATTCGAACAATTTATATCACAAATATATCCACCAGAGCTCTCATTGAATAAAACTAATACTTGAGATAAATCTACACCTTTCTTAGATTTGAACATCAAAATTATCAACCACCTAATATATACTAATATTTATGATAAAGGTGAGGATTTTGGATTTCCTATTGTAAATTTTCCTTACGTGGATGGCGATGTCCCTCGATTCCCATAATATGGTATCTATATATCTCAATTAGTTCGATTTATCAGAGGCTGCACCGATGGTTTGGACTTTCATAAACGAAATTTACAAATTACTACTAAACTTTTAACTCATGGTTACAGATATCACAAACTAAGAAAAACATTCGGCAAATTCTTCAGATCTTATTCAGAACTTCTATCTAAATTTGGAATCATTTCTTTTCAACAGTATGTATCCAATTACGGTGATGTCGTATATAAACTAAGGAAAGTAAAAGGCTCCGATAACGTTATTTTATCATGTAATAAAATAGTCAAACGTCTTTTAAATAGACAATATGACATTAAGATCATCAAAAAGACTATAAGTCTTGTATTTGGCCCCTCTACAGCCTTATGCAGACTTTTACTTGAACGTTGCACGCTGACTAACAGGGCGGTGGGGACTATATGACGGACCTTGTCCAAACCTCTTTCAGAGGAGACAGGGCCCTGAACCTGGTCCCCTCTGACTGTTAGTCGGAACTCCTAGAGATCTAAGGCCTTAGCTCGCGTTCAGACTGGCAGAGCACGGTTTATCATGTTGATGTCGCATATATTTTAATATCATTAAGTGTTTTACAATACCTTACGTATTCATATTTTATGACCTTTCAATATGCGATACCTGTTGACCCTTGTTCTTTACATGGAGGATTATTTATAATTTTTTAAATGTACGTCCTTTGATTGTTCTGCTGTTACGGTGAGTGGGAAGGTGGGTCCGTTTGGCTTTTGTCAAATTAAATGACCGTCCTAAGTCGGTATCGTAATTGCCCTAATATTAAATATTTTTGTAATGTGTTAAATGTGCTAGTATATTATTTATATTCATGTATTGTATAGCTCCATGGTGACTTCTGCCACATAACTGAGCCAGTAACTCCTCTTTTTTCCTTTATATCAATTTTATGTATTGTGTGCTTATTCTTGTAATCTTTACATATTTTTGGCGACTTTTGTCATACAACAGAATCAGAAGTCTTCTTTCCTTTCTTTTATTTGTATCTCGGTTACCTTCGTTTTACTTCTTTGTAACACAATCATGTTACTAATTTGCTTTTGTAAGTTGCACTGCCATTAAGATTGGATTGTATCAGTCCTCGGATTTCGAAATAATATGTAAATATATCATAGATACATCATGTTCATATACATAGAGACGATCTGGGTTCCATTCCCAATTTGAGTCTTTGTTTTAGAGACCCGGGTAATTTTCTGTGTCGATTTATGACAATAAAAATCCTTGAAATAACGGAAAGAACATACATGTACAATGTATATAACATTATTTACGATTATAATACTTTTGGTAGGTTAAGTTTGAATATAATACATGTACCAAGTTCATGGCCTAAGATGAATTGTGAATTTACGATTCTACTCCGAGCTGTATAATTAATAGCATATATGATTAGGTCCATCATATTGAATTATTTACGATATGCCATTTGGAGTTGTACCTTCAATTATTCATAGGACCCGCCTTGTACCAGTATCCTACACATGGAATGTACCCGACACTGGTCTTATCATCAGATAATTACTGTATAGTCAACGTACAATTTATTCTACAATGGAAGATAAAACTAAAAGAGGGCAGCTTTATGTTCCTATATCTAACTGGGTTTCTATTTTCCTAACGTAACAACTAGCATTCCATCCCGGCTGCCGGATAGACATCGTCAAGTGGTTTTATTTTACATTTCTCCTCCGAAATAGATGGTAAAAACGAGGCCCAATATATATTCCATAGGACTTCCTTGCATATGAATAAGTATCGATTTAAAATATAAAAACGATTAACTATTTGAAAACATACATTTGGTCATACACTTTTCAATTTATATAAGTAAATTAGAATATAAATTAGCTTCATTTCCTTCGAAATTGGAGTATTCTGTTGTTCAAAACAAGTAAGAATCTGAATGATACCTCATGCAAAATGATATCGAAACATAGTGTCATTGTTAGCATCCCATTTTACTTTTACCTACAGATACATTGACGACGTTCTGTTCATAAAGAATCTTTCAGAATAACCTTAGCCATATATAACCTGCTGAACTTGAGATCAAGGACACGACAGAGAGCAACATATCTGCTTCATACTTCTTAATCTTGTCTATCGGTGGAAATGGTCGGTTACATATCTCTTTTTATGAGAAACGTGACAATTTTACAAAATATAACAATTTATCTTTTACAAAGTAACAACTTCCCGTCCTCGACTGCATATGGCTTTTTAATTTCCTAACTTAAACGCAATGTCCGAGCGTGCTCCGCTTATGACTGTTTTTGTCCTGAGGGCAAGAAATCAATCTACCGCCACAAGGCTTCAAAATCGAACATATAAAATCGTCACTGAGAAAATTCTATCATCGGTATAAAGATATTGAAGGACAGTATGAAGTTCTGGAATGTTATATGATATTCTTGAACACGACCATACACAGTCATGTCCTTTTATCGATTTGACAAATAACCTTAATGAGTTTATCACCGAACACATTGGAACATTTGTGACAGGTGTAGCAGTGTTGTATCTGAATTTTTTATACCGGATATCAAGTAGTATTCTTTCGAATCTAAACTGATCTCTGTGAAATGCTTACTCACAGAACTACAGTAATTTCAGAGACACCTCTTTTTGTCATTAACTTATGAGAATGTCTTGTTGATGAATGTTGATGTTCCTTTTTCGAAATATGTTCTTATGGCTCCATCCATACTAGGTAGTCCCATGGCATTTGTTCATTGACCAATGATTAGATAATAGCAGATGCGTTGGAGCTAAGGAGAATGGATGGTGTGCCCACTGGGAAATATTTTGAAATGGGAACATCAATACTTATCAAGCATGCGTTATACAATATTATGTGCTACAATACTGATACTGCGAGTAAACTTCAAAAAACATTTTTTTTTACATTTACTAAAAATCTAAGGAGCATAATATTGTACTTTATTAGTATATGATGACTGTTAACATTTCAATTAACCTTCGATCCTAGGTCGCTTCGACAAAAAAATATTCCTATAGCTTTTTATGTACTTACTCTTGTCCGTGATGAAATCGGTCTTACAGGTGTGCATTTTCTTTCATACATGATGATATTTCATTGCTAATGACGAACCCAAACATCAAGTGCTAATTAGAATTAGATTTTGTTTTCCAATCCCACCAGGAGTTATCACTTATCTTTGGAAAACCATGTGCATCATTAATTGTGAATAATCAGTCATATATAATCATGATTACTTCATTATAGTGTTTTAAAGAAGCTGTGCGCTGATAGTGTAATTAGAAACTTAATACCAGCATAGCTTTGTATAATTACATGAGAAATAATCTGCTTTTAATTGTCATACATCATGCAGATGGGGGTTAATCTGTATGCGGGTATAATAATATTCACAGACATGTAGGAACGTTATAAAGAAAAAAAAAACACTGTTAAATATCACATTATAGCATCCTGATGTATTAAACATACGCTCGTTTTGACTTTCCTGGTGATTCTTAAGTTGAATTTAAAAAAACAAAACAAAACAAAAAACAGGGGATTTACTAGGCTCTTGATCGAATTTCCCCATAACATCATTGCTGAATAAAATTTTCCTACAATATTTTTCATGATATTTTTCAGGCTATATTCAATCGCTATTCTGTAGTTAAACTTTTTCTGACATAGCCTGGCACGTTTGATCAATCAACGCCATAGATCTGCAATTAGCTTTGAATACAGATGTTAACATACGAAGAACAAATGAACTTCCATTAATTAGTGAATGACAAATGTACTTTGGAAAATTCATAGCTTCTTAATAAAGTACATGTAGTTCTAGTTTGTACTGCAAAACAGACCTTGATATATCTTTGTAGCTTTTCTTTTACGGAATCACTCGGGAGATGGGAAGATATTATTATTTCGTTTGTAGTGTTTAGTATTATGTAATTATAGTCTTATTGGTTTAACTATTCAATTTATTTAGTTATCATTAAGTTATGTGGTCCAATTGATAAAATAGTCAGTACAAGATTACATCTGAAAAATCAGTGAGATTCAATTGGTATTTAGAATAATTTTAACGGAAATAATCACCAAGGAAGTATCTAGGATACAAGGACATTCAGGAAATTTGTTGTAAATGCTTATCTACCTTCAGAATGTAGATTGACAGTTTTATTTGCTAATGGTAACATAAATTTTAATTGTGAATCTATGTAATATGAAAATTTCTGGTTAAACATATACTTTTTATAATATTAACATCGATATCCATACTCATCCAACGCTGCAAAACGACAAGATTTTTAATTTACTTTTTATAATTACTATTGAAGTTTTTTACTTTCTCACTAATCTAACAAAAACACGTGCTTCTGCTGATCGTTGGTGCTACAGTCCAATATTTAAATTAATTGCAGTGAAGAGGATAACATATTCATATCTGCGTTTCAAGGTACAATTAATTACAATCATGATTTATCTGTTTTTAATGATTGAATATATAGAATCATTGAATGTGTACTTGAAACGATGCACGTTGAATCCTGCAGGGGTTATCCACAACTTTGATAAGCGTTACATCATTTGGTAGTATAATTTTGCCATGGGGGATACAAGAATTTTAATTTTTGAGAAAAAACTGTCTCTCTACATTCCATAGTACTTGATTATACTTACAAAATGATGGACATATTTTCGTTTTATAATTTCACATCACAGTGCCAGAAAAGATTTGACATGTAAATTTCTAATAAGAATTCCCCGTTGTCAAACAATGACGAGACCATACTTTGTGAAAAAAGAGAGCTTTATGGTGTCTTTTGCTAAAGTGTTCCTCACTGACGGACTTTTGCAGTGTACACTGCATAATAGATATCAAGTAAAAAACGAAGAAGTGCCGAAGGGCAAACCTTATCTCATAGTCTATGGAATAAAAGGACAACATCGTGTATAGTGTCATATTCAGACAAATGCAAACCCTAATAAAATCGAGGTGAGACCAGGTGCCCGGAAGGAGTAAGCGTTCCCTGGTTGCGTGAAACACCAGTCGCAAAAGTCCTGCAACAACCTTTCAAGTGGAGGAGGTAAATACACCAATATACACGCACGAATACACGAAGGTTGGTTGGTTGATTATTGTTTTACGTCACTCCACGATTATTTCACGTATATGGTGACGGCATCTGCCTGATGCATTGCATACAAATTTAGACCTTTGCAACGGACCCACACGAAGCAGTGAGGGATCTTTTACGTGCCACGCCTACCGTGACACGGGACCTCGGTTTTTACTGTCTCATCCGAAAGACAGAACACCGGTGTACCCCGGGCGGGAGTCGAACCTGCGACCTCTCGATCACGAGCCGAGCACCTTATCCACTAGGCCACACCGGCTTAATACACGAAGGAGACAAGAACACGGAGTCAAAAGCATATATACATGTACATGTATAAATTTAGTTAACCGTATGCACATTTCGACAACAAATGTTTCTTCAGTGATTCTCAAGGCCGAAACAGTGTCAATCCAAAGCATTTGTATTTAAACTAATTACCAAATTTGACCTACAACAAAGAGCCAAAGAACTACTCTACCGACAGAGCTTTGCAAAAGAGAGATACTCTTTAATTTTAGAGTAATATACAAACTTTCGCCACAGTGAAATTCATCTAGTTTTTTTTTATGAGTATCATTTACCCACATTCTGTGGTAGTACTACGTCAATAAAAGAATGAATCCCTAAATTACAGACGCTTTGTTCTTTATACATACAATAGTGACAGCTGACAAAACAAGTTACACGTAGAAGATTAAAGGAAGTTTCGGTAGCCCATCAGCTTATGCCGGAACCCACCGTAACCTTTATTGAACATGCAATTGGCTCTATATGTTTCAATATATCAGACGTACTAAATATTCTCCAGGTTCCAATTACCTCAGTTTCTCTACTGTTGTCAACAGAGTGCGATATTTACGAGCAGCAAAAGCAACCCAACTTATTACGGATTACACATTTGTATATCTCAAAGGCAAAGAAGGAAAACTTCTTTCCCATTTGCAAAGCTATCTTTCTTTCATTTGAACAATTAGAATGTACGAGAAACACGAGAATGTAACTGCTTTTACAAAAAGTCACAAAATGGATTGTTCGTTTCTGTGTCACAGTGCACTCGATGAACAGGCTTCATAAGAAAAACATGATACACACACATGCCATGGGAAAGATAGTGAGATCAATTATGTATGCGTAACGAACTTGTGATGGATGGAGGAAGACACCGGTGGATCAGGACAGAAACAATCTACCACCGCCATGATGTATAGAATGAACTTATATAGATCCCTAATTTGAATATCTTAATGTAAGCAACACAAAAAGATCATGTAAAGCAAGCAGATGAGAATGAGCAGCATAAACATTGAAAAGTGAAATTGGTTAAAGCAAATGATCTTTACGGGAGATAATTTTGAACAGTTATATGCAGATCTATTTAAATGTAGACACTGAATAAATAATGATTCTTCTATCAAATAAATTGTAAACTGAAATTATGAAGAGATATATACATAATAAGGACATAAAACGCGTGTAATGTAATGTATTTATGAACAGAAAATCTGTTAGTAGAAGAATCATAACGGAAATATTTTTCTAAACATAAGATTCACAGTCTACGTAATTTTCATTTATTCGTTTACTACTACTACTACTACTACTACTGCTAATACTACAAGTGCTATTTTCTATTGTTAACGTCATTATTATTTTATAATAATAATAATAATAATAATTATTATTATTATTATTATTATTATTATTATTATTTTTATTATTATTTTTATTATTATTATTATTTTTATTATTATTTTTATTTTTTTTTTATTATTATTATACAATTTGACACAATAATTAAACAATTTTCCGTCCAGTTCATACAGTTTTCCTTTTTTCAAACTCTGGATGAACTGACAGTAGAAGCGAGGATCAGTAAGCGTAAGAAGAGATGAGAGATCAATCAGCGTAAGATATCCGAGTTAACCATGTGACAGAATCGCGTAAGGAAAAGTATTACCAGATAACAAACAGAATGGCTGATACAGATAACAAACAGAATGGCTGATACAGATAACAAACAGAATGGCTAATACATATAACAAACAGAATGGCTGATACAGATAACAAACAGAATGGCTTATACAGATAACAAACAGAATGGCTGATACAGATAACAAACAGAATGGCTGATACATATAACAAACAGAATGGCTGATACAAATAACAAACAGAATGACTGATACAGATAACAAAAAGAATGGCTGATACAGATAACAAACAGAATGGCTGATACCGATAACAAACAGAATAGATGATACAGATAACAAACAGAATAGATGATACAGATAACAAACAGAATGGCTGATACAGATAACAAACAATTTGGCTGATACAGATAACAAACAGAATGGCTGATACAGATAACAAACAGAATGACTGATACAGATAACAAACAGAATGACTGATACAGATAACAAACAGAATGGCTGATACAGATCTATAACAAACAGAATGGCTGATAAATTACAATGAAGGTTTAAACAAGGTCTTGTTTATAAGTCCTTGGTTTAAAACACTTCTACATTATCATGCTTATTAGAAAACTATTCCACGTTACTTATGAAGACTCGAAGCATTGCACATCAGTGGTTTGACCACATTATCTACAGCAACATATAAATTAACTGTAGCTATACATGAATTATAAATTTAATTCCAATCATACGTATGTGTGTCGCATAAGATTTATATATTTGAAAGATGAGATATGTGAAGAAGAAATAACGATAAACCGAAAACCACGGGGAAAGTTTTGCGATACAGGCATATCATATCTCATTGACGAAAGATGGCATCAGATCAGCATATAAAATAAAGTTTAAGACTTAAGAGATGATATATGGTCAAGAAGATACACGCATGAAAATAGAGAAGAAATTGTTGAATTGAGAATAAATTTTAAAAAAAAATATTTGTAATAGCGCTAGAGCTTTTAAATAAAATTGAAAATTTAATATAAATGATAAAGAGATATAAAATACCCCAATTTGTGAAATGAGCCCAATATCATGGCGACAATGTATTGCAAAACACCGATAGTGCAACGTACGTTTAACATTTCTGTGTTCAGAGAAGAGCATGTAACACCTTCAAGGAGATGTTCTAAGGCACGACAATATTCACGTACAATACATGAATCACCTCCTCGTGGGATCGATCAAATTTCAGCATCTAATTACATTGAAATCAGTTTATAGTTTAAGGCAGAAGTAAATTACAAATCTTAATAATGGAACTTCAATCTCTTCAACGTTTTTGTAACGAATTTGAAATGAGAAAGTTTACTACATACGAAAATTCGACGGACAAAGAAATCCTATATTCAGTTGTATAGGATATTAAACTACATGTATTCCTCTCTATGAAATCGATTGGAAATAGCATTTCATTATATGTTTTATACAATGTCTGGCTTATGACCATAACGATGAGCTCGTTAGCTTATCTAGATATGTGTCATTGGAGAATTACTGCAATCTAATTTTCCGACACCAAAGCTTCCGAATCCCTTCGCTTCTTCTCTCAAAGCTGCTATAATATTATTAGGAAACGCGTGACGGCGTTCATATGATTTCGTTTCAAGTGAATCCCCTGTTAAAGTTCTGGTTAAAGAAATGAAATTGAAAATAAATCAAGTTAAAGTGTGGCGGGATTTAAATAAGAAGCTGTAATTTTGTCATTGGTATCAAAATAGAAGGTCTATGTAATTCAATTTTAGTGTTATAACTTGCGAATTTCAAAATTCTTTTTTCTATAAAGTATACAAATACTTATATATCTTGCGCATTTCTTGGCGGTGTTCAAACAAATTGTGTGTGCTTGTCTATCTGCGACCAAAAAAAAATAAAATAAATAATAATAATAATAACAAATACTTGAAGAAAAAAAAAACCAAACAAACAAAAAACTAAAAGCAACCCCCCCCCCCCCCGCAAAAAAAAACCAAACAAACAAACAAACAAAACAAAACAAAATCAAAAAAAGAAAGTAAGAAAAAAAAAACAAAGAAAAAAAACCCCAAATAACTTAACACTTAACCTAGGTGCCATCCGGGGGAGGAGGGGCATCAGTATTTCACAGACGCATGTAATTTTTATCACAGATCAACTTTTATTTTCTTTTATTTATTTCTTTATTTATTTTTTTTTTTTTTTTTTTTTTTTTTTTTTTTTTTTTTTTTTTGTTTGCTTTTGAAAATATCAACTCGCAATCATTACACTGTAAATACATTCCAGCGAAGGAAATATATCTTCTATTCAAAAGTATGAAACTATTTCTTTCATAAACACCTAGCCATCCTATTGTTTCAGAATATACCACTATTGAAAACCTTAATATTTGACGGGAAAAAGACAATGACAATGCTTATATTGCAGAACATGGCCGTCACTTACTTTCAAGAGAGCAATGAAACATGTGTTGTCCCCTTTATATTTGACACTAAATGTGTGACCTTGGCCTTGGATGTCACCTTGCCTCTCACTTGAGTGTTGCATCCCATCATTGACCTTCCCTGTAAGTTTCATGTCTAAAATGGTGAACTGCACAGAAAAAGATTCATCGAAGTTCAGTGATCTTACCTTTGAGCTATAAAACTGGATCAAGGTCATGACACACAGCTCTCCTACAAGGATCAGTTCTAAAAATGTGTAAAGTTTATCCAGTAAGGCAACTAGCAAATATTGGTCTTGTAACCATGGCCATGGTTCCAACATTTAGCTATACCATGTAGAACATTACCATTAAATTTCAATTTATTCAAATAAAATCTGTATAAATTAAAGACAAAGTCTGAGGTACTTAAAATTTTAAAAATAGTTCTAATAAGCCTTGACCTTGGAGGTATGACATTGGATAAAGGTCATCATGGACTACCTTCCCATATGACATTCCTACCACGTGGACCTTTCTAGGATCAGACCTATAGAATTTATAGATCTGACAAAAATATTACACCAAAGTCCACAGCGACTTTGAACTTTGTGCTATGAATTTATTCAAATCATGAAAATGCTGTCTTCCTACATGAAACAATACTACAAAGTGTGAAGTTAATCCAATAGTAATGTAGAAATATGGGCCAGACAAAGTGTTACAGATTAACATATAGAGAGATCTTGCAATAACACAATACCTTTGATCAAATGTTATTTCTATTTGTATTATTTTGTATATTGATATTTGGTGGAATTGTGAAAATATAACAGCTATACAGTTTTGTTTTGATATTTTCTAGTATCAACTATAGTGAAATCTGAACTACTTCCACGCACCCTCACTATGCTACATGTAGCTACACATCTCTAGTTTGTTCATGATAGAGGTCACCTTTATGTTCTCTCTATCAGATATAAACTCAACAGAATGTCCAATCAAATTATAGTTCAATTTTTTTTTCAGATTATGAAAATTATCATTAAGCCTTGCAAGGATTTAAGTGCATATAATATATCCTGCATATAGAACTACTTCTTTGCTCAATTGATCACTTATATTCGCCTCATTCTTTAATAGAAATCGTTACTTTTTTTCCCTTCTCACTTTTATCACTGTACAAAATGTAGGTCTGCCCAAGACCATCCTAATAAACTTTAAAAAACCTTTTTTTCTTCATTTTTATATAGTACATAAAAGCCGAATATAATGCAGCTGTGCATTGCTTGTCTTTAGAGCAATCATAATTAAACTAAGTTAATCATCCCACGTGAATTACCACAGACAGCTCATTAGAATCAAAACAACAATCATTACCTTCATCACAGAAGATCTTTAACAATACCAGTTTGAATGATTATGTACCATCATGATTCAATTTTACGCCATTTTAGAATTACTGTTAGAAATATATCATCAAGAAGAAATTACTCTAATGCTAGGACTCTTTTTTTCCATTTTGTGGCATTAACTTAAACTGTAACATTTTTGTTGTAATTCAGTTTGAGGTAACATAAAATGATTTTACATCAAATTATCTTAAATGACTTCGAGCAAAAATAAAAACAACAACAAACAAACCCTAACAAAGCCTTTATTGAAGCACTTATAGTTAGATGGTAACAAGCTTGAATAAAACAGAAATAAATAAAAAGGAAATAGTTTATTTCATAGAAGTATATGGCCATCAAGCAAAATAAACCGTAGTGGTATTGAATATGAAGCTATAAAAGAATCAAATTTCCCAATGCAACAACAAAAAAATCATCTCAACAAATGTCTTAAGGATGTGATATGATACATCAATGTGGATACTGTAAATTCTAAGAAGCAGCAGCACAACGTTAGTTCCATATAGGTTTAACTTAAATATTCAGCAAGAAACATTGCTTCATCCAATGTAACCATAAAAACATAGAATATAAAATCAAATACTGAATATGGTATTGCAAAAAAAAAAAAATCATATATGTTTGCACAAACCAGTGAATTAAACTTCAAACTATTTTTCTTAGACTCTAAATGTAATTTTTTAATTCTGCTGAAATCAATCCATCCAGAATCAATTTCAAATGACCATATTAGATATACAGTACTCTTAACAGTAAGGATAAAAATTATGACAAATTTTCTTTAATACTGATATTAGACAGCACACCATTTTGATGAAACATTTCAGATTATCAAAATGTGAACATTATCCCAACAGTTGATGTTGTTGTTTTATAAAACAACAATGTAAACAGTAGTACAAACAATTACGACACTTCTAGACCCCACAAAATAGGAAGGGAGTATGCATCAGAGACTAAATAGTGGATCATATCACCCTGTATAAGTAACATGAATAATCTAATACAAAAGGAAAGCACTCATCACGATGACTTAAAACACTGAGGGCCTCTTATACCAAGATACAGATTGACAACAAGTACAAGACACATCTACTAAAAACATATCAGATTTAATAAATATTATGGCAAGGTCATACGGTGAGTACAAGATCAAATGGTGAGTATGAATATCACTAACACTATAGTGCATCATGCAAGCAATAAATTATCACAGACTGAGTTATACATGCATCCAAATACAACCAAAAACATTGTATTAAGTTTTATGTAAGTAAATGTCACATCTATTGGGATATAGTAATAATTTATACTTGTAACCAAAAACAAGTTGCACCTATACAATACTCAGTATCAATAAAATACTTTTTTATACGATACAATACTTTATTTACATGAAAAATTTTCATGAAATACTTCATAAAACTAAGTTTGTATGTATTAATTTTCTATAATGTGTATCAAATACTGCATATTATATAATTCTTGCTTACTATCATAATAAAAAAATACCATAGCATTCAAAATACTTTGTCATGGAAATACTGTTTTTCTTGATAATGCTGATTTTCTGTACAACACAAAGCATTTGTTCCAATTTTAACCACAGTCAGCAAATAATAGCAGTAACAAGTAAATAAGATACAAACTGAAACATTATTGAAATAAAATGCATTCAAAATGTTTTGTCATGAAAGGAAAGAAAAAAATATCTAAAGGACTTATATTCTATACGTTGGTATAATTTTTATTTATTTTTTTTTTCTTTAAAAGCACTTTCATAACAATAAATAAAAAGTTGTTGATGTAAAACACAGTGAAAATGTAAATGTCCCAAAATATGATTATATTAATTTTTAAAACAATACTTATAAATATTTCAAATAATATGAAAAAAGAGCAACATACGGAATTCTGTTATGAAGAAAAACTTAATACATATTTGTCTAGAAACAGTAATAAAAAAAATAAAATCAGAATTATGTAAAAGCAATAAAAGATTCAAATGAAGTACAACAGACAAAATATTAAAATTCCTTTCAAAACTGAAAGTCATGTTTGTTTTTAGAAAATTGATAATACCATGTAATGAAAAACAATTCAGGTAAAAAAAACCACATGGACATGTTGGAATGAAAGTCACAATTTGCAAAACAATCCACTGAAAAAAGGTAATAAGATTAAAGTTCTCCGTTATCCTTCATTGTACTACTGCTTTTAACAGAGAGTAATAAAATAATTACATTACAACACCCTCAATGGAATATACTGTATACCATCCTCCCATTGACTCTTCACATTATACATTATGCATACTATCAAAATTCATAAATATGAACTCTCAATTCTTTAAGATCATGTAAGATAAAACAATAACCATTCAATATATTGATCCTTTAGAGCACTTCACATATTACACAAAAGTATATAATAATATAATATCTTATACAAAGATAAAATCAAAATGATGAAACACACATTCAGTACAGTGAACAACTTACATATAGATCTACTGATCACAGTAATAATTTAAATACACAAACATAATTATTCATACATTTTTTTTTATCACAGCCATTAATTCTTCAGAATTATAAGGTATTTCTGATCTATATTATTCTATAAACAGTTCCTTCATTATCATCACACAGCCAGTTTCTTAAACACACTGTGACTTAAGATGCTGGAAACATTATGGCAAATGTGACATACACAGGACTGGTGAGAGATTCCAGCTTTAATACCTATAAACAAAAACGTTTCTTCATATATATTAAAATGCTTCAATCATTTCTTCATCACTCAAAACAAATCATATACTACTTTAAAGCTCATTTAATAGCAAAGAGTCGAACATATTTCAATTATGTTGGGTTTTTTTTAAATAAGTATCAAGAAGTACTCCCTTCAGAGTACTTCTTGTCATTTCTTGTCCTTATTTAGTTTTTATAATCCAAATTACTCCAAATTATTTATTGTTTTAAAGATAATTGAAACACACATTTAGCCCAGACAAGGTGAATCCTATATTCCTTCTCTTTACAAAGGTAGGAGCATAAAAAGATTAGAACAAAACTAATACCCCCATCTGGGGCACAATGCCTAGAAAAAAATGTTGACTTCCCTTAGATATACCTCTCTCCCAACCTTGACCTTATTGATATGACTTTTGGCCATGGGTGGCCTAGATATAACCCACACACAATTTTTTAAGTTAATTACCAAGGACTTAAATTTTCATGATATGACCTTTAACCCAGGTGATGACATGCTTTTGGGTCAGGAGCAGCAACATACTGAAGAATACTGGGGATATAAACAAGGCTTAATAAGATAGAGGTCTTGACATTCAACTTTTTATCTGAAAATGTAATTTATCATTTAGAACCTTGCCCTTGGTGTTCAGAACCATAGTACAGTAATGCATAATGGTATTGTTTTCTGTTACCAAGTATTATTAACAAACCAATTGAAATATAATCACTGAAGAAACTAGAGCTGTCCTAACGGCATCAATGTTGAAACATGCAATAATTCATCCCAAGATACATCATTAGCATAAGTATATATATAAATATAAACCAATGTGTTCAGAGACAACACAATAATGCCAACTAATGTTCATGTGAGTCATTTGATTCTGATATGATTTTCAATATAGACATTATATATAAATTCTTAGAAGTTAATGAAACTCTCTCTTCTTATGTAAAAAGTCAGCATGATATGATTCAATACTGGGATGGGTAAGATATACAGTCAAATTATAGTGATCAAATGGAAGTTAAACTATAACTTGGGATGATGAATGAGGAATGACGGACCAAGGACACCACATGCAGATATATCATACCAAGATCATCATCTAAGTAGAATCTTCTTCATACAGCATCATTTCATTTATGACACTCAACTTATTATTAAAAGAAAAAGCTCTAATAATCCACTGCAAAATAAGCTTTGAGCATTAAATAAGATCTGACAATGATACAAAGAAGTTTTAGTTAGTTTCGCCATAATTGTAAATTTTCCCTTTGCCTTTCGTTTTTCACAAATAAGATTTCTGCGATTACTCACCTCGCTTTTACTTGTTTTATCTCCAAGCCCAAACTTCTGAGAAACAATTCCAGTAGTCAGCATATTATGGTCACTGATATCCAGTTGCTGGACAGTGATACAGTATCTGACCTCTCGATCTGGCCTCATGGAGAACGTCTGCCTCTCACACTGACGGAAGCTTAGGATAGGATCCCCAGGTTTAAGCCTCTACAGGATATGATTTTACACCCATTGTAACAACAGTGGAAAAGTACTGTAACTCTTTGTTCTAAACTTTCTTATAGTTCGATAAAAATGATATGATTGTACTACAAAAAAACTAAAATCTTTAGAAAAACTAATTGTGAATAAATAATTAAATTTTCCCCAAGATTTACAGTTTGTCTCATTTTGAAAAAGTGTCCACTTTCTCCTTAAAGAACAATCTATATCTGGAAGGTTTTAGGATCTCTTATAGTCATTGTACTTCTTATAATCAATGTAATGATAAAGTAAAGTAAAATACAAAAAAGGCCAAGAGTTTCAAAATGAATGTTGATTAGTTTCATGCAAATACAATTCATTTGAAGGATGTTTAAATTACCTGCATAAAGAAAGCAACATGTCCATGGTTACTGCGGACAGCCTTTAACTCAAAATGGAATCCATGCAAGGATAAAACTTCCGAGTGGTAATGTGGTTCCTAGTAAAATAATATATAGGAATGAAGACCTTCTAATTCAGTGTATTCTCAGTCCCTCTACTCTTGTTCATTTTTTACACTATACAGATTAATGGTGGCACTACATTTCACCTTAACGTAACTGTACGAAATCACCACATTGTTATAAATTATATCAAAGAACAATTTCAAACTTTCACCTTATGAACAGAATTACTACAAAAGACAAGATACATTAATATTCTTAAATAAATTCAAATTACTAAAGCTATTTTACATCTATCATAGTATCAAGTATATACATATATTATCAAGCACAGTACATCTCCTTTGCATTCACATAAACAATGACTTTAATAGACCATATTCCGATTTTGATGATTGCTGTCTTTTTGTCCGAGCTGATGCATTTTGGCGTTGTTTTTCATAGTGACGTCATAACGCATGACATAGATTCATTATAACGTCACTATGAAAAACAACGCCAAAAGGTATTAGCTCGGACAAAAAGACAGCAATTATCGAAATCGGAATATGGTCTATTGTCTGTCCATCTATTAACCTTACAACTCGTTTGGTTACAGGATGATAAATGGCAAGACCCTTGATAAAGGACTCAGTTTTCTAGACATCACATCTCTATGAAAATCTGATGAATGGTGCAAAAATGACAAATTCAACTACTAAGTGAAATTAGTAATAAAATAAAACAAAAGCTGTAGATCTCAATGGTAGAAATCAATCAAACTTTCCCGAAAAATAATAGTAGCTTTGTATTAGATCTGTTTGCTTGATTTCACTTTTACAATATGCCATAGTGGTTGTAGCATGATTGGTCTCTGGCTTGTGACCCTGTCTGAGTAACACATGTGGCTCATCGGTGCCCAGAAACACTAAAAAGTGGCGTTGAGTCATGGCAGGTAAAAGATCTCTCACTGATTCGGTGGGTCCATTCCATAGGTCTAAATTTCTGTGTTGCATCCAGCAGATGCTATCATCATCATGTGCAATAATCCTGGCATGACATATAACAAAAATGAAACAATCTTTTACGTAGCATCCAAATTATTGTAATTATATGGTGACAGTATCTGCCGATGCAATGCACAAAATATGTAGACTTCTGCAACTGGTCCACCAGAAGCAGTGAACTAGCTTTCACATGCCACATCTACAATACAGTGCAATTAAACCACTTAATTGAATAAGCTATTTGTCAGAACTTTATTATTCAAATAAACGAATATTCAATTACACGGCATGATGAACGAATGCAGTTTCAAAGACCAGAAGATCGACAGATTGTACAAGAATTGCATACGTGTATAACTTTCGCGGTATCTGTAATGGAATCATTGTACATGTATCTATATATAGATACACTAGAGTTACCTCTCTTAGATCCTCTTCTTGTTTGCTTGAGCTACATGAAAGTCAACAGACTACATTTTCGATAATTTTGCAAATGATTTAAAAGTACAGCAACCAAATTTTATTAAATAGTTACATTACACCTGCTCGTCTGACCGTAAAGATAAATCCGCAGTCTATTGAAACACATGTAAATGTATCTCAGTGGTGTAGCCAAGGTGATCAAAGACACAACACGGGTTCAACAATTTATTTTAACAAAGGCAAATTAAAAAGGCATATTCAAGCGAGTAAAACTTCAATTTTCCATCTGATAGAATAGGCTGAAGTAATCGCTTTACTTTTCCTCAAGGAATCGTCAAAGTATGGCTATTGCATCTTTACGTTTGCCGTGCATAGTGGTGCCGTTTTCTTCAGCCTCCTCGTCGTCACTGGGGTTGCATGGTCGGGTCTCGTCTTCAGGGAAACTGGCGCATATTTTCTCCTCAGTCCGGGCAGCTTAGCTCTCCAGGTTGCCATCTTTGTGATGAAGGCATCAAGCGTCTAGCTATCAACATCCTCTGGCGGCCGGACATTGTCAGTTTCGGTTGTGTCGTTGTCTGACGAGACAAACCCAGCCTTTCGGAAGCAGTTGGCGATGGTTGTGGGTTTCACGGTGCACCAGGCCTTACTGAGTAAGTGGATGGCATCTAGTAGGGTCAGTCTTCACGCAATGCCGTTGGCTAACAGCGTCATCTTGTCGATGTTTTCTGTGATCTTACGCACGATCTGGCTTCGGCAGTCGGTAATTAATTAATCCTTTCATCCCTACCACTACGGCCTATTCGACAATTAACATGTGATATTTGGTCAACAGCTTTTACCTGGACAGGTGTGAAACCATTTATCTCTAATTGATAGGTCGCTCGCACTGTAGTAAACAACATGACATCAGGCGTGATACAGTGAAGTTTTAACAAAGGTAAACTATACTTGATAGGATAATCGCGCTATTCAAATAAACGAAGTTGCTTCTTTATTCTAGTGTAATACCTGGCGGATTTTCAATAGATTTGATAGAAAATGGTTTTGGATTTCAGCATCTTCTTCAATAAAACGAAATATTCAATAATGCAACATTCAATTAAGTGGCGGGCACTGTAATATGAGATCCCAGTTTTGGTTAATGAGATTATATAGTAATAATGACCACAAGGAATACAATGCTGGATACCTGGAATGAATTATCACATAAACATAAATATAGCCTTACATCATCAACTATAAATCCTTGTCGTATAGACCCGGATGAGAAATTTCTAAGAGCTTCCATATCCCCACCACCTTGTAACTGTAAAAAGCAAAGCATGTGATATTGAACTTAGATAAGACATAAAGGAAAGTGCTATAATCTACACAGTGAATTCAATTCATTATGGAAGTGCCAAAAAACTAAGTTAAAAAGTATAAAATAAAAAATTGTGTGATTACATATCCCTCTACAAACCGATGAGAAAAAAAAAATTCACAATGGTCTTACGTTAACAAGAAAGATGAGACCGAATCGCATGGCATTATATGAAAACCGATTTCGAGGAGTAAAAGAGTGTATGGCATTACTGTCATCCTTCTGTAGTAAGAAACTTACTATTATTATACAGTCTATATTTAATGGAAATTCAAATTGGCAAACACCACTTTATGGCATACATATGGGCAAACACCACTTTATGGCATACATATGGGCAACAAGACTTTATGGCATACATATGGGCAACAAGACTTAATGGCATACATATGGGCAAACAAGTTTTTATGGCACACATATGAAAAGCACATCATGTCTATAATCATAAAAGACAAATAATAGCAACAATTGCTAATTATAAATTATAAATTTATGATATCTAATTTCGATAAAAAGTACATTAACTACAAAAGAAAGATAAACCAGTTTATCTTGATACAGAAAATATTTTTAAAAACATTGGCCTTTCCAAACTGACAGTGAAACTTCTTTGAATTTCATTTCTGTATTAATTATTTCTATCTTACAGAAAAGTTTTAAATAGAATTTTAGTATCAATTAGATTTACATAAACAATTTCAGCTCATAATGAAATTAAAACAAGGCAAGTTGCTTATAAAATTCAACGCTGAATGCAATAAACCTTTGTACTTATTACACCATTACTATCAGGACACTGCTCTTACCGAGTGGTAATGTTGAGACAGAAGGTTGATAAGCTGGGACTTGGGGAATATGTTCATTATCTGCATATCCTGGATGTGATTTGCTGAAGAAAGAACATTATTATTATACTGAACTATGTATCATTATATCATGTCACTCAAACACTACTTCATAAAGGAAGTTTACTTCCAAACTAAGTCCTCATGAACAATAAAGCCAGTGTAGCTCAGTGGATGAAATGCTCAGCTCATGAGAGAGACACTGGTAATTCCTGTCTTTGGTATGAGATAGTGAGTACTGAGGTTCAACTGATGACAGAGACACTGGTTTCCTGTCTTTGGTATGAGATAGTGAGTACTGAGGTTCAACTGATGACAGAGACACTGGTTTCCTGTCTTTGGTATGAGATAGTGAGTACTGAGGTTCAACTCATGACAGAAACACTGGTTTCCTGTCTTTGGTATGAGACAGTGAGTACCGAGGTTCAACTCATGACAGAGACACTGGTATCCTGTCTTTAGTATGAGACAGTGAGTACCGAGGTTCAACTCATGACAGAGACGCTGGTATCCTGTCTTTGGTATGAGACAGTGAGTACTGAGGTTCAACTCATGAGAGAGACACTGGTATCCTGTCTTTGGTATGAGATAGTGAGTACTGAGGTTCAACTCATGACAGAGACACTGGTATCCTGTCTTTGGTATGAGACAGTGAGTACTGAGGTTCAACTCATGACAGAGACGCTGGTATCCTGTCTTTGGTATGAGACAGTGAGTACTGAGGTTCAACTCATGACAGAGACGCTGGTATCCTGTCTTTGGTATAAGACAGTGAGTACTGAGGTTCAACTCATGACAGAGTTTGATTTTCGGGACATAAAAAAAAGGCTTACATATTTGTGTGTTACAAATTGTGCTTTTAATTATCTACAACCTGAAGCAATTTTCAGAAATCCAAAGAATAATGTGTATGCCAATTCATTCTGAAGCATAAATACAGAATACAACTAGACTTACTGTTGGTAATATTAAATAATGCTAGATTTACTACTAGTAAATCTGAATTCAGCTGGACTTAGTATTGTTGAATAAAGCAAGATTTACTGTAATACTAAATAAAGCTAGACTACTCAATATCAATAATACTATATACAGTTAGATTTATTGGTAATAGTATAATAGAATAAAGCTAGATGTATAAGCAGTAATGCTTCATAATACTAGACTTACTACAACATGTAGTATTATTTATACTGAATAAAGCTACTAAACTACTATAAGTAATACCAAATAAAGCTGGATTTACTATTAACAATCCTGAATAAAAGTAGACTTACTGTAAGTAATAATGAATACAGTTCGACTAACCACTAATACTACTGAACACAGCTCGACTTACTATTAATAATATTGAAAACAGCTGGACTTACTATTAGTAATATTGAAAACAGCTGGACTTATCACAAGTAAGAACAGTGGGACAGTAAAAAACAACACTTACTATCAGTAATCCCATGGAGTCGTACAGCACTAAATAATGGCTCATACATCTGACCTTCGTCTGTCTCAAGGAAAGAGCATGACTTCTGTAAACTGAAAAATACAAAATATGTTATATATAATTGTCTTAAACATACATTTACATAAGACACCACAATATCCCTAGATGTATTCTCAATAAGAAATTTAGACTGTACTATTGAAGTTGTGTCTGTTTCATGATTTTAACCAAAAACTATTTGAAAAAAAATGAAAAATTAAGCATATTGAATTAGATTCCCTACTGTATGCACCTACTGAATCTAAGCATATCCCTCGCAACTGGAGGGTCACACTTTAATTTTTATCCCATGACTTTCCAAAAACAAGATCATTGCAAGTCCTGTAATCACTGTGATTTTTTTACTTTACCAACTATTATCATACTGAGGGAGATTCTAGCTGTATGACACTTTCATTCACAATTTTTTTTTTAATTAATTCATAAATTAGTCTTTAAATAACACTTAAGCTGGTGATTATAGTTATAGGCCATATATGGCATAAAGGTTGTACAGTTCAATTCACTTTTCTTCTTTGTATGGTAAACTGACCATCGTGAAATTTAATCGTGGAAGTAAGGGTCACTTTTATATATATTGCCGTGATATAGAAAAAGTGAGAGAGTTCTTATTACGGGCCGACAAATTACTTTATTGAAATGGCCAACATGGACATGGAAAACTATGAACGGTAATTTTGAGATGATTACATGAGACCATTAAATGATTAAGCTTTGAGTTATTTATAATGTTAGACATATTTTTTCTACAGCTGGGTGTAGTAGAAAGAAAGTGATCTGATATATATTGTAATTGGGAAGACCAAACAACTGAGTATAAACCATACAAATAGGGATCACATAATGAAATTCATTTGCACATCCAACAAAGAATATTCAGTACAATTACATGTATAAAAAGTAAACCAAATACAGATACATAAAGAAAATACATTTTTATTTACGGTACTACTTTCACCGCCAATCATTTCAGACATCAGTAATTGACCTGATTTTTAAATAAATTAAACAGTAATGAAAGATAATTATTTACCAGTTGAAAAATGACAGCACTGTACTGTGGGAAGGCATAAGTTGTATGCCAGGGTTCAATTGAAGGAACAGCCAATATGACAGTGTCTTGTAAACACTGTACTCATTGTAAGTAAATACTCTGCAATATTGAAAATATCCTATGACAGAAACAAGTGTAATAAAACATGTTCAACACCAAGAAAAGACTGCTTGGTTTAAAGGATTTAAGGTTCATAATGAACTTGGGAGAATTAAAGTTCTAGCTATAACCACATGATGCTTGAATAGTACTGTATTTATACTGAACAATGTAACAGAAGAAATAACCTTCATACAGGTATATTTTTAAGAACATTTATCTCTTTCATTCAAAAATTTTATTCCAGTGTTAATTCACAACTATGCCAGTACAGATACATTCAAAGATACGACGAAGAATAATCACTTGTCCTGCTAAGTCATAACTATACTCATACATTACTAACCTCTTTTCACATTTTGAAGTAAAATTTTGTTATGCCAACATAAGTATAAAACAGTATACTGAATTTGATTTGCAAGTAATACTGTACCTATTAGATTTGAGAATTTTCTGCAGCAACTCTATGGGAATTTCCCTTAGCTGAATATGAGAGGCCAGCTGTAAAAAGAAAGCAGTATATCCTTATGTGGATAATTAAATAATGAAATAAAATAGGAGGTCCAAGAGCCTTAATGATGAAATAATATAAGAGGTCCATGATCCATTATGATCATGTGAGTAATATGTACTGTTTCAATATGACACATGGAGTATACTTCCTCATATGGCCATTGGGTCTACCCTTTGAACCTGAACTTTGGCCTTATGTGTCATCAATTTTATGATTTTGGTAGACACTTTTATTTTCTAGATATGCATTCAGGTCTCTTCCACAGTTAACAGAAGAATAAAAGGCCCAAATGAGCCTCTATCGCTCACCTAAACACAATTTGCTCATTCATAAACAAATGACTGATTGAGGAAATTTACAGATACATATATTCTCTTGTTCATTGTGTTTCTGACAATTGACAAAAGACTATAAACTTGCTTCTCTAAAATGAAAAAATCAGGAACCTGAAACAAATTTAAGCGAAAAAGATTAAATCAGAATTTTTTTTCCAAATTATTTGTTTTTTCTTGACTGACTTAAATGATGGGGGTAAAAAATCATGGAAACTAAATTCCGATACAAAACTTTCCAAATAAGCCTTCAAGTAATATTTCTAACTGAGTGCTGTGAAACACTAAGAAATTTGCTTTGATGTAAAATGAAATGAATTTTTTTGTATTGCTTTCAGTGGGATTTGAATTGCTAACCTTCAGCATGTCAGAACTGGCTTGTATCAAAAATAGAAAAATATATGAAATTTCAGATTAGTTTTCACATAACACTTGTAGATAACCATTAAAAGAGATATTTTCAAATCAATGTCAGCAATTAAATGCTTAATCGATTTAATCTTTCGAATAAATCAAAACAAAATGAAACAGAATATGTGGAAGAGTCCAAGAAGACGTAAAAAGTCAAAACATTTGGTTTCAGATTGCACGATACCATTAAAGATCGCTTTAATGTATTCAGCATGATGATCTATGCAGCCTGTCTGAAGAAACTTGTTAAAGCAGGCTACCTACTATCCCTTGATGAATCAGTCAAAATAGCAACATTTGTAAGGGACTTTGAGTACTTCATACCTACCACATTTTATCAAAACTGTTCTATCAGTTCTAAAGCTGAATTCAATCCAAGCTTATAATTACAATGCAATGGTAGTATACCCATCCTTCCCTCCTTTTTCATCTTAAAAAATTGCCAAAACCCCTAAAAATAATTTCTGTATTCCATTTTTTTCCAATTATATTTACTAATATGAAATCAGTTTAAACACACAAAATCATTGCAGTGTTTGCCAGCAGCTGCAGCCACAGGCAGTATTGTGCACTATTCATGTTTTCACCATCAACTACTCATGGTTAAACAAAAGTTGCTAAAAAATCATGTTGAAAAAACATAAAATTTCTGCAAACTACACAATATATCTTTCTTAGAAATGCAAAGACACTGCCATATGATGCATTACATACTATTACTAAGATTCTGATATTGCAATGTCCTCATTACTGATCACTACACATGGTGTACTTCCAAGGCTTTGGAACAGTTCAAGAATTTTACCTATGAATGCGTCTCAGAATTTATCAAATCACGATTTTTCCAACAATGGTTTTAGAACATACTTAAATCAACCCATGATAATAAATAGTGGAAATAATAACTCTACACAGTTAGTGTGGGATTACAATCATTCTACATTTACTTTAGTTTTGAAGGAAAATGACAGAACCAAGCAGATCTGATAATTTACAGTAAGACTTATGTGTAACATATGAATGCAAAGTGAACAATTTATCTAAGCCTTTTGAGAAAAGTAGGGCATAATTTGTATACGGATTACCATTTACAAAACTGTATAGTTCTTAGGAAAACCTAAACCATGATGTTCATTAGGAAAAATTTAGTTTGTGTGCAAATATACTCTGGGGAATTTGGAAAATTTGTGGTCAACTATCACTGAGAGAATTTCTTACAAGGTCTCCATGCTATTTAGGACTGGTTACTCTATCTCAACATAATGTATATAGTTTTTAAAATGGTCTGCAATTTTGTAGAAATTTTTACACCTGTTGAGTAATGATTTCAATAATATTTGAGATAAATAAAATTAAAACATTTTCAGAATATTCTTCTTCATAATTTCTACTGATTACTTATTAGTACATACCAGATTTGTAACAGTTATAAATCACAGAGATTATGTGAGACAGAGAAAGAAACTTCATTAACAAAATACAAATAAAGTGTTTTTTGAGTATTTTCTTTGATTTGTTTTTAAATATCAGAATCCAAAAAAAGTATACCAAAGTGCTTTAAATTGCAGGAAAAGGCACAGAATTCAGAATAAAATTCATGGGATTACTAAACTGAACTCAAGCATTTGGCTCAAGCAAACTAAAAACTGAAGATGAAGAGAATGTTTAATATTGAATGCAGTTATCCCACATTACCAATTCCACTCTGCTCTAAAGCCAATAAATCCCTGCCACAAAAGTAATGAAATTTATAACTTTGATAGAGAGTTTCATGATCTTTTAAACAAACAATCAAGTTTCCTTTAATATTGTCAGGATAGAATAAGAAGATTTTTAAACATTAACAATGCTTACTGGATCTGAACATTTGGGATCCATCATAAAGCCACAGGCCCTGCCCCAGGGTCATCAAATTTCCAATGTGCAAATAGGGCTTTACACTCTTTCTATTCCTGTATTCAGTTTTTCTTATAGAAGAGCAGAAGACGAATAAGGTTTTTGAAATCTGCCTTATTTAAGCTAGTTTAGTCTGAGTACTTAGACTCCACAGGGAAAAGTGCAAAAAATTTAATAATTTAAAATACCAGGAATAGAATTTTATGAAATTTCCACTCTACTTTGTCTGATTTTGTTCCTGTTGTTCTTACCTGAGATACTAGATTCAGTTCTAGCCATCTTTCACAAGCCAAGACAACATGTTCTTGCTGGTACTAGAAAGAAGAACACAAAATATATATATTGTACTCAGAGAGACTTTTACCAAAATGTTTTTCTTTTAGGGGGATCAAAAGGATGCAAAGATAAAAATCTCTTATAATAAGTTAAAAGCATATTTTCAATAATGTTTTTATTGTAAAGTAATATCACAATGATCATTTCACCAAAGCAGTAAAAGCCATTGTATAATGATAGAGGAAACAGTGTATAATGATGGAGGAAACAGTGTATAAAGATGGACGAAACAGAAGTCTTCAGAGAAAACTACCCATCCTCAATCAAGTGCACTCGTGAACATTCCCACTAGACTCAACTGGAGATAAAATCAGCATATAAAGGAGCGAGACGCGACTGCATTTCTTTTTAGTCCACTCAACAATTGAGGCCCATCATAATCATAAATATATACAAACATGCATTGTAAATAATGCAATAACAAACATTAAAAATGTAACTGTATCTAAACATATCTACCGGTGCATATTGCTTACCTTTGCAGTGGCCTGATGGCATTTATATACTGTGCGGAATGTAAATGTATCTATAGATATCTACTAGCCAAGTGCATATTGCTTACCCTTGCAGTGGCCTGATAGCATTTATGTACTGTGCGGAATGTAAATGTATCTATAGATATCTACTAGCTAAGCCCATATTGCTTACCCTTGCAGTGGCCTGATGGCATTTATATACTGTGTAGAATGTAAATGTATCTATAGATATCTACTAGCCAAGCGCATATTGCTTACCCTTGCAGTGGCCTGATGGCATTTATGTACTGTGCGGAATGTAAATGTATCTATAGATATCTACTAGCCAAGCACATATTGCTTACCCTTGCAGTGGCCTGATGGCATTTATGTACTGTGCGGAATGTAAATGTATCTATAGATATCTACTAGCTAAGCCCATATTGCTTACCCTTGCAGTGGCCTGATGGCATTTATATACTGTGTGGAATGTAAATCACTAAATGTATCTATAGATATCTACTAGCCAAGCTATATTGCTTACCCTTGCAGTGGCCTGATGGCATTTATATACTGTGTGGAATGTAAATGTATCTATAGATATCTACTAGCCTAGCACGTATTGCTTACCCTTGCAGCGGCCTGATGGCATTTATATACTGTGTGGAATGTAAATGTATCTATAGATATCTACTAGCCTAGCACGTATTGCTTACCCTTGCAGCGGCCTGATGGCATTTATATACTGTGTGGAATGTAAATGTATCTATAGATATCTACTAGCCTAGCACGTATTGCTTACCCTTGCAGCAGCCTGATGGCATTTATATACTGTGTGGAATGTAAATGTATCTATAGATATCTACTAGCTTAGCACATATTGCTTACCCTTGCAGCGGCCTGATGGTATTTACATACTGTGCGGAATGTAATATTCCTCAACATCAGGTTTCCACAACTACAAAACAAGTCAAATAAACTTTAACAAAACACCAATTTAATAATGGTAAGGTGTAGAAGTTGGACAATTCTCTTTTATGTCAATTTCTTAAGTTAACACAGTTTAACAGTTCCTAGCTTCACTTTGTATGATTTAGTTTAATTATTCTCTAATTTTCGAACAGTCTACAACACAATGTTGTAGCCACATCACTGATATCATATATGTTGACTGGGATGGTGACGATGTGAAAATAGGTCTGTGGTGAATTAAGAATTGTGTGATATAATCAATGATGTTCATTAAGATTTAAACTAGGTGCTTGTTCTGTAAGCCATATCTCAATTTATAGTCCATCCAAAGCAGGTACATTGTTCCACTACAGAAATCATCAATGTCAAGCATAACCAAATTAGAGAATACTACATACGCATCCATCAGAGATTTATAACCAATAGCAGAGGCTGCTGCTAAAACATTGGCCACATCCTCTACATGTACATCAATGTCTTCATGGTAAAGGTTTCCTAGAGCTACAGCCATAGCTGAAAAAAAAAAAACATTATGCTTGAAAAAAAGCCAAGTATACTTGCCATTGTGTGAACAAACTCATTATTGTGCACGAAAATCAATCTATACTGAAAATGAATTTTAAGAAAAACGTCATTTGAGGTTTAATATTCAATAACAAGAGCAATGCTAAGCGTAGCATCCCCTCCCGTGGCATAAAATTCAATCAATCTTTTACCATTCCAGCCCATTGTGACCTTGACCTTGAGAATTTGACCCTGAGACAAGGTCA
This sequence comes from Pteria penguin, assembly GCA_035048485.1. NCBI lineage: Eukaryota > Metazoa > Mollusca > Bivalvia > Pterioida > Pteriidae > Pteria > Pteria penguin. The sequence goes on from CM068583.1 coordinate 33,068,455, forward strand.
TCACACTTCCTTTAGATGTAAGCAACAATTATGTGTAATATAATTGTAATCCATCAAGGCGTTAAAAAGTTATGGCCCGGACAAGTAGACATACACACACATACATACATACACACGGACGATGGGGCAGTGTTCCCGCTAGGCAGAGATAGAAGGGCGCCGCACCCTTGATGTCCTCCCCTGCGCCCTTGATGCCCTCCCTCGCGCCCTTGATGCCTTCCTTACGCCCTTGATACCCACCCTTAATGCCCCGCCCTGTGTACTATCATATCGCTGTTTCATACATTGCCCTTTATTATTTACCTGTGACGTTTTGTTTGATTGTTTGTACAATCAATTAATAGCTTCATGCGCAATACAAGCGTCTGGCTAATTAAGGTGTTTATACCAGGTATACCACTGAAAGATATCAATTGCTTGGGGATATTTGCTATTATGACCCAATTACCATAATGATTAAATGAACGGTGACCGTCAGTTTAAGCTTTGTTGAAAGTTTGTGAATGGTTTCTACTTCTTGAGTCTGATTACTGTGAAAAGTTTTTACACCTGACATTTTGTGTTGGCTGAAGAACACCGACAGTATGTTTACCACAAAAGGCAAATTAGCCCTGATCGAATATGTAAGGTCTAAAATAGCAAAGACAAATCGATCAATAATATCATTTTTAAGTAGTGCCAGTAAAGCCTCGCTTCAGTAAGTAAACTAATTTTTTAATCATTATGGAGTTGTAAAGAAAATAGCATGTTCAATTCGATTAATACGATTGCCACCTATCTGCCTATCCCGTACACAATGATAAAATCGATCGATTTCAATCAAGTCCTGGTAAATTACAATGGGGCGAGGGGAGGGGGCACCCACTTTTATAGTTGTGCTGATCCATCCTTATTTTCCAGTGATGTCTTTACCCAAACTGTACCTTTTTCCACTAAAATTCGTATTTCGCGAAAATTTGCCCTCCCTGGCCCACCGCACACAAAAGTGCCCTACCTGGCTCCTTGCCCTTTTCATTTTCTAGCGGGAACACTGAATAAGTTGCGCGAGGGGATAATAACATTTCAATCATCCAGGGGGCAGATGTTCGTAACTTTAACCACTGGTTAAGCTAACCAATGGTTAAATTTCATCTGACTATATCTCTGATATAAGAAGACTTCCAGTCATAGTCTGTGTACTGATTTGTTTCATATGAAACAAGCTTTGTAAAATAATTTAGATTTTATACAGAAATCTTATATATTAAAGTAATTGTCTCTCAAATTTTAACCACTTGTTAGCTTAACCAACAATTAAAGTTTCAAACAACTGGCCCCAGAATGGTTGTTTGGATATAATAAGACAAAGTGGGTATATGACTCCCCTGTTTGAAAATAATATAAAATTCAAACATTCAATAATTTGCTTTCACTGAAAGGTTTCACCTGTCTTTGTTATAAGAGGGTCTCTACATTCCAAATGGATCGTGGTGACATTGTTGACTCTTTTTTCTGAGATATGAGCAGGATGGTCAACTCCTTTCTTTTCCTCTTCCTCTGGGTTGCTGACTAAACTCAGTCTAAGCACAGAGAAATGAACATAAACTACATTATCTCTCAAACAGTTGGACTCTCAAAACCCAAGAGAAACAGTGCCAGTAATCAGGAGTAAAACTTAAAAATGTCATTTAATAAGAACTTTAGAAGTTTCATATATCTGTGAAGGAGTATTTGACAATCAAATGTGTATCAAAAGGTCATAACTACAAGATTCATAGCTATAAAATACTGGATTTACTATCCAAACAATTTTTTTTATTTCAAACTGATTATTTTGAACAATAAAAAGGTAAAGAAATTATCAGTTTCCAATGGTTACAGTTTTTTTTATACAAAGATCATTGGAAAAGTTGCATTCCTGAACTTACTTTTCTTATTGTTAGATTTTTCTGAAGACTTTTTTCTTTATTAGAATATCTGTGCTCGTACAAATTACATGACTGAAGATATTTCCTAAACTGATTTCACTTTTAGAAAGAGTTATCTTTCTTTTTTCTCTCTTTCCATACCTATTACTCATTTCTTTATAGTCATTGCTATAGAAATTATTCTTCTTGATGTAGTTGTCCAGTGTTTCTGAGGCTGGACTTCTGTAGTATTTTTGGAAAGACGGATCATCTGCTTCCTTGAGAAGCTGTACCAAGACCTCTGCTTTTTTTAAGAATGGACGGTGAAGCTCCCAGTCCATGCTAGCACATTTCAGAAGAACATCTATAAAATAAGGATGTTTGTATAAATTACATGAAAAATACCATAAAAACCTTTCATGTTTTTCACAAATGAAAAAGAAATCACAAATATACTTCTTTAAAATACGAAAATGATCTTAACTTTCATTGCTTAAGGGAATTTAACAAAACTTCATGCATGTATGAAAACATTACTGTAAGTAATTATTTTCTATCAGTCTTTTTAAAACACTATTTTTCGTCCACTCTTTGTAATTTAAAATCTAAATTAGCACTTGTAACAACTCACAGCAAATATTATATAAATTTTCTTATTATCTGAATTAAACAGAAGCATAATTTTCAACAAAACAAGCTTTGTTCAGTACACCTTCCCATACATATATATGCATAATCAGTTAATATGACTTCTTTTAAATAGTACTTTGTTAGTCTTTTGAAGTCAAAACCAGATCACTTCCTAATTAACTTCACCCACATATATTAATATCTTAAGACTATAATACGACATTAAACAAACCATATTTAGATAACGGTCCTACATATCCTGCAAAACAATATTCCGAAACCTACATAAAAATGGTTACACACTGGGTCATACTGAACCACTATTTATTGACCTAATTTTTCTTTTTGTTTTTACATTATCTTCATGAATAAAACTTTATGAACACTGGCTGTAATTAAAAAATACTAAATTATTTTCAACCCTGCTATAATGAATCATAAATTCACTGAAAAGCCTATTTTATCATAGATGTTCTTATATTAAAGAATCTGTAAATACACACAAGAATCAGGTAGTGGGCGATTTTGTCATAATAAGATGAGCATTGTCATGAATTATACATGAATATATTCATGCATTGATATAATACTAAATGTATATGTAATTAATCGTGTTGAATAAATTCACTGTCATGCAAAACAAGAAGTTCTACAACAGACCACAACATTTAGATCAACCTTCAATCAACTGATAAAATCATAAATAAAACATGACAAATCTGCCATCCTTTTAATGCTTCTATTTTTAATACTGAGTAAAACAAATAATTAAGGAAACTATTCATACTTCAAAAACATGAATCAAACAAAAAAAGTTGCCCTATTATCACTTTGACTGCAACATGAAAAGAATAAATATATCCTGTATATGTTTCTGATATACTGTATAAACACCAGATATAAAAATATAAATATATAAATGGAAACCATTTCACAAAGAGAAGATTTAGGATGCTGGATAAACAGAAAGTTTGGATGTTGGTATGAGAAGAAAACATTACATTACATGTAACTTGAAACTTATGTATCTATCTTTACCTCATATCTACAAATTTTATGTCTCAGAAAAAAAATATCCAAAGTTAAAATTTATTTTCAAACATACAATTTAAAAAAAAAAGCCCTTAATATTATTTCTTTCAAATTATTGACAGCTTAGAAGAATAGAAATATTTAAATAAATATCAAAACATTGACAAATTATGGTACAACACAATTCTAATTTGTTAATCTTCTTTGAAAGTTGAAAAAACATTTAAAAATTTCTTGTATATGGGTCAGAAGTTTACAGGGAAGAAAGATTTAGTCATTGAGTAAAACTGGGAAACTGACCATAATAAGTCCTACCAAGCATAGATTCCCAATACACAAGTAGTATACAAAGACTATGTGAACTACAATTCTGGTCATATACAAAATCATAAAATTTAGTCAATTAGTAATAATCTGATACAATTTAATAATACAGTCATGTTTGGTTGGAATACATGTAAGCAAAACTACTTGCTACATCTACTGCGGAAACTTACCAAAATCACGGATTTTCTGTCCTAATGTGAGAAATGGCAATGAATGACAGAGAATGTAATGCTCAACACACTCTATACTCAAGGACATTTTATGCTAAACTCACTCAATTGATGAATTGTCATGATTTTTAACAAATACTGTATATGTATAAAGTCTTATTTTATTCTTCAATATATGCTAGTACATGTACTATACAAGAAAGAGTATGTCACCCTAATTATCACAAGACATAAGTTTTGCTGTATAGGATGTAAATTAATGCAGGTGTACATATAAACCAGCCATAGATGCATAATGATTAACACAAAAAGTGATAATAGACAAAGGTTTTCAAAGAGGAAGATGATGATGTAAAAAGTATAAAAAAAAGTTTTGTAGGGATATGACTATGACAGTATCCAAGTTCTTTTTTGCTTTTGGTAGATATGTATGAAATATCTAAAGTTCAACTATTTACAGAACAAATACTGAACCATACACACAATATTTTGAATCCAGGACTGTCTTAAAAGAATCAGCACTGTCTATGACAGAAGAGTCAAACACCTCTAATTTCTAGGGAATTTATATTGACAATTTCATACAATCACTGTAATACTGGACATAGTATGATCTTGCATCATGAGTAACAAGCTGGGCAGAATTATGAACAGACAGGCAAACAAATGGACAAGCGTTCAGAATGGGGGCATAAAAATTTTGTTAAGCATGAAGCAGATCCATACAATTGCTACAACTTTTTTTTATGGACCAGACACTAATTTTGTTAAAAGTTCACAGTGACATCATGTGTCATGGGTAACAATGATATGAAAACCATTTCACTTACCACTTACAGTAAACAGCAGTAGTATTTATATATATATATCAGTATTACATGTATTAAAATTTTCTAAACCAGAAGGACAGAAGGAGTGATGATCGAAAATATTCAGACAGGGTAATCCCCCCTCTAAAAACCTTCATTTGCAGAAATATATAATATGGTAAACACCAAAGTGCAAATACATTTTTATACAATACAATAATGATATTTTACCTATTAAACCAACAATACAAAGCATCTGATGCAAATAAAAATGATGATGTACAAGTTAAAGCAGATTCTTGTAAGCATAAAATCTTCATATCATTACCTTAGTTTAGACAAGAAATCTATTACAATGGCAATAAATCAGCAGTTTTAGCTTTATAGCACTCATGTTTTATTACCTATAAATAGGATTTTCAATATAACTACTATAAGTTATTTCTAACTATATCAAAACATCATTTCCATAAGATTTGTATCACATAAAATCAATCATATATTTTATATTTATTTTCAAGTTCAGTACTAAGTAAAAAACAGGGAAGGTAAATACAATAAATTCTCTAGAGAAACACGTATCAAATATTATAAAAAATTTAATTATCGACTCAAAAACAATCAAAGTATCTGTAGAATGATGTTTTATTTTAGGTCTAACTAAACGTACTGTTCAACTAAGAACATTTCTGGAAACATGCATTTACATTCCCAAGTTTTATTTTCAAGGATTATGGAATACCCACCTGGTCCAACAAAACTCTTACTGCGCTTTGAGTGGTATAGGAAAATATCCTTTGGTGTCATTGGTCTAGCAGTGGATGGCACAAATTTCTTGATAGGTCCTAGGGTAACAGATGGAGTACTGCAATGATACACTGATAAATATTACCAGAAAAATTAATATAAATGGATTGATTTCAAAAATCTTACACTCCTTTTAAAGTTTTTACAGTTTCTGCAGCAAAAAAAAGAAAATTTGTTCTTCCAAAACGGAAATATTTAATTTTCAGATAAGAAATTTGTTATGATACTTCTTTTTACAATGGTATGTAATTAATAGAGTTGAAGTAAAAATCAAATCATTCCAGAGACTTGGAGCATATAAAGTAGGTAAACTGTAACAATATAACTACATGTACATGTAATAGGGTAGACCTTGTCATATTAAACCTAGCAGTCTTTTCAAATGTTTAATTTTAAAAAAGAAGAATTTGGCAATATATGAACAAAAAAATAAATTCTTTACATAAGGAGATCAATTTTTCCATTTGTAAATCATTATATTGTATACCTGATAATTAGACTAGTTCATTTGATGTATGGATAACAAACATTGAATTTTTTCAAAAGTTTTTGATAATGAGAGTTTTCATGTAATTAGGTAATACTAAACAATTGAAAATGTACATGATTGACAAAACAGATACACAGGGAAATAAGGTGTAATGTAATCACTCTTTCCATTAAAGAATAGTGTAAGTTAGTCTCTTGAACTTCCTTATTATATTAATGCAAACCTAATGCAATACTACCTTTTGTCTGCCATTCCACACACTGTCATGTTGTTTTAAATATAGTTAATTATTTAAAAACCCAAAAAAAGTTCTTAAATCAGATATACGGTTTGAAGTGAGTCAGGTGAGAGTGAATGAGCAATGAGCTAGGTATACCCGTATTCTTTTCTGTTCAACAATAAAAATGAAATCATGAAATAATTCCTCCTATATACCGTCTCAATCTGCTAACTGATGGAGTGGGTATCGAAGCAAGATCCATGGAAGTTTTATTTCTGGAGAAGTCTTCAACCAAGAATGAGTCTGTATAAGGTCTGTCTGGGGTTTGACGGAAACTATAAGGTGAATTCACGTCAAGATTTATGTTCATCTGGGGACTCTCAGCTGCAAGAAAACATTAAATGATATTTAAAGAGTCTGTTTTCAGAATGCTGACGTAGAACAGATTAAAGAATGATTTCATTTTCAGGAACTTTTTGAAATGGCATGCTTCATCAAAGTATGATAGAGTGAATATTTACAGTATAAAGAAAATTCATCAGTGTATCTAAAAACTTTATTTAAGATAATGGAGTCTAAGAAAGTAATTAGTGTATAAAAGCTACAGTTTTGATGTGAGGATTTTTGTCAAGATCATGCTTTTACACATACCAATTTACCAGAACGAAAATTAATTCCATTTCGTCACCTTTCTAAAATACTTATACATGTATAAATCATGAATAATTAGTTCGAAAGTAGTCAGAAAAATATACAACTCAATGGTGTACATATACACTATTTTGGATATAGAGCTATGTGTATGTATAACAAGGACCAAAACCAGAATTTTTTTTCAGGAAACTATCAAAGAACTCATAATACTAAATATAAACAGATTGTTTTAATTTTCAAACAGGCTATGCTCCACAAATAACAAACAGTCGTCTGAATTTGTTGCCTATAGACATCAATTTAAACACCTCCAAGCAACAACACATAGAAAGAAATCAAAGTAAGTATTGTTTTATAATTGCGTTGGATCATATTATTCCAAAAGAAGCATGACTGATCAAAAAAAATTATAAAAGTTCAGTTTGGTCCTGAGGAAAATATTTACATGTATAAAGCCAGAATGCAAGTTTTGTCCATTGGAATTACAGGATGAAACTGACAGTTTATGAAACTGCATTCTAACAAATATATTACATTATATTACAATATGATGTACTAACATTTTATTTTTGATTGACAATTTCACAGTTGGTATTCAATGCTAGCATATGGATTTTTCACAGTTTTACTTCTTAGTACTGCTGTTAAATATTTACTGCATACATTGTTTACAGAACGTAACAATGATGTACCAACATTACATAATTAATTGACAATTTCACAGTTGGTAGTCAACATTAAAGTATGGTGTTTTCACAGCTTATTATTTTGTTGCTAAATGGTTACTGCATACATTGTTTACAGAATGTATCATATACCTTCACATCCATGATTGACGTCATTTTACCACTATTGCATCAGAAATGCATCACTTTTAAGAAACGAGTTGTCAGAGGACAACAAAGCTCATCAAAAATGGGTGTCAATCTTTCAAAAAAAATAAATGCAAAAGCAGATCATTTAGGAAATTGTGTTTTCCTACCTTATATCTAGATATCTAAAAAGAAGTTATTAACTAAAATATCTCCACTTGAAAATCAAAAGCTTTCATTATAAATTACCATGGCTATCATTTGTGAAAGGTTTTAGACTATACATTGACGATTGACACCTTCACCTTTGACCTTGAAATACAAAGTCAAATTTATTTCAGGCTAAAACTTTTAAGATATAATAAGTAGTCCTCCAATAGTTCTAACTATTGCTTGTTAAAGACCAGGAGGCAAAATATTTGCAGCAAAGAGTGTTTGTGTTATTTCTTTTAAAACTTTTAACGAGATGAGTCAATAGCATGGGAAAATATTAAACAGTTCATAATGTATTTAGTATTGCTCAGAGTTTTTCAGAAGAGGGGCAAAATCCAACAACAAAGACATTAGGTCAAAAGTCACGAATGGAAAGCCCTGGTCATGAGGAATCCATATGTGGAATATCAAATCTAGTTTTTTTTTTTTCTTAAGCGGTACCTCTTCTGGTTAAAAGAAATATAACACAGTTTAAAGTTTTATTAACAAGCAAATTCGGAGACTTTCGGGGTTCTATCAGTAAGAGTGCAGTGATAGATGTGGCATATTGTCAAGGTTGTGCATGTCTACTGACACACATGCCAAATATGAGGGCCCTACATCTTATGGTAAAAAAGTTACATTGAAGTAGATCAAAGGTCACGGTCAAGCTCATATGATAAAAAATTCTAGTACCAATGGAAAAGTATTGCAATTAGGGACAAAAATGCCAAATATGAAGGCTCTATGTCTTATGGTTAAAAAGTCACATTGAAGTAGGTCAAAGGTCGTGGTCAAAGACACATGATAAAAAGTTTTGTACCAACGGAAAGGTATTGCAATAAGGGACATATATGTCAAATATGAAGGCCTTACGTCTTACAGTTAAAAAGTTATGACTGGCAGACAGACGGACAGACAGACGAATGAAATTTGATGTCCCCATACTTTTTCGAAAAGTGGGAGACAAAAAAGTAGGTCAAAGTATAAGGTCAAGACCATTGGGTCAAAAGTTATTGTACCAATGTAAACCTCTGGTCATGAGGAATCCATATATGAAATATCAAAGCTGTACTGTTTCCAGTTCAAAAGTTGTAGCCCAGGTTAAAGTTTTAAAAAGTAGGTCAATGTCCAAGGTCAAGGTCAGTTGTTCAAAAGTCATGATACCAACTGAAAGCTCTGATCATGAGGAATCCACAATTGAAATATTAAAGCTACACCTCTTCCAGTTCAAAAGATGTAGTCAAAAATTTTGACTATGGACACCGGACAACAATGACAATGAAGACAATACCAGGGGTATGACATTAACTCTCAGGACTTTCATCCCAGCAAGATAAAAGTGGGCCAGAGCAGTGACATTCAAATAAAAGTGATTATAATATCTGAACAGCATTACATATCTTACCAGTAATGATATTAATTAAATGCTGGTTGTAAGGCATAGTTATAGCTTTTATCGCCTGAGAGCTGCCAAGTAAATCACTGCCTAACGATTCAGGAAGGCGCCATCTGTTGGTACTCCCAACAAGCTTCCTCATTCTGCATCTTGGTGTTACTGGGTGCTGTTAAAGATAAATATGAACTATATGTACTATACAACACTCTAAGAAATTACATAGTATGGTTCCAAAGAAAACACATCACATATAAATGAAACAGAAACGAGGTGGAACAGAAAGATGGAAGGATGAATGGACAGAGCATCACATGGACAAACAAACCAGTACTTGATGGACCAAGTTATCTATTAGTGTGACTAAACTTGACAGGTAATATAGCAAGATCAGTTTTAAAGACATCGCAAAGATACTCAGTAATATGTCAATCTACATATAAAGATATTAAATCACTCTAAAATCTTGTCTATGAATTGGATACAAAATTTTAAAAATTAGATTATTACATTCAGATCTATCATTTTCAGACCTGCTGCAAACCAAATTGTGAAAAATATGTAGTCATTTCAATCACTATAAAGTCAAGTGGTTGACAATCAAAGGTAGTGATACTGGTTCATAAAGCTCTTTGTGCTGTAATTGCTAATATACATGTATTTGGCTTTTCATAATATATGTAACACAATATTATAACAATAAATGACAACAGTGAAAAATTTTTGTTATTTTTGGAAATATTCTGGAAATGTGCTCAAGCAAGATGTTTTCTATACATTTACATTCAAACCATAGAATGATAGTAGAGAATAAACAGATCAACTGAGCACGCCCGTATTTTTACCAGAAATGCTGCTAAGTGTAAAGCTGACATCTAACAAGGCATCTTCAGTACTATGGATACCACTTGTAATATGCAGAATGTTAATACTTTTCTTAAACAAGAAAATCAGTAAACTGATGAAAGCTCCTAAAACTGCATCAAACCAATAGATCACTCTCACTTTTCAGATAGGGAACCCTTAATGTTCCAAAATTTACAAGGGAGCATAAAAGTTTTGGCTTCATGCATTCTTAAAAATATGAAGTAATTTGAACATACACTGGTGAAAATTTTGCCAGTATAAATATCTTTTCTGGTATTTTAAGTTCTGGTTGCTAGTGACCTTGACTTGTCAGAAATGACCTGAGTAACCTTTGTCTAAAAGCCTGTATTCTAAGTGACAATCAACACTTGTATGAAGTATCATCATTCATCTTTGAAAATTCACTAAAATCTAAACTCTTTGGCATTTAAAGTTCTATTTGCTGATGACCTTTCAAAAATGATCTTGAGTTACATTTCTCCGAAAGCCTATTTTCAGAGTAACATTTGAGTGCAGTATGATATATATCTTCAAAGGAGCATATACCAAATGAGCAAATACTGTATAATTTGGTAACAAATACATTTAGCAGACAAACAGACATCGATTACATAGTTTTATACATGTACACCTTTTATTAAATGTGAGGGTATTACACCGTGAAAACATATTTATAACACCTTCAAACAATGCCTACCCCAATGGTGTTAATGATATAGAATATTTTATAACATAAGAAGTACATGTAGTTGAGTAAGTCAACCTTAAATATAAATACAGCACACTTCACAGTTATACTTTATGAAAACATTTAAAGTGTGTAGAAAATCTTTTATCAAGTTTAAAGGCTTAAGATGGCTTTACATTTAAATGAAAAATGGAAGGACAAACATTCAATACAGATTATTGATCTAGAACACATTTAAACCCCCTGTCAGCCATTTAATTTAGTTGGACTGAATAAAAGTCTATGGCAAACTATTTACCTTATGTCAATCAACCCTATGTAAACTACCAGAGTTTATACTGGATATATAAGTGGTGAGACATATAGATTAAAGGTAGATAAGATTACCTATATGTATGCTCTGTACACAATAAGTGTAAAATGATCCTCTTGTACTGTTAACTTCATTTCTATTTTCAACAATTCAACCAATTATTGGTAGATTTTAAATGCCCTATAGACAGAAAAGCCTATATACATGTATCCTATGATCCAATTATAATTTGATGAAAGTAAATACCGAGATTATGTGAGGCATAAAACTTGAATGGGAACTCATTTAGGCCTTTTTTTCTGATTTGATAATGGAAAAAGTGGATACATGTAGTTGGGTGTATGAATAGATAATACAGTAATTATTATGATCTTTATCATCATTATAATATGCATTAGAGATTATAGGGTTATTTGTCTATTGTTCAATACCACACCAAGATACACCTATAATGATCAAGCTGCCAGAGTTTAGGGGGAAAAAAACAAATATACCTAGAGAAAACATCAACATACTTTTAACAAGTACATGTACACTGACGAACTTGAACTTTCCAGCTCCACTGGTCAGGATTTGTACCAAACTTGATAGAGCTGGAGACAGTGTATTCAAGAAAAGCCTCTGAGTAGTTCATTTAGCCTCTGTTGAAAACGACTATGTCACTTTACAAAACTGTATTAAGTTCAATAGTCTTAAATTCTAACTGTCTAACAAAAGTTCTTCTATGTCCATTGAAATTAAACATATCAATTATTCAGTATATAAAGTAATTTTCTGTTAAATACAATAACTTGATTACTTAGCATTGCTATAAATGAAGTGTTAGCTTACATTTGGTATTTTTCTTTTGGAATTGATACACCTCTATTGTCAGTTAGTGTAGATAAATACATATATTTGTCAAATGATGTCTAAAATAAGTCCTGAACAGGATCAGGAGGTTAAAGCACTATGCTGGAATTCACATATGGCAACCTCTCACCTAAGAGTGTAAGGACCAAATCTAGAAGTCTGCCACTATATAAATTACTCTGCTTAAGGTTAACAATTTTCTCCAAGCAGATTACTTAAGTTCCATCAATCAGTAGCATCTAGGCTACCAATTCTTACAAACAATATAAACATAATGTATTGAAACAAACTTCCTCGTGTGGACCGGTAATAATGATGCCTATTAACTGTAGACTACTCACTATATTGAAAAAACTTAATACATGTTATAGATATACACATATAATGATATATTTTTATTAAGTTAAGTTTACAGATGTTGTTTCTAAGTTAACTTTAATTGATAACATCAATATAACACATCCAAACTCATGGACATGATTCCCCTTCCTCCTTTCTCCTTGTCACTGTTTTCCTCATTATGAGTATGATTATTATGCTATACCTGTAATGACTTTCTACCACTTTGCAAGCTTCCTATTTACAAAAACATATCTACTACAGAAATTTGGTGAGCTTCACTGTAATCTACCTAGTACATAAGTAAGAGAAAATGTATGCAATGCATCTATAGTGCATATAATTATATAAACAGTAAATTAATACATTCTAGTTACATATACATCATTACATGTACCCGGTACAGTGACCTTCACAAATTCAACTCCTTGTCTTTGCAACATCAACCTCTGATCAACTAATCAAGTATTTTAAATTTTGAAAAACCATGGATCCAGTAAAAATTAAGCTACCTTTGATCTGTAAGTAAAACTTAAATTCATATTCATAGTCATGCGCAGATCCAGAAGGGTGGAACAGGGGTCTAAATCCACCCTGAGAGTCATCGAATATTAGTTCTTTGTTATTTCTGATATACCGGTAAAATGAGTAATTTTACACAAATAAACATGGGTGGGCCCTGTCTCAGATAATTCACTGGAGATGTACTCCATCTCAAAAAAAAATCTGGATCTGCACCTGAAAGTGCATGTAATTTTACCTGTAAAGTGTCAGATAGAATTACCATGGCAATTTTTCACACGAGGAGGAAACAAAAGGACAGAATAATGCTTATATAAAGTCAAAACTTAACAAATACACTCACCCTACTGGGATTACGTGCATCAACTACTACACCCATCAATGCTGTATAAGGTGCTTCCTGCACAGACCTACAAAGTCAATGTATTGTTGATTATCAAAATAATCAAATTCCAGTGCCATTGATGTTACATCATTCTAATGTTCATTTATATACATGTAAGAAACTGTACAACACAAACAGTAATGTCAGGTAATTATCAAATTCTAAAATACATTGGGTACATTTATATATATATATATATATATATATATATATATATATATATATATATATATATATATATATATATATGTGTGTGTGTGTGTGTGTGTGTCTGTGTGTGTGTCTGTGTGTGTATTTATATATTTGAAAATATCACATTTTTTGTAATCGCTTTCGCCTTTCAATTCTTCAGACAGATCGTGACATCAATATTTTATGACATCACACTATTGCATATAAAATTGCGTGCCATTAAAAGATTGCATGAAAATTGCACAAAAGTTGCACTGACATTATTTCATGTTTAAAGATGGTTTCAAAAGTCCAATAATAAATTAATCTTCATTTGCCTTTATAGAAAAACAAGAAAAAAAGAAAACATTCTATTTCACTGTAACCAGAGCTCCAGATAAAGTATATAATCACATTAATAACACTTAAATTTGTAGAACACACATTAATTTTTTCTATATGCATACAAATATTCATTCATTTGAATTTAAATGTAAGTAACAGAAACACTTGATATTGTATATATATCCCAGCTATGTGAGATATTTGCACCTCAATATACATATCTCTACCTTCTGTATATGCACTATCATATCTAAAAGCAGTTACCTGTCTTTTAACAAAAAAATGTAAGAAGTCAAAAGAAGAATACAAATACATTTCAACTTCAAATATTTGAACAAGTAAGGTTTACAACTATTAGGCTCGGTTAAATTTTAAAGTAAATATGAATTATCATAAGTAAATAATTGTTACCCAATATCATGTCTATATCAGTAAAGTATCCATATATAAAATGTAAAAAACATAGGATTTTAGAAATATTAAAGGTGAATGATGACATTGATAAAATGTGCACTCAAAGAGTAAGCTCCCTGACAGTTACGTTCATTTACTTATTATTTGCAAATTGTCTACAGTGACAGTGACAACAATGTCCCAATAAATAATACATTAACAGTAAAACAGTAAATGCAGAAAAGGTAATTCATCTTGTTGATGAGTAAATAATTAAATACGTACTACAGTACAGCACGTACAACACGAATCGATTGCTCGAGTTTCCTCGGTTTAGATAAAACATGAAGAAACAATTATTTGAAAAAAATGAAAGCAACCTGCAGTATGATATGGCTGCATTTGGAGCGTTGGGTGGAATCGATGGAAAGTATGAAGGTGCAACCCTCTGTTGAGGATAGTTGTTAGATGTCACTTCTGTCATCTCGATTGCCTTGGTCGAAGTCGGCGCTGTGTACTCTCCGCGCAAAAAAATAGTTACATATGTTTAAAAATGAATGAAACAAAAAGTTGATGAATAATTAGAAATTTAATATTTAAATTACTTAAAGTAATTTGTGTAAATGTAGGAAGTACTCTGCATGGACATATTTTGAGTTTTTTCAAACGCGTAATAATATGTGTAGTTGCTAAGATAGACTAATAATCGTCACTTCCGACGTAAACAAATCCACGTGTTTTACCAACATAATACCTGTAGATAAAAGAAATATACATGAAATATAATATTCAGATTCCAAGGTTAATGAAAACAATGTGTCTTAATATTTATTGAAATAGTATATATTTGAGAAGAGGGGTTTTTTTTCTTAAAACAAATGTATAATGTCATATATACATTATTTAATATAAATTCTATGAAAAAAAACACTGAAATTTACATATTCTGTTCAAGAAATTTTTTAAATCAAAATATTACCCTAATATAAAAATTGATAACGGTTTTTGTTCCTAATTTAAAGGATTTGTGATCCCGACAGAAAATGAAAATTAGGAATAATATACATGTATGTTGTACATGAAGTAAAATATCTTGATTAAATTCCCTTAATAAATTATTCTTAGACGTCCAAAGAGAACTACACTGATTGCAATAAAACAGAAACACACAATATCAAAATTTTTCGTCTCTTGCAGAGAAATAGAAAGTAGTTTATGTCTCTGCCGCTTAATTTGGCCTGTATCAAGTGCTTAAAGTGATATGAATAGAGAGCTACGTTAAATATATCATTACATCATATACTGTATATAGGATCTAAAATGAATTTTTATTTCATACGTATTTATGAAACTCGTTGTGTGTTTTATATCCCCGAGCATTGGCTCGGGGATATAAAACACACAACGAGTTTCATAAATACCGTATGAAATGAAAATTCATTTCAGATTCTTTTTATCACATGTTTACACTTAGTTTAAAGGTGTTTATTTCATCAAACACCGGTTTGACACAATTCTTTTCCACACTATGACCTATAAGTGACCTATGCCATAAATTAATATCTCTATCTATCTCCTTATACTGCAGCACCCCCTTTCCGGGTATTATGTGCAGCGTGTGTGTCTGTGTTGTGAGTTTAAAAAATAAAGAATATACAGTGTTAAAAGAATTGTTAAAAATAACATTATAACGGTATTAAGGCCGGGGATGAGATATACTAGCAATGGCAGCCTTAAAGGCTTCAGGCTTTGCTAGCATTACGGTGTGATGTGGCAGGTGGTTCCATTTGACTAATTTATTTATCATGGCGATATTTCATTGCATAAACAGCAAAACATATGATAAATATTCTTAGGCATAATATAAAATGATTTTATACCGAAGAATACATGGTATAGTGATGGATTTTACACAGCTCTCTATTTTACAAGTATAAAGATTTGATCGCCTGATAAAGGTCTAGAGATCGAAAGTTTGTGACTTTGTTCCTGTTTTATTATAAATTTATTTCATTTCATTAAAAGTTAAAACAGAGAAGACATTGTTCCTTTATTCGAAGAAGGTTGACTTAATCATAATTTTCATATTGACTGTTTTGAGAATAAAAAATGGGGGACAGAATTGCAGGCAATTCTTACATGTGCGTTCATTAACTTATTTTTACATGTGCTCACGAAATACTAGTAGTTTAAACATTTATTTCATATGAATATACAAGCAATGTGAATAATGATATACATGAGTAACATCAGAGATCTGAAAACAAGTAAATTAATACTTATATTAATTCATCTCTCTATACATCAATGCATTGCATTATCGTATAGAAGACTCAGGATAGAACATTTATATACAAAAATAAACAAATTGAGACACATCTATTTTAAGTACAATTAGATATAGTTGAGTGATTTGAAAATATAGATAAATACTTTACTTTAAAGGGGGAAATATATACAATGCATCCAATTTATGAATATGGACATAACAATTTAAAGAAAAATTTAAATTGTTGATAACATAATACATATTGCTAAAAAAACCATGATACTATGCGTCACTGAAACGCTTGGATTTTTTGAAAAATTCATGTACTAGTAATTCGGATACATTAAATTACGACGGAAAAATATGAAAGGACTGAAAAAATAAGAAGTTCAACATTATTTTTCTTTTTACATATATATTTATTATAATGATGATAGACATGGAATTTCGATAAGTAGACTAGAATATCGCCTCCCGATTAAAGGAAGAACGCTGCAAACTTAAAATACTCTATAATCATAAGTACCTTTTTGAAATATATACATATGTATATATAAATGCAAGAAACTTGCCTCTGGACTACATAATCGCGAACCTGCATGAAGTAGAGAATGCTACAATGGCTTAAGCTAGTGACGCACATAGAACCAGAGAATATATAGTTTTCACGGAGTCTGACTTTGTTTGAGTTACCTCCCATAGTCAGCCATATTTGGGGTCATTTTTATTCATAGTACCTATTTTAAGACTTTTGTTTGGAGAGGGTTTTCATAATTCTGCACTATGATTAACAGTTTCGAAATAAATCATATCTTAATATCTATTGGTTTGTAAACAATTTATTTCTGAAAAATAATTTTCAAAAAATTCAGCATGTATTTTTGTTGATTAAAGCACAAAAACTTCACATTTCGAACCATAAAATTAGTTACAACAGGAGATAACTCATGTGAATTTTCGCTCAGTGAAAACTATCTTATAGTAGCCCACACCGGACTAGTTGATGTCCGTCTATACATCCGTCTCAAAGCCCAAGTTCGCTGTATCTCCTACAGTTTTATTAGGATTAAAATGAAACTTGATACAGATGCTTAGAGCCCAGTGTAGTTGTGCAAGAATTTTTCATGCTCATCAATTTTTGCTATGTGTTTATAAATTATGACCAAAAAATTCAAAGACACTTTCCGGTAATGTCTAATAAAACTGGAGACGTGCTATTTTATCCCTATGACAAATGAAGGAAACATATATGTTTACTTGCTGTGTGCAGTTACAACGAGGAGAGATTGTAACCAAGAGGCGGGTTAAGCCCCCCCCCCCCCCCCTAATCATTTGGCAGTCCTTTTGCCAGATCTCTAAATAATTTCTCTGAATCCCCCTCAGTGAACATTGCAGTTTCTAAATATTTGTAAGAAAAAGCCAGAATAACAACTTTCCCTTTCTCCTCCACAATATGACAATAATAAGGTTATGCATAAAAAGAAACAAGTAGTCTAAAAATCTTGAAATCGAAGGGCACACAAAATCAATGAAAAATAAAAAACAAAACAAAACAACACCCCCCCCCCCAAAAAAAAACCCAGTTACTTTATAAGCTTATATAAGCCCCTGAAATGAGACAAGATGTCCGGAGGTAATAAGCATTTCTTCTCTTTTGAGAGCAAAGGATGCATAAATGACAATCTTCCGGTGAGTAAAGAGTGGGGCATAGGTGGTGCCAAATGGAATGCCAAAATGTGTTGGAAAACCTTTTCTCCAAATACCACAAGGAAAGTCCAACATCTTGTTGACATCCGTTTAAGTGTACTTATTTTAGAATCAGATTGGTCCTTGACAAAATTAATTCTATCATAGTTTCCAACTATAAATTTGGATTTACGGCTGCATTTTAGAATGCTTCGGAAAATCTGTCTGTTCTCGTCATGTAAAGTGTTGAAAAATCAAAACCTAAACTTTAAAAATCGTTGTGTTTTTATTTATTTATTTATTTATTTATTTATTTATTTATTTATTTATTTATTTATTTATTTATTTATTTATTTATTTATTTATTTATTTATTTATTCATGTATCTATTTATCTATTTATTTATTCATTCATGTATTTATTTATTCACTTTTATTATCAAAGCAACACTCTAGTGAATTTGGTCTTCTCTGAAAGAATATCTACGTGTACACCTTCTGTCTTGGTCCATGTTCTTGAAAAATCCTCTTACGAGTTCAAATTTATCTCGAAATTTTCTTTCCATTTGAAGTATCAGGACTCTCCGCTTTTTAGGCCTGTATGTAAAAGTTTTCTCAGCTTCGCATTTTGACGATGTTAACAAAATGGACACAAAGTCAAGGAGAATACTATATGTCAAATGGCGGGAAGAGTAGTATCGTATATTGCATATCTTTGATACAGTTGATGATGTGTAGCTATAGAAAATGCATGCAGATTCTTTATGTTTAAAACATGGAAGACTTTTGTCTGAAACAGATTTATGGTTTCATAATTGGCCGAAATTTAAATCATTGATGGATTTTCTAGCAAACTGGACTTAAGCGGTTAGAATTTTCCGTTGATGTGTCTGACTTGAAGGCTTGAAATGGCCTTACGGTTGAGGTATCCAGAATAATTCAATCTAGTCTATACTTTAGTGACCTAATATCAATAAATATCTCGGCGAAAGCCGGTAAATTCGTATGATTGAATAAAAATGTGTACAATTGGAAGTCCAATGGTTTATCTATATATGGTAGAGAAGCAGCAAAAGAAATATTCTGTATCTCAGTTTTGTATTTTTTGTATTTAAACATGACTTAGATGTTTCTCTGGGATCTGTCAAATTAACGAGTACATTTCCTAATTGAAATGCAAGGATGGTAATGATACTATTGATGTCTTCAGTGAATCCATAGGAAGTATTAGTGTTGAGATGTCTAAATTATAAATCCAATATTCTCCCTTCTTCTGATGGAAAGGAATACTAGTAAGATTGGCATTGTTTGTAGGATGACATACTGTCAAAATTCTAATATTCTATTCATAGAGAGATCGGAAAGATCATGTATGTTGAAGTGGCAATAAAGTAATTGGTTACCTCAGCAAATGATTTTGGAATTGATTCTTTTATTCAGAGTTGTCCTTTCGTCTCTCCGACATACATCGACCCTCGGAGTGGGCATTCAGCTCCATAAATTATATTATTTGACGGCTAATATGAATATGAAAAGAACGCTTGGTAAGGTTGCGGCTGAATGACGTGTCGGTGATCTATTATTATTATTATTATTATTATTATTATTATTATTATTATTATTAACCTGACATGCATTCTTAAAGTCAATTTCCATTATCTACTTTTACATTGTTAAATATACATGTAAGCATGTAATTCTAAGTTATGTTATCGTTTTTGTTTTTGTTTTGTTTTGTTTTGTTTTGTTTTGGTTTTTATTATTTTTTTTTTGTATAGTCAGATTAAATCTAAAATGCTACACCAAATCTAAAGATTATTATTCATTCATTTATGTATTTATCTATTATTTAACTATTGTTAATTAATTAATTACATATTTATTTAACTCAGTATTATCTATCTTATACGG
Source organism: Pteria penguin (assembly GCA_035048485.1). Classification (NCBI taxonomy): domain Eukaryota; kingdom Metazoa; phylum Mollusca; class Bivalvia; order Pterioida; family Pteriidae; genus Pteria; species Pteria penguin. The sequence continues at coordinate 33,088,620 of CM068583.1, forward strand.
TTTTCTTTAAAAACACATGCAGACATGCAAAGAACCATAACTCGTAGTATTTTAAAGTAATATATTGAAGAAAAAAGAGGAGTTACTGGCTCAGTTATGTGGCAGAAGTCACCATCATTAATTAACCGGGAAAAGGATTCGGAACATTACATTGAGAAGAAGTTAAATGATGTAAGTGACGTCAGTAATGGAGACTGTACATACCGATATACCTACGTCATTTCCTACGACACCACTAATTGTATGATTAACAGTGCATGTGTAAATTGCATACGAATGATATCTATCCTATTCATATGGGTCACACATAAAATTAATGTTTCGACAGTAGCTGGCTTTACACTAATTAACTGGATTCTCGGTCAATGTATCTTCCCCTCTTATTTGTGCATATGGAAAGATCTTGGCAAAGAAACCACGATCAAGACTTATTTCGTATTGTTGCTCATGCATATATATGAGATACATTAATTATGTTGACGTTTGTGTGGTAAACCACACAACATTTTCTGTTTTCTAGTCGATTCGATTTTCTACCAATTTCCAGCGAAGATAATCGATAAATGACCAGAAAAGGTCTGATTTAAATTAGATTGATTACACATTACACAGGCGTAGGAACTGGAACTAAGGGCGTCATCTTTTTCGCGATAATATTCTAGTAAAATATATTTATTTGAATTAAATAAATTTTACTATGATTTCAAAACAATGATGCTAATAACCTAAAGGTCCAGAATTTCTTAACTCAGTTTCGGATGCAGGATTTCCGAAAAAGAAGGGGGGGGGGGCACATGTATGTTAGCCAAACTACTCAGCCATTTTTGGTGCCATATCTGAATTTTTACCGGTACATATAAATATGTGGCGAAATAGGGGGGCCGGGCCCCCTCTAAATCCGCCACTGTAACTCTCTATGTATCATTCAGTTTTAGGTATCAGCATACCCAGTCTATATTTCATTTGTATAGTAACGTATTATATTGATAAATAAATATGAGAAATATTATCGCCATGAAAGTAAGAGTCAGAAAATGTGAGAATATTCAACGGTTATTCTGAAAAATAAAGTAAATCCGGGAAAAGAAATCTTAAAGTAAATCCGCTTGTAAAAGCGGATTTACTTTTTGAATATTCTGTGTTGTACTAGTATCTCTATGGCGTTGTATGGTGTAGCTTGTAGAAGCTATTGTTTTTCTAATCTTTATTTATTCATTTATTCATTTATTATTTTCTTTATTTTTCAATATTTATTATTTATTTATTTATTTAGTTTAAGCATATTTATTCATGGATATTATACAATACATAAATAAATTAGACCGACACACATATAATATTAAGGGATCTGAAAAGAAGCGAAACGCTTATAAATATATGAATTCATTTCCTAAACTGAATCGAATTAGTCACTTGGTATAATCAAGTAATAATTTGATTAAGTATAAACTTGGAAAAAAGCTAATAGAAATACAACAATGTAATATTTAATGATATAATAAAAGAAATTCATTATAGAAAAAAAGTTATTGAGATAATAATTGAGTTGCGGAATTCCTTAAAACAGTTACATCATAAATGGTTTCAAAGTGCTGCAGATCCGGCTTAGATTTAATACTAGCTGGTCGTCACATCATCACAATAGCCTGTTGGGGCCACGACCAGCGGCTATGGTATGGCGAAAAACATCACCACCGGCTTAAAATCCAAACACGCGAATACACCGGCCTCAAATAAAAGAAAATTGTTGTAAGATCCGGATATGCAGCACCAGAATGAAAATGTTTATATTATGCATTTAATGTGATATATCCATTCAATATGTTGACCTTGACATTATATTATGTTATTCTTGCTTATCGTATATTTGTATTCATGTAAGCTGCACAGCTTTTGATAAATAAGCAATACAATACTAGTAGCTACTAAACATATATGCAAACACGAGGACTGACTGGGCCCGACTGAGGAGCTTTTCACATTGCGTTAGTCAGTTCCCTCAACGGACTCTCCCTACCCCGGCGCACATGACCAATAACTATACAAATACAAAATATACAAATAAGTAGACTGCATCATTTCCTGTTATTTTAAGATACAATGCATGTAAATATATACAAAAATCTTGGTCACAATATATACGTTAACCTTGGACTCATTTTTCAGAGTAGGCCTACATTGAATATGCAATGTATGTAATTATGTAGAATATGTGTCACACAACTGGTGAAACTACAGATTTGCATATCATTATTATTATATATAATACTGATATTAACATTATAATACTAATGTTATCAACAGCATAGTAATAATGATATTATCAATAACACATGCTACTCGAAGCGTTCTGTATTCAGAATAAAGTTTTGCACATTAATAGATATGTTTTTATTGAATTCGAAACACATATCCTCGTTACCGTATAGGAGAATATTACAGGTTATTGGGATATTTAATGAATTTTCTAAGTTAATTCTTAAATCTTGGTAATTTTGGCAGTGTAATAAGTAGTGTGAGCCTAGCTGTTGTTTCAATTTCTCCGCAAGTACAAAAAGGATCAGATTCAATATTTCCTACATAAAGGTTATGTTTGAGACTACTACATGACATGCGCAGTGGCGCATGTAGTATTTGCCCCATGCGGGTTCCAACGTGGTAATTTTTTGGGGATTTTGTTTGGAGCATAGTGTTTATCAATGTTATATTTAAAAGAAGCTATAGTGTTTGATTCTTTGATGTGATTAGGAAGTCTGTTCCAAAGGGAAATTGTAAAAGGGATAAAACTATTTAGATGGCGAGTGGTTCTACATTGAGGCATAACAAAATTTTGTGAATTTCTAGTACTGTATGTATGTAGTTGTTCGTGTTGCAGGGGCAATAACTCTTGTAAATATTGAGGAGTTAGTGCATGAATAATTTTGAAAAGTTCAATTAATTTATGTTTTTCCCTGCGTTATATAAGACGTTCCCATCCTGATTGTTTGTACAGCTTAGTTAAACCACAGGCGTAAAGAAAGCTCGGGTTGCTATGTCGGCGTAAAAAATACGCCGACATAGCAACCCGAGCTTTCTTTACGCCTATGAGTTAAACTAACAAGTTTAGTGGACCCTGTAACTATTCGTGCAGCTTCAATGTTAATATTTTCTATTTTGTCTCTATAATAGTCAGGACAATTATCAAATAATATATCTCCGTATTCCAATATTGAGCGTATAAATGAATAATACATACATTGGAGTGTTTGTCTATCCAGAACAAATTTAAAACTTCCTAATACATTTAATTTCACACTCACTTTTTGTACAGTATAATCAATGTGTTCACCCCAATGACATTTGCTATTCAGTATAAGGCCTAAGTGTTTATGATTTGAAACTTCAAGGACTGGTATCTGATCGAAAAATAGAGGTGGATGGGGGGTTTGGTTGTGTTTTTTGGAGATTAGTAAACTCTGGATTAAATTTGACAAGCCATGTTTTAGACCATTTATTTACTTTTTCAAGATTTTCATTAAGTTGTCGAGATGCAGTTTCATGGTCTTCAATAATTATATATAAAGAGGTATCATCAGCAAATAATTTTATTTTGCAGCTTATTTCATTTACAATATCATTAATAAATATTAAGAAAAATAGTGGCCCAAGTATTGACCCTTGGGGTACCCCAGCATTTATTTTGACCAAATTACTCCTTTCCGTTTAAAACCACTATTTGTTTGCGGTTCGATAGATAATTTTTAACCCATTCTAATAGATTGCCTGTAATTCCAAATTGTTTGATTTTATGCAATAATCCTTTGTGCCAAACTCTGTCGAAAGCTTTGCTAATATCGAAAAATACAACTCGTATTTCTTTACCATCGTCAAGGGCTTCGGAAAATTCATGTGTTATATATGATAGTTTATTGATCGTACAATCACCTTCCTGAAACCCAGACTGATGTTTAGATAGAAGTTTATTCTCTTGGATGAAATCATGTATGTATTTGTAAATGCATTTTTCAAATATTTTTCTTATTACGGAGAGAAGAGAGATTGGTCTATAATTTTGGACTTTTAATGGATCATCTTTTTTGAATATTGGAACTACATTAGCATGTTTCCATTGCGATGGATATACTTTTTGTGCAAGTGATGCATTAAATAAATTACACAACGGTCCATGTATTTATTATTATTATTATAAGTAGTAGTAGTAGTAGTAGTAAGAATATATCTGTTTTTATTGTGAATTAAAAAGTCGATATTTTCACATGAAATAATTTAAATATAAAACCTGTGCCTTAGTACATTGAACATAATGTATACATATTTTCACTTCAGTTCAGTTGTAATTTATTTTAGATATTTGAAGCTTAAATTATAATCACCATTTACATATTTAGAGAACTTTGACGGTCATCAACTCCAAAAGAATGGAGCAAATGGTGTGGTGATCCGCGTAACTGGTGCCAAGCCCTCGGAGGCTCCTACTTCCTGGAACACTAGAAAACACACCACAACACAACACCACAGAGGTACATGTACTAGTACAACACTGAATATTTAGTGGGAATCCCTATGTGGAACCTCACAATCATACCGGCATGTATGTTTTCACTGGATGTACATGTACGTAGAAACACCAAGAGTAAACACGTGTATATAGGTCATCCATTTAAACCTATGACCGTGGATCCCAGGATCCCACCAGGGGGTATAATGTAAGATCCCAGGATCCCACCAGGCGACATGAGGTAAGATACTGTACTATTTAGCCGGCATCTCCGTATTTCTACTCATTAATATATGCTCGTCGAACGCATCTTCCTATACGTTACGTGGTAAAGTGCTGTCTATACGTACATGTACTGACAAAGGTACCCCGAGGTAAACATGTTGACTGTTCCCGAGGGAAACTTTGACAGCATATTAAATTCCATGTTTATCAATATTAAAGACATTACCGTTATTCATGTAACATATTTATGCTGTAAGTGTACATAATTAATCAATTATGTACATCTTTTTAAACAGCTAATAAACAGGTGCCGAGATAAACGATTATCTGCACTTTAAATCGATGTAAAGGTTTAATAACCTTAAGTGAAGTAAGCCACTGGAAGTAATGCTGAGTACAAAAGTGCATGAGGTTACGTGCCTCTATTATTTGTGACAAATACGTCTGTAATAGTATACAGTGAGTGGTGGGAGGCATGTAGTGTCATTGTGTTGCGTTCTGAATATAATTATTGTTTGTAAGGCGTCATCTTCACCTTTCAGATTGAACTCGTGATTGGACAGACAACAAAACAACACCGTATTTTTACGTTTAGGATTTACTCGTCATTTATTATGAATTTTACATTTAGCCATAAAATTCTCTGTGTGACTGTCATAGCATTAGGTAAGTAAACTTGTATGTTATTCACTTAAAGTAAGCTGAAGTGACAACAGATTTTGACTTCGATGTTGTTGTTTATCGGTGACATACCGGTACTTTGTTATCTATTTCTTTATTAGGATACACTTTACCTTAAATTTCATTCAAATTTTATTTATGACTTCTGCGTACTCTTCTTCATTAATCACTTTTGTGAAAAGTAATAAATCTATACAGTAAATTTCAACCATTGTATTAATTGTTAGATTAAACAAATAAAAAGAAGACAAGCACATTCACGTATGAGTATCTCGTCGTGTGAGCCGTACAGGTAATACGGGTTTACAAAAAATTTATATTATAAGGAAAGCGAAGCGTATGTGTTCCACCTCTATAAACTTGGCTAGGGAGAATTTGTACAGTCATTTTCTCGATAAACTATGCGAGTGGCAAATATCGCAATGATAATTCGCATTGCGAAAGAAGCACAATGACGTAAGTTCCCGTGATATATCGGTATCTTTACAGTATGAGTACGTACGACAGTTTTACACCAAACTATCGAAAAAATAAAGTTATTCATATACAGAATATTATTATTGTTTCCTTTCTTTTTCGAATAGATATAAAGAGCACCCGTTGATTGTCGGAAACGAAAAAGTCAGCATCCGTTAACGTTTTCACCATGCACACAATTATTAGTCTTATTATCATTTACTTCTAAATAGCGACCATGCCAAAACCGTTTCATAGTTAAATGTATAACAAACTAATAAACTGATTGGGTTTGGCGGGTTGAATGTTAATATCTTCAACATTTTATGGCAAATCCCAATGTGGAAACAGATTATCCATCAGGTGCAGTCTGACTTTAAATCAAAATTTGCCATCCCTCCGTTAAAGGAGATGGCCATAGCTAAATATTTGTGTGCGTGGTTACTACTAGCACATCCATATATGTATATTATAGATAAATATATACGTCCTTGGTAGCTCATAACGACATGATGAACAATTCAGTGTGGACTCTGAGCAATAAATTTACCGTATTCATAGTTTAATTGTATGAACTTTATATGATCTTTGTAATTTTCCCAAAACTACAGAACTGATACAAACAGTGGCGGATTCAGAACAAAAACGGAACGCTGATACGGACAATGAAGCTTTGGAGAGGCATTGGACTTTTCATCCCAAATATACAAGACAATAAGAAATTTGTCAAAAATCTTCTAATTCTATCATGCTCCACAGCAAACGTGTAATGGAAATTCTGGGACCATGTTGACCTGTCAGTCTGTCTGTCTATAAACTTATAATTTCTCTGTGTTTTTCGCATTCCTTAACATATTTGATTCTAGCTTTGCAAACCTGCAGACCATTATTGCTTCTTGTCTTGGTTGACCTATTTTTGTTTTAGCATCAATTTAAAGTGCTGTTTTGCAAATAGTCATGTTTTGCAAATAGTTCTATTTTTCTTTTTTTTTCACATCGAGTGTACATGGACCCCTTTTTCCAATTTCCTAAAATTCTGAACACTGAAATTACAAGAACAAGTTAGTTTGAATAAAATTAGCATAAAAAGATTACTAACGCGTACGTGGTCAGCATCGTTGTTTATCGTCAAAATCAGTGAACACGATATCTAACAAGCATGAGAATTTTGCAGGGGTTTCAATGGATACTGGCGTTTGTGTTTATTTTGTATTGTTGATGTTCAACGTCCCGTTTACAAGTATTTCATCAACATTGTGAGCGTGTCATCTGTACGCAATGTCATCTGCTATTGAGAAATGTCCCTCTATGTACCTAGACTTGTGGAGACTCGATGGATGTTCATCCGACATGGTGGAAAGCTTCATCGTACTGGAAGGAGATGTGATAAATGAAGCTAAAATTTAGCAAATGTATTGCAATATTACGTTTATTTATACAAATAATTCATATGGTCGTTTCACTTTTCTCATCAGATTTAATAAAGATTATCTATTGTTTCCGTTACTTTCAAAAGGTCTGAATATATCGTCTGGACAAAAACATGAGTGGGGCGGTTGGGGACAATGGTCCTCTTGCAGTGTTACCTGTGGTTACGGTACAATGGCCCGAATCGCCTACTGGTACGATGGCCAGGGACATGTTACAAACAAGACGATCAGCGTGAATTCTGGCTGCTACATCGACAAATTATGTCCAGGTAAAAACAAGTAAATGCTTTTAACGAGAGATAATCCAGAAAAATTAGGATAAAATGGAGATCTTTCCTCCCATACCAATATTATAGATACTCTTGGTATTTACACAGATCTGCAAAATTGAACCACATTATACATGATATATACCAAATACATTTACGTATTAACTGGTTGGTGTTTTCACCTCTGTGTAACCGTGCTTTTGTTATGAAAGAACATCAAGTGTATCTAGCGCATCCCTCAGTTTGGTCTCTATTGGACCTTTAGTTGATGATGCTTGTTGGTTAATTCTCATCTCAGTCATTTTCTATTTTGCAGTTGATGGTAATTGGACTATGTGGTCTCCTTGGGGACCATGCAGTAAGATATGTGGGACCGGAAGGTGGAGCAGGACCAGAAGTTGTGCCAATCCTATACCTTCTAACGGTGGAATGCAGTGCAGTGGAGTAGACACGGAAGTAGAGGACTGCCTCATAAACGAATGTCCAGGTAGGTAGGGTACAATTCTATGAACAGAAAATACTTGGTATTCCACATTCATTAAAAAGAGAAACTATACATGTAATAAATCGTTCTTGCTCCCAGACGAAGACTGATGTTAATTCTCCAGATCCTTAACTAAAGTACAGCAGTTTTACTGTAATGAACGATTTTTTTTGGAAAGATGCAGTTTTTTGATTGAGTCTAATTTACCACTTATATTTTGTGAAATACTAAATATTTCATACTAAGGCTGTGAATCAAGATTGCATATTAACATATTAACTTCTCCTTTTAAGAAATTTTTTGTTTTATTGATTAGTGACTGTAATCATTTGGTTTATATTTTGTTGTTTTATTGATTAGTGACTGTAATCATTTGGTTTATATTTTGTTGTTTTATTGATTAGTGACTGTAATCATTTGGTTTATATTTTGTTGTTTTATTGATTAGTGACTGTAATCATTTGGTTTATATTTTGTTGTTTTATTGATTAGTGACTGTAATCATTTGGTTTATATTTTGTTCGGTTTAGGATCATCGATGAGGTGTTGTCATGCATCGTCCATGTTTTCATTTCTTTTCGTTTGTGGTCCATGGTGTCATTTCTTTCTCATGTATGGTCCATGTTGTCACTTCATTCTCGTATATGATGGTGTACTGTCAGTTTGGTGCATGTGCACCTCATTACGTACACCACTGTAAGCTCTGATCGATTTTATTGTGCATAATGTAATGTTCTCGTTTTATTCGTACACGACATAATAGTCCGATTTTCTCTGTCGCTTAGCTCTCTGTATATATCTACTTACAGATAAGGATGTTATTGTAAGATCATCCTATACCCTGTTTTTACAAACATTTTTCTGTATAGGGTTTATTTTTAATCATCTATCAATAGGTACTAGTGTTCTGACTTTGAGCATCTTCTAGCTGAAATGTTAGTTTCAAATGCTATATTTAACAAATTTATCCCTTAAATGCAATTTTCATGAGATCTTTGGAATTTTACTAATAATTCACTTAAAGTGTGTCATCGTATTCATTTTGTGTTTCACTCTTTTTTTTTCATCATTATTTTTTCAGAAATTCCCCCAGATTTTAAACTGAGTAGCTGTACGAAGGAACACTTTATGTGTTCTAGTAAACGACAATGTGTTGTGGCTCATCAAAAATGTGACAGAAAAATTCAATGTCATGACGGCAGTGACGAAAAAGATTGCCATTCACATTTCAATGGCCAAAGTGAGTTTTCCCCTCCAGAGGGATAGGTTATATACCTATGAAATGTATTAAATACCTATGATCAATTAAACTGAACGTCTGTTACTAGTATCTTGACCGGTCTTGAGCCGTTGTTACATGTAGCATCTCTAGATGTTTTACTGATTTTAACCAATTAAGGTATTCTCAAAATCACTGAAAATTTCAACACTATCCATTCCTCACCATCCATTATAGAAATATCTTTATATTACCGGATATGGTTGTGTTTATTAAGATCAATCATTGTTCATATAAACTGATTACCTTTGCATCTCTAATGTATAATTGTTCTCTCTCTCTCTCCTTTATTGTAACACTGAATACTTGCTATTGCTCCATCAGTTAATCCTATTAAATGTACTTATAAATGTATCTCATTTTGATTTCAGGTTCTATATATTACCATTCAAATGTGATATACATGTCAATAGTGATTTTGGTATCAACATTAGTCTGTAGATATTCGTGACCCACGCTATGCTATTTAGAGTCCTTCAAGTCCAAAAATATACAATTCTCACCGGAGTACATAGGTGCTGTTCCAGAGTGTCAAACAAGGTGTTCTTGCCATATGAACTGTTTTATTGAATTTAATTTATCATTTGTTAAATGATATAGTTTCTGCATTCCTTTAAATTTATTGTTCTTATGTTGAATTGAACGAGATGCAATCTGTTACTGTACAGTGCACAATTTAAGTTATTGAATTCTAATATTTGAATTTATTTCATAAATTTGTACGAAACACATCGTTACTGAATTTAAAATACAACGTTAAATGAAATTGAATTTTAAGAAATATGTAATGAACATTAACTTTGTTTATCTGAAGGAAAGGAGTATAACCCTATGTCCTTGGATGGTTTTCTCTTGTTGGGAGGTCCTTTAATGTCGTTTTGGTTACTCTTTGCTTTTCAAATATTTGAGACTTCTATGATTTTGGCTGTGAGCTTCAAATGAACATCAAAACAACATTTGTAGAATTTTGAATCTGGATATGATTGGTATATATATGTTCACAATAAATGTTGTTATTTACATTTATAGAATTCATTTGATAGTGTTATACATACATATATTTTTTAAATTTACTTCTGATTTTTTGTTAGATTCAGGTTATATATTCAAGTTAATTTAATTTAATTCTATCTACTTTATTGAATTAGGATAAGAAGTACCAATATTACCTGTATAAACAAAATATAGTCACCGAGTTTCGGTTCTTAAAGTGCTACCATTATTTTGAGTAGTATTGTAAGTTAATTTCAAAGTGTATTTATGTAATTGCATTGTGTATTTTTATAACATATAGTTATATGTTTATATTGATTTATTTTACGATAGTAAATGATGAAATATTATAGCCGTAGAAGTTACGACGTTTTGATTTTAATCGTCTACTTTATATTCTTTATCCTTTATTTTCAAGGATGGTTACAAAAGTATGTTGGATAAAACTGTATCATAACTGTTTTAGCATATATGCCAGCTGCATTTATATGGGATGAAAAAAAAAACAGAAGAGAGGAAACATTTTTGAAATTATAAAAATTTAAAGTATGGCGTTCTGAAAGAAATAAATGATAAATCTATTATTATTACTGTTATCATCATCATTACTATAATTATAATTATTACACATATTTTCCTTTGTCATAATATGCTTTATGGTTATTATAAAATGGAGTATTTTCCTTTTCTACTGCCATATGTTATTTCTTTTATATTCTCCCGTTCTATTCATGAAATTCATGTAATATTACATGTTGCTGAAGTATCCCGGTAAATGTACTACCTCAGTATGGTTGCATATTTCTGCCACCATTCACTCATCAAATAATTAAGTCGACTTTTCTAGATGTTTATGCTGACTACTTTGATATTTTTGTCGACATGTTGACTTATTGTTTTAACAGGTCTATAATACGTCCGACATGTCGACATAATTATTTCACATATTCATGGCAAACATACGCAACCGTGCCTCAACTTTCTGAGGTACATAACAGTCTTTACCAGTGCACTGTAAATATGTAGTTGAATAAAGCGAAATAACTCAAACTATCTAACTATTTTTATAAATGCTACAGTGATACAACCTTGAATAAATCAGCCTGAAGCTTGTACAATTTCCCCACAAAAGTTCAAACTGTTCTGATGTTGTATGGCTGTAACACTCTCTATACAGTGTTGGTTTACTGTATTTTGTATGTCGGTAACACTTTCTATAAATTGTTGGTTTACTGTATTTTGTAGCTGCAACACTTTGAGACTGTAGTGTTGGTCTACTGTACTTTGTATGTCTATCAAACTTCTATGCAGTGTTGGATTACTGTATTTTGTATGGTTGTAACACTTCTATACAGTTTTGGTTTACTGTATTTAGTATGGCTGTAACACTTTCTGTAGAGTGTTACTTTACTGTATTTTGTATTGGCTGTAACACTTTCTATAAAGTGTTGGTTTACTGCATTTCATATGACTGTAACACCATCTATGCAGTGTTGGTTTACTGTATTTTGTATGGCTGTAACACTTTCTGTACAGTCTTGGTTTACGGTGGTATTGTGGTACCGTGGTAAAATGGTATGTTTGTACCGTGGTATGCAGCAATGGTACCGTGGTATGTAGCGATAGAATCATCATGTAGCGGTGGAATCATGATATGGTGGCACCATGGTATGTAGCAGTGGTATCGTAGTACTGTTGTATCGTGGTACAATGGTATGTTTGTTCCGTGGTATGTAGCCGTAGTACTGTGGTATTTAGTGGTGGTACCATGATATCATAGTATGGTAGTACTGTGGTACCGTTGGATTATGGTATAGTGGTACTGTGGTACCGTGATATGTAGCGGTGGTACCGTCGTATGTAGAGGTGGTACCGTGGTATCATGGTATTGTGACACCATAGTACCGTATCGTTGTCTTTATACTAAGTTTGTTATACATTTCCTGCTCCCTGTCATTTACCAGAGAGCCAGTTATTTATCTTGTTAAACATGCGTGATTGTCGGATGTTAAAAATATGTACCGGGTACATTACAAATTCGCATTATTTTATGACACGATGATTCTAATGTAGGTTTTAATTTTATTTCTTTGATCAGTGAATACTACCTCGAATTTAATTAAATTCTGCAGTTTTTTCAGTGAGCCAATGGTACTTAAAATTTACATTTATCAGAGTGTCTTATAGTGTGCGTTGACCTTCCCTCTTGTCACTGATATACTAATTACTTAATACATCACACGCAGCTGATTCAGACTCGTTTCTTCGGTAATAAATACGATCATTTATTGCTTGTAGGTCTTTACAGTTTGATACTATATGAGTTTAATTGTTTTGATTTGGGTTTTGCAGTGTACACATTGTGTACCATCTTCCGACTTTAGTTTTATCGAATTCGGTGTCTTGGTAATATAGAATAATTTACCATGTGAGTCGGTGTATGACGTAAAATGACTGTGAGTGTACTTGATCTATGTAAACTGATTCAAACATACGGTAAATGGAGAGATAAAAATGTATCGCAACTACAATAACGTCAACTTGCACGAGCACTTTGTGATTGTTATGACGTCATATAATTATGACGTAAGTTGCCCACATAAAAGTGCCCACATCGAGAACAATGGATTTGGTATGTGACTAAATGCAAACCGTGACGGAATTTAGTAGTTGCGATACTCCGTAGTTTGACGTCATAATTGCTATGACGTCAGAAATCTATTCAGAAGGGAAATAAGTTTGTATCAAATACGGCAATCACGATAAAGCCATTTCACAGTGACAGCGGGACTGACATTTTGAGGGGCATAAAATTTTTGACGTTATGACATATTGTTTTTGTCTTGCATCATTTTGCGGGAACAATGATGTGTTTACCACACAAAAGGTCATTCCCTCAGTAAACATGAATGGTTTTGATTGACAGGATCTCACTTCCCATTTAAATGCAATACCGTAACGGCCTATTGATGTAAAAGATTAAAAAAGATAATAAATCGCCATTTGTATTATTTTGGGTTTCCTTACAAATACAATTTTAATGTTGGATCACCTGATGTGACGTTATACATTCTATAAACTGAGACTGAACCTTCGATGAAGACGTCTTTAATTGTTATCTTTACTACACTATAGGAATCTCTTATTTATAAAGGATAATGAAACCTTCAATAAAGAGACCTGAGGCAGTCTACATGATACTACGATATCATCATACCATCCAACTATCCTACCAACATGCCACCGTACCATCCTACCAACATGCCACCGTACCATCCTACCAACATGCCACCGTACTGCCCTACCAACATGCCACCGTACCATCCTACCAACATGCCACCGTACTGTCCTACCAACATGCCAACGTACCGTCCTACCAACATGCCACCGTACCGTCCTACCAACATGCCACCGTACCATCCTACCAACATGCCACCGTACCGTCCTACCAACATGCCACTGTAACGTCCTACCAACATGCCACCGTACCATCCTACCAACATGCCACCGTACCGTCCTACCAACATGCCACCGTACCGTCCTACCAACATGCCACCGTAATGTCCTACCAACATGCCACCGTACCGTCCTACCAACATGCCACCGTACCGTCCTACCAACATGCCACCGTACTGTCCTACCAACATGCCACCGTACCGTCCTACCAACATGCCACCGTACCGTCCTACCAACATGTCACCGTACTGTCCTACCAACATGCCACCGTACCATCCTACCAACATGACACCATACTGTCCTACCAACATGCCACCGTACCGTCCTACCAACGTGCCACCATACTGTCCTACCACATGCCACCGTACCGTCCTACCAACGTGCCACCGTACCGTCCTACCAACATGCCACCGTACCATCCTACCAACATGCCACCGTACCGTCCTACCAACATGCCACCGTACTGTCCTACCAACATGCAACCATAAAATCCTACCAACATGCCACCGTACCGTCCTACCAACATGCCACCGTACCATCCTACCAACATGCCACCGTACTGTCCTACCAACATGCCACCGTACCATCCTACCAACATGCCACCGTACCTTCCTACCAACATGCCACCGTACTGTCCTACCAACATGCCACCGTACCATCCTACCAACATGACACCATACTGTCCTACCAACATGCCACCGTACCGTCCTACCAACGTGCCACCATACTGTCCTACCACATGCCACCGTACCGTCCTACCAACATGCCACCGTACCATCCTACCAACATGCCACCGTACCGTCCTACCAACATGCCACCGTACTGTCCTACCAACATGCAACCATAAAATCCTACCAACATGCCACCGTACCGTCTTACCAACATGCCACCGTACCATCCTACCAACATGCCACCGTACTGTCCTACCAACATGCCACCGTACCATCCTACCAACATGCCACCGTACTGTCCTACCAACATGCAACCATAAAATCCTACCAACATGTCACCGTACCGTCCTACCAACATGCCACCGTACTGTTCTACCAACATGCAACCATAAAATCCTACCAACATGCCACCATACCATCCAACCAACATGCCCCGTACTGTTCTACCAACATGCAGCCATAAAATCCTACCAACATGTCACCGTACCGTCCTACCAACATGCCACCATACCATCCTACCAACATGCCACCGTACTGTTCTACCAACATGCAACCATAAAATCCTACCAACATGCTACCGTACCATCCTACTAACATGCCACCGTACTGTCCTACCAACATGCAACCATAAAATCCTACCAACATGCCACCGTACTGTCCTACCAACATGCAATCATAAAATCCTACATGCCACCGTTCCGTCCTACCAACATGCCACCGTACCATCTTACCGACATGCCACCGTACTGTCATACCATTATGCAACTATAAAACCCTACCAACATGCCAACGTACCGTCCTACCAACTTGCCACCATACCATCCTACCAACATGCCACCGTACTGTCCTACCAACATGCAACCATAAAATCCTACCAACATGCCAGCGTACCGTCTTTACCAACATGCCACCGCACCATACTATCAACATGCTAACATAATATCCTACCAACATGCCACTATACCATCCTAACAACATGTCACCGCACCATACTATCAACATGCCAATGTACCATCCTACCAACATGCCACCGTACCATCCTACCAACATGCCACCGTACTGTCCTACCAACATGCAACCATAAAATCCTACCGACATGCCAGCGTACCGTCTTACCAACATGCCACCGCACCATACTATCAACATGCTAACATAATATCCTACCAACATGCCACTATACCATCCAAACAACATGTCACCTTACCGTCCTCCCAACATGCCAATGTACCATCCTACCAAAATGCCACCGTACCATCCTACCAACATGCCACCGTACTGCCCTACCAACATGCAACCATAAAATCCTACCGACATGCCAGCGTACCGTCTTACCAACATGCCACCGTACCATACTACCAACATGCTAACATAATATCCTACCAACATGCCACTATACCATCCTAACAACATGTCACCTTACCGTCCTCCCAACATGCCAATGTACCATCCTACCAACGTGCCGCCGTACCATCCTACCAACATGCCACCGTGCTGCCCTACCAACATGCAACCATAAAATCCTACCAACAAGCCAGCGTACCGTCTTACCAACATGCCACCGCACCATACTATCAACATGCTAACATAATATCCTACCAACATGCCACTATACCATCCTAACAACATGTCACCGCACCATACTATCAACATGATAACATAATATCCTACCAACATGCCACTATACCATCCTAACAACATGTCACCTTACCGTCCTCCCAACATGCCAATGTACCATCCTACCAACGTGCCACCGTACCATCCTACCAACATGCCATCGTACTGCCCTACCAACATGCAACCATAAAATCCTACCAACATGCCAGCGTACCGTCTTACCAACATGCCACCGCACCATACTATCAACATGCTAACATAATATCCTACCAACATGCCACTATACCATCCTAACAACATGTCACCTTACCGTCCTCCCATCATGCCAATGTACCATCCTACCAACATGCCACCGTACCATCCTACCAACATGCAACCATAAAATCCTACCAACATGCCACCATACCATCCTTCCAACATGCAACCTTACCATCCTACCGGCATGCCACCGTACCATCCTACCAACATGCCACCGTACAATCCTTCCAACATGCCACCGTACCATCCTTCCAACATGCAACCTTACCATCCTACCGGCATGCCACCGTACCATCCTACCAACATGCCACCGTACAATCCTTCCAACATGCCACCGTACCATCCTACCAACATGCCATCGTACTGTCCCACCAACAAACCACTGTGCCATGATGAAACCTTAACATGATATTACCATCGTACCAATTTACCACTGTAACATCGTAGCAATGTACCATCGTGCCATCTTACCAACAAACCACCGTGTCAAAATAGCGTACCAACATATCACCGTATCATCATACCACTGTGCCATCATGCCATCATGCATCGTAACATACCATGTTTTAAAGTATGTCGTCAATTTAAACTTTTTTTTTTAAATTTACAGATTAAAACTCATAGATTGTACTCGTATGGTCGTTGTAAGCATTTGGAAACTTGTTTGTCCAGGAAACGCATGTACTCTACACTTTGTTAACTATAAATAAACATACAATTTTGTTAAGAAAAGTTATATATGTGGTGCACAGTAATTACCGAAATTACCTCATACTGATAGAACGAGCCAACATCTATATACAACAGTGCATCTTAACAATTGCACAACACACTGGTAAATATATCACATTCATTCGTCATTTCTAAGCCATTGCCATTGCCAGTAGATACAAGAGAATAAAGTCCGCAGGCGAAACAACCTGTAATATACTAAATCATTGAAGCTTTTAAACAAACGCATTATAAGACAGGATTAGTGTTTTATTCAGATTTTTATCACGTGCTTCCTCTATCATTCATAATTTAAAAGGGATTCTTCATTTTTGTCAAAAATATATCAACACAAACGACACCCTTACGCCAAGATCCGTGCCAACGAGCAAGATTTATATAAGTTGTTAACTTGTTTCTTAATCGTTGTAAAATAAATAAAAGTTTAAATTTTTTTTAATATCAACATATCACAGCCTTGTTCTATCATGCAATTCAAGGGTTACTGCATGTAGTAGCACCAAACGTATAATACAACAAAAAGATTATTCAAATTGTTAAAACTTATGCATAACTGAAAGTGTTCAAAATAATGTACTAGCGTAATTAGAAGGGGGTGGGGGGGGGGGGGGGCTGCCCTCTCCTTTTCACCACAAATTTAAAAGTAAAACTCCAGATTTGGCACAAAAAATGACTGAGGTTTATGGCTAATGCTTGACTTTCATATATTGTCCCCCACCCAACCCCACCCCTTTTTTTCGGAAATCCTGGATCTGCCACTGAGAAGTTACATTAATCAAAACATAGTACTATATTTAAGATCAAGAATGAAAAATTGTGGTTTTGTTTAACCACAGCGTGACTTTTTTTTAGTCCCCTACCGGCATCGCCGAAGGGGACTATAGGTTTGCACATAGGTCCGTCTGTCCGTCAGTCAGTCCGTCAGTCACACTCACGTTTTCCGGACTTTTTTCTAAACGCTTGTAGATATTCATCCAATTTTTGGTGTGTGAGTCTACCACCATGAGTACTGATCAAGTTCGAGGTTCGTTTGGTCCACTGATTTTTGACGGAATTACGGCCCTTGGAATAAGAAAATTTCTTTAAAATAGCAGTTTTCCGGACTTTTTTCTAAATGCTTGTAGATATTTATCCAATTTTTGGTGTGTGAGTATACCACCATGAGTTACAGATCAAGTTTGAGTTCCGTTTCGGTCCACTGATTTTTGACGGAATTACGGCCCTTGGAATTAGAAAATTTCTTTAAAATGGCAGTTTTCCGGACTTTTTTTCTAAATGCTTGTAGATATTCATCCAATTTTTGATGTGTGAGTCTACCACCATGAGTTACAGATCAAGTTCGAGTTCTGTTTCGGTCCACGGATTTTTTACGGAATTACGGCCCTTGGAATTAGAAAATTTCTTTAAAATAGCAGTTTTCCGGACTTTTTTTCTAAATGCTTGTAGATATTCATCCAATTTTTGGTGTGTGCGTATACCACCATGAGTTACAGATCAAGTTCGAGACAGTTCTAGTTTTCATCATCATCAAAGGTTGTGATCAAATACTTAACTTGCTGGCAGCCTGAAAAACAGTATGCTGTGTGTGTGTGTGTGTGTGTGTGTGTGTGTGTGTGTGTGTGTGTGTGTGTGTGTGTAGGTGTGTGTGTGTGTGTGTGTGTGTGTAGGTGAGTGTGTGTGGGTTTTTTTTGGGGGGGGGGGGTATAAGTTTTCCATTTGCCGGTAGGGGACTTAGTATTGCCTAAGCAATACTTTCAGAATGCTTGTTCAATTAGAAATGCTCCTCTTATTCATTCTACAATTTTAAAAGTTTTAGATTGTATTGTCTGAGAATAGCATCCACTCTATTCATAATCCATGAAGTGATGCAAGGTGAAAAAGAGAAGAATATTCTGACTTTGCTCATCAATAAACCAGACAGAAGAACCAAACCGAGAAGAGGAACTGGTAGAGAACAACGAAATCCTATTTGTACGGATACCACACGGATACCACACCATAAATCATTATATTCTCTCGCTCTGGATATGGGCGCAGTTATATGTAAATCGAAAATTATTTCCAAAGTCTAAACAAATCAATTCGTAACATTGCATGTTTGAACCGTTTACATAAATGCTACAACTTGGTACAACTTGTTCTGACTTAAATTGATTAGATCAAAATTATTCTAATTGTTTGTTTTGCTGTATCTCGTATGGCATTTAAACACCAGTATTGCAAATTGAAAGACAATCTATATGCATTGTAATGTAGAAACAGTACGTAAACTGGTATAAAATGATTTACTGGGATCTATCATAACGTAATGAATGTATGCGAAATTAATTTTAATGTGTATTGCGCTTTCTTCTATTGGTTTAATTATTTTAACTGTTCTTCTACAAGTAGAAATAATCTATGATTTAGAATATCTTTTACGTCGTGAGGAATCGGATTATCGTCCACACGCTCAATATTATAGAGGAAATTATTTATATGTACAGAACGGACGAAATGACACAGATGCGTTTGTAAG
The DNA here is from genome assembly GCA_035048485.1 of Pteria penguin. Classification (NCBI taxonomy): domain Eukaryota; kingdom Metazoa; phylum Mollusca; class Bivalvia; order Pterioida; family Pteriidae; genus Pteria; species Pteria penguin. Next base: position 33,108,184 of record CM068583.1, read on the forward strand.
CCTTCAGGATACAGGAAGACAGAATTTTAAAACTGATAGAATACAAATTAAAAATGACAAAGAACGGGACTTACCATCATCACCAGAGGATAATTCTAAGTATCTGGAGTATACATTTATCAATGAGGGATACAAAACACAAATTAGAGTACTACATGGACTGGAGAAAATGAGGTCATCTCAGTTCAATTTTAAATCTTTACCTTCATCATTATCAACAAAGTGGAGGTGTCCTCCCCCTAGATCATCTCATCAACTGAGGTATCGCAATTCCCCGGCCCCTCGTACTGCACTCGCAAGTTTACCCGGATCTGGAAGCACATGGCTTCGTCATGTTCTACATCAAGCCACTGGTAAGTAACTATAATACGTTTTTTTACAGGACGCCGGGAAATAAACTCTTTTTACGACTGTTTTGCTATTTTACATATGAATTTAATTTCTGTTGTCGGAACCACCAATTTATACATATGCAAGTGCATATGAAAGTCACCAAACTTTCAAATTTTCAGAAAACAGATAAGATAATAAATATATTTCGTTTGTTTCTGTAACACTGATTACAAAGATTAGAGATAACACTGTTTCAAATATTTAGACAGAAAACAAGAGAGAAACATTTTGATATTTTCCTTTATACCAGAAGTGTTATTTTCATAGAATTTGCGCTTTTTTGATTGATTGGATTTGGAATCGAAAATCCTAAATGTGGTTAAGTTCTCCACTACACGAAAGAATTGTGCCTTGATTAAAAAACAACAACAACAAAAACATATAAAAAAAAACTTCAGTACAAATATTACAACATTTTGCAACAATTATATTGATGTATTGGGCATTCATAGCGGGTGTGGCCATTCAAATACGGTCACGCTTCTGGTTTCAATGATTCCTAATTGTCCACCATGGTACGTATTGTTAGCAATAAGCACCTTGTCCACTTTGGGAGCTGTTGGATACATGACACATTCATGTAATGATAGCGCGATTCATTGGTGTACAAGTCTTTCAAGACAAAAGCTGTGAGTTTCAATGATATCTAAAAGAACAAATATACCGATATCAATGTGGTGCATATCGACAAATCATGTATTTTCAATGATGCTTAACACTTAAACTATGGAAATCCGTATTTGTAGAGCAAATACATAACCAAAAGATCTCAACAGAATACATGAAAACCGTCTGAGCACAGAGCTATACATACCAGAGATACTCTTAAGTTGTCAAATGATCTACACATTTTTACCTCAGTGAGTTTGACAGTATCCAAAACTTGTAATACCATTTGAATTATTAAAAAGAAAAATCTCGAGAGAATGAAATAATAAACTGTCAATCCATGTAGAGGGGTCGTAAAATTAAAATAAAAAAAGAAAAAAGAGGAGTTACCGGCTCAGTTATGTGGCAGAAGTCACCATGGAGCTATACAATATAATTTAATTAATATGAAATTAATATGATTATATATTTTATAAAGAGAAGAAAAATCGTCTCATTTCTTGTAAAGCAGTCATGAAATATACCTAAAATACATGTCAAGAGGGAAGAAAAGTCAATTTATTTGAGATTTTAGATGTGTACATACGTAAGAATTGTCAAATAAAAATGTATTTACATTATAGGTTTATTGACTGTAAGTGCAGCATGTGATCTACGACTACGTCAGGCTGGCTTTCCTGAAGTATGTGTCGATAGCAAACGGGAGTATGCATTACTAGAGAACAACCATGCACCTGAATATTGGAAGTATGTTCGCGTAATATTGCTGATCAGAAACCCATATGATGCTATATTGTCATCCTTTACCTCAGAATTTGCCTATAATTCTAAATCAGATCTCAAGTTCATATATCCAGGTATGTTGTGGATGTTTTTATCTTAATAACCATACCATTTCATGCGCGGATACAGAAGGGGGTACCGGGGGTCTGGAACCCCCCCCCCCCCCCTGGCATCCGAAAATGTTACCAAAAAAGGTAATATTTGGGCATTTTGGGGGTTGGACCCTCGCCTAAGAGAAAAATTTACCTTTTTTGATTGGACCCCCTCTGACAAAAATTTCTGGATCCGCGCTTGCATTTGAAATGAAACATATTGTAATATGCATTGGTCGGCATTTATTGTATTGGATAATTCTTAGTACTTTAATGACGTGTGTAGATTTATAGCACTGTTTTTTTTTAATGATGTGTCTATTTCTTTTTTTTTAATGTAATGATAAATTAGTCCCCATTTCCTCAAGTTCTGTTCAATGCTAGTCATCATACAACTCAAAATTGATAACCATATTGTCAATTCAACTATTTAGGACTAAAACAATTGTATCTCACCTTATCCTGGCTGAACTTAAGTAGTTTAAGCATTTTGTTAGGCTTGATTTTGTAGAAGATGGTTTCTTTAGTAAATTTTTGTTTATTTCCCGTGTCATCTTTTACGTCGTATTCGCCAAACTGTTCGTTCAATCTAAATCCTCTGTTATGTTCATTTTGCTGAACATTGCTAGAGTTCATACAAACTTTCAAAACTGGTTATCACAATGTCTGACACTTATTTTTGAAATGAATTTGTGTTATAAGTTCACTATTTTGTCGATCGCCGCCATATTGTATCGTCACTTATGAAGAGTTCCACGGCGCAATAATTCAAATTTAGAAATATTCACTGAATTTTTACTTTTGATGTATGTAAAAATCGAGAAGAAGTTTGTAATTATGTTTAAACTACAATGAAATGGGATATTGCCCTAGTAATGTATTTAGTTATAATGTTACAATATCAAATCAGTCTTGTGTGTAAACAAATCGCTATGGTTATCAACCCGCACGGAGAAATAGTCCTATTTTTCCTTGACCACTTTATTTGACCATACGAGTTAGTAACTTGTTGTTGATTTCAAACTTTGATCTTTCTTGTCTAAGAACTTTGTATCATATGCAATTTTATTATGCAAAGATGTGTTTTAATTAGTCTAAAATATTGTCAGGATGGAATCGGAATTTGTCAGGTCGATTCTCGGTTCTGATTGGTTGGAGGGGTCTATATAAGTAAGTCTGCTGCAGAAAGATGGCATTCTGATTTTTGTGATCAAAGTGAAAACATCAAGTGAACTCTAAATAGGTAACCATGCATTTCACTGATAGAGATCATAATTTCGTAACATAGAGTTTTATTAGCAATATTCTGTCAGGATATCTATTGGCATTATGACAAGTATGAGCCTGACAATTTTGAGCCTGACAAAAGTTCGAGCCTGACAATTTTGAGCCTGACAAAAATTGAGCCTGACAAATTTTGGGCCTGTCAAACGTTGAAGCTGACATTCGTATTGTCAGCCTGACAATATATATTTACCGGTTATCATTATTGATCTAGAAATGTTACTGTTGTAGTTGAAATAGGAATGATTGAGTTACAATTGATATACAATGAATACATGTCCGCCTGACATTGAGTGATTAGCCTACGGTGTTTTAGTAGAACGCGAATTTGTGCATTTATGTATCTCTAAAAGTGTGTCGACCAATGTCCAGAGTGAGTTATTTGCTGTAATATTATTGATCGATGTTGGTGTTTAAAATGACTCTCTTTAAATATTATATAAACAATAAATAACGTAAATTCATCAATTATATCTCGTTACTTCTGAACCCTCGGTCAGACTGTTACAATATATAAGATGAATACCGTGAAGTTAGGGGCGCGAGCAATAGAAGGAAATTCTTTTTGATGGGGGAGGTGAGTGGGAGGAGGGGTGTTGTTTTGGGGGTGTATTATGGGAATCATTTTCTTTTACTTTTTTTTTATCATTCGGTCTTTTTTGGTTGGGAAAGGTGGGGGGGGGAGGGGGGGGGTTAGAAGTAAAACAAAAAACCCCAAAAAGACATAAATTGAGGAATTCAGAGGAATTCAACTACCTATGACAACAATTGAAAAATTACATCACGAACTTTCAATTTACTTCAATGCATCATTTATTTTACAGGTCAGCTCCGTAAGATCCACCAATAACCAATTTATTCGATAACTAAACGAAATTCATAATTTGTAAAATGAGTTAATATCCTTACATAATTTAAAATGGGTTGTGTAAATGCCAATTAGTACCACTGACATTGTCGTACATATAAATTATTCCTAGTGCTACTTCATTACTGTAGTAATACAAAATCTTACAATCATGAAATTTTACGGACTGTGACCAATGTAATACCGTTACCACATCATATGACCATTACTTATACTAGCTCAGATAACTTTATTACATCACGGCTGGTGTGGCCAGCAGGGGATGCTTACTACTCCATGGCACCTGATTCCACATCTGAGTTTTCCAAGGGTCCATGACAGTCTATAAGACTATTTGATCAGTATAATGGATGTTTCTTATTAACCTACCTCGTTATCTCAGCAATTTACTTCCTATTCACATTATTGCAACACAACTTATCACTAACAAAACGACCTACGCTAGGCCACATCATAACAGTATAACTTTATGAACCCTGGATTTGAAACTGATATTGCATCCAGAACTTTTAATTATGCAATATATTTTACATAAATAATTTTTTATTATCATTCAATGTATTATATTCTTTTGAAGATTGGAGAAATCATGTTGATAGATCAATCATGCAATGGAAGGCTGCCGTATTTGGATGGCTCGAAATGAATTCCGACGATTCCATATTAGTAGTGACATATGCAGATCTCTGGAAGAATCCGATCAGAGAGATAAGAACAATAGCAGCTTTTCTTAATATTCATATAAAGAAAGTAGATATCTTATGTACATATGTTAATCGTGATATATTCAGACTAGACGAGTACAGCAGTCCATCAAAGAAGAATATCTACACGGAAGAAATGACGGACGTGATAGACGAAGCGTTTGCCGAAGTTGTAATGGCGCTCCGAAAAAGATTTCCCGACAGACTTTGGAACATTTGATTTACACGTGATTGTATTTATTGACCTATGTGTAACATCATGTCTTTGCTCAGGGCAAATGCAACATAATTTATGTATCGGTGATAAGATATTTCAGATAAAATTGCTGTAACAATCACAGTGTAAAAGCCTATATTTTACACAAGAGGAAAGATCTTTCATTATTTTACCTGATTCTAAAGAAAGTTTACGTTTGTACAGGAAAATAATCCGCCAATGTACCTACTGAGAGTGTTAAGCGAAAGAATACCTGTCGAAATTCCCCAATTGTTTACTCTGAATATTATGTTTTATTCTGAAGTCGCCATGTTTTACTGGCTTTAGATCATACAATAGTATCGTACGAAAATAAAGTCATTAGGAACTAATTATTATAATAAATACAAGGCTATCTATTAACAATTGATCATATATACCACTTAAACTGCTAAAAAGTCATATTGGTGATTTTATTAAGTGATTTATGACATATTTGTAAAAATATTTTCCCAGTATATTGCAAAGAAAAAACAACTTATACAGAAAATATGTATTTACATAAACAGTAAACTGTATGTATGATACTATTAAAAACGAAGAGGTACCACAGGGTAAATCAAATCTCATAGTCCACGGAATAAAAGGACAATATCGTGTATAGTGTTATATTTTGACAAATGCGAACCCCAATAAAATCGAGTTGAGACCAGGTGCCCGGGAGGAGTAAGCGTCCCCGGGCTGCATGCAACACACTTCGCAAAATTCTCTCAACAACATTTCTGGTCTAGGAAGTAAATATATAAATATACACGTATGAACACATGAAGGAGACAAGAAGACGAAGTCAAATCTTCCTATTCAAGGCATGAAATTTTGTTTAACTAAATTTCCGATATCGGAAATGCACGTGAATACATGCATGTATATATATATATATATATATATATATATATATATATATATATATATATATATATATATATATATATATATATATATATATATATATATATATATATATATATATATATACGTATTATGTCGAATCAAGTATAGTCAAAAAGTTAAGATGCTTAGTTTGTATGGTCAGATCCCAAATTATCGGTTAACATTCTTGAAAGAGGAATCTGAAATTGTACTAGATACCTTTATCGACGATAGAAATCCCTCAAGGACAATTTCAAACGTTCCTCAATATATACCTTTGAGAGTAGTTTCGTGGTAAGAAGCCTAGCTCTCAGGACGAAATTTTTGTATTAGACTATACCCTAGCATAGCGTATAAGTTGTGAAATGAAGACACCATATGCGGTAGAGGAAGGTATGTTGCTACTCAGAAAAGGGAAGTTATAATAAAATTGAAATCGTCACGTTTGTCATAGAGAGAGAGGTTACTAATGAACCATCGTCACTTTTTGATACAATAACATTCATGTTGACACGTAAAACTGTACTTTATTGGCACACTTCATGTTCTAGAATAATTAGATTTCCAATTTTACAAGGATAAATCTTATATCGACTAAAATTGACATGAAGCTAGTTTGTAATTTACAAATCTTTGCAGATCAAATGGTATGGGTTTCAACAGTTCCAAACGTTGGTTTGAATGGCCATAAACGCTGTAGTTTAAAACTAGTAGAACGACCTATATTTCATCTTAAAGGGACAAGTTTATTCGTTATTTTATATTGATAATCAAATTTCTCGTAAAATCCATTCAAGACAAAAGGTGTAGGAAGGTTAATCTACAAAATGCATTATTACACTAACTGCATCATTGTGTCATGTCGACTGACCGTCCTAATTTGAAATAATGATTACGGCTCATTTGAACTTATTTGTTACATCATAAACCTTATTTGTCATCATTTTTTGTGGATTTGCTTTCTCACTGATAGTGCTGCCATGAAACAATTTAATATCTCTTATACGCAATAATTTTTCAAGTTGAAAGGTTAATTCGGAAAATATCGGAAGGTTTCTGTTACGTACTTTATAGTTTAATATTTAAATGGGTATTCCTCTCAATTATAAGTATACGTTCCATCAAATAAAAAAACTGACGTTTAACATCACAAAAATACAGTTTATTAGCACTGATATAATCTTGGCAACATTGAGTAAATGACTTCTTTATATAACAGCACAAAGGAAGTTATTTTATTACAACAACATCCGTTATTCAAGAGTGTCGAATTAATTGAAGGTCAATATAAGTACTTTAAAATTAAAGCTTGAAAGAACAAGAGGTAATAACGACACTAAAAGGCGATCTTTCCCATTATCAGGACAATTACAAGAACACATACAAAACATCTATGTATACCATGCACTATAATAAAATTATATTCAGAGTTACATATTTACTGGGCGTTGTAAAACTTAATAAATAAGAAATGAGCTGAGAAATAGTTGACATTGAAGTTATTAATATGTTGCAAAGTTAATTGGAATTGTATTGAGGTCTTTTAGATTATCACCTGAAGATCGCCTTAATGTCGTTGTCACCTATTGTTACACATAGGACAAACTTACGCATATCAGTACTTTTATGAGACTTTTTGAATACCTTAAGAGACGCACATAATTCATTTCTATTGACTGAATAATCATTGAACGCAACTTCAGGATTATTGCACTTAAATGGTGGCGGCGAAAGGCACTGTCAATATTTGTATACCTGAAAAGTGCATATGCACTTTGATAGTGATCAACAAAATCATAGCTGTTGGTATACGGTTTCTAGATTACTACAGATATGCTCATCTGTTAATATGACATAACAATAATAATATCAATAATAATAATAATGGTACATTTTTATGTATACATTACGTGGTAATGTGAAAGTTTTCTTGATACACTGTACATTTGAAGGGGAAAGACAAAAGGAAGCAGTATTTCGGAGTTGTGTTTAATATTCTGCACTATGTGTCAAAACCTTGTTTTGTATAATTATGACTGTGTTCCATGCTCCGGTATTTACTTCTCGGTCACATTAAGGTCAGACACAATATAGCCTTTCAAACTTTATACAAAGGATTAGAAAGGAAATTCTATATACTGTTAACACGTGATGTTATTATTTACACCATTTTTTGTTCAGATGACCCAGTAACCAGACGTATAGAGCGAACATGATATTTACTTCTGTATTGCGTTTTATCAGCTAATTGTTATGCAACCTACATTTTGAGAACAAGCAATCAGAAGAGAGAAAATTGTGTCATTGGTTTGGCACAGCTATCATATATATGACTAACGTCGGTTGATGTATTTTCACTGCGTAGTTTGATTTGAAATGTTTTTGACATACATACTCATGCAACTTAAGGTAAGCTTTTAACACTTATCTAAGGCTTCTATGCACGGACAAGTTCAGCAGCATGTATATTAAAATGATAAAATGATATTGATACTGTGAATTGAACTGTTAAGCGAACATTTTATGTCACAATGCATATACGTATATAGGTTAGTGGGTAAAGATATAATCAATATTGCTCAACAGATCTAAAAATAGTTTGATATAGCTCCGATATAGATTTTCAATATACTTACATAATCAGGAGAGATAACTCGCGGTGAGTAGAGAAAATGAGTATTTTAAGCAAAAAAAAAAAAAAACTATGATAGGTAGGTAATTGGTGGCACAACTTCCAAGTTAGATTTAGTATATGTTGTAGAAATCTGGTGAATCTTTTCTCAATTGTCATTTGAATAGGAGTTACATATAATGATTAATTTAGTAGTTTACCCTCTTCACCTCAATGTTTCATCCATTTGTTCATACACTTTCAGCATTATACCCGTTCGTATAAGCTATTTTCAGTATTCTCCGGTATCACGTCAGTTTACACTCCACTGCATGATGTGCTATTTGTCAATATAATCCAATGTGTTTTGCTTTTGTGATAAGAAATGTAAAGAAATGTAAAGGGCATTTCACACACAGAAAACAAAGCAATAAGAGAGGTTCTCTTTTAATAGAAAGACGTAAGGAAGGTATAGAGATACAATTATCGTAAAGACGCAGTCTAATTCCAAGTTTCTTTTGAGAGTAGGAAATGGAATACAGTAGGTCAAATAAGAATAACCTCGAGGATCATTATTGCAAAATATGCACAGTGAGAGGACATATACCTTGTCATAAACCGGAGCGTCATGAAATATGCACCTTTATACTTGGATAATGATTATTCAGATATGGGAAATCTGCAAAGGATGATGTTTATCTGATAGAGTTATCGACAACAACACTTTTTTGTAGAACCTTTGATCTCGAAACAGGTAAGTGCAAAATGTTTTTGACTAATCACGTTTTTTTATGTACATATAAAATTTAATGAATACCGATATGTGCATATTAAGAATTAAGAATTAAATGAGTTCTGTTTGAAAGATATAGAACGTTAACTATTTGTAGAACTTACTGTAAAATCCGAATGTAACCGATGCAATATTACTGCGGCATTCACACAAATGTACCATAAAGAATAGCCATACACACATGGAAATCTAGCCATGATCAGTTAGGAGGACCAAGCTTCTCTTGTTTGTATTGTTACAACTGTTAATGGTTACTAAACATTTAAAAACATTATTTTATGAACAAAATACCAATTCCTTAGAATGTGTATTGCCATGTGCATTGTAAATCAGTATCATTAAATCAATTACTCATATAAGGTTGTATCCTATTTTATGGCTGATTTAATTGACACACGCTAACAGCATTATTTGTTAATGAACTGACATCACTATAAAGAAGTGAACATCCAAGGTAAACCAAAACAGATGGGAATGAACCCCAGTTATATCTGAACAAATATTTTCGATGTAGATGTAAATTAAGATAAATATATAAGTATTACATAAATAGTTTTATTTATTTTCAGTGAAATCCAATCGATGTAAACTAGAAAATACGGAGAGCAAATACGTGTTCAACATTCCTACTGAAAAATTTCTGTTAAAGATGGAAGAATAAGAGAAAAATGTGTTACTATTTCTCATTCATATGTAAGTGGTGGTATGATACAATAGGATTAATGCGTTATTGATAAAGGATTAACATTACTGTTTTTACCTGCAAGAAGGTAAGAATGTCATCAATATATAAAGTTATGTAACAATTGAAAAATACAACATACATGTGTTTTGAATTTTCAAGTTTATTGTGTTTTGAAACAATAAATGTAATTGAAAGGAGAATATCTGCTTTATCTCTTATTCTTATAGCATATAAATAATGCATATGAATATTTAGGGCTAATAATGAAACATACGAGTATCAAAGGGAAAGATCTACTTTATGTCTATGCAAAAGGATATAGATTTACAAACACGATGTGAATACTTGAAAGCGCTAGTTCTATAATTGAATTGTCTATTAGTTCTTTTTAACTTTTTTTTAATTTTGGCAATGTGTGTGGGTGTGGGTGGATTTGTGTGTAGGTGTGTGTGTGTGTGAAAGAGAGAGAGTGTGTGTGTGCGGGAGGTGGGTGTGTGTATGTGTGTGTGTACCTTCTTGGAAATGACATTTTGATATTCATATGAAATCGATCTCCCTTCCTCGAAAACTGCACATAACATATCAACTGATGCCCTGACATGACTCATAGTAAGGAACTTGTACGAATTATTAATTAATATTTACATTTTATGTAAAAGAGATTTACGAGTTTGTTTTTAACTCACACCAAATTGGTAAATATTGTCCTTCAATTGACCGTCAGTAACGCAACTACATATTAAATCTTTTATTTTATGGTGATTTATGTGATTGTTCCTCTTGCTGTGCATGGTTGTCATGAGTTTTGTCATGCATCTCTTTTACTTTCTTTTGTATGGATAATGTATTTGAAACATGGAAATTATTTTTGTCAATATATCAACGGATCTTAATAATGAATTAAATTAAAACGTTATTTCACTTCATTGAAAATACATAGATACATTTCTGAATACACAATACATAAATAATTAGAATGTTAAAAGGTTTATATATACACACAGATATATAACCACACCCACATATTTATTTGGTTATTTATTTTTATTGGGGGAATATATTAATTAATTTATTCATTTATTATTTGTATTAATAATTTTTATTATTATTATTATTTTTATCTGTTTTGTTTTGTTTTTTCTGTAGTTATAGTATTTCAAAGAAATATATTGACCGTTCGTTTACGTTCAATAGTATGGCGCTCATATTATCACTTTATACTGAAATTTCACTTCATTTGGTTTCTATCACAAATGATATCATAAAGTTTAGCACCAGTTCACAGTTCGTACAAAATGCAATGTCAATACAAATGTCGAATATTACCATGCTTAGCTCAAAATGCCGATGATAGGGTGTTGGCATTTTATTTATTTTTATTTATTTATTAATTTTTTTTTTTTTTTTTTTTTTTTCGTTTTGGAAAACAAATTATTTCTTTTGTTTTTCAAATAATCATACATTGTTAAACTTTCAATTTTGATTTAAATTGATGATGACAAGGGCTCAGTTGTTAAAAGATTGACACTCGATAAAATCCTTAAAGATTTATTTGTTTATTCTTTTTGTTTTTTCGTGGTCATTCGAATTTGAATTTTTATAACGTTACAATAGAAAGAACAGAACAGTTTTTCATGGTACAACAAAAAGTTTGACTATCAAAAATTAAAAAAAAAAACATTATTGACCAGAAGGTATAAATTTCCTTAATGAAGACATTACACTAATTAGCATCTAAACAATCGGGCTTATATATAATTTAACTACTAAACAACAACAACAACAACAACAACAACAACAAAACCGAGCATTAAACTTTAAAACGTATGTGTCATGCTGGTATTATATTATACTTGAATTGTCAATAGACTTGACTTAACAACATCAGCTTATTATCTTAAGGAGGTGTTCAGAATTGTTTACTTGTTGTATGTCCTATGTAGAAGATCTAGACTAAATACATGTACATGTGATTTTATTTCGAGCAAAATACGTAAGAAATGGTTTAAATTGAATTATTTAAATTATTCGATAGTGTGTCTAAATAATATGCTTCTTATGCTTGACTTTAGGATTTTTGTAGTACCTTCTTAAATATTCCAGTACTAAGATAACAGTGACTATTATATTCTTATATTTAATATGGTTTTATTACATATAAATCAAAATTTCGCGAATAAATAAATTTGAAAATGAAATAAATAAATAAGTTAATAGATAAATAAATAACAAAATATCCTTAATCCTTTCAAGTAAGTTTTGGAATTTGCATGAATATATTTATATCAATTAATATGTTTGGTAGAGACATTAAACACTAATGATTTTTATGAAATATGATAAACTAAAAAATATGTCTATTAGTTCCGATTGGATAAATCCTTTCATTTCGGCAGTAATTTACTTGCGTAGTTTGCATTTTCTCTCTTTCTTTAAGTGGAGCGTAGATTTTTCTGCAATATAATTATTTAGAAAATTGTAATTCTTTTTGTCAACTTTTTTTGACAAAACAAAATTCCTTTTAGTATGACGTGTTTAATAGCTATAACTAGAATTCAAAAGACTGTTAATCTATGTGAGAAATTCTTAGGGGCATCATGAAAATTCCACTGTAACTTCAACTCTTCCGCATCAGAAACGGTTAATGTAATAACTTAAAGTATTCATCGGAAATCAAATAATAGATGTTAAGTACTAAATAATGTAGTTACCTGTTGAGAATAAATATTGAAATATATTCAACCAAAGAAGATAAAATGCTTTACAGAATGTTTTACTGCAAAATATATTTTGCATGCCTGGAATTTTGAAGCTTCATTACATTTGTTAAAATTTAAATACAAGAAATTTAAAAGGAAGTTTCAAATATATATGACATCATATCCGTACAATTTAATGACAATACTCTTTATGCAAATGTTATCTTGGCATTTTAATCATTTTTGAAAAAAATTGCATCAGTTAAGTATTTTGTTTAGCTAAAACAAGACCTACACATTCCATTCCTAAACTGAAAAGGCGTGGATTAAAAATCTTACATACTCTTATACAGGTTGGTAAGTAGATTTATTAAGACTGTTACATCAACGTAACTTGTCATATTACGACATCGAGCTCGAAACAAGCGAGCAGTAATCTCCGAAATATTTTGACATAATAATTAATTTGGACAAACTGCGCTGTACACCTAGCTAATCTTCGCACCATTTTCCAAAGCTTTAGAAGTACATATGTGGATACTCAGTAAAAAAAAAAAGTTGTTTATACTAATTCCTGAATATGAATGACGTCTCCAACCAGAGTTTCCGTATTACAGTGGTCCCCCGTTTTTGATAAGATTGTATAGTTGTTCTGCAATGCAATCGTTGTGATGGAGGAAATCCGGGCTCAATACATAGATTCTTCTAATTTTCAGAAAGGTTGGTTTTCTCCTGCTTTGACGTCAAAAATGAATGAAAACATATTGACATCCTATACTGCCCTACCCATTTGCCCATACGTGTTATATGAAACGTCAGAAACATAATTGTGAATCTGCATAGAAAGCATATAAATACGCGTAATAGGTATATGACTGTGCAGTATGGTATTAATACTGGTATTCAAACATTAATTGTGATAATGATCTTTTTCGAGAAAAAAAAAACCGAAGAAAAACTACATGATAAGCGCAATTTTGCAGACCGATTCGATTATCAGTGAAACAAATAATGAGAATAGTGTAATCATGTTGTTGGGCAATCATAATGCAATATGACAGCTTAATTGATCGTCCACTGAATGGCTGTGACATGTACATAAAGAGAGGCATACAGCAGACGATGACGAGTGTGGGCTCCGGATAACAAATAGATACGGATTAAGCAATATGCTGTCTGCATTGTTTGGTTTCATCATGAATTCGGTTAATCTGTTCAAGGTTAACTAGCCAGACAAGTAAAGGGTAGAGAAGTAAACTCTTGACCTTGTTTTGATTTCTTCGTGGTGTGTCTCGAAGCAGGAAACGCGTCATTGTTAAGTCTGATTCTAATGTAATCTTGCGGTTTTAACGAATTTTAAAATCGAAACGATAAGCAAGTACAGCCCCTCTATAACGTCCCTTGTAAATATTTTTATGAATGGAACAGGTTATCTAGTTCATTTACTCATCACTGCATAATGTTGTTTCTGCTCTACGTAGTCTATTTCGAATTTTACCTCCCGTCGTAATACAACCAATCAGAGTGCAGCCTTTTGAAATATCAGTTACGTGTTGCTCATTGCCAGTTCGCAACGTGGTCCATAGGGTGTGGAATAAGTCAGACAAAGCAGCCAACACCAGCATCAAGAAGCCCAGGTAGTATCATTATTTTCTTTCAATAGAATGCGAGTTTTAAGGATTTAGATAATGAAAAGTAATGATTGAGAGTAATATTTTGATATAATGGTATTTATCAGATACGATAATGTATCTTTTCGGAATTTCGTGTCAGTCTTGTCATGTAATCATCATTGCACTAGACTTTCTCGGTGTATCAATAATATACATACAAATTATGCATAATATGAATTTTAGAATAGTCAAACATCCTTGAATATATAAGTTTCATTCTTGCGTCACCAGAAATCAAAATATACATGTATTTCTGTCAAAGACTGCCATCCTCTAATATTTGCAATCAGATAGGATGATATGTTAAACTTAATTTATTACGCTATTCGTGGTAAAAAAAATCTTCTTGATTGTCGAATATCTTGTTATAATCAATTTTCGATCCTTCTCCGATATAATTCTTCTTCTTCTTCTTCTTATATCATCTTCTTCTAGTTAGTAATAATAATAAGAAGAAGAAGAAGAAGAAAAAACAGAAGAGGTAGAAAAAGAAGAAGAAGAAGAAGAAGAAGAAGAAGAAGAAGAAGAAGAAAAGCTTGTTGCTTTATTTTCAATATATTCTATAAACCCTGTTTTCAATACTTCTGTACTGACTCGAAATATATATTTCCAATTTACTGTGACAAAAGTTTGTAAATCATTTCAAAATTAAGAAGTGTCTTCCCCATGCATAGCTCTGTCCTTAGACTGGTTCTTTGGCTCTTACTTGAAGGTGAATTTGGTAACGCGTATGCTTTTCAAATATTTATACTTTCGATTTCCATAGTTTATATCTTGGGCCTCATTGAAGAGATATCCGTTTTCGGAGTGCGTATATGTTTCACTAAATGAATACAGGTGTATATGTTTTGATATCTACAATTGTAAATGTTGGTAAATCATAAATGGCCATGTGTAAGGAATTTCAGATTAAATAATATAAGTGTCGCCAAATCTTAATATACGACAAAAATGAATTTTCATGACAAAACTAATGTTTAAGATATTAAGATACTGTAACCACATCATCATATGAGAAATTAAAATCATGAAAATAAGTTGATAATATAAACAATGTTTTAAAATTGTGTACTTTTTACTTTGCTTATTACTTTTCGACAACTTAATAATATTGATTATTTTTCATATTTCTTTATTTATGACTATAATTATTTTGAAAGGTAATCTGTTTTTAAAATTTAAATAGAAAGAATAACACATCGAAAATAGAATGCTGGTTCATTTTGGCCAAACAGTGGAAAATTTTAATAATGTAATCTTTCATATATTTACGATTCAATTAGTGCCCAATGAAAAATGAATATTTTCTTATTTTCATTTCGATTAAAAGAATTCTTTACTTGTATAAACAAGAAGTGATGCTAGAATATAGCAAATGAAATATCTGGTTATTTAAATATACTTCTTATCACATGTTATCAAGACCATCAGTTTTATTATTTAAATAAAATAAATTGGCATGTTGATGCTTTAATAACGTTGGAACTAATATAAAACAATAAACGTAAATAAATGAAATAAATGTAAATTTGTCATCAACTAAAACAAAATATACTTAGATATGTATTAATTTTATCAATATTTTGTTAATAACTCATGTATATTGATGCATGATATTGATATGGAATGAATTTATATTAATCATTTTAATGTATTGAACTCATATGAATATAACTTGATACATGTATGTCTTAACACGTCCTACATTTCCATTCCCAATTATTTATAGTTTTTTAACATCTGATATATAAAAATATAAAATCATCAAAAGCAAACGAAAGATAGAAATTACCCTAAAACAGTAAAATCAACAATATGTATGTGTAAAAAACAAAACCCCATTTTTTTTCACAAAATTTCAGCAATCCGCCTCCAAAACAATAATAATAATAATAATAATAATAATAATAATAATAATAATAATAATATTAATAATAATAAGAATAATAAGAATAATAAGAATAATAATAATAATAATAATAACACCGTACATTTCTTTTCATGAAGGCCAAGTATATGTGGAAAAAGTTATTCATAATACAACGACTTCGTTGTAGAAAAATTTACTTGAAAAATAACATCATTGTGAAGAACACACAATAACAAGGTCTTCTTTTGATCGAAAGTTAAACTAATCTGTGGTATGAATAGCAAAGACGGTGATCAAATATCTTAATGATGATCTGTATGAAGAAACTAAATTAAATCTTTGAGGGAATGTAATTTCGGGGTTTTTTTTAACCATTTAGAATACAAGGAATTTTATTTGTTACAAGATAAATATTCAAATAATATATAATATATGGGTACGTATGTTTCTATTAATAACCAAAATGCACTTCTAAGAGTGTTTGTCTAATTTTGAAACACCCCCAGATACGTTTCTTTGACGAAAAGGATAATGTCCTTGAAAGCTTCTATCCCCTTTTACCTTTTCCTTTCAGAACCCCATATTTACAGTCCAAACTTTTGTTTGAAAATATGTTAACATGTATTGAAAATAGAACTGATAGTATGTGTATTGCCGTTAATTTTGGATTCGTTTACAAGGTTAATAATTTGATTTTATATGCGTCTTCTTGCTATTATCAATGTTTCATTTGAAAGTGTCGAAGAAAAGACGGAATTTCATAGGATCAAAGGTCAAAGAAACATTTAATCGAACACTTTTTGGATCATATTCGAAAAGACATTGATAAAGAAAATAACCATTGGTTAAGAAAATTCATTGAACATTTTGAATTACACAAAAAGTCAAAGAACGATATTGACAAATGATATGATACATAGAGTTAATGAAGACAATATTTGATATGAAATTTCAAATGAATTCAATAATTAAAAGTAGATTTGTAAGTTCGCTAATCTGAAATACACACAAATATCATGATCTAGCTCCTTCTTGAAAGAATTCTCTGAGCCTGACGTTTTAATAGGTCAAAATATTTACCACAATACATGTACATACTCCGGTTCCTCTGGAGTAAAGCATCAATACAAAGATTTTTACTTCAAGATTCTGTCGATCATACTATAATTGATCGATAGAAAATGTTAAGTTGACTTGGTCATTGGCTCTCTCACGGGAGGTTGTTAGATTTTGATATTGAAATCTGTAATAAAGCAGTCAAATAACAAGTCGAATTTTGATTTACATGTAACAGTAAAAGACTGATTTATTCCTACATCAACCAAAATGACACTTTAATGTTACAGAAGGTATCTTCACTGGAAAGAAGTTGTCTTTAATACAATTTAAGTTAGATCTGTCGAACTTATTTTGTTAAAATGCTGACAGAATGACAAATTGAAGTAATAATTTTTAAGGAATGACTTTGATGATTTAGGGCTAACAGAGGTATTGATGTGTCAAAAGAAAATAGTTTTGTATGAATACCATTTTCTCTCTTACGCATCCTTGTATCAACAAAAAGTGCCATGATTCAATCCTCAATTCAAATACATAAAGTGAAGTGATATAAATAAAAAAAACCCATTCGATGAAATTATAACTAATAAAGACTGATTTTTGAACGCATTCCATGAACGTGTTTAAACACACACCAATTCATATATTGGAACTGGAACATGATATAATGTTTCCCCGACGTATTTATTCGAAATTGAAAATTATAAACTTTTATTTACTCTACAGTATCGTGTTTGCACCTCGCATTAGTTTAAATTCACAAAGAAGAATCATTTGCAATAATTTTAAAGCTCTCAACATGTATAACATCATATACACAAAACATAATTTATTCAAAATAAATTATGTTTGACTCTTGTCCATGAATTTTAAATTTAATACAAATCTTCAAAGGTTAACAATTTCTGGGATGTGTATAATTTTCAGAGTATCCGCATCTTCATAATGGTATAGGGGTTCATAATAATCAGCAGTTCAATTTGGTAATTAGTCCGTTCTACAAATATTTTGAATTTCTTCAATTTCGAATTTGAGTATTACTGAAGAGACATAGGTCGTTAAAATGCGAATACGTACATCAAATGGATACTAGTCTATATACCCTTATAATTATTCTAACCTGTATTGATGCCCCTATTAAAAGACATTCAATCAAGTTTTCAGCTCTTCGGTACTGACCAAAATACATACTTCAATTTTATTTTATAATTAATGGGAATATCCCTGATGCATAGGTTTGTCCTTACATGGTATCGTTGACTCTTCGTTTGCTCTTTTTGTACATGCATACTCAAATTTCCTTAGGCATCTCTCGAGAAACGCAAGTGGTCGAAATCCATATGGTGAACTAACTTAATACACGTATAATAACCAATTTGATAATTAGTTCGCGCTAAAAATAGTGAACTTCAACAAGTTTGAAGATCACTGAGACATCAGTCGGCAAGAGCATATGATACAATAAATACTGGTATAAATGTTCTTATAATTATTGCCATAGCCACATAAAACGATAATAAACATGAAAAAATATATTTAGGTAGAAATAGGAAAAGAAATTAAACAATGCATTTAGGTGAATATGTATGTTTGTTTGTTTACTATATTCCTTAATTCAAATCTACTCCTTCTGTTATATCAAAGTTCATGGCAAATTTCGTCATACAGCCAACCTTTCCTTTCTTTTACATTAGACAAAAATGGCCAAATAGGTCTATCTATGGCATTTACTTGAGCTTTTTGTATTTCTACAACATTTTCGGAATGTTTTTCCCTGATTTTATTTATTTATGAAATTGAATTTAAATTTTCATAAATTAAATATCTTATAACTGATAAATGTTTTAATATTTTATTTCTGATATAATTTTGTTCATCGTAAAAAAAAAGTCATGCAGTGCGCCTTTGTCAATCATCTTAGGAACGCGAAAATCTGTAGAAATACAAAGGGTGAAACAATTAAAAGGTAAATAAGAATAGGTATGCATGAACAATATTTGATTGGTTCCAAGTAATATTTCTATGGTTTCAAACTACCGACAAACACCACTTCCAACCTATAACAACTCTATTCCTTCCGGAATTTAAATATTTTAAGTGTATCCCTACTTCATAATCGTAAGCGCCTTGGATTCAAGGGCAAAACACCTTGAGAGAGAAAACAATTAGTGTATTTCACGCATCACAAAGTTTTAGGATTAGTCCATTCATGGCCTCTCGTCGTCTCAAACTAGTTTGCTGCAAAAGAAGTGAATGGCAGTACTTTTTGCTGTTGTTTCTGTCAACACATTTCTGTCTATATCATTGTATTAAAACAATGCATACGATTGTGAGAAATAATCAAAAATCTGACATTCCTTATTAAAACATTCTATTAAAACAATTTCATATCATTACGGAATAATAAAACATTAATAAATTGTCATTTACCGATATCTACGGAGGAAGAATTTAATGCAATTTTTTTTTTAATTTTAATTGGGAGACATGTCATTCACTGATGATGTGATGAAAGATGACAAGAATATTTCATTTGACGGCAATACACTTTTCAATCTACAGAATGTGCATTTTCAAACATATTACAATAAATCGATCTACATTTGTAATGACTGGCAATAGTGCAATAGGCATTTTACAGAGGTTTCTTTTAAAATTAAACTTATAACATTCAATAAAGAAAAACCAATATGCTTTCCTAATGGTGAAGACTGTTTTCAATTAGAGAAGTATTGGAGAATATGATCTGAAGTATTTAGATCCGTAGATATCATATAATCTTTCAGTTAATTTTAGTTTATACTAACGATTGGAAAACCTGAAAATGCTAAAAAAAAACTTTTTCTTTTTCCATTCAAAGACGTTTTTTTAAATAAAGTACCGTTCGGTACCTACATTGTGCCCTCCTGAACACACGCGTACCATGATGTCGAAAATGACAGCACTTGTAAGGGACCGTACGTTCTTCGTCCCCATGACTCAAATAAGCTTCAATGTTACATACTAAAGTAACCGATGTTATAGGACTATGACATTTACTCCATGCCTGGTCCATAGTGGATGTAAACGGACCCTTGAAACTCACCGCGAGATATGGTACCCAGGAGAAGTGTCGCCTACGTGGTTAACCGCGCCCATCATGAATGTCCAACGATCACTTGCGAAACAAATTACAGCGAAAGAATTCATTCGGACACGGATACTTCTTCGTTTCCAGAAACAGCTTTCTATCACTGTGATCCGTTTATAAGTAATTATGATTTATATAGTTCTTCCTGAACTGAAGAAACTGACAACTGAGTAATTACTCTCTCTGACTCCTTCAGCTACATTTTTGATGAGCATAAATCAGTTAGATTAATATGTGACATGTTGGCTTATATACGTATGTGACTTTTGTGAGACTTACCCAATTTAATCATCGATTTATACGTGGATATTATCATTTGTCATCAGTAAATATGCGTCTGGTCTCAGATTTAGTTTGAGGGCCTCTGTTTTATTTAAAACCATTGTTGCTCTTTTGCAAAATAACTCCGCACTCTTTTAACAGCTATATTAGCATATTCTAGTATCTCTGTCGTGCATTTCATAACGACGTTTTTTGATTGTATATCTTATTATTATATAATTGTAAATCTCAGATTGTAATTAAACTTAAACCTTAATTTGATATTTCCTGTATGTCTTATCTTGTTATTTGATATGGAACTCTAAAACAGAACAAGTTTAAGGTTTAACCAAACTGTAATGTCTGCATTACTGGTTACCCTTCACTTAACACCAAATATGACTTTGTATACCAGTGAACACCAAATATGACATTGTATACCAGTTTTGTACTTTCGTATGTACAATTAGGAAACCAAAACCCTTGATTATGACATGTTTCTTGAGAACTGCTGTGACGGGTTTTGTATGCAGACAAGAGACGCTTACTCTCCCCGGGCACGTGGTCTCACATCGGAATTTTTCAGTATTTCGGAGTTTACAGCAATTCCTTTTTGAAACTTGCACGATTTTGTATCTGTCCTTGGACTTTTAGAATGATTAACGGTTTGGTACTTCTTCGATATTGATTAAATCCATGTACAGTAAAGATTATTATTTGTATAGAAGACACTAAAATAGTCTTCAACCAACATGATTTATTATATGTATATGCACACATGATCATATTTAATGGTACAAGTTTTCGATGCAGAGAAATTTCACAATATTAAACAATTATAGATAGTTTAGTATTCAAGTCTGCGTGTTTAAATTATCTTAATTTTTGCACTGTTCTTGAATGAAATGCATTCAGATATGTAAAATGCACTATAATGAGATTTAACTCGAATTGAAGCGTGTAATACAGTAATTAGGTTTATAAATTACTTATTTATAGATCTATCAACATAATGCTTCGGAAAATATTTAATGTTGATGGTGCTTGTATCTATCATAATAGGCACGATTTAAAACAAATAATATTACTATGATTATTTAGTAGTGTCAGAATCAAGTATTATGTCTTTAGAAACAGCGATGTGAATATAAAACATGCAATATCGGAACATTACATTATTGCATCGAAATATTGCGGTCTCGACAAATGTAAAATGGTATTATATGTACTTCAAGTAATGCACAATAAAACGATTTTCTATGACTGTTACTGCTATTAAGGTAGAATGATCACTAAATTCTAATATAGAAAATATATTAAACCTATAATAGTAGTATATATTTATAAAGAGGGGAAAAACGAAAATGGTTAATAGAATATGGCTGACTAAATTCAAGTCTACCTGAATATCTGCATATAAAACATAACCATTTCATAATGAAAGCTTTATTTAATCACGGTGGAAACTTAATTTTAATCTAATATACTTACATACGTACTGGTATGTCACTTCTCTATTTTCATAAGCAACAACAGTATGAATGAATGTTGTTGTTATTCTGTACAAATATAGCAAAGAAAGGAAAGAAGATATCTAACTTGATTGAGCAAGAAAAATCGCCAAGGACATGCAGAGTATACAAGACTAAGAACAGACATCACAAAAATATTCCAGTGTAATTCAATTGTGGTACTAAATTAGGATGGTCAGATGAATTGACAATTGTTAGACAATGAATGTGGTAAATCACAGCCAAAGCCGTAGTTATAATAATGCAAAATATTATTACACAAATGATACTGTTTAATTAACATTTATAGTTTAAACTTTTTTCTACATATGCAACTATTTTTAAACATTCAAACATGTTCCTATCTCCTCCCACTGCAAAAAAAGACATTTGTCATGAGCTTAGCCAATAAGCGAACATACGACCCAATTTGCGCATACTAACAGAAACGAAGCTAGACAGAATTTTTTCCAAAGCATATCATATATAGAAATGTGTTATCAATTCTTCGTTTTATTATGTAATCAGACATGTAGTCTAGGATACACCCACCCTTACAGTCAATATGCTAATTTGGTATTTAGATATTGCATGACTATTAAGTATTCAGTACATTGTACCGTATGGAACTATGTAATCCAACCGACTCTGACGATCCCAGAAGTACATCTCGCCTATAGTTACGGTTCGGCTTTTGTAGTGGGTGATATCGCCAGGTTGATACCAACGTGATTAAAGGTAATACAGTGCAGACTTCTGGTCTTGATACGATGTTTCTTATGACTTGTGGACTTCATAGTTTCACATTCATGTCAATAAATCTTTTATTTTCTCCTATTATGTTTGTATAGTATTTCATGAAAACAAATGATGTTTTTCTCAGTATCTATTACCTTATAATTGATGTTTGCATGAAAGGTTGATAAATTTATTTATGAAATAATATTTCTGCAATATTTCCTTATCCTGTAATTCTTGCATTCATATCTATGGCGAGTCTGGTCATACAACAACGTCAGGTTTGCTTTACTTTCTTTTGTACATATATTTTTATGCTTTGTGTGGTTGTTATGCTGATTTTAGATATAAAGTTACACTGTGTCGTGGTACTGAAAACTACATCAGTAAGTTTTCTAATACAAATTTGGACCTATTAAAGGGTAGAACAAACGCCGATGTGCTAAAAAGTGTTTTACACAATACTGTCTGCGTACAATAAATATCTATCGGGGCCAAAATTTACCTTATCTGTTTTCGATGGTCAGAGCGGATATTTAAGTTTGAGTGACATCATTTAAATGACCAGCTAAAAAACTGACTTTGCTTCCTACGATTATAATATTGTAAGAAAGAAATGCACTTTGGTGTATTATTATAAAATATAATGAATATTTCTTCTTCAATATGTACAATTTTAAGTAGCCATTTAAAGTAAAGAACAAAAACCGAACTAATGTTAAAAGATGTAACCTCATTTATTTAATATGATATTAATATTAAATATATTTTACTTAATGTAAGAGGAAATTACATGGTACATTGTGAAAAAAAAAAATTCAACATTTCACATTATCAAACATAATTTCAATAGTAGCGTTTACTTTTTAATAGATGTCTTTTGTGCTGTGTTTTGCATTTTAAAATATAAAAATCCTCCGCCTTTCATATTACTATAAAAGACATCTTAATCGCGAAAATTTTATTTTCGCGTTAACGTGCGAGTACGACTCCACGGAAATAGACTCCTAATTAATTTTTATTTCACAATTGTAGCATAACATGTACATGGCTACGCGAAAATTATGTGTGGATAATATTTCTAAAGTGAGATCATTGCAAAAATAAAGTCACCCGAAATTTATTGATTCAAATTTATTTATATATTTAACTTCTGTCTTTCGGATGAAACAATAAAACCCGGGGTACCGTGTTACGGTAAGCGTGGCACGCAAAAGATCCTGCATCGGGACGGATCGTTGCAAAGGTATAAATTTCTATGCAATCAAATTTAAGTACTTATTTCTTTGTGCCAATGACACATCAGAATTTATATATAAACAATTAAAATACATGTATATACAATATAAACAAGTAGTAACACTAATGACAGAAATAAAGTGAGAGTGTGTCAATTACTTATAGATCATCATATTAAAATGAAAAAATAGACTACATACATAAACATACGTAGGCATACAGTATTCACATGCACACATAAAAATACATTTATACATATACATACATATGTACACACACACACACACACACACACACACACCCATATATATAGTAATACTAATAATATTGACAGTAATACAAAGTGTAGGTGAGCGTCATATATAATCACATAGAAATGAAAAAATATATATATAATTGTTTGCACGTACATATATATACACATACACATATAAATCTAAATACATACAGCAGTCTCATATCAAACCAAAAATTACAAATGCAGTTTTCTTCTTTCACAAGATTCGAACAAGTATTTTCCTAAATGTCTTAATTCTTTAACATGGACAGAAAATAATATTAACTGAATTCATTTAAAAACGTGAAGTCGAATGTAATAATATTTCTTGATAAACTGTGTTCTTAGATTGTTGTAAAGTAGACATCTTAGAATAAAATGATATTCGTCTTCAATTTTGTTAAAATTACACAATGAAAACACTCTACTAGATTTAATTTGTCTGTTGTATTTACCTTTCTCCATATTCAAATCGTGTCCACTTACTCAAAATTTTGACATTAAATGTTTACTGGTGTTGTCTATAGGTTTTAACAAGTAAATTTTATACAGAAATACATCAGGCAGATGCCGTTACCATATACGCGAAATAATCGTGGGGTGACGTGAAACGATATACGTGAAATAATCCTGGAGTGACGTGAATCAATAACCAATCAATAGATATTTTTCTTATATCCATCTATCTATGCACATAATGGACATAATAATTACAAACAGAAAGGAAAACACAAACAAAATAAAATCTATATTGAAAACACTTAAGATTATATATATATATATATATATATATATATATATATATATATATATATATATATATATATATATATATATATATATATTATATATATATATATATATATATTCTTATCGCCAATCTAATACAAAACATTATCCTCTCTATTTGCACATGTTGGCGTAGATATCTGGAAACGATCATATGAACTTATTTGCATAGTGTAAAACAAAAGAAAAACTGTATAATATATCAAGTAATTCTTCAAGTAAATTCGACGAAGCAAGGTCACATTTTGGTTTCTTGAATTTACAACATATCAACGTTGATTAAAGAAGTTGCAAGTATTTACATGTACTGAAGCGATCTACAGATTGGTCCAGGAGAAAATTCACAGAATATGGTGCTCAAATGGTCGTTGTTAGTATTTTCAATCTAATTAAAATTCGATCTTTATTTTGCTCCCATACTGCGTGTCGCAAAGATCGAATTTGCGACACGCAGTACGGGAGCAAAATAAAGATCGAATTTTAATTAGATTGTTAGTATTTTCAAATAGAGAGCGATGTTTTAATCAAATTATCTTGTCGCCAAACACATATTGTATGAATGTAAAATTTGTCAAAAATACAAAATATATTACAACATCTGTTTTGACATACCAAATAGCAAAGTGATTCGGTGTAAGAGATCACAATGACAATAAATAAACCACTAAAACAAATCATGTCAGAAAATAACTTCTTCACTGTTTTTTTCTATGCCTTCTTTGGTTTGAAGTATAAATCGTTAAAACCAGAGACTGTTTTAAACATAATCGGTATAAAAAGCCATAAGGCTAATATGTAAAACACAGAACTTAAATTTTAATAATTCTTATTGTATTTAAGTATATTCCTTTGCAATAGCTTTCATTGTAAATGATAACCAAAAACACTATAACTTGGTGAGCTTACAAAGTTTCTGGATTTATTGTATCAATATGTTTTAATTCGTGCGGATAATGTTTTGTCTCGACATCTATACGGTTTGCAAGACTGTTAAGCATTTGCTAACTTCATACATGATCTCTGTGGCAAGAATTAGATTTCTTCTGTATTTAAACGTGTTTAAAACACTGTAAAATTGTTAGAAAGAAAGACTTTACATTGCATTAATGTGGTGTTTGTGAACATTTAATGGTTATTTGTCTGACGCTGGGTTTTCATGAACTGCATAGACTATTATATCTAAAATTAAACATCGTTTTATTGCGTCGGGAATAAAACTGCATCAAGATAAGGCTTTGTATGAAATGTGGTTGATAGAGCAGTCAATAGATCGTTTATCGTTTAATGACAACGGATTGCATTATCAAATCTTTCCAATGTTTTTAATTTCGATGTATTCGGACAATATGATGTATTTATACATCTATATCATCATATAATCGTAAAATTAATTAAGGCTTCCTTTCCATCAAATTTTCTCGTTCTGCATCATAAAAGGAAATCTGTCATTTTTATATTTTTGTTTTATACTCATCTTCACTACGTCAAGGCTTTGTGTTTACGCACTCCACTCTTGTGTGGAGTTGCGTAATCACAAAGCCTTGACGTCGTGAAGATGTTTTATACTGAAAACTGCATATTTCAGTTTCGGATTTTCTTTTCATTATATTTAAATTAAAAATATAAACATTATCAACAATGTAAAACACAGTGAAGTCTCTTGCAGAACGCTGCCTATATCAAAACTTACCATACTTTAACTTTATTTAACGGGTAGGAACACACCGCAGACGAAAATAAAACAAAAAATTACATTACACTTTGTATAATAAGCAGGCGATGAAATGATACATTTTGTTTTTATGTCCTCTGTTTTCTCTTTTACAAATACATGACACTTTACAAGAATGAAATCCAAAACTGCTGGAAGCTGCATTTTCCTTCAAATTATGTAAAACCAATCGAACGGGTTTACTTTATTGACGTCATAATATAAGAGGGTTAAACGAGTTATCCGCTTATCAGTTGATTTTAAGGTTTTGCGCTATATTTTCCGTGTTTAAATATAAATGACACAAAACAAACCTTAAAAAAGCATTAACACTGCCTATAGATGGCGCTGGTGAGCATGTATATATGTAAACGAGATTTCTAGAACTCGATATTTTCATGGACTGCTGGGACTTTAACCTGTAATTCAACAGCATAAAGTCATGTAGTGATAACAATATCAACATGTACATAGATTATATATTGAATGTAATTCTGCACAGTCAGGAAATAAAACCATGTAAAGAAGTAAACATAAAACAAGGGAAGCGAACTCAAAATATACATCTGAGGGAGCCGCCGTACCTCAGTCTGTTAAGTATTGAGTAACTGAGAGGTGGCAGGTTTGGATTCCGCCGGACTCGTCTTTAGGACGAAAAAGTGAAAACCAAGATTCCAAGTCACGAAAGAAGACGTGGCAGGTAAAAGATCCCTAAGTGCCTCGGGTGGGTGCGTTGCTATAATCTTTATCTTTGTGCGTTGCATTAGGCAGTTGCGGTCATCATATACATGAAAGTGCAATAAATCTTGGTGTGACGTAAAACACACAAACATAATACAGGTGGTTCAAGGAAGAATCAAACACACAAACATAATACATGTGGTGATAGGAAGAATCAAACACACAAAGATAATACACGTGGTGATAGGAAGAATCAAGCACACAAAATAATACATGTGGTGATAGGAAGAATCAAACACACAAACATAAAACATGTGGTGATAGGAAGAATCAAACACACAAACATAAAACATGTGGTGATAGGAAGAATCAAACACACAAAATAATACATGGGGTGATAGGAAGAATCAAACACACAAAATAATACATGGGACGATAGGAAGAATCAAACACACAAACATAAAACATGTGGTGATAGGAAGAATCAAACACACAAACATAATACATGTGGTGATAGGAAGAATCAAACACACAAAATAATACATGGGGTGATAGGAAGAATCAAACACACAAACATAATACAAGTGGTGATAGGAAGAATCAAACACACTAAATAATACATGAGGCGATAGGAAGAATCAAACACACAAACATAAAACATGTGATGATAGGATTAATCAAACACACAAACATAATACATGTGGTGATAGGAAGGAAAGAAATCAGACTCGACGACGAAATCAGACCAGACACAATGGAGAATAAGATGAAACCAACGCTCGCTAAGACGGTATCAGTTTGTCGACTCAGGACGGTCTACTGACTTACGGAAAACTACGTCACTTTCACCTATTACTGATTAATTCGTTATACTGGAATTTATTGGTGTGATACGCAGAGTTAAACATCTTTTTATATTAAAAAAAAATAGAAAATTGTTGTAAACATGGAAACTTTTATCCCAGCATTAATGCGATTGATGCACAGTTTTCTATACACAGGTTCGATAAAAAAAAATCTCATTTTTTATATCAAATATTCTCTGGGCGAATATTTTATTAAAATTTCGAAGCGAAGATTATTAGAAAAAATACATTAATAAAGCTGAATTATCGAATTTGTCTCATTTAAACCAAGCACTTGCATGACATTATTTGATATATGCCACTTGCATTAGTTGGAAGCAACTTTTTCAGGATAAAAGTTATCTAAATCGGAAATCATCTCATTTTGAAAATATTTTCAACGAAAGCCATACAAAATAAACCTGAAAAAGTATGTCTTGAAACTTTACATATCACCAACACAATGAATGGCATTTCAAATTATCGATTTCTCCATCCGTCCTCATCATTACTGTAACTTTTACCTTAATTAAACGAAAAGATGTTCATTTAGGGGAAATACATACACTTATAGATAGAAATATTTTTAAAAATGCATTACAACTTTTCACAGCGAAATAAATGTTATGCGAGGTTACCTCTGTTGGTAAAAAGGCGTACGCATTTTTCCATTTGACATGTACATTAACTACAAAATGCAATAGATACGATTAATCTTTAATATTGGCTAAGTTTTTTTTTATATTGGCTAATCAAAACTTTATACCCCAGTCATCCCTTTTATTTCAACTCTTTGAACTTTAAAATTGTAAGACTTCATAATAACTGATAATGAAATAAAGACTAATACAATAAATGGCGTATCTCTAAAAAAAAAAAAAAAAAGAAAACAATCCGTCAATTTTGGCACCACGTTTTGGTGTGTGTGTGTGAGGGGGAAGGAGGGGGTTATGTAAAAAATTAGGACATAAAATGGAAACAAAACTATGTCGAAAATTGTAACTATCATCTAAAATGTGCATTTAATGCTATAAAGAAGGTCATACTGAATAGTACGAAAAAGCAATATCTTTTACTTTCATTTTACAACCGACCCATCCCAGATAGAAAGGGATTTGTCACGTGCTATTTAAAATCTCTACATGGGGCAACAGAACATCGTTTTATCATTGCTGTAATTCAGGTTGATCTCTCGGGCTTTAACATAACTTTCAAACCAGTTTCAGCATTACGTAATCATGAAAAAGTTATTTTCATTTGTAAAAATACACGTACTTTGTTGGTTATGTATGAATCACGATCCGTCATTTTATCAATACGTCGCGTACACGCGAACGATGCTTATATAAATCAAATTATCAATACGTCGCGTACACGCGAACGATGCTTATATAAATCAAATCACCCAAAACGAACTCTATCAAGATTGGCACCGAATTTTACGCTTTACAGCCAACGTAAAAGGACTCAAGGACCCTGGATTTGAATGGACAGTGTCTGGACACTCATTCTATTTATTAAATGTATTACATATGAGGACTATAGTGTATAAGTGACGTAGAAGTAAATCAAATGTGTAGGGACCTAAAACAATTTTCGTCAGGAGCTGTCTTATCCCAGGACATAGTCATTCGAGAAACCACCTAAACCACATCCCTCCCCGCTCCTGGTTTTTCAGTTTATCAACTGGGAAAACTCCTGTATGTTAGCTCTCTCTCTCTCTCTCTCTCTCTCTCTCTCTCTCTCTCTCTCTCTCTCTGCGTGCGTGCGTGCGTGCGTGCGTGTGTAGGTGTATGTGTGTGTGTGTGTGTGTTTTCATAAAGTAAAGGTTGCAGATCTGTGTTAAAAAGAAATGGTCTAAGGGAGTATTTTTGTTGAAAATACGGGAGTATCAGCATTGATGTTGAGCTATATCAAAAAATTACTTAAATTCAATTTCGAGATTATAAAAATGGTATTCCATAAATATTATGATATACATGAAGCTACTTTCTAGATTTCACAGATTGTGAGAAGAGAAATACACCGGCTTGTGTAATCCTAGTAAACATTTCCACTCGTATGTTCCTACTTAATTAACACTGAACGTTGTTATGCAAGTGGTATGCAACATTATGAACTTTCTCCTCTTAAATATTTGGGGAGATTGTTACAGTATTCAACATATGCGTAGACTTGGAAATCTCGGTCAAAATGAGCCCTCAAGGTTGTAGAGTCTACATTGGCTATTTTCGTAAAACAGAGTTATTTCCCTTTTGTGTAGGTATCTGACGACGAAATCATTGTGACGTCATACAATTTCAATAAGCAGCGTCATTTTTTTCTTCATATCCAATTTTACATCGGTTTCCATGGAATCGGCTTACGTCATAATTATCATACGCCAGCTACCTGCTCAAAGGGCAGATAATACTGTATTATAAAAAAGACCAAATATCAGCAGGCTTATCATTCTCTTGGTTCTCCATCTGACAACTGAAGTTTGATTCAATGAGTAAATAAAAGCCTTCTCATTTTAGATATGAAATCCTCAATGTCAGTACTACAGAATAGAATAAAGATAACAAAATGTTTTAAATAAATGCATTACTTACCGAGCCAATGTTGTACTCTGAAATGATGACAATTTTTATGCTTCTCAGAAATTGCATCCACCAATATGAATAGCCTTATGTTTACATTTTAAATACTAGACGTTACATTGTAATTTAAATGAATGTTTTCCGGTTTGCATATATCTTCTCACCAGTAAAGCGAATATTACCGATACGATGTAGCTCTGTCGGTAGTACCGTGCTCAGATCGAGGCCGAGAGGTACCGGTTTGAACATGTCCTCTCACATTAGCAGTGGATTTCCGAAAAGGGGCCCCACATGTGAAAGTCAAGTGTTAGTCGAACTACTCAGCCATTTTTGAGTGCCATATCTCGAGTTTTACTTGTAAATATGTGGCAAAAAGGAAGGGGTCCCGGTCCCTCCGCGGGGGCAGGTTTGGTGTAGTAGTTAAGCGTTTGGCTTGCCACGCTGACGATCCGGGTTCGATTCCCGGGTTGCGCCACTATGTTTAGGAGGTTTGTAACCTCCTGTTTCCATGTAGCGATATAACGGAAATATTGTTGAAAGCGACGTAAAACACCAATCAACCAACCGGTCCCTCCGCCTCCTCTAAATCCGCCACTGATTATTAATATTACCGATCAGACGTAGCTCTGTCTGTGTTGCACTCAGATCGAGGCCGAGAGGTTCCGATTTGAATATATTCTCACATCAGTAAAGAAAATACTACCGATACGGTGTAACTGTGTCGGTAGTGCCGCGCTCGGGTCGAGGCCGAGAGGTTCCGATTTGCATCAGTACAGTGAATACTACGGATCCGGTGTAGCTCTGTCTGCAGTGCGCTCGGGTAGAGGCCAAGAAGTACCTGTTTTCTAGCCTTGCAAGTTTCTGGCCCGAATAAAACCGTAAAATCCGAGGACTTGTGTTACAGTAGACGTGGCAAGTACAAGATTCCTCGCTGCTTCAGGTGGACTCACTCCATAGGTCAAAATTTATGTAATGCATCAGATGACGTCACTCCATGATTAAAATACTGTTGAAGTGATTTGAAATTACTACATGATAAATGTATAACACAATATCAAACGGATAAATTATTGTAATGAATTGTTAATTATACGATACGATAGTATCACGATACGATAGTATCACGAAACTATACTCAAGGTTTGCCACTTTTGAAATGCTTCCTAGGCCAACGGCCATGACTGTCCCTATGAAGTGTGAAACGAAACCAAAACAACACGAAACAAATAGAAGCGGAACGGAACGAAATCACGCGGTAACAAAACGAAACATATCGAAATGAAAACAAATGTTCAAATTTGAATGACTTGGTACTTACAGCTTTTGATTGACAGAGTAACTCTCACGGAAGGGTCCCTACCTCGCACATCCTTTCCCTGCTCCCGTCCTTGCCATCCCTTTTTATCACTTGTCCCCCTCTTTTGCACTTAAGGCTCACAATTTCATTCTATTTTCCCTGCAGTGGCGTAGCTAGCTTATATGTGTATATGCTTAAGCATATATAATTTTCACCAAAAAAAGAACATACAGATTAATGACATTTCGCGATGTTACTCAAGGCAAGGACTTACAAACAAGATAAGTCCTTGCTCTAGGTCGCAGAACTTTTTAGATTCAGCGGCGTGACAAAGACTTCCACATACATTCATTCAATAAAGGTTTGGTACTGTCCAAGTTAAGAGGTTTGTCATCAAAGTGTTCTTGTGAAATTGTTTAAAACCCAACCCTGATAAATACTGAACATGTTGAAGACTCATATTTTTACAGAATAAAGCATAATTTTACGGATCATTTTAATTCTATTCTCCAGGATCTATAAGCCAGGAAGCGGCTTCTGGTGCCCTCTAAATTTCAAAAGATATCTGGAGGATGCCCCCGGACCCTCCTGGACAGGCTCGCGCATACGGCGCTCGCGTATGCCATTATCTTAGCCTAGCTACGTCAATGCCTTGTAATCCTAAATTTCTTCCTCTCTCATTGCCCTCTTTCTCCCTGCACCCACAGCATCCCTTTCAGCCTTATCAATTTCCCTCCCCTAAATATTCCCATCTCCCTATCCTCTTTCTCTTTGCTCCAATACCTTTCTTTGTTTCTTCTACCTTACCTCCCGGAACACGCATAGGAAATATCAAAGCTCCCTTGGTTCAAAAACCATCGCCAGTGTTGATGATTTTAAAATGGTCAAATGTGAAGTCCAATGGTCAATATAATAATAATAAATGTGAAAATACTGAATGAATGGGGAGCATACAGAAATCTTGCCTACTACCTAAAATGTTATAATGTATATTATCTGATGTCTACAAGATTGGAGTCTCTAATCTGATTACTCAAAATACCGGTAGTTTGCGGAGGTGAAACTTAAGTAACATGAGTACGTTCGCGTTTTCTTTCAAACTTGAAATACTCAATAAACCCAGGCCAAAACTTGGATTCTATGCATGTAACGCTATTGCAATTCTTCCGTCTATCTCTCTCATGTATTCTACATTCGCCGCATGCAATACCCCAAATCCGCTCACCCCTTGCCTCCCATGCACCAACCTCTCAACAACACAAGTTTGTCATGCCCCATCATAGTGACTAGCTTTGTGTTTGATGTCATTGTGATATATTTCGTTCCGTTTCAACGTGATTCCGCTTCGTTTTGATATCTTCCGTTTCGTTTCGATATCTTTCGATTCATTTCCGAGTCGACATGTTTCGTTTCTTTTTGTTTCGTTTCGTTCAGTTTCGTTTTGGTTTGGTTTCGCACTTTATCGTGATCCCGGTCATTACGATATTGATTCAAAACAAATTCAACAAAAGTCATGAGACCGTAAATATTTCATAACAGAAAAGTATGTCAGCATCGGAAATATATGGTCCACATATAATCACACCAACTTCGTGATACAGATTTAAATACTTTTTATTGTCTCATTACTCTCTCTCTCTCTCTCTCTCTCTCTCTCTCTCACTCTCTCTCTCTCTGAACTGCACTGTAACGATTGTTGAGAATTTAATATACTTCATCAAGTCCATCAATGCAGCTGGTATACATCAGAAAGTGTTAAAAGGTCAAAGGTTTATAAAGTCTATAAATATGTGCCTGCAAATCTATTTCAGATAAATGAGAGGTGTAAAATGCTTAAAAAGTATCATAAGACTATAAGATAATATTGCAATTCCTTGATCGAAATCGAAAATGTTTTATAAATATTGGTGCATCTATCAGTCAGTTGTAATACCAACTCAGTCTTGTAAGGTAAATAAAATAAAACCTATCGATAAATTATATAATAATAAGCAGATAAAATCGACTAATGTGCACAAATAATGCATGACTAGAAACCTTTATTAATATCCCACAATCCTTACCAAAGTCCTTACTCAGGTTCGCATTTTCCCGGACTATTTCTAGTCGACAACAGAGGGAAACGGGGACTTGAGAACGCCCTCTGGTAGAGAATTGATATTCCAGTGTATAAAGAAATGTTTGCGAAACACTATCACCACTAGTAGCAAAAAAATTCTAACTTGAAGATCAAGGTCACAAGGTCAAAAATTGTAGTGTCATTGGAAAGCATTTGCCACACGGAATATAAAAGCCCTAACTTTCTGAATTTTCATCGTAGAGAAATTACGGTCAAGATTCAATGTATTTTTTAGGCATATGCAACAAATTCACAAAAAGGATCTTTTTCGTGCCACGTGGAATTAACGCACGGGGAGGGGGTAACTTGCAATGATTTTGGGTACGGACGTGTACAACATACCCATTCATATACTGACGATAGCGCATGTATACCTATTCTAGTGCAAAAGTATCTTCTATTGCAATGTCCACCTGGCTTTGATCCTAGGCTATGGAGGGGGCAGGCTTGGTGTAGTGGTTAAGCGCTTGGCTTGCGGCGCCGACGATCCGGGTTCGATTCCCGGGTTGCGTCACTATGTTTAAGAGGTTGGTAACCTCCTGCTTCCATGTCGCGATATAACTGAAATATTGTTGAAAGCGACGTAAAACACCAGTCAACCAACCAATCCTAGGCTATGGACTCACAGGCTCCTTAATTTAAGGTATTATCCTGTCTTAAATTTATGTGACATAATAATGTCTGTTCCTATCTACAACAAAAAAGAAATAGTAATAACGATAATGATAAAAAGAGAAAAAATAATAAAAAGAAAATAATTTTGCCGAATTTCAGGGTAGGTCTACAACTACCTAGACCCCATCTTCGTAAACCAAGGCTACGATTCGCTTCTCTCATCTCCCGATCGTAGCCTTGGTTTACGAAGATGCCTAGACCCTCACGTAGATATTCTACTGAATACTGCTCAATTTACATTAACAAAATGGAGCGTAGGCCTACTGCCGAAAGCTTCAAAGTAGTCCGTCTCTGGTACACATCACGCATAATGCCACGGTGAGATTTTTCAACGAGGATTTAACCAATAGTCCATTGGTTAACTTTGGTCCTATGACAAAGGGGAATTGACTCTTCCTTTCTAAAACTCGCGGGAAAAAAAAACAAACAAACAAAATAAATGTTTGCTCTTTTATTTGAGGAATCATCCTCAAGCTCAGTTTGAGCAACCTTGAGTCTTGTAAGTCCTTGGTTTGAGTGTCAACTGAGGAAAGACGCCGATTAAGACCTCTCCCCCTTTCTTTTTTTTTTTTTTTTTTTTTTTGTTTTTTTTTTTTTTTTTTTTTGCCTATTAAGACCTTCCCCTCCCCGTTTTTTAACTCTATCTGTATCCGTCACTGTGTATATAGATTAACTATACATCAAATGAGAAAATTTATATATTGTATTATATGTAGTAGATCTACCAACAGTTAAAAATTGCAAAGATTTGCATCCACGTCCGTTTAATATGCACGAAAGAATATTTGAACTCAACAAAACTTCCCTTTGCAAGTTCATTTACTACATTGTATAAATTACTTTTTATGAATGATGGTGTGTGTACGTCGTTTGTTACGTACTTTCGTTTTTGATGCAGGCTCTACACCGGTGTGTCGCATTGACCTCAAGGCTAGACGACCTGACCCAGCCGTAAGATGAGCACATTACCACTCTCCAACGTTAGAAGGTAACTTAGTTAAAGTAGGTTATTCTGTCTTCCGGAAGTCGAGGCGGGATATGGCAGAGGGTGAGATATTGTTGAATTGTCGAACTTCTAAGTATTTAGAAATAGGTAAAATATTATGGCAAGTTTATAGATGAATATTAGAACATGTCTGTAGACCGTCAACTGGTTGTCATGTCCCCAGTTATTGGGAAAAGACGTGACCCAAATACACTGAAATCGTCCATGACATTGAACTGCCCAGTGATTGATCTTGTTCCAATTATCGAATACTAGTTTATTTGATACTTTATCAGGTATAGGTACCTCTTATACCTTTATTTGAATTATCTCAAGTTTATAGGGAATATGAATGGCTAACTTTCCATGGTTTCTCGTGTGATTCGAGCCTATTGAGGCCTGAGGCAGTGTGATGCTGTCACTCTATCAGCTGATGATGTCTCGTGGCACACTTACTGCTTCACCCCTATATAAAAGTGCGTTCCAACAATTTATGTAAAGTAAATGACAGACTTTGTTCTTATTGTTTATGTTTATTCTTAAGTTAATCAGTGTTAGAGGTGACATCACCAAAGTGACCAATCTGATTAAACCCATGTCTTTATTCCATATCTGTTTGTCCAGAGACATACCGGTATATACACAGAGACTGGAAACTCGCCGCTTCGTCCGGCATATGATGCACGTCCTTTTGTTATGCTAATCAGGTGACCGCGCTCTACAATACACTGATTTTAACCGTCGGATATCGCCCAGGGACGTATAGCACAGTTGGTCTTTTCCTGCCGACACACCTCAGTTCAAATTCTACGGGTACCTATTATTTTTTTTTTTTCTTTTAAATTTTTTGTTAATTTTATCAATGTGTAGAAGTAATTCTCCTTTTTCTTTCTAACAAAATCGAGACAAACTTGTATCATTAATCATTATAAAAAATATTTTTAAAACCAAGATTTTTAATGAGACGCCTTCATTTCCTGCTTTTTAAAAACAATTATTTCTATTTATATATTTATTCATTTTAAACAGCGTTTGTTGCCATTTACGAGTTGTTGATATATGCAATCAATGCCCCTGCCTTTACTACTGTTTGTTCACCACCACAGGGAAAGCACAAGCGTCTGTCTTTGTCATTCATGGGCAGTAAATGACAATGTGTTTATTTAAAAATTCAGATGGTAAATAGCAAACAAAATAATGTTTTATCTTATATGCACTGTTGACATGGTATGAGCTGTTTTACTCCCTCCTATGTAAAGAAGTGAAAACAAAGTGGCGACCTGCCGGCCACAGAAAATTTGCATTGCAAGATGTCCCCTTACGTGTTTATAGTTGCTTCAGTTCGTAAAAAACGATTGAAGATTTACCGCGTACATAAAATTGGATTAAAATCAAATAACGAATAAAGTCTTCTACACTCAAAGATATAGAATGTTGCTGAAACCTTTCTTAACACACACGTGTGAGTTTAGTCATGTAAAGGACATTTATTTTTGTTGTTTTAACAATTTTTCTTGCCGTTGTCGTTTCTCAGCGGGTTCGGTAGTGAGGAGAAAAATGACGCAAGATCCTCAAATACGGCCGGGTAATTATGCATGATTTACAGATAGTTCATACAAAAATTAAAGCAATATGACTATAATAAACATTGATTGTGCCATAAACGAAAAATGGTGGCATGTGCCTCAATATTGTGTAAATGTTTTGTATAAACCCAAGTGAATGTTTTCAGAGGTCTATCACAACTAATGGCTTCTGATCGAGATTATGTATTCACACTGAATAGATCATAAATGAATGTTTTATGAT
The DNA here is from genome assembly GCA_035048485.1 of Pteria penguin. Classification (NCBI taxonomy): domain Eukaryota; kingdom Metazoa; phylum Mollusca; class Bivalvia; order Pterioida; family Pteriidae; genus Pteria; species Pteria penguin. The sequence goes on from CM068583.1 coordinate 33,146,082, forward strand.
GCAAATGATTAGTATATTGCTTTTTTTACTTATCTGAACTACCTTTGTTTAAAAAGTGATGAAAATTCCTCTTCTTTGCAAGCTTAATGCTTTCAAGTGAATGAATGCCGAGAACAATATGGCGGATTTCCAGCTTATCGAGATGCCTGTCGGGAAATTTTACTTATGTCAGGGAGCTATATAGCTTTCAATGGGAGTTTCCAGTCTCTGTGTATATATGTCTCTGGTTTGTCCCGTTGTGGATAAAGATCTGGGGAAGCCCCGCAAGGGGTAATGTTTTCTTGAACTCTGATGACGTTTCAGTCACCGAAACCGCTGTTTCCAATAGCCAATCAATTACTCAGCTAGGCATGTGCATGTGACGCAATATGTAACACTGAAAAAAAATTACCTTGTAGGTGACGCACACTAAAGGATGTTAATTTCATTCCTAAGAATTTGTAGCCGATCCACTGATTGGCTGAAAATCAGAATTCACCAGAACATGAACCTTTACAGGGTTTCACCAGATCTTTATTCGCAGTGGGACAAATAGAGAAGCGAAATAAAGATATGGTTTTAATCAGATTGCAAAGTGACAAGGCTAAAATGATTAGATTTAGAGATAGGAAAACTAGCTTTTGGTATAATGTGAAAAATAATGGTCCCAGACACTACTTGTTATCAGGTTTATGCAGAGAATGCCTATCCAGACAATACATTGTACTGAACTGAATCATTATATGGTACAGAGTGCTAAATGCCCATGTAAACTAGACTGAATAATCCAGTCTTTTGTTGCTCCCCATTTGACTATATCACCTTACCATGCAGAAACTGAATCCCGCGCATGGAGTTGTGTATCGAAGTCGGCCAATTTGACTGACCAGAAATAACAAAAGATATCACACTCAAATGAATAAAAAATTTTGCCATTTTCATCAATTAACAGTATGCTTCACATTTTTACAAACATTTTACTTTATACATTTCAAAGAATCATTGTTTAAATGAGTGTTTTTATCCTACTGCTTTCATTTTTCTTCAAAGCGATGGGAGAAAAACAATCATTTTAAATACAATTTCTCAACATGTAAATGATGTAAGATCAGTGAATGGATAGATTATTCAATCTCCATGTGAACCTGATATTTACATAAAATGTAGAGTAAGGGCTATCAGCATAACTGTTATGTACATGACTGATTTTGGATATACTGATAGTAGTTAACTACTGCTGTCAGCACTATCCAACGGTTGTACCATAGAGTGTATTGAAAAAGCTTACTTGTTGTAGAAGTAGTAATTCAAATTCATATGACAGTTTTGTTCATGCCAGACATTATCTGCATGGCTGTCATTCTCTTAAACATTAACAAACATATCAAGTTCTTGTTGTGACTTCTTTAACCTCCCATGACTTACAGAATTCCATCCCAAAACATTACTGCACATGGTAGAAGAATTTGAATTTTGTGCTGGAAGTCTGTTAATTATTTTGAAATTGAATAAAACTGTCGCGACTAAAGCAACAGTTATTCGCTTACAGAGTGGTATGGGGATGACTGAGTGAGACTATATCCACAAAGCACTAAGGGAACTATAGATATGACCATAGTAATGTACATGTGTATATTGTACTACAGAGGAATCAATAATAAGTATTGGAAACATAACATTTTCCAAATCTTGATCATTTTACTTTTAAACTTGATATATATAACAAGTACAATTAGGTCATTAAGTTTAGATTGAGAAATTATGATAATATAATATATGAAATTGTATATATAATATAATTTAATGTAAAGTTAAAACTACAGTGCACAACACCCCAAAAGACAATGATAGTTTGAAAGATGAATTACATTCAATAAAAAGTATAAATTAATATTGATTATCTGATATCAGTATTCAGAAAGTTCAGACAGGGCACAGAAAACTTTGGTGTCTGGTGTTTGGTGTCTTAATTATAACCCAGAAATGTTTATGTTGAAGAAATGATACTAGTTTATATAAAAAGCCACTTTATACAGTATTAATATATTGTAAGTAAATTTTTCACAATAAGTGTCATATATATGAGAGTGTACTGTAAACATCATAAATGTTTTAAGTATTGTTTTATGTATTATAAGATGGTGTCCCCAGATGAATATTTAGAGTTGTGTAGTGTGGTACATTTTGTTACATCTATAAGGGTCGTGACTTAAAGTACAATGCTTTAACGAAAAAGGAATAGCACAAGGATATTTTGAACCTGCCTTTATTGTTAAGGTCATCAAATGCAAAACAAATTGAACAATTTTAAACAAATGTATGCAATTTAATTTTTTGTTGCAGAATTTAAAAGTTTCCTTTTCTAGGTCATTGGACTCATAAAGTATAAATTCTAATGTAGTTGTTTTGTAACAGTAATTTTCATTGGTTGTTAAATATTTTTCAGTCAGCATTAATCAGTCTAAAACTGCTCTGACCAGCTCTGCTAAGTCATTGCTAGTAAAGCTGTTTCGGATCCTCAAACAATCAATGATAGCCTCAAATCTTATATAAAAAGAGGTTATTCCCTAATTTTTGTTTGTACTGAGACTGGCATACTATATATCATAGGCTATGTCTCTGTTAATAAATAATAAGAGCATAGTTTTTATACGTCCGCATAAAAATGTGGGCATATTATGCTATAATACTGTTGTCGTCCATCTGTCCCATCTATCCTACATTCACAACTCTTTCTTAACCCATGGAGGATTTTGATGAAACTTGGTACAATGAAAGAACACCATACAGAGATATGCATATTGGAAAGTGGAATGCTGTATAAGAAAGATACAAGAATTATGGCCCATGGACTTAGATTTTTTTTGTAATACCTTGTCTTTGCAACTCCTCCTAAACCCTTTCGGATATTTTAATGAAACTTGGTACGAAGAAAAAACATTCTCTGAAGAGGAAGGGGAATGCTGTTCAAAACAAAATTACAAGAGTTATGGCCCTTGGACTTAGAGTTTCTTAGATTTTTCTATGCAAAATACCTTGTCTTCGCAACTCCTCCTAAACCCTTTGGTGGATTTTGATGAAACATGGAACAAAGAAAGAACACAATATGAAGCTGTGCATATGGGAAGGGAAATGCTGTCCAAAACAATTTACAGGAACTTAGATTTTTCTGTATGCTAAATACATGGTCCTTGCAAATCCTTGTACTTTCCTTCGGTGGATTTTGATGAAACTCAATCCAAAGAAAGATCACAAAATGAAGATGTACATATTGAACAGGAATTTTTACATCTCCTCAAAATTAATACAGCTGTAGTTGGTGTATTTAAGAAAGGAGGGAGGGGTGTCAACATGGGACATGATGGATGCACAAAGAAGATCAATTAACTTACAAACAATTGAAGAAGAAAATTGAACTATATTACCAGTATCAAAGGTAATCTAAATTTGCCAAAGTTAGATTAGATATTTAATTCTAGTTTGTATGACACTTAGGATATGACACAAAGTGCAGGTGTATTATGCACCTTTTAGCAGTACCTAATTTATGATATACCCATGGAGATCAAGTGGGATCTTCAAGAAACTAGTTAATTGTTCAATGCAGGGTTTGAAATACTTGATAGCCTGCTAGTTGGCATCTTTGCTACCTAAGGTCTTGAGAGAACAAATCAAAACATTGGCTAGCGAGGATGGCAAGTCGGAAACAAGTAATTTATTTATCAGGCTAATTGAGTCATATTATAGCTAGCATGGTTGACTGGTTAAATTATGGTCACCTGATCTAATCCATTATCCATATAGACCATAGGAAAGAAGGACAATCTTAATAGACTATTGCAGAGTTTCATCCAAACTTAAACTATGGACATTGCATACTTTGGCGTTATTTTATTTATGACATAATAATCTTATCTTGCTTCTACCAAGTATGACGTCACAATCAGTTGTTCGTAGTCTGACTTGTGAAATCTAGGTTTTTAACAGTCCTTTCCGGTTACTTGAAAATGGCCTATTTATGCATATTTCCAAGTTCTAGTCAAATTGCACATTGGATTAAATGAAGTATTTACCTTTATGATAGTAAAAATGTCCTTGGGCGAAAAGATTTTGTTTCCAACTTGCTTAACTGGTTAGTGAAGAGAAAAAGTTAAATTCAGTCCCTGTTGACAACAGTTTAGTTGAAAGATAGATGTGTAGGCCCTTTAACTTTGGGTTGTGATGAATTATAGATTATTTTACATTTGACATTTTGATAGCGTATTAAAGCTTATAAAACTTCTCAAGCAGTAATTGAATTTAACAGCATATTATTGATTAGACAGTAAAACAAAAGATCTTCACTTATGTCTCTACCAGTAACAAGCTTTATCACTTTTGACAGAAGTAATGCAGACAATTGCCATGTGAAAATGAGCTCTCCTCTCAAAGTGAAGGCAGAGGGATATAGTGATACTGTCATACAGCAATTTAACAATCTCCGTGAAAAAAATGAACTTTGTGATTTCAAGGTGTCTGCTGAAGGAAGAACTTTTGAGGTAGGAATATTCTAAATAAAAAATTGGAAAAATTGAAAATGTATATTATGATCTTGATTCAATATCCTACCTTAATGGTCAAGGTCACAATGTCTTTTGCCTTAAGTTTGTAAGTAACATGGATGTGTTTTAATGATGTACACTTGAGTTATCCATGATGACACAAGACAGTATCTTGACCTAGACTGCAAGGTCATAATTCAAAGCTATAAGTGACTGATCCTATGAATCTGTTGCAACAGAGGGGGAGGCGTGGTGTAGCGGTTAAGAGCTTGGCATGCAGTGCCGACGATCCGGGTTCGATTCCCGGGTTGCGCCACTATGTTTAAGAGGTTGGTAACCTCCTGCTTCCATGTCGCTGTATAACTGAAATCTTGTTGAAAGGGATGTAAAACACCAATCAACCAACTGTTGCAAGAGAGCATGTAGCACTTTGCTGCCTCATACATAGTTATCCTATTTTGGCTTCTTTAATTTTCTTAGAAAAATATATATATATATAGATATGTATCATGCTGCAACAATTTAATTACCCATTGTGCATACAGGTCTGAATATTCATACCATGTCTGTATAATATTGAAGACAGTGAACAATGATATTCATATATCATATGCATGATATATAATGTTCTGTTTAATATAGCCACAAGATGTAGCCCTATTTTGATAAAAGGGACATAATTTTTTTTAAGTTGCAGAAATAAATGGGTCATTCAGCAAGATTCAATGCATTACATCATCAAATGACACAAATATACATACATAAACATTAAGCAAACACAGACTTTTCCACAGCATGTGTCAAATTTACCATTTTGTTTATATGTACATGTAGTCTGAATCCTCCACACATTTGCGTAATTGCATATCATGGGCATAAACAAATGTGTGTATGATTTTGATTATATATAAACAAACAAGCAAATTTGACACAAGCAGTAGCAAAGTCCCTCTAGTGACAGATTGGAGGTAAAGTAATATTGCTGGCCGCTTACTTAATGTTTATATATGTATGACATTTGTTCTGTTTGATACTGGAATACACTGAATTTTGCTGGCTGTTCCTTTATCAGTAGTGCAAGTTTATGCAACATAAGGAATTGTGATCCTATTATCAAAAATGGGCCATGTCTTGTGTTTATGTTCAGTAGAGCTGCAGACTCTTCATTTGGTCCTTCAGTTATCTATTGAAAATCCATAGTTTACTCAGAGGATCTTTGTTTGCTCCAGTGACTACATCTGTGTAGGGTAAAAATTCCATAGTATGATGTAAAGCAAAAGGTGGAAATAAAATGTTTTGCTGTGAACTGATCATCACAGTATTGAATTGGTTTGCTGTCTGTAGATATTTGATCTAAATTGTGTTTGAGATTTTAGTTCTCGTTTTTCACTCAGAAAACAGATTCCATAAATATTCCATTTTAAAACTTGTGTTTTGATTGGTGTCTTATCATTTCAGGTTCATAAGGTTCTGTTGGCAGCCACCAGTGACTATTTCCGAGTCATGTTTGGTGGTGTCATGGCCGAGAGTAAACAAGATGCCGTTGACCTGAAAGGTGTAACTGCTGATGGTCTCCAGCATATTCTGGATTTTATATACACTGGAGAGTTAGGCCTTCAGTATGACAACCTAACAGAAATCATCAATACCGCCAGCCATTTACAAGTCTCCACTGCCCTTGATTTGTGCAGTACCTACATCAAGTCACTCATGACATTTGAAAATTCCGAAGATTTCCTTACAATTGCAGATACATACTCCTTAGACAAGGTTTTAGCACACTGGGATAATATGATTTTGACAAACTTCTCTCAGTTCACACAGACTCCTGATTATTTGAAACTAGAAGCTGTCTCTCTCATAAAATATCTTTCTAGTAACAACCTAAAAGTGACTTCTGAATACAAACTGTTTCAGTGCTTGGATAAATGGTTTCGTTACAGTCCCTCAAGGATCATGAATGATGGGGTTAATGTTCTCACCCATATTCGCTTTGCCTTGATGTCAGAAACAGAACTTTCCTTGGTACAGGATAGCGACTTGATGAAACGATGTCTTGGAGCCTTGCACCTTGTAACGAAAGGCTTCAAATACCACTTAGACTGTCGGGAGGGCCATCCTGTCATAGATGAAATCTCTACCATACGCAGTGACTCTCCTTCTCTTCTTCTAGTCCACCCTCATTATGGCTCATCCTATGTTCCTTTTCAGATTACCTCACATGATCATTGTACAGGGATTTTCTATCGCTTATTTTCAGATGTAAACGGTTGTCGTGACTGCAGACTAAGTGTGATAAATGACTTTGGATTTATTTGTCGTGTAGTGGATTTTGGAGGCGGTTCACTTATGAGCTCCTTATTTCGGTTTGATCCACGACATCTCTGTGGTCAAGAATTAAGACCAATGAGAAGGATTAGAATGGACTTCACAATGGTCAGCCATAATGACTGTTTATATGTGTTTGGTGGCACCACAGAGCAGTTTGCAGTTTTGGATTCTGTTGAGTGCTACAGCGTTACCACCAATTTGTGGGTAGATTTACCATCATTACCTGTGGCATTACACTCTTTGGCTAGTGAAGTCGTAGATGACAAGATATACTTGTCAGGGGGAGTCTCTAGTCATGATCGCCAAGCAACCAACACATTCATGTACTTTAACACTCAGCTTCGTAGATATGAATCTCTACCAGGTATGTTCTATGCCCGACGTCTTCATGAGATGGTGTACTGTGGGGAGAAAATGTATGTGTTTGGAGGAATACCCAGACAAGGTGTCCCTCTTCAAGGTCAAATTCCTATTGAATGTTACAATTTTCAAACCAAACAATGGACCATGTTCTCCTCCACATTAAGTGGACGATCAATCGGCCATTACCTAAACTTTGAAGGTCAAATTCTATCACTTGGTCATGAACACCACAATGCTAAGGAGGATGAGATCTGGATCTATGATCCATCTCTGGACGACTGGTCCAAGTATGCTAAAGCCCCACAGAGGATGAACCTCATGAATGCCATTTGTACAGTTATGAGTATTAACTTTCAAGATGAGAAAGTTTCTTCAACCTTTTTGAAGGAGAAGTAATTCGTTATAGTTAGAATGTGTAGAGAAGATTGGTTGATCCTCTTCTAAAGATATAGTGAAATGAAACTGTAATGAAGATGTCATTGGTTAGGTGTGACATAGCTAAGGTGGAGTCATTTGTTATATACAGATGTATACTGGTTATTGTTAGCTGAGATTTTTTATACCACAATTTTATGCTATTTTTGCATCACACATTTTCTATGTGCTTCAGGACTTGTATGTCCACAGTTTTTACTTAAAAATGATTTATTGATAGTTAAACCGTTCTAATGAAAGTATATATATATATAAGTCATAGGGATAAATGTTAATAGTAAGTTATTATTCCTGTGGATCCAAATGAATGGACCATACTGCTTTTGGTACCACTGTCTGTAACATTGGTTTTTACTTCTGAAATATGATGTATTAAATCAGAACACTCCATACTGAAATTATCCATTAATAAGCTCTTTTAATTTACTCAAAGGCAGTGACTTACACACTGTCTCCCTTACAAAACTTTAACCTTGTTGATAACATTCAAAGTACCAGAGTCAAATACTTCAAATTTAACATTTTTCTTATTTAGTCGTATAAAAATCAACCTCCATGACCTTGTTAATTAATACTTCACAAACTGTCAGCAGATTAACTTTAACATATCTGTTTGGCAACTACAAGAGGTAGAAACTGAAGTGTTTGCTCATATTCTCGCCGAATGAACTTCATTTTAATTCTCATTATTATTTAATGATAATGAGAATTAAAATACGTACTATTACACACCTACTTCAGCTCGATATTTGCCTTGTATTCTCCAAAGAAAAACATTCTGACAACAGTTGTTACTCTAGTCGGTGACATGGGCCATGACTACCCCACTAAAATTCCTCAATATATTACATGTAGTCTTAGCTGTCTTAGGGACATAGTGTTTCACAAATCCATCTTGTTTCTTTGTTTGTTTTATAAGAATGAAGTTTACAGTCATGGTTCTTTCATTTTTATAAAGTGAAATATTTTATAGAATTTACTTTTTTACACTTATTTCAGAATTCTTATATTCCTTATGACATATCCTGTACAAGGCTTTTGAATTGCTGGATTGTAATTATAGTGCTTTGATAAATGATGCTTATTTGTTTGCTTACAGTATACCTGCAATACACATTTTTTGTATTTTATGGTTTTCATTTCAGTTACCACAATAGGTTGTCTAGTCAACTTTTAATGAAGTTGTTATGTGAATAAAGCTAAGATATATTGATGTAAGTAAATGTAAAATACTTACCAGTTTGTCATAGAGTAATATGATGGAACAGTGTTCATTGAAATATAAGTCTTGATGTCTTTTTACTGAAAAATTTGTGTAATTCACAACATACGTGTAGTCTTGTTTAAAAAAAAACCAACACATTACCTTTTCATAGTAAGATTTTTGTTACAAAGAAAACATTTGCTATTTATAACATCTTTCATCAGCAAGAATAAAAATTCATTCAAAAGATTAGTACTGAATTGCAACTCATTACCATTCACAGTATCTTTCAATAGAACTGGAAGAGCTATTTATCCTCTTTACCACATCTTTTTAATAAAATAAAAGTGCTATTGACAATATCTTTTTATGAAAAATAAGTGCTATTTAAAAAGATATTTATTTTGCAACATTGGAAATTATAAAACACTAGTTGTAAAAGGTTTGAGAATTTAACCTGAAATGTTGGTATGGATGGAAGAATGATACTGATGTAGAAAAAAAACCAAATATAGAAGAAAACCCATTATTGATAGACTGGAGATAAGCTTGTTACCTTTCTATATTGATAATTGTACCTGGTTCATAGCTTGCTACCTTTCTATATTAATAATTGTACCTGGTTCATAGCTTTTAGAGGAAGTGATGGCCGCCAAATTTTACGGTTTATTGTTATTTATAGTATATTTTGATTTAAGTAAATGTACTTCTTGCCATATCTTGTGGCATAGACATTGTTTATAATGAAATGAGGGATAACTCTTGCAATACCAATAGACAGAATTATTTTATGTCATCAATTTTGGGTTGTTAATGTTGTAATCTAATGATACTTTCATATTTTCATTAATGATAATCTGAATTATTTTCAGAAATTAAGTATCAAATGTTATTTTTAGCCCTTTCTAGAACAAAATTGTATAATTAATCTAAATTTTTCAAATATTTTACCCATTAATATTATTTTGTTGAATAATTTATAGTAGATACACCATGATATCATTGATCCTGTAACATTAATAAGTTTTATCTCAAATTTAAGCAAACTTTATGTGATAAAATAACATGAGCATCTCCTCCTTGATACATGTATGAGAAACATGCTTCAAAATCTCTTTTTGCATTACAAACCAATTATTGTTTTCCTAACTTATACCTTCAGTAAATAGTTATAGAAAGTATGAGTGAACAATCAGTAGGTTGAAGTGTATGCGAGGTTAATGTGTGAGAGGGGCTTAATGACTACAGCACGATACCTCAAGCATTATGTATCAAATGTCCAAAACCCAGGGAAAAGTAACAGATTTTGATGGTTTATATACCATGTTTTCTGTGAGAGAAATCTAGCTGCTCATAATTGTTGTACCCAGAGTACTTTATACAAATGTTACCTCTTTTATACGTCTGTTTTGTACTGGAAAATTGTATACTTAATATCAATTTGCAGATTTTTGTAACGGGTATCAAATCATTACAGATCACTTCATGCATGTAATAATGCTTCATTTTATCTGTTCAGTACATGTATATGTATCATTAGTTCAATTAAAGCTCTTGTGAGCTGGTAAGATCACTTTCTGTCTTCATTCCTCTGTATGGGCTAACTAGTAGTTCCTTCTCTTTGTTGTCCTTTATATGAAGGTTTGTAGAAGAACTGGCTCATTCATAGATGTGATCAAATAAGTCTGTATGATTGACTGATGGTAAAGAAAACATTCATGCATGTACATAGAGAAGACCACAGGCTATGACCCCAATTTGTTATGCTTCACAGTGACAACATCTCCCTATTAAGTAGTAATGATGCGAGAATATCTGAAATACATGAATACTGTTAAGTAAACATACTTGTTTTCAGGTTATTATTCCGTTCACAAATATTTTATACTTCTTGAGGATTTAAAGATATTCTCTTGACTGAAATCAAATTTTTATGTACCGGTATTTACTCGAATATAATACGCATCCGAGTATAATACGCACCCCCCAAAATGACCTCGAAAATCATGAAAAAACGTCTAACTCCGTGTATAATACGCAGGGGGAAAATCCAAAACAAGATGTCAGTTTCGTGTTGAAACAGCAAGACCGCGAGCTGAATTTGCTTTGCCGTATACCTTTTACAGTGTAATCGCTTAACGTGTATTATTGTCAAAAGCGGCACAGAACGACCACTCTTTATTCATCGTGTGATATCGACGCTTTTCTCCCTTTCATTTCATTTAATACAATCAAACTCGCATAGACTTAAAATATTTTAACTAGTACCCTCGTCCTAAACAATCGCTTCATTTTTAGCTCTACTGGTCTCGACCAGTCGAGCTCATGCGATGGTCCTTCGTCCGTTGTCCGGCCGTCCGGACGTCCGTCCGTAAACAATTTTTTGTTCCCTCTTCTCCTCTGAGGGTATATACCCCAGAGACCTTATTATGGGTTCTTCTTGTTGGGTAGGTGGTCTAGTTGTGCATGTGCAATTTTGGTCCAGTTCCGACCCCTTGGGGGCCCACAAAAGGGCGTGGTCCCAAAATCTTGTTCCCTCTTCTTCTCTGATTGTATATATCCCAGAGACCTAATTATGGTCTCATCATGTTTTGTAGCTGGTCTAGTTGTGCATGTGCAATTTTGGTCCGGTCCGGACCCCCTGGGGCCCCTACAAAAGGGGCGTGGTCCCAAAATCTTGTTCCCTTTTCATTTCTGAAGGTATATATCATAGAGACCTAATTATGGTCTCATTTTGTTATATAGGTGGTCTAGTTGTGCATGTGCAATTTGGTACGGTCCGGCCCCCTTGGGCTCCCAGAAAGGGGCGTGGTCCCAAAATCTTGTTCCCTCTTCTATTCTTAAGGTATATGTCCCAGAGACCTAATTATGGTCTCATCATGTTTGGTATGTGATCTAGTTGTGCATTTATTATTTTGGCCTGGTCCGCCCCCCCCCTTGGGGTCCCACAAAAGGGCGTGGTCCCAAATTCTTGTTCCCTCTTCTATCCTTAAGGTATATGTCCCAGAGACCTAATTATGGTCTCATTTTGTTGGATAGGTGTTCTAGTTGTGCATGTGCAATTTTGGTCTAGTCCGGACCCCCTGGGACCCCACAAAGGGGCGTGGTCACAAAATATTGTTCCCTCTTCTTTTCTGAAGGTATATGTCCCAGAGACCTAATTATGGTCTCATCAAGTTTGGTATGTGATGTAGTTGTGCATTTATAATTTTGGTCTGGTCCGGACCCCTGGGGTCCCAAAAAGGGGCGTGGTCCCAAAATCTTGTTCCCTCATTTTCTCTTAAGGTATATATCCTAGAGACCTAATTATGGTCTCATTTTGTTGGATAGGTGGTGTAGTTGTGCATGTGCAATTTTGGTCTGGTCTAGACCCCCTGGGACCCCACAAAGGGGCGTGGTCCCAAAATCTTGTTCCCTCTTCTTTTCTTAAGGTATATGTCCCAGAGACCTAATTATGGTCTAATCATGTTTGGTCGGTGATCTAGTTGTGCATGTATAATTTTGGTCCAGTCTGGACCCCCTGGGGTCCCACAAACGGGTGTGGTCCCAAAATCTTGTTCCCTCTTTTTCTCTGAAGGTATATATCCTAGAGACCAAATTATGGTCTCATTTTGTTGGATAGGTGGTGTAGTTGTGCATGTGCAATTTTGGACCAGTTTGGACCTCCTTGGGCCCCACAGGGGCATGGTCCCAAAATCTTGTTCCCTCTTCTTTTCTGAAGGTATATGTCCCAGAGACCTAATTATAGTCTCATCATGATTGATATGTGATGTAGTTGTGCATGTATAAGTTTGGTCCAGTCAGGACCCCCTTGGGTCCCACAAAGGGGTGTGGTCCCAAAATCTTGTTCCCTCTTTTTCTTTGAAAGTATATAGCCTAGAGACCTAATTATGGTCTCCTTTTGTTGGATAGGTGGTGTAATTGTGCATGTGCAATTTTGGACCAGTTCGGACCCCTTGGGGCCCCACAAAGGGGCGTGGTCCCAAAATCTTGTTCCCACTTCTTCTCTTATTGTATATGTCTGTGAGACTTAATTATGATCTCATCATGTTTGGTAGGTGGTCTAGTTGTGCATGTGCAATACAAAACATACATGTGTGGTCCAAATATATTTTTACCCCTTCTTCTCTGAAGGTAAATTGTTGTTTGAGTAGAGGATAACAGTAGAGCTCCAGTCTCGACAGAGACTTCTGGTTTTCTCTCTCGTTAGAATGAACGTGCGTGTCTACTATACTATCAGGGACGTATATATATAAATACGTCCCTGATACTATGTGAACTTTACGCGGAGATCGCAAATGTTTGTGAAGACAAAATATATATATATAAAAAAAAAAAAAAACCCTAATGAATGAATGTTATCCAAACTGTCGATGCTCGTGCCGTTACGGTCAAGTAGTTTCACCTGTTGCGTAATTATCGATTAACCAATTAAGGATAAATCATTATATCACCCGCACAATCTGCTAATCAGAAACCATTGCTAAATAACACGGCGCAAGTATTCTGCCACATTGTAGACTTTACTCCTTTTATCGCCTTGGGCATTTACTACGGGAAGCAGACAGTATACAGACAAAAGACATATCTCACGCCTCGTGGGTTTGATTGACGGCTTTAGATACTTTAACGGACACAAGCACTCCTCTAAATCCGCCACTGAAGCTTAAAAGCGTGGAAAAAAAAGTTCCAGATTTCTAACCCTATGTATAATACGCAGTGAGAAAATGAGGGGTCAAATTGGCGAAAAAAAGTGCGTATTATATTCGAGTAAATACGGTATGTGTGTAATTCAATGAAATGTTGCAATGAGTATGAATACAGAAAGGCACCCATTTTCCAATAGGGACTTTGGTAAATTATCCTATCTTATAAAGCTAAGCTTCAATAAATAGTTTATATTGGAGATTCTCTCACCTGATAAGGTCGATGTCATAAGGAGTAATCTTAAAAAGAAGTTCCTAAACCATCTTATGTGATGTTCACGGTGAGGGCATTAGACTATAGGTGAGTTCATTAGACCTTAGGATTATACCATTAGTGACTATCATTTATTTGTAAAGTAGGTATACAATGACAAATGCAACAAACTAACTGGTTCGTAAAACAAATAAATTTAATTATTTTTGCAAATTATAAACCGTCAAAATTACACAGAAGCATTACACCCCGACTGACGTGCATGTATACATTTATGGATGTCTTTTTCTCATATTTCTATATTTAAATGCTTCAAATCTTTGTAGGAAATATGTGTATAAAATCATTATTATCTACCTTTATTCTTCTTAGGAGTGAGGTTGATATTCTAAATGCATACCGTATATCACTAATTTAACTCGTAGGTACATGAAGGTAACTCGATTGTGCTGAATTCACTTATTTTTCCCCTTTTTTTCAGGGATGGGGGTAGGTGGGTGTAGCTATTGTGATAACAGTGTTTCATGTAGCAGTTTTAATACAAGAATTTCAAATTGTTTTGCTTTCTGAAGGGGCAGGGTAGCGTAAGATTTATATAAGATACAAACTTTGAGCCGTTTTTGCTTTATGCACCTTTTCATCCTTTCTTCTTATATATATATATATATATATATATATATATATATATATATATATATATATATATATATATATATATATATATATATATATATATATTGCTCATGTTTTTATATTGGTTTTTAGCTCACTTCAGCATAATTTTCATCGCGATTGCTCTATAAGTGATTCTGTGCCCTCTCCTTTTATATTGTATTGTGAAACTTTAGGTGACTTCACGATGTTTACAGTATGAAATCTGTCGTCATACGTGATGAATGAACTCGGTAACCACTGGTCCATCATCCACCAATTCAGACAAAAAGAATTTTCTAATTTCAAGTTTACGAAGGAAAAGGAGCTAGACACCACAGGGATTCCATTAAAGGTTATGTTATAATGATCAAAACATGGAAAGTTAAGTTTTCAATGTTCTGTTGCTTACATTTCAAAAACATGAGATCAAGATCAGAGACATAGTAGAAGACTAACAATACAATATTATAAACAAGAACTCTGTAAGTTTTTATGCCCCCGGAGCATCCAGCGTTTTGATCGTCTGCCTGTTCGTTCGTAATTCCGTCCCGCTTGAAAAAAAAAGATGCAATACCTTCTTTAATACCTTTTACCTTGAACACTAAACTCGCTGAAATTCAACTGCATGTTTATCTTGAACTCACATTTACATTTCAATAGCATCCCAGGACTCGGGACTCCGGACCCAGGGGGTTGAGCGGAGTCAATATCGAGGACATTGTGAAGTTTCGTACAATCTACACTGTTATTTTCTTAAAGTGGCCCTGCATTGTTATGTAGACAAACTTGTTTTGGACCGCAAGCTAAGCTGTTGATCACTAAAATCAAACCTGTGCCTTGAAAAAGTATTGGCATTTTATTGTGTATGTAGATATATAAGAAAGTTGCAATGCAATACATGAGGATTATCTTGACAATCCTTAAGGTCATGAATTCAGAGGTCAAAGTCTTACTTTGTGTGTTCATAGTAACAATCTTTTTAAGGAGATATACGAGGATTATTGTGACGAAGTGCCAACTTCATTACGTCAAAAGTTTTAAAAGTCAAAGACAATATACGAAACTAAAATAGACATTCTTCTCAAAAACCCGGGATGGTTTGTATACACAAGTACACGAGAAAGCTGTAAGAAAATGTACTAGGGTTATGGTGAAAAAGGTTCAAGGTTCTGATGTCATATTGAGGGCAATGACAATTAAATACGAAAGTTATTTTTCTAAAACAATCAGATTTGTTCTGTAGATTAATGTGAAAATTGTTAAGGTATATACTATGAGTATTCCGGCTGTCGATGCCAAAGGTCAAAATCACAGACACAGCCGAAATCTAAAGTTACTTTTCTCAAAATAGCTCATCTTTTGTTTACATAGATATATGAAAATGTTGTAGAAAATATGTTACAAAGCATTATAGTCCTTGGGAGATTAAATGTCAAGGTCAATGATACAGCTAAAGGCTAAAAAATGCACTTTGTAGTATACTACTTGTATTGATCTTTGTATTCATAAATACGTGAGGAAATTGTGTGGAAATAAACAGAGCTTATTGTTACAGAGATCCATGGTCAGAAATGTGTTAGAAAACCAGAAATCATGAACATTGTTTCATATAAAAATTGAAGAAATAAGGTATGAACTGTTGCCTTTTACGACTTTCACTCAGATGACCGTGAAATGCCGATTCGGTCCTTTGTTGTATTTTGTCATCACAGGTTGCTTATAACGCATTCATTTTGTGTACTTTGCGAGCTTAGATAAGTGTTTGAAAAGATGGTTATTTTCCCCGAAGTATTTTCATTTGTTAACACTGAAAATGAATCGAGGATAATTTTATTTTGCATCGAGTTGAGTTTTGACAGAAATTTCTTCAATACTATATAGATTTAGGGATTGATTGATTTATTTATTATGATTTTACGTTACTCCACGATTATTTCACATATATGGTGACGGCATCTGCCTGATGCATTGCATACAAGTTTAAACTTTTGTAACGGACCCACCCGAAGCGGTGAGGGATCTTTTACATGCTATGTCTACCATGACACGGGACCTCGGTTTTCACTGTCTCATCCTAAAGAAAGAAAACAGGTGTGCTCAGGGCGGGAGTCGAACCCAGGGCCTCTCATCACGAGCCGAGCACTTTATCCACTAGGCTTTAGATTTATGAAAGATTTTCCTGAAACTTGATAGAGATGATATACAAATGTTGTTCATTCAGCCAATTTCTTCTTGGAATGGATCTGGAGTAGGGCAAAGTAGACCTAGTTAGATACATTTCGTTTGAAAACTCCTTTTTCAAATGGGCCACATATGTGGAAAATAAAAATTAAAATGCATAGTAATTTTCAGTATAAAAGATGTAGGCAGGACCTGCGGTATCTCACAAGGCATCGAATCTGGGACCTGGGTTCGATTCCGGCCGTCGACTCAAATTTTTCTGTGGTGATTTATAATATTCTCTTCATCTGTACTTTGTATGAGATAGTATAAACCGAGGCCCCGTGTCACAGTATAAACCGAGACCCCGTGTCAGAGTATACGTTTGAGCACGCAAAAGATCCCTTGTCTTTTCGGGTGAATCCATAGCAAAAGATACAAGATACATGTACTTTATTTGCCGATTCGGGCCCAATTAAAGGCCTATACATACATACATAATTGTCTATTATGAGATAATGCTAACTAGCAGAGAGAAGTACATGTTATACGCTATAGATAATATGATTACAGAATATAATAGCATATTATATTAGTATTTAGGTAACTTTCATATTTTCAGATAATTTTTCCAAGATCATCAAGAATACATTTTTATTTAGAATCGAGAATATATAACATTTTATTTTTATCATTAAGGTTAAGGGAACATCTCTGTCTATAGTGATAAAGAGTTCAATTCTAGCTTTTAAGTGTTTATTACAATTCGATAAAAATGGGCATTTATCCTCAATTTCATTTCTATTATATTTATTACAATATCTAAGTTCTCTTAGGTATTTTCTTATATCTACCTTTTTCAATTTTTAATCTGTGACATGATAATCTTAATCGGGTAACAGATTTTCTATAATCAGTATTGTCCATTTGCTCAAAACCAAAATTTGTTTTTATTTGTAGATATGTATCTAATTTTCTTCTATTTTTTTTTTTTTTTTGGTATTTCTTTATCATTATACCAATTTTCTATTACTTTATTTTTAATTAATTTTTTAATAAATGATTTAAACCTAGACGTAGTTAAGGATAATTTATTACTTGAAATATTGAGGGTTTTCTTGAGATATGATACTCCTAAACCAAGACTTCTTATTGTAGCATAGGACAAAATTATGATACATTGCACCAGGCGGGTGTCGCCATCATGTAAATGCAATAATCTTCGAGTGGCAAAAATATGATAAAACACCCCCCTCCCCCCAAAAAAAACCACAAACAAACAAACAAACAAAACAAAACAGAACAAAATATATTTGTAGGCTATCATCTAAACTGAACGTTACGTAGGACCTGTTTCAGGTTGTACATTGTGTAGATAACTCTTACGTGATCAATTCTAGACGGTATAGCACTGTATAACATTAGGAACATACAAACTGAATAGAATATGTTTATAAAATGGTGTTTTCTGCCGAATTGTTATTGAACGTGATATTAAGTTCAAATGTTCATCTGTCATACGTTAAACTTTCATGAATTAATATATAGGTACCCTGACAAACGAATTTTTGATCATCAACAATAAATCCCCATTACACAAATACGTACGAGAAATCGAACTCTATCTCATTTTCAGCATCCTACCGGGCACCTGGTCTCACTTCTGAATTTCAGGGGTCTGTGTATGTCCACTGTGGTACATTGTTGTTAGAGTCATAGTCATGTGACATCAGTTACTTTCGTATTTTAGATAGTAATCCCTACCATAGGTACTCGGAACGAAAACTTTGATACGACCCCTACCTTTTCAGCCTATACTATATAAAATGATTATGAATAGATTTCATCATTTGAAATATATGACTACCAAAGGCATAATCCGATTGAGTTCGGAGTTCGAAGTTGTATTTCCTATACGCAAGATAATTTGTTCTGAATTCCACCCTGAAATAACGTAGAACTTTGTACTACATCGGTTACACCTTGATCATTCGTTTCTGTCGAAGACAAGTTTAGAGTATACACTACATTTCCAATCATCATCTTTCATACATTCCAATTGTTGGTCCTATTCTGGATTGATTTATTATGCAAATTATATTGATTTCTAATGGACCATGCCCCCCACCGCCACTTTCTCATTGTCTCAAGATATCACCGTTTTTCAGTGATTTCAAAAGTGCGTAAACTTTCGGAACAACGGGTCGGATCTTTACAGTGAGTAACAGTAACTTGACTCGGACCATCCGGAACACCAGGTTGGTTCTTTATAGTATGTAACAGTAACAGACTAGGACCATCCAGAACACCAAGTGGTTCTTCATAGGATGTAACAGTTACCTGAAAGGGACCATCAGGAACACCAAGTCGGTTCGTTATACATGTAGCATGTTACAGTAACCTGACAGTGACCATCAGGAACACCAAGTCGGCCCTTTATAGTATGTAACAGTTACCCGACAGGGACCATCAGGAACACCAAGTCGGCTCTTTATAGTATGTAACAGTAACATGACAGGGACCATCAGGAACACCAAGTCGGTTCTTTATAGTATATGTACGTAACAGTTACCTGACTCAGGCCATCAGGAACACCAAGTCGGTTATTTATAGTATGTAACAGTAACCTGACAGGGACCATCAGGAACACCAAGTCGGTTCTTTATAGTATATGTATGTAACAGTTACCTAACTCAGGCCATCAAGAACACCAAGTAGTTCTTTATAATATGTAACAGTTGCCTAACTTGGACGTGAGTCTAGCAAGGCACGTTCAGTTTGATTATCTATTCATCATATTATTGAATCAAGATGATGATAAACATTGTTACATTATAAATGTAATAATATAAACAATCGGTATTATGATTTTATTGATGCTGTAACGTGATATAAATAACCGATTCGGTGATCCAGATGCTACTTCAGGTTTAAAAATCTCAGCAAATTCCTTCAATGTAAATACATCAAATCAATACTGATATCGGAGACATTGTAAAATTTCTATTAACTGCCATACATCAACCAATGTTACCTAACGAGGTTCAAACCCCCAGAATTTATAGAGCTAATCCGAATAATCGTCCATACTCTTCCTCTCAAAATCTGTATTTTGAAAATGCATTCTGATGAAGCGGTTCCAAAATACAAACAATATTGATAATCCAAGCCTCGAGCCCGACATAGCAATCCAAACCTGCCTACGAATTAAGCATTCAAAATACATTTATGTTTTATAACAAAGTCATCGTTAAAAGAATGACTGTAATCAATTCTTTTTACAAGGAATCAAGGAAAACAATGGTTAAAAGAAAACAGCTTTATTAGGGAAAAATAATAAATATTGCACTATACACACAATCGAGGATGCAAAAGGGATATCCAGTTTACCAAATCCTCATCACATTCATTCGCATGATTTCGGAACCATTCTTACACATAATATAATAAACTTCGGATCACGTGACCCGGAAATGATGTCACATCTTACCCGGAAATGATGTTACGTAACCGGTACCGGTTAAAAGTTAAGACTGAACTTGATGCATGTAACACATACAAACAACACGGCAAAGTATGTAGTGATTAGGAAAGGTCTTACAAAATACAAAAAAGATGTTAACAATCAGCTTGATGTTGGAGCTGAGACGGCATTTAATGGTGGAGCAGATTATAAACAGCGGCTGTGGAATCAATACTACATAGTTGCAACAGCATCTTGTAAGACCTTGCCCAAAAAGTATGCTTTCTCTTTGAAAGAAACAGAGTCGATGAACGAAAGTTTTCTTATTTACAATTTAATTGTTCGTTTGATTTTTAAGACGGAAAGATACTGTGTGAGACTTCAGTGACACATCCGAACGTTTAGTCAGGGTATGGTCCGGCCATGACCTTCTTGATAAATTCTGAAAAAAAGGTCAAACAATATATTAAATGAACATTTGTGTATGATTGAATTAGTGAATATCGCTTTTTTATTTAAAGAAATACGTGTTTACAGAGATACCAATCCTAACTTTTGTTCACGAGACTATTACGCATATGTTATCATAAATGATATATTTTCAGAAATATTTAAGTAAAATTTGCAAGGACATGTACCTATACAGTTGTTACAGAAATATATTACTAAAAGTTCTTTTTCAAAACACTACCGTTCTACATAGACTGTTGTTGAATTAGGGGCATATGATTGATTGATTGATTATCGTTCTACGTCACTCAACGATTGTTCCACGTATACGGTGATGGCATCTGCCAGATGCATTGCATTGAAACGTTTACCGTTGCAACAGAGGCACTCAAAGCAGTGAGGGGTCTTTACGTGTCACGCCTACCGTGAAATTCAGGCAAGTGACCGCAAATGTGTGGATACAGAGGTCGTATGATATGGCCTACCTTCGTATTTGACATTGCCTTCCAAGTCTTCTTGCAAGTCGGTATTCCTGATAATCTCGTCTACCTGGTCGTCAGTTAATCTCTCGCCTGTACAACATAAACAACAATATCATATAAAATTTCACAAGAAAATTAAATTTCATACAGTTATTGCTTATCAACCAATGTAAAAGGACTCCGGAACAAACCGGCATAGTTTGAATCTTTCTTCCTTTCTTTTAATGGCTTAGGACGACGAGCAGTGGGAACACATGCCCCTCTTCCCACTTTTCTACTTAAACTATATCTGTTGTTTGTAATCACTTATTTCTGATAAAGGATCATGGAATTCCATGTGGTTCTATATCATTCTTACTAATTAACAAACGAGAAAACAGAAGACATCTGACAAAGCTGAAAATCGCTGACGCAAATCGCCAAGGACCTGCACACAAAAAAATGACAACAGCAGAATATAAACGGAACGACATTACAAAAATATTCGATTGTTCTGCGGTTACGATACCGACTTAGGACGGTCGACTGAAGTAACAAACGTCACTCGTGGTGTGGTTAAACGGTTTATGGGCGCCCACCTTCCCACTCACCGCAAAAGCAGCACAATCAAAGGACACACATTTAAAAATTTATAAATAATCCTCCATATAGAGAACAAGGATCAACAGGTTTCTCAAGGAAGTTAAAAATGCAAATTACATTGTAGTTCTTTGATTCAAGTGTTTCATCTTAATGGATGACTTACTTATTCAATAAAGGCAATTTGGTCCGTCAAATGAAGGGTTTCATCTCATATAATGAGTTATGAATAGAATTCAGGATGAAAGTTCAACTCACCCAAAGAAGACAGAAGATGTCTAAGTTCAGCACCAGAGATGTAACCCTGGCCTTCCCTGTCGAAAGTCTTGAAAGCCTCCATGTAGTCGGCAAATGTACCCTGTTCAAGTGTGTTCATGATGGTCTCATAGATTGGAAGGAATTCCTCGAATTTGTAACCCTTCTCACCTAAAATTACAGCGTAAATTACAGTGTAAATTCGATCACAAACGGTATCAGCAAAACTGTTGTTATGATTTATAACCATAGTGTAAGGCGAACTAAGATGAGAAATTAAAGCATTACTGATCATTGTTATCTGTATGTATCTACAGCATAAGTACTTCATCCATTGTCATATTTGTATATTCTATACATGTATATAGTTTTATGATGTAATTTACACAGTCTATAAAATCTTACCCATCTTGTTGGTGCCACCATTCTTCTTGACAATTTCAATAGTGGGATTCAATCCACAGCATCGGATGACGTCACCAATTTTGAAACCATCTACTTCTCCGTCACGACCATCCCAAAAGTCGAAAAGCTCGAAGACCTCCTTTGCCTCTGTGCGTAAACAGAATAAAAACATTGCAATAACGCAAATTAACTAATATATTGCAACTGTAATACGCTATCAGTCGAAAAGGGGAGCAGTTGTCGCCGAAATTTTATCATCAGATAAGTTACTTAATTTTTTCTTTCTTTTTATTTTTCCATCATCAAATTGTCAAATTCTGAGGTTATATATAGCTTTCAAGATGTCCAGTTAAATAATATAGGAAGTTTTCTAGTACATGAAATATTCAATCTAGTAAATGGATGCATTAAAAAATTAAAACTAAAATTGTTTCTACTCCAATATGTAATGCAACTACTAAAACACCCCTCCCTCCCCCAACTCTGTCGGAGCACCGAGTCAGTTCTTTATACTACGTAACTGTAACCCTGGAAACCGACCCGGTTCTCCGGATGCTGTAGCCCTCAAGTTCACGGTGTTACATTAATTTATAAACACACAAATCCATAGGCAATGAAAAATAGTTGCCATCTATATATACCACCTTAAATTTTTAAAGATAAGTTATTGCCGTTGTATCAATGGGAGTTTGTACATGATTACAAAAATTAGAGGTACACTGTATAGAAATAACAGTACAGTCGGAATATCTCGCCCTTTTCTGTTCCGGTGACGGTGGGCGAAGACCAAGGGCAATGTGATCCGAGTTCTGGTACCACTCTAGGCAAGAATCATAATATTTGGGTACATGCCAAAAAGAGAAATAGTTCTACTTTTTTAATATCTAAATCATCCTGATATTACATAATTTTACATTTTCTAAAAGTCATTAACTTTCATCAACTAATAAATTTTCATATTGCAAAATATTAATGCGTAATGAAAGAAGTAATTCTTTACGGAAGTAATATAAGGACTTTTAGTTACTGTTATCAATCAAATTTAAACACTGGTTTTTATTCCGATTTTCATCATTGGTTTTTAAACGTACAATAAATCTAATACATTATATATGACTAGTGGAAGAATTTGAAAATGTACTGTACTATCATTGTTTATTACTACAAATAGATATTGCAGACAGTAGGTTCATTGGCCTTTCTTCAAATGAAAAAAATGCTAACTTCAGTTGCAGCTCAGGTATCCCTACGCAATAAGACATTGACCTATACACATCAAATGACAAAGTGCACAAAACGTTGGCCATAATTGATGCGAGTCGAACATTGTAAACAGTGAACCGGCAAACTTGTAAATCCATAGAGTATGTAATTCGACAATGAAGTCCTGAAATTAGACTTGATATCATAACAGAAGCGATAATTAATACAAGTCCTAACATCTGTGATCAATGATCACAGACATCGATAAGAGCGAGTGGGAGGAGGTGGACTCCGTTTTTGGCAATGCCACAACCTGCCGTGTGCTATCTCCGTTGCTATGCGATGAAATTATTACTCCCACTGTTTACGCGAGGATCTGCTACACCACGATGCTACACTGTGTGTACAAGTAGACAAACTTTTTATCTTTATAAACTGGATATTTTGTTCCAAGCATACAAGATTTATGTAATACTGACCGAGTAGTTATAATGCTCGTTACTCTAAGTAGTTTAAATGCGTTTCATTAATCTGGTTACATGAGAATTATAAATGATTAGACAAAACATATCATTTCATATTTCCTTCTTTTAGAAAAAGTTATCTAACATTCTGATTGTTTTACACAGGTTCTAAGAAATGACCGTCCACTGATAACATTTTACTGCGTTGGATGTCTAGTTTTGTGATGTGGTCAGTACTTAATTCCAAACGAGATGTAATAAAAGAATCGAATTCTTGCAAATATTAATCAGTCAATGAACAATGCAAGTTAATCTTTAACCTTCTGTTTTTGAAACATGCAGAAATACTTTTTTATACCTCATATAGATGTAGACATACATACATACATATATATATATATATATTTTTTTCTGTTAAATATAGAGCGGCGGATAAGCGCCTGGCGATGCTGATGGCAATGTTCCATGCAGGCTGTAATGATACGTGCCCTTTATGGCAGGTAACTCGTCAGCGCACAGTGTGATATATCTCAACGTGTGTGTACTGTGCCGTCGAGAAAGAAAGTGATCACTTCTGTATACTAACTTTTTCCAACGTTATGATACAGTAAGGGGAGGATGCAACAAGATAAAAGTTCCAATACGCACACTTTTTCGATAGAATCCAAGTAACATAATAATCAAGACAATTTACATTCTTCCTGCTCCGATGTATTCCTGAATACCGGGAAAGTTTTTTTATCTCGCAAGATAATCTTTTTATCTTGTGAAGGCTTAACTGACGTCATATTTAGAAAGCAAATGGCGAGGAATCTTGAACATGTTATCCTTGAGTTCATGCAAAAATAAGGTTAGAAGGGATACAATGCACACCGGTTAAAAGGTAATTTCACACCACGCCTACCTTCGACTTCGTCTTTTGCGAGCTTCGACTGAAAAATGATGAATTTTCACGTAAACCCATAGGAAAACGAAATATAGATCAAGGCTGCACGTATATAAACATGCATAACTAATATTCTATTAATTCGAAGTTGTCCGATTCAACTATACATGAAAATCGTTTAGGTTTATACAATTTTTCAAAAAATAGATTATGTACTCTTTAAAAGCATTCGGCATTCATTATTAGAATATAAAAGAATCATGAGTGATAATGACTTCGAATGAAAATAAAACGTGAAAACTTCCACTTACCATGGTTGCTGTGTTGCTGCTGCCGCTACAGGTAACTGACTGACAGTAAGAGAGCTCGGAATGCAGAGAATGCCGTGCGCAGTATTGGCAGGATGGCACCTATATAGGCGATCTCGACCATTCTTACGAGGGGGAGACAGGATGGCAAGTATCCGTATCACACCCGCAGTGTCTGAACATAATTTGCATATTTCAGCGTGAGATCGGCAGATGGTAAAATACAAACTTTGCTTGACAACGATAAATCTATATAAGGGAATGAAGTGTCTTTTTACTTGTATACTTTATTTACATATTTACCTTATGTAAAAATAGAATTTCCGGAACTGACGTAACAGTGAAAAAATAAAATAATTGAGTTAACGTAAAATGATCGTGCAAATTTCGTGCCTTACACAGAGGAAGCAAAATGTCGATGTCTGCTGTTTATGAAATATTACAAGAGTAAATTTGTACCAAGAATGGGTAAAAAGGATAATTCAGCAAAACCAAGTTAAACAAGGTTAAGGTCAAATGAAACATATAAGGAGCGAAGGCGGCCCTGTTACTTCTTGGAAGGAATATGATACTTCTATTAATAACTCTGGGATAGATCCTGAAGAATATGGCAGTTACAGTGGTATATGTTCAACACCTGATGACGTCTGTGTCAAATTATTACAATCGGATCACGCAGACATGGCCTCGGATAGAAAAGATATCGTTTCTGTAGAAGAGCAATGGGAAAATGCGCAGTCGCCTGTGTATATATGTCTCTGTTTATATCTAATAAAAGTATTTAATTAACTGTTGTAATGTAAACAGTTTCATGTAAAATTAATTGAGGAATTGATAACTATCCACTATCGAAGATAACGCCGATAATCAACATTTTCTCCTACATATGCATTAAGTTATTAAGATTCTAAGGGGATTTGTGAAGGGTTATATGAGTGTAATTTCTCTTCCTTCCGAAAATTACCTCACCTAACTCGAAATCGCTTAATTCTACAATTCCATAAAATGTATTACAATAAAATCCGTAATGCATATTAGCTGAACAGTTATTTCTATGTTTCAACTCGTTAATTAGCATATATTTATGAAGAGTTTGACCTATCTGATTCTGTATATACATGGCCGATGTTGGCATATAAAGGGTTGGTCATGTTACTTCAATTAATAAACGAACCATGGGGGTGCCAAACAATAATGTGATACAGAAACAGACATGTAGAGAGCATTGTATCGTCTATATAACATGCCCTCCTAGCGTGTACTCATCTCGACGTAACCACAACATGTGGCCAAAGTATGACTGCATGACAGACGCTGCCCTCCTGCCGAAATACATTGCCTAGTGAGCGGTAGAGTTGTATTTTACAATAAGCTCAATCCAAATTTTCATACAGAATATTCTTAATTATAAGTATTACATCTGGCCTGTATGCATGTTGTTTTATGCCCATGCATGCATATGCGAATTTATTACATGACACTTAAATTCAATATCAAACTTCTGAAGTGTTTAATCGCCTATCGCTATTTCCAGGGGGGATTTTGCATGCTTTATATCGGACAACAAGCAATAATAGACTTGTTTGATGCAACACAAAGATTATTCCACAGAATGCTGGTGGCATCTCTCTGGTGCAGTGCACCATAAATTTTACACATACAAAGAATCCACCCACAGCAGTGAGAGATATTTCACGTGCCAATGTCTGCCGTGGCAAGAAGTATCGATTGATGCTGTCTCCTCCCATGGACTGACAGTCAGACCATGATAAATCATATGAGAAAAATTCTTTTCAAAATCAAATTTCAAACGCCGGTTGCCAGATTAAACTCTATTGTGATATTACAGTTCCAACTTGCGCTCCTCGAGTTGATAAGCACGTCTTATGCTAATTAAAGTCGGACATAGTAAACTTTTCTTGATAACAAACAACTAACTGTTTCTGTTCCGAATCACGTTAACCAATCAGGAGGCCGGGGTTCGAGTCCCGCTCTGGTCATGCCGGTGTCCTGTCTTTCGGATGAGACAGTAAAAACCGAGGCCCCGTGTCATGGTATGCATGGCACGTTAAAGATCCCTCACTGCTTCGGGTGGTTCCGTTGCAAAGGTCAAAATGTGTATGGCCCGCATCAGGCAGATGCCGTCACCATATACGTGAAATATTCGTGGTGTGACGTAAAACAAAAAAAAAATCAGTCAATCAATATATATATATATATATATATATATATATATATATATATATATATATATATATATATATATATATATATATATATATATATATTAAATGTTAACCTTATGTCTCGCTTTCACACCATTATATTAGCTTATGTCTCACATTCACACCTTTATGTTAGCCTTATGTCTCGCATTCACACCCTGCACCCACGATGGCGCCGTCACCTCATACTCTTAATGAGCAATTTATAAAGCATTAACCCAAAACAAAAGTATTGCAATCATCTATATTATTTCTTTGTATCGTTTTGTTTTGTTTCACTTATGCATTACTCAATTATTTGTGAAACCGTACTTAATTATAACTCTGAACATTTCTTTAGTTTACTTCACATTGAAAAAATCTATAATTAACGCAGCAGTTATTCATTTCTTTTCTATTTCGGGTTTTTAAACCCATGATAATTTATATTATAGTTATACGTAATTGTGCCAATGACAGTCTCTGTTTTAAGAAAGTCGGTTTCTACGCAGTTCTTTGTGTGTCACGTACATATAAGATGGGAAATTCGGTTTCTCCGTCAACATTATATGATATAAACCCCATGTGGCGATGCTTATCATTGGCTGATTTCTCTCTTAACACTGTATATTCCATCAAATTATTATAACAGGATCTACTCCAGATTTCTTTGTTATTACAAAGCAATTGATACAAAAATATCGAAATATTAACAATTATACATATCTACAAAAGTTTTTAGGTATAAACATATGTAATAAATATATGCAATTAATTGTAAAGACAAAAAATAAGTATAGTATAGTTATCGATAGTCAGGATCAGAAAAATGGATTTAACAAAGTTCCGAAGTCATTGCAACACAATGAAATCGTGCCATTGCATGAACGTTTTTAATTTTAATGAATTTAAATACATTCTGTAGTATCTATCAATAAAGCAACATTTGTAATATTACTGACCTGTGCAGTCAAAGGCATAGATAATAAAACTCATCAGCAAGTTCGTTAATATCATAGCGAGCAATGCATGTTTCGAGAACAATGTTGGTAAAAGGAACGACAGAGACAGAGACTACTTTCAAGATTCAAGTTTCAAACCGAAAGATATCTTGAATGGCCAAGTGGCCGGCGTACACCACTAAGAGAGAAACAAATTGACCCATTGTCGCCTATGATAAAACCCCGAATTTTACTCGAAACATCTTTACAAGACTCCTCTGTCGGTTTATTCCCACTTAGCCAACATTCTGAAATTTTCAATTCGCATTTAGCCAACATTTTGATTTTACACGTGAATGCACAACAGGTAAATTTACGCTATACTATAGTCTATATCTATTTAACCGAGTCGTGAATCGTAAATTATTATTGATTTTTGTTTAACGTCACACCACGAATATTTCACGTATATGGTGACGGCATCTGCCTGATGCGGGGCATACAAATTTTGACCTTTGCAACGGACCCACCCGAAGCAGTGAGGGATCTTTAACGTGCCATGCATACCACGACACGGGGCCTCGGTTTTTACTGTCTCATCCGAAAGACAGGACACCGGCATGACCAGAGCGGCAATCTAACCCCGGCCTCCCGATCAGTATACCACTAGGCCACGCCGGCTTCGTGAATCGTAAAAACGGAAAATAAATATATAAGGTTAAGTGATATATATGACTGCGGTATTGTGTATTTTTTTTTTTTTTTTAATATTTTATGTTTTACTTCATATTTATTTAATTCATTCTGCTTAGAAATATAGACGTAAAATTGAAAGAAATTATTCAAAACAATATAATTGAATAGTAAATTCTAAGAAATAAGTCGGAGACCTTTTTAATGATGTGTTGTGTGTTGTATTGAACGCATGCCATGTTCTCAAAATTCCAAACCTATATCAAGAACATTGTTACGGCGGCATCATGAAACAAAATATATACATCAGTTATAGGAATGTGATGTAATTTAAAATAATAACAGTAATTATGAGTATGTATTTAGTGTATATTTCTTCCATTTACATATTTCATTTGTATTTATGATGAAAAATATTCAAGTCGATGTAAATTTCTTGGAGAATGCCTGAATGAGAGAGGAGGGTTTTATTACTTCATACTTGATTTTAGTTTTCCGGCAAAACCAGACGTGGATAACGATGCTACTGGCGATGAAATGTTTTTCTTAATACCTAATGAGTTCATCTACCGTTTGATATGCAATAAAGAACTTGCTAATAGAAATTCGGAGCTTGAGTTTTAGAGAGAATATTTTTGACGAACGTGTAGGCTGTCGCCATCTATGTTAACATTTTAATTTAAAATTGATTGATGCAATATTAACATATGCATATTATTAGTATTTCATATGAAATAACTAAATTTTTTGTAATTCATGTTATGAAATACCAGAGGCATATATACACATATGTATATGTGTCTCTGGAAATACTCAAGAAATTAAACATTTCAAGTTATTTATGAATTTTTCAAATATTGATTGATACATTGTTTGTGTATGTTTATTATACATTAAGTTAAATTATAAGGTTATATTGCTTATAGATATCGTGCTTTTCAAAATAAAAGGCGGTGTAATTCACTAATCCATTGATATTTTATATAAATCAAGCAATTTGCAAACTTATACACAATACCAAGATTAAATTAACATTTCTTTATTATCAATAAATAGAATAAAGAAATACCGGTATTGCAATTTGTCTCAACTCTTGTTTGTTCCTTTTCAATGACCGTAAGTTGATAAAGACTATAGTTTTGATAGCAATAAATGCCTATTGTTCTCCAATATACGCCGATTCCCACTTAGCCAACATTTTTTTCCTTACCTGAGCCTACAAAATTTCAAAATGTTGGCTAAGTGGGAACACACCCCTCTGTTATCTATGTAGAGCAAAAATGAAAATGACATCACGCCGACTTCGCGAATAGCATACATTTGGATTGAATTTTTTTTTAACAGAGAAATCTTCGTTCAACAACTAGCCATCTACCTTTTAAAACAGTGAAACAATGGTTACTAGTACATAATTTACAGAGAATAGTACTAAGTCCAAATCATTTTCGAAGCACAAATCATCTTTAAATATATGATAAAATAAAAATACGAAGATATAAAATACTGCTTCTCTACAAATGATTTTTAACGTTAAAAATAACTGTTTGTGTAATTAGAGAATTTGTACACATACAATTAACTACAGTGCATTTTTGCATATGTTTTAAAAGGCTTGATTCTTCAGAAGAAGATTGTTCTAGTCCACTTTCGTTTCGTCCGCATCAGTCCAGGATTGGGTCGCCAGTGTGGCAAAGCAGGTTCGGCAGGTTGTCCTAATTCACTTTCTTTTCGCCCGCATCGGAACTGGAGTGGGTCGCCACTGTGGCAAAGCAGGTCCGGCAGGTTGTCCTAATTCACTTTCTTTTCACTCGCATCGGCCCTGGAGTGAGTAGTCAGTGTGGCAAAGTAGGTCCGGAATATTTTCCTAATTCACTTTCTCTTCGACCGCATCGGCCCTGGAGCGGGTCGTCAGTGTGGGATTAAAAGTTGTTCTAATCCACTTTCGTTTCGCCCACATCGGCCCTGGAGTAGGTAGTCAGTGTGGCAAAGTAGGTCCGGAATATTTTCCTAATTCACTTTCTCTTCGACCGCATCGGCCCTGGAGCGGGTCGTCAGTGTGGCAAAGTAGGTCCGGACGGTTGTCTGATTCACTTTCTTTTCGCCCGCATCTGTCCTAAAATGGGTCGTCAGTGTGGCAAAGTAGATCAGGAAGGTTGTTCTAATTCACATTCTTTTCGGCCCCATCGGCCCTGGAGTGGGTCGTCAGTCTGGCAAAGTAGGTCCGGAAGATTGTCCTAATTCACTTTCTTTTTCGGCCGGATCGTTTCTGGAGTCGGTCGTGAGTGACGGCATCTGCCTGATGCGGGGCATACAAATATTGACCTTTGCAGCGGACCCACTCGAAGCAGTGAGGGATCTTTAACGTGTCATGCATACCACGACACGGGGCTTCGGTTTTTACTGTCTCATCCGAAAGACAGGACGCCGGCATAACCAGAGCGGGACTCGAATCCCGGCCTCCCGATCAGTAGTCCAGCGCAATACCACTAGGCCACGCCGTCTTTGCTCTCTTCTGAAAAAGTGAAATACGAAATCCTCTAAAACCTACGGTATTGCTTTGTTGTTACAGCGATATGCTTTAGTTTTACCTTTGTTCAGTGGCATTTCAGTGGGGTAAACTATTGTCCGTGTGCTATAACTCAATAATCTTGACCGGTTGACTGTTCCACCCGGTTTGATTCTCGTCGATACGAAGCCGTTTTCGTGCCATTTTAAAGAAAAAAAAAACCCTTTTTGTCTCGACGAGAAACTATCATATATCAGTCTAACTGATAAAAAGAAATGGAATATTTTATATGAATAAATCTATTAACATTTTCAACAATTTCTTTAATAGCTGATGTTTGATCGTTTAAATAAATAATCGTTTAAATAATTACATAATTATGAGATACAATTGACCTTGCCCCTGCGTTTGGCTTGAATTTGGTTAAAATACATTATACAGATTATTTCATTCTATCAGCATCGCAAATGGCAGATCTAAATTCTGTTTGTAACATTTGATTTGGAACACCATCCCCCTCCTCTTTTTTACAGTTATGCTTTGAGTCACTGGAATCAACTCGCCTAAGTAACCTCGCCAATTAATGTTTATCATTAATGAAATTATACTTGCATGGTATTAAGTGTTTTACTGTAAATCAGTAAGTGCCATTCAGTTTATATTTCAATTTTGAAATTTATATATCATAATCTATAGCTATTGTAATACTTTAAGTACAAAGACAAATATCTTATTTTTCATCGCGGTATAATAAACCATACTTTAACTTAAATGTTTTCTTTCTGTTGATAAGTTGTGTGTTTTATAATAAACATACATATATACATTGCGTTTGTAAGGGTGAAGTGGATCTAGATTTATATGAATTTGAAGTGGAAATATATGCAAAATTATGCACATATAAATGTATCATTGTATGCATCATTTGAAATAATTTCTAATTATACTTCTTTTCTAAAAAACCAAACACTTTAATTGAAATATAATCTCGTTCGAACGAGATAAAAAACAAAATTTTCTCCTTTAAAATGGCACGAAAACGACTTCGTACGTCGATCTATATTGTTTAAATCTAAGATATAAACATGAAAGTAATCTATGTCCTGGGTTTGTGTTAATCGGGAATCTTAATTTAAACAGATATGAGGGAACATCACATGGTAATAGATTGCGATGGCTGAATTTAAGACGATGCGTCGCTGATATAATTCATGCAGCTTTGAACGAGTGAAAATGATTTATTTTAGCAAATGGAGATTAATCTATCACATATTGGGTCGAATTACGGTGGTGCCAAAGTCAGGAAATAGCAATTACTTTAAATCCTAGGAAATAACAACATCTATAATGCAGGAATTTAAACTCCCATCTGTTTTTTTTTTTATTATTATTATTATTATTATTATTATTATTATTTATGGTCTGGAAACCAGTAATTCCGGAATAAGTGATAACTATCAAAATATAAAAGACATTCTATTACATGTACTAAACAATTAACCGTACAGATGTTTGTCTGTGACTTGCTCTTAGATCTGCACGATTCATCAAACTGTTGTATATATATTTTCGTTTGAAAATTAAGAAAAATAGTCATGAATCAAGACCATCGATTTTGGTACGAAAGTGGGCGTGTTACATGCACTTTAAAATAATTTCGACTCTTTCACCTTCCACGAAAGAACGGCAGACGCGTAACTAAGCGTACACAAGTACATGTACATTCATAA
Organism: Pteria penguin; assembly: GCA_035048485.1. Classification (NCBI taxonomy): domain Eukaryota; kingdom Metazoa; phylum Mollusca; class Bivalvia; order Pterioida; family Pteriidae; genus Pteria; species Pteria penguin. Next base: position 33,179,238 of record CM068583.1, read on the forward strand.
TCTTAAATTCGTCTACAGAGAGAGAGAGAGAGCATTGTTTCCATCAATGGGTGCCCGAAGAATTTATGATATACAGAGAGCTATGTCGTTTGTTTTAACAAATTCCTTTGATTCAAAAGTGATGACCAATGCTAAAGTTACGGACAGAATAGGACAAAGAGCACTCGATTAATTTTACTTTCATAAATTTTGCAAATAGATTTATTGCCGAAACCACAATACATTAAGAAGATAAGATATAAGATAGTTTTTAATTGCCAAACGTATTGACATTCTAGTAGCATTATCATTTATCACTTTATTCTTCTTCAGTACAAATTTTACGCATTTTTTTGATAAATTTTACGCAGGCAACATAACAGCACATATCTTCTGCCAATGTGGTGATATAAGGATCAAAATTGACAATCTAATGCTCCTCATGTAGCTGAGACTGGGGTAGAATGTCAAATACTTTATTTGTTTACTTATTCATTTGCTTGTTTACTTTTTTATTATATATTTCTTTTTCTTTAATTGTTTGTTTGGGGTTTTTGTTTGGGATTTTTTTTAATTTATAACCTTTTTTGGGGGGGATTTTTGTTGTTGTTGTTTGTTTGTTTGTTTGGGGGGGGTTCTTGTTTTTGTTTTTGTTTTGGGGTTTTTTTTTTGGTTTTGGTTTTGTTTTAGGTTTTCAGGGATGTTTTTTTCTCATAGAATCATCCTGTTTTGACACTACCTATGCAGTATTAGTCTGTATATTTATTTATTAGTCTGTATGCTTGAGCATTTTGGCAGGTACAGCTTATTTGATAGGAGGCGCTTATTTCTCCTGGGCACTTTATCTTTACGTCTGATTTTTTTGTGATACAGGAATGTCCACCGTGGTACCTTGGGAATTCCACCATTAACTTCGTGAATTGTGGAAATGTATTAATGAGAAAAAAAAACTTTTGAAAGGGGGGGGGGGTCTTTAAGATGTAGTGTGAAAACTGTTACTTGATCCTGTAATCGATATAATTGTACTTGTGAGGACATTAAGTTTGCTCCTAGTAAAAATCTACGATCACTTCCAAGAAAAATATCTCTTGTTATAATATCAAAAATCATTGCACACTATGTTCGGGTAAGGGGCAATTTGATTAAAACCATATATTTATTCCGCTTCTCTATTTGTCCCATTGCTTTATCCGTAATGGGACAAATAGAGAAGCGGAATAAAGATATGGTTTTAATCAGATCGGGGTAAGGGGGTGTCAGAAAAGAAATGAATAAATTGCAAATTCATATATATATATATATATATATATATATATATATATATATATATATATATATATATATATATATATATATATATATATATATATATATATATATATATATATATAGCTCAGTCGGTTAGAGGGTCGGATGCATGACAGCTAGGTGATTCGGTACCATAGGTCGTGGGTTCGAGTCCCAGACGGGGAACGAATATAAGTGAAATATAGGGTGCCTTGTTAACTGTGGTGTCTTTGTGCTTTATATATATATATATATATATATATATATATATATATATATATATATATATATATATATATATATATATATATATATATATATATATATATATATATATAAAGTAATTCCCAAAACAACACACAAACTTTAAACATGATATTACTCCGAGAGAGTATTTGGAAGTCTTTTTCAATAAAAACCCACCCAATCTTATTATGAATATCCCCACAGGATATAGATTACAAAGTTACAAGCTCGTATGACAAGAGAAAGGGATTACTGATTCTTGTTTCCAACTATTAAGCCCAGCGTTCTCTGACATTAACATCATTTGATATTTGGAACTATTTCACAGGGGAGGTTGGTATGAATTTAATTCAGTTAAGAAAAATAGTTTCTGATTCTATGTAACGTGCATTGTTTTCGGATACAGTAACGCAATGCTGAAATAACACGGGGCTTTCTACATTATATTAAATTATACAATATCACGTCATATGTTACATTGGATACAATATTTTCATTGTTGTACATTGTTGCTGACAGGGTTTCTGATCATTGCACCACTCCTGAAAAAATTAAATCAATTCTTTATAGGACCCTTTGAAATCCAAATGACATTTAATGTCGATTGGTGTCTTAACTCGGAAATGTTTATCAAGAAATTACATCAGTCATTTCTATTTTCTGTAGTACGCTTTTCAAGAATCAATATTAATAGACCATTGATCTAAATTGAAATCTTGCATCATAATAGAAAATAATAACAACATGATTTAATGACGATGATCACATTCAGTGTCGAGATAATGCACATGTACGTATCATATACGGTGATCAAAACAATTCCAAAGCATGCATTTTCATAACACTGGCACAGTACGCAAATGGAATAAAATAAGTCATGTATTGCATAAACTTCCGGTATGGAAGACAAAATAATGTTAGCGACATGTTTTGTTAATAATGGTGTGATCGTATCCCTTTTGTGATGTTGGCAGTGTTGTTTTCACGACAGATTTTTCTTTATCCCATTACGATAAGCATTATATAAATTATAGACAGTAAATTGCATCAATTATGTGCATAAAACAACGATCAAGGCAAAGTCATATATAATACAGAATAACGAATACAGCGAACAAAAGATGATATTTTGAGCGGTGACTGATAGATGCACTTGGGTAAAGGCAGCGCTTGTATGTGACCCACTCCACGTGTCTGCACACATGGGCGGCGTCACAACAGTCGGAGGTCTCCATACAGATCCCCCAGTACGGCGAGCAACACGTGTACGTCTGACCACAGGTTAAGCCTTCTTCACAATGATAGTTTTCATAACATGGTTCGGAAATTGTACTACGTTCACAGCGAGGGTTTGTGCCCTGGTGTTTCTTCACACAGTCCTTGCTGCAGCAATCTGTATTTTTATAGCATCCTTCATTGGACCAACTACACTGTCTCCCCATCGATCCTTTAAAAACAAAATTTTATATACATTCACGAAAAATATGACGACACAACCATTCAGTTATCCCCAAATGTTAATCAAACGAAAACACAAACAAAACAGCAAACCAAAACAACATATATTGCTACATGTAACATCAAACCAAAGCAACATATATTGCAACAAATTTTATATACATTCATGAAAAATATGACGACACAACCATTCAGTTATCCCCAAATGTTAATCAAACGAAAACACAAACAAAACAGCAAACCAAAACAACATATATTGCTACATGTAACAGCAAACCAAAACAACATATATTGCAACATGTAACAGCAAACCAAAACAACATATATTGCAACATGTAACAGCAAACAAAACCAACATATATTGCAACATGTAACAGCAAACCAATAAATTTCAATCTAACAGCAAACTAAACCACATATATTGCTACATGAAACATCAAACAAAACAAACATATATAGCTACATGTAACAGCATATAAACATATATTGCTTCATGTAACAGCAAACCAACATATATTGCTACATATAACAGCAAACCTAACTAAAATATATTCCTACATGTTACGACAAACAAAACCAACATATATTGCTACATGTACTATCAATAACTGACAATTTGAATAATGGTTATTCGTCATAAAGATGTAAGGACAAAGTCTTCAGACGTAAAACACACTTAAAACACTTAAAACGAGTAAACAAGACATCTTAAAATTATCTCAGAAAATTGGTATTAGTCTTTTAGATCTAACATATAAATGAAAATATTCTACTATATATAGGAAAGTATTCTACTACATTTAGGCATATTTGAATACATAGTAGAGCCAAATACATGTATATAGTCTATGTCTCTGGTATAGCCAGATACATCAATATAGTCTATGTCTCTGGTATAGCCAGATACATTTATAGTCTATGTCTCTGGTATAGCCAGATACATCTATAGTCTATGTCTCTGGTATAGCCAGATACATTTATAGTCTATGTCTCTGGTATAACCAGATACATCTACATAGTCTATGTCTCTGGTATAACCAGATACATCGATAGTCTATGTCTCTGGTATAACTAGATACATCAATATAGTCTATGTCTCTGGTATTGCCAGATACATCGATATAGTCTATGTCTCTGGTATAGCCAGATACATCTATATAGTCTATGTCCCTGTTATAGCCAGATACATCTATAGTCTATGTCTCTGGTATAGCCAGATACATATATAGTCGGTGTCTCTGGTATAACCAGATACATCTATGGACAATGTCTCTGGTATAGCCAGATACATCTATTTAGTCTATGTCTCTGGTATAGCCAGATACATCTATAGTCGGTGTCTCTAGTTTACATTTATAGTCCATATCTTTGGTATAGCCAGATAGATTTATAAACTTTATGTCTCTGGTATAGCCAGATACATTTATAGTCCATATCTCTGGTATAGCCAGACATCTATATTTTATGTTTATGGTATAGCCAGATACATCTACATAATCTATGTCTTTGGTATAGCTAGATGCATAATTAGTCTATGTCTCTAGTATAGCTAGATGCATCATTAGTCTATGTCTCTGGTATAGCCAGATACATCCATAGTCTATGTCTCTGGTATAGCCAGATACACCTATATTCTATGTCTTTGGTATAGCCAGATACATCTATATAATCTAAGCCTTTGGTATAGCTAGATGCATCGGTAGTCTATGTCTCTGGTGTAGCCAGACACACCCATAGTCTATGTCTCTGGTATAACTAGATACATCCATAGTCTATGTCTTTGGTATAGCCAGATACATTATAGTCTATGTCTCTGGTATAGCCATATACATTTATAGTCTATGTCTCTGGTATAGCCAGATACATTTATAGTCTATGTCTCTGGTATAGCCAGATACATCCATAGTCTATGTCTCTGGTATAGCCAGATACATTTATAGTCTACATCTCTGGTATAGCCAGATACATTTATAGTCTATGTCTCTGGTATAGCCAGATACATTTATAGTCTACATCTCTGGCATAGCCAGATACATTTATAGTCTACATCTCTGGCATAGCCAGATACATCCATAGTCTATGTCTCTGGTATAGCCAGATGCATTTATAGTCTACATCTCTGGTATAGCCAGATATATCTATAGTCTATGTCTCTGGTATAGCCAGATACATTTATAGTCTATGTCTCTGGTATAGCCAGATACATCCATAGTCTATGTCTCTGGTATAACCAGATACATCTACATAGTCTATGTCTCTGGTATAGCCAGATACATCCATAGTCTATGTCTCTGGTATAGCCAGATACATCTACATAGTCTATGTCTCTGGTATAGCCCGATACATCTATAGTCTATGTCTCTGGTATAGCCAGATACATCCATAGTCTATGTCTCTGGTATAACCAGATACATCCATAGTCTATGTCTCTGGTATAGCCAGATACATCCATAGTCTATGTCTCTGATATAGCCAGATACATCCATAGTCTATGTCTCTGGTATAGCCAGATACATTTGTAGTCTATGTCTCTGGTATAGCTAGATACATCCATAGTCTATGTCTCTGGTATAGCCAGATACATCCATAGTCTATGTCTATGGTATAACCAGATACATCCATAGTCTGTGTCTCTGGTATAGCCAGATACATTTATAGTCTATGTCTCTGGTATAGCCAGATACATCCATAGTCTATGTCTCTGGTATAGCCAGATACATCCATAGTCTATGTCTCTGGTATAGCCAGATACATCCATAGTCTATGTCTCTGATATAGCCAGATACATCCATAGTCTATGTCTCTGGTATAGCCAGATACATTTATAGTCTATGTCTCTGGTATAGCCAGATACATCCATAGTCTATGTCTCTGGTATAGCCAGATACATCCATAGTCTATGTCTCTGGTATAACCAGATACATCCATAGTCTATGTCTTAACATTAAACACCGAGACCTCATGTCACGATAGCCGTCTGATCCCCACTTTTAGGATGGGTACGGTGTATGCTGTCACAAGTTTGAATTTGTCTGCATTTCATCAGATGTAATTACCATGACAGTAAAATAGTCTGATGTTAAACAATTACAATGAAATAGGCTGGACATGATGTTAAACAATAACCATCGCAGTAAAATAGTCTGGGCATGATGTTAAACAATTAACATGGCAATTAAATAATCTGGGCATGATGTTAAACAATTACCATGGCAGTAAAATAGTCTGGGCATGATGTTAAACAATAAACATTGCAGTTAAAATAGTCTGGGCATGATGTAAACAATTAACATGGCAATTAAAATAGTCTGGACGTGATGTTAAACAATTAACATGGCAGTAAAATAGTCTGGGCATGATGTTAAACAATTAACATTGCAATTATAATAGTCTGGGCATGATGTTAAATAATTACCATGGCAGTAAAATAGTCTGGGCGTGATGTTAAACAATTACCATGGCAGTAAAATAGTCTGGGCGAGATGTTAAACTATAACCATGACAGTAAAGTAGCTTGGGCATGATGTTAAACAATTACCCTGACAGTAAAATAGTCTGAACGTGATGTTAAACAATTACCATCCAGTAAAATAGTCTGATCGTGATGTTTAACAATTACCATCCAGTAAAATAGTCTGATCGTGATGTTTAACAATTACCAAGACAGTGATATAGTCTGGGCGTGATGTTAAACAATTACCATGGCAGTAAAATAGTCTGTGCATGATGTTAAATTATAACCATGACAGTAAAATAGTCTGGGCGTAATGTTAAACAATTACTATAACAATGGAATAGTCTGAGCGTGATGTTACACAATTACCATCGCAGTAAAATAGTCTGGGCGTGATGTTTAACAATTACCAAGACAGTAAAATAGTCTGGGCGTGATGTTTAAGATTTACCAAGACAGTGATATAGTCTGGGCGTGATCTTAACAAGTGTATTTTTAAAGATTAGAATGAAACAATTTCATTTTGTTTTCATAGAAAATCTGCATGCAGTCGTGTGGAATTTACGTTTTTACTCCTCCTTCTATGAATAAATTATTAGTTGTAAGTATGAGAATATCGTGAGGAATTCTTAATCGGTTTCATAAAATCACTTGATGCAGCAAAACAAATCCACTGATTTATGGAAGAGGATGTTTATACTTGAATTTTTAATAAACTTGTCACAGAAGCTGGAATTCAGTCCTACAAGTTCACATAATCTTCTGATCACAATTTCAGACGAAAGGAAGAGTAACAAAGAAATCATAGGCCGACATGACAGATCACAAAGTAAGACTTAGATGTGAATCCCTCCTATACACAGATCGACAGTAATCCCCCCCCCCCCCCAAACAAGAAAAAAAAATATCATTCACAGTAATAATTCACATGTATTCATTGTATACCTGTACTTTTTCGTATTTTACGTCTATCCATCTACCGACAAATCTTTACTATCGGTCACCTCATTGTGATGAATGGCTTGGTGAAAAAAAAAAAAACAAATAGGCATTTGTGATTTTAGCAATAAATAAACAACCTCCAATTCTACACAACATATCAACCAAACTTACAGGAAATAGCTTAACGATCAATATCATAATATGTATAGAGAGGGGTGGTTAGTTCTAAATGAAATAAACTTCCGGATGTTGACCTTAAATTAACGATATATCAACACATCTTTATTAAAAAGTAACATCAAATAAGCAGTTACGATAAACACAGTCCTATATACAATATGCACGTTGTAAATATAATAATAAAAATAATATATAATACTATATAATATCGAAAGCTGCTGTACTATCACGTTCACCACCCTATTTATTCTCTTGAATACAGATTTAAAAAGAAATGCATACAATAATACTAGTGATTCACCAGAACATTTATAATAGATTTATGCACACCACAGGTATAGGAACGGCAATGAAGACTCAGAGACATTGGCGTGACATGTACGATTACAAACAAATGCCTATTGCAACGGTAGGATCAAAGTCAAATAATCTGTTCAACAAGCATATTAAGCAGACACTTAACAAAAATAAGAGTAGATAGCGGAAAATGCGGGAAATCATAGACAAAGAAGGCACTTGGAACTTCTGTAATCAAAAACATTTCGTGGGAAAAAATTCCCCAGAGAAGACCTGCATATAACTAAATCTTATCAAATATAAAGTTTATGTAATATACAATTTCAATAGAGATGACACGATTGTATTGTTCAAACATCGACTTCAACCTAAAAATATTTGGAAATGCTGAAGATGCAAAATGCCGATGAAGAACAGTGACTCATACGCATCATAGAAATTCTTGAATATGCAATGAAGCCACTATCAACACAAACCCGACATAATATACACCAAAAGCTAATACGTATATCTAAAGTAACCTATCTAAGGTTTTCAACTACAGAGACAATTTGATTAATGGGGGGTTTTTTTGGAAAAGATTTATTAAAACAATAAGATATTGAAATATATTTGAAAAAAAAAATCTTAATGAATGCCATCAACATAGAACCTAAACTTATCATAGATTCAAATACGGGTATTGAACAACTCCTCGAGGAAATCAATGTAAGGATACACAAAGAAATAAACTCTATAGCTAATATTTAGAACATCGAGTATACCATTATACAGTAGAGAAATTAAGACAATGTCATGAAACGTTTGCCGTACAATGTTATCAAGCTTTTTTTTATCTCTTCTTATGTACATTTGTATTACAATGCCATTATATATTCTATACTCAATAACACAAATTTCGGCTCATGGCCTTTATCATGTGATTGTCTAAGAAAAATAAAAGAGAAACGCATAATGTCGCATAATACGCCCGTCGCTTTATTTAAAGAGGGGTTAAGTCAATGTATGGAGAAATCCTCCGCCCCTTATTTAAGGCTTCAAAATTGCCCATCCTCCTATTTTCTACTAAATTTCATTGACGAGGCAAAAATATTGTAAGATAATGCTAAACGTGAAATTTACACTTGGTTCAAAGTCATGACACGCCTTTGGGACCTGGGCACCAATTCTGTAAAATATTATTCAAATCAATGCAAGCAGCAGAGAATTAAGTCCCGGACAAGGATTTACCATACATAAGCACTGTGACCTTCACCTTGAATATATGACATTGATTCAATGGCTTAACCACGTAAAATATTATTCAAATCCATGCAGACATTAAAAAGGTATGGCTCGGACAAGCATTTACCAAGGTGACCTTGATCTTTCAGATATAACATTGGTTCAAGGTCATAATACACCCTATGGACATGGGCAACAATTCTGTGAAATATTATTCAAATCGATGCAAGCATAAAAAAAAATAATGGCCCGGTCAAGGAATTTCCCAAATGCATTGAGACTTTGACCTTAACCAAACCATGTGTCCTGGGCAAAAATTCTGTGCAGTATTATTCATATCCATGCAACGGGCAAAATTATGGCCCGGGCAAAGTTTTACCTAGCATATGCACAATGAACTCGACCTTTGCAGTTATGATCTTGGTTCACTGATATAACACACACTTGGGTGATGGGCAACAATTCTGTGAAATATTGTAAATCTATGCAATGGGTAAAAAGTTATGGCCTGGACAAAGAATAGGACTCTGCTTCAAGGTCTTGACACACCCTTGGTCATGAACAAGACGTCTGTGAAATATTATTCAAATCCATGTATTAGGTAAAACGTTAAGGCCCGGACTAGGACGTATCCATCATATACATTGACCTTGCAGGTATGACTTTGGTTCATGGTCATGACACATCCTTCAGTCCTGAGCAACAATTCTGTGAAATGATATTCACATCCATGCATGCATAAAAAGTTATGACCCGCAAATTTAAGTCACATAAGGACTGTCACCTTGACCTTGCAAATGTGATCTTGGTTCAAAGTCATGACACACGCTTGCGTCCTGGGCAACAATTTTGTAAAATATTGTTCAAATCCATGTAAGTGGTACAAAATTATGGCCGGGACAAAAGTTTAACGGACATAAGCACAGTACCTATACCTCGAAAATCAATAGGGTTCGTTCTCCTGCCATAAGAAATAACTGTACAAACTTTAAAAGTTCTAGCTTAAACAGCTTGATATGTATCTTGTTCACAAGAGGCTTTCTAAAAAAGTTATTTTTGTCCCCAAAATGACCTTGACCTTTGACCTTCATACTTAAAATCAACAGAGTTCGTTATATGTCATAAAAATAGGTGTGCCAAGTTTGAAAGTCCTAGTTTAATAATTATGGTCTATATTTGATTTTCAAGGTGCGGACAGACCCATGGACCAATATACACACATACCTACAGACCTACAGGCCCAAAACGTCATACCATAATACGTCCGTCTATGAAGTGTGTATGAAAATGTAACAAGATGTTAAACATGGGAGAAATGGAACGGACATTTAAAAAGGATACTAAAACATTTAAAATGCGATATAAGAGATGAAAAGGGCATTATAAAAGAATATTCTATAAATCACGACGCTCGTGTTCTTCACGTGACAATGGAGGATTCCTGAAAACTAGAGACAAGTATAATGTCAGTATTTGGGGAGGGGGGTGTTTTGTTTTGGGTTTTTTTTGTAATATACACTTATGATTCGTAACGTTCGTATGGATTTTACATAATTTAGAATTCACCATCGTGTATTTCATTCGATAAAAGCCCAATGGGAATACTGTTTTTGAAAAGTTAATTTATAATATATAAATAGATTATGGATTACGCCCGTATAAACGTTAATGGTATTATCTGTGAGGTGTATGAGATTATCTGTAAGGTGTATGAGATTATTAGTGAGGTGTATGGTATTATCTGTGAGGTGTATTAGATTATTAGTGAGGTGTATGAGATTATCTGTAAGGTGTATTAGATTATTAGTGAGGTGTATGGGAATATCTGTGAGGTGTATGAGATTATTAGTGAGGTGTATGGTATTATCTGTGAGGTGTATGAGATTATTAGTGAGGTGTATGGGATTATCTGTGAGGTGTATGAGATTATTAGTGAGGTGTATGGGATTATCTGTGAGGTGTATGAGATTATTAGTGAGGTGTATGGGATTATCTGTGAGGTGTATGAGATTATTAGTGAGGTGTATGGGATTATCTGTGAGGTGTATTAGATTATTAGTGAGGTGTATGGGATTATCTGTGAGGTGTATGAGATTATTAGTGAGGTGTATGGGATTATCTGTGAGGTGCATGAGACTAATAGTGAGGTGTATGTGATTAATAGTGAGGTGTATGGGATTATCTGTGAGGTGTATTAGATTATTAGTGAGGTGTATGAGATTATCTGTAAGGTGTATGTGATTAATAGTGAGGTGTATGGGATTATCTGTGAGGTGTATTAGATTATTAGTGAGGTGTATGAGATTATCTGTAAGGTGTATGTGATTAATAATGAGGTGTATGGGAATATCTGTGAGGTGTATGAGATTATTAGTGAGGTGTATGGGATTATATGTGAGGTGTATGAGATTATTAGTGAGGTGTATGGGATTATCTGTGAGGTGTATGTGATTATTAGTGAGGTGTATGGGATTATCTGTGAGGTGTATGAGATTATCTGTAAGGTGTATGGTATTATTAGTGAGGTGTATTAGATTATCTGTGAGGTGTATGTAATTATTAGTGAGGTGTATGGGATTATCTGTGAGGTGTATGAGATTATCTGTAAGGTGTATGTGATTAATAGTGAGGTGCATTAGATTATCTGTGAGGTGTATGAGATTATTAGTGAGGTGTATGGGATTATCTGTAAGGTGTATGTGATTAATAGTGAGGTGTATGGGATTATCTGTGAGGTGTATTAGATTATTAGTGAGGTGTATGAGATTATTAGTGAGGTGTATGAGATTATTAGTGAGGTGTATGGGATTATCTGTGAGGTATATGAGATTATTAGTGAGGTGTATGGGATTATCTGTGAGGTGTATGAGATTATTAGTGAGGTGTATGGGATTATCTATGAGGTGTATGATACAAGAGAGGAAGCTATAGTAAACTAAAGTAATATTACTGGCAAAGTCGGAACCTTCCGTGTTGACACTGGATAATGGACAGAAGGCTGCATTATTATTATATACCTGTATATCTGACAATGACACAGCATTCAATATCTGCTTGTAACATCTGGTGACATGACACACTCAAAGTGGTTACAAAAGTCACTAAACACAATAACAAATACCGACATAAAAACATTGTCACTGTATAGTGGTATATGTATTGATACCAAAGAACAACGCTGTTCAGATTAGGCTACGTCAAACACAGGCTTTGTTATTATTACACCATAGTCAGATGATGGCGACATCTGCATCAGGTACCGGTAACTGGGACAAAATATTCAACAAAACTAGTACAAGGATGATCGATCAACTTTTCCTCGAAAGTTTTTATGCGTCATATTTACACCTGACATCTCTATTTCCTTGTCACTTACAGTACCAACACTGATTGATTGATTGATTGATTGATTGATTGATTGATGCTTTACGACTCTCAGCAATTATTTCACATATATGGCGACGTCATCTGCTAGAAGTACCTTTGCAAAAGGGTCAAATGGGTTACAAGGGTGTGAAAAGAACTCACAAAAGCTTCAGTTTTATTCAGATAAACCAATTGAATGTATAATGTATTTTACACACCTCATGGGAACATATACATGTACATCATTAGATTTTTTTTTATAAAAAATCGTTTAGTTTCTAGCTTTAAGTACTGCTACACTTGTTCGCTTTTCGGAACAAAAAGTATTATTATTATTATTATTATTATTATTATTATTATTATTATTATTATTATTATTATTATTATGCGTTTGTGACATTTTCAGAGTAGTCTTAGTCTACGAATCCATTTTCATCTCAGGAGTACAGTTTTTCTGTGTCGGGTTCATATTTAGGGGTTATCCACCCCTAAGAAAATTCTAGTGAAAAAAGGTGCATTTTTATTTTTGTTTTTATTATTATTATTATTATTTTTTATTTATTTATTTATTTATTTTTTTTAGGAACAAATAGGACACAGAGAAATTGGTAGCGTTATGACACTACCTACCTATACTTGTTTTCGTTTGATCAAGAAATCAAAATTATGGAATCTTATATATCGTGCTTCATTCGTATTTTGGTAACTCCTGATTCAAACATATCATCTATTAGATTGCATTGCACGTCCAATTTTATGAAAATCAGCAGACTATAAACAATACTTATTTGTAGTATAATGTCTGTCTTTCATGATTCAGTATTTTAAATTTTAATCCCTTATACGCATAACGAGAGAAAAGGCTGTTTTCTATTACTGGTTGCTAAAATTATCCCCCGTACAAATGCATGAAATGTGATGTTTAGAGCGATAATAATGTAATAAAAATATGTGCAAATCTCATGTATGTATCTAGGTTAGATTTCGCGCAAAGTAAGATTTTATTACCCTAACCCCCTACCCCTTATTTTGTCCCCAAATCATTGTAAAACAATGAAAGGGCATCTCTTATAGAGTTAAATTATATGTTATATGTATGGTTCATAATTTTACACTGCAATCTTTCTACAATATGAGATGCTTGTTTAAACACCATGCTAAAATAAACAAAAAGAACACCGCCCTCTTGTTTGACACAAAATTGATGCATATCATTTACCTGTATATTATTTGGTAAGTTATAAGAAATCAGAAATATGTTTAAGACCTACAGTTTCACATTCTTTTGTTACTACTATGATATACATGCTACTTTTTACCAAGACAAATCAAAACAGTTTTATCATTTGACGGAACATCTATAACGTCATCCAAGGATCGATAACCCTTAAGACATTTGTGACAGATGTGGTTACTAAGACAGGGACCGCCTAACCGTCCCGAGAAAGTGGTTTCTCCTTGGATTCCCTATGCCTATGTATGTCTACTTATGAAACAATGACTGCCACAATGACTTAGCACCGCTTGCCTTGGTATTTTATATTTGACTACCTTATTACGTTTTAAATTGTTTACACTTGAGAACATGTGCCTTGATGTCTTTGGATCGATTATCTTCATTCTCTAACGTATGCAGATAATTTTATCTTAAATTCGACTTTCTTAAAAACCGTTATGAAATCCGTTAACTTATTTTATCCTGTCTAATTTTAAATTCGAAATTCCCGTGGTACTCCGTATTAAAAATTTCTCTTATTACAATCTAAAGAAAATGATGACATTTGTACACTTTAAAATTTAAAATAATTTACTTCTAATTGAAATCTTACCTGTATACTGCATAAAAATGATGATGATGACTAAGGGCCAACAATGTAGAACAGTGTACATGGCGAAAATTGAGCCTAGACATGTAACATTTGAGCCTTGCTCTCTGCCTTACCCATCAAGGACATCTGAAGATGACATATATCGAGGTAGTGTGAATTATATTTATTCTGCTATCAATATTTTCTCACTTCATACATTTTTTCTACCTGACGTTAACTATTTCTTGGTAAACAATTCATATAGTGGGTGTATCCAGAATGTGCATAATATTCTAAATTGTTTTCAAAAGATGTTCGATTACCAATACAATGCATTTGATAAAAAGAGAAACATAACACTATTAATTCTACACAAAATGCTAGCAATACCGTGCACTGTCATATCATATAGTACCATATCCGATATCAGGAGAACAAAAGAGATTTTAGACCGATTAGAAATTGACTTTTAAAATATCAGATTACAAAACGTTTTCAAACGATGTGTGCATGATACTGACATTTAATATCAAAGTGAAACTTGATTTACGATGGTCTTCAAAGCGAATAACCCTAAGTAAGTAAGAAGGTAGAATTTCACAGAAAATCCAATCCCAGTCTAAAACAATCTCAGAGCTATGAAATGAAATGTTACATAGTCTGAAATACCATAATTAGAGAAAATCTATTGAATCATCTCAGTTAAGGGACTTCCGAAATACACAGTAATTTTATGTGAAATATAGGGCATTCTATGTCCGGTATAATATAAACGGGTACAACCATGACCAACAACCCTTACGGAAATTCTTGAAAGTGATGAAAATAAGAGTTGTACTGCTGTGATATTCGTTTTGTATGCTTAAAATGTGTTTATAAACATTACTGTACAAACAGATGTCTTCTACCACCTTCTTTTATAAATGTTGTTTATTACGGTATTACCATATCTATACAATGCCGGAAATTAATGCCTAACATTTTACGAATAAGTGTAGCTTTTTAAAAAGCTTAGGTTGCAATCGGAATAGCATTAAATGTACAAGACGTTGGTCACAAACTCAAATGGCTTTATGTAAACAGGGATTACTTGTTTTTGAAATTCATCTAAAAAGTTAGATCCTTTTATAGAATTATTTCTTCTGATGCAGCCATCTTTTTTGCGCAGTTGGGAATTTTCCCGATAAAATCTTGAAATCCACGTCTCATTTTTTCCTTATCAGGAAAGTAGTCGCGCCTTTTTCCTTTTTAGGTAAATCTCTCGGGTGTTATCCTTGATATTCGGAAATAAGTATTTTTTTTGTAGTTAGCAAATCCTTTTTTTAAATTGTGACCGATTTCATGAGATTTATTTCTAGAAATCTCAATTTTTGAAACAGAATTGTGCGCTTAAATAGTTTCTTAGTACTAAATTATTACCCAACATGCCACGCTAATGGAGTTTGCACATGTGCTCTCAAAGCGAATTTGCTATCTTAATATGCAATCGACCGAGGCCGATTACGATTGCAAAAAGTATGAAAAATTCGAAGTGGTCGCGTATCTCGGAAGTTCTGTCTTGGGCTCAGAAAATCCCATGTCAATAAAATATCACCCTCATTATTAAAAATGGCATATGTCTATGTATGTGTATGTATGCGTAGGTGTGTATGCGTGTATGCAATACATACGTATGCGGATATGTTATACATGTAGATTTGATATACATGAAACTGATGTTTTGATTTGTGTATAATCATATTCTTATAGAACTTTCAAACAACACCATAATTGATTATATTTACTTTATATACATTGTACAATTGCTGTGCCATATTTGTAAATTTATTGTGCTATGACCATGGGCCAGATGAAATTTGTTTCGCCCATAAAATAAGTGATAACGTGATTTATCCGCGATTGTCCCAGAAAGACAGCCTAGAACAATGATATATCCTGCAGAGATGGTACAGTACATTCGCTGAGAATTAAAATGAGTGACATAATTACTTCGGAAAAGTGTAGATGTCTGAAGCTATATTTACTAAAGAGAGGACAAATACCCTCCTTTGAAACCTAAAACAAGAATGGAATACTTCAAATGAAAAGAAATGGAAGACCTAAGATTCAACAACGAGGACAAGAAAGTCGCATGAAATAAAAAGAACATTCAACTTCGGCACCAGTATAACATTCAAGGCTTCAAACCCAAAAGGTATTCGTCAGCACTCATGTCATAAAAGGAAGTTTCTTACCTGGAAGAATCCACCTGAAAGTGTATCAGAAGCACTCCTGTGATGCCAGTACAGCTTCTCATCGGCTGAATCATTTGCAGCAATCCATTTAAAAAGTCCACATTGCGCTGTACACCGAGGTCTTGAAAGTGTTATAAAACATAAGTCTATATCGATTCCTTATATAGATATGTATGTATGTACTGAAGCGGTACCAACAGCTGTCAAAAATGAATTATCATTAAAATTTACCTCATAAGTAAACACGAAAGAGAAATGTGTGTCCACAGGAGAAAACGTGGTAACAGTTTTCTAAGTCAATGACGAGCTGCCGTCATGCGATCAATACACGGATAAATCCGAGCAGATTCTTCTCGGCTGTGCTGCTACAGGCTCCAACGGCCTCTAAATTCACAGATATTGTGTAACTATGTAATTCAGGCCCGCAACATATTTGTTTCTTTGATTTGGTTTCAAAGTTATCCATTGTGTAATATGATTTGTATTCGTACTTCAATGCAAAGAATGATTTGTACAGGTTTGTGAGCGTTCGGTGTACAGATGTGTGAACGTTTGGTGTACGGGTTTGTGAGCTTTTGTTGTACAGGTTGGTGAGCGTTTGGTGTACAGGTTTGTAAGCGTTAAGTGTACAGGTTTGTAAGCGTTTTGGTGTACAGGTTGGTGAGCGTTTGCTACACAGGTTTGTGAGGGTTGGGTGTACAGGTTTATAAGGGTTGGGTGTACAGGTTTATGGGCGTTTGGTGTACAGGTTTTTGAGCGTTTGGTGTACAGATTTGTGCGCGTTTGGTGTACAGGTTGGTGAGCGTTTGGTGTACAGGTTTGTGAGTGTTTGGTTTACAGGTTTGTGAGCGTTTGGTGTACATGTTTATGAACGTTTGATATACAGGTTTGTGAGCGTTTGATATACAGGTTTGAGAGGGTTGGGTGTACAGGTTTATGGGCGTTTGGTGTACAGGTTTATGAGCGTTTGGTGTACAGGTTTGTGTGCGTTTGGTGTACAGGTTGGTGAGCGTTTGGTGTACAAGTTTGTAATCGTTTGATGTACAGTTTTGTTAACGTTTGTTGTACATGTTAGTGAGCGTATGGTGTACAGGTTTGTGAGTGTTTGGTATACAGGTTTGTGAGCGTTTGGTGTACAGGTTTGTGAGCGTTTGATATACCAGTTTGTGAGCGTTTTGTGTACAAGATTTTGTGCGTTTGTATTTATACCATATCCTGCCAAAAGTTTTACCAAAGTAATTTGGCCAAAGGCTCATCGTGACCTTCACCTTTTGTCAAGGCAAAGATGCTTGTGTTATAGGTAACCATTGTATGAAGGATTAATTGACTTCGCATTATTTTGGCTAGGTAGTCATTGTAACCTACACCTTGAAGATATGCTTTGGATCAAAATTATAAAACACCGCACCGGTTACAACCGTATGAAGTATGAAGCAGATACATTTTACAGGTATGATTTCTTAGGATACAATTAGTCAGTTGTGACCTTGACTTTGGATTTATGACCTTAGTTTAAAAATACACCCTTGTTTCATGGATAACGATTGTGTTGAGCATCAACCTCAGCAATAGTATTAATATCATGATAAAGCAGTTCTATGGGACAGAAGATTTTTCCTTTTTTACTTCTTAACCGAACAGACAGATACAGCTGTACGGTAATTACTATATAACCCCTTATACCGGTACTTCGTTTGCGGGAGGTATAATAAAACTATGCTACTAAATCTCCAGACTGCTTTCTTACTCAAACAATCACAGATATAGGATGTCTTTACCTACATATATCTATTGGTAGGAAATGAGCCATATAAGATAAAGAAATATGTTTCAGTCTCAGTGGGAATATGTGTCGAATGTTTTGTCGTGTTTATTCCCTGTGCAGCACTTAATGCCATAATCAAAGTGTACCATCCCAGGTCACTGGCATGGTTAAAAGTGTACCACCCAAAGTCACTGACATGGTTAAAAGTATACCATTCCAGGTCACTGACATGGTTAAGAGTGTACCATCACAGGTCACTAACTTGATTAAGTGTACCAACCCAGGTCACTAACATGGTTTTAAAAGTGTACCGTCCCAGGTCATGGACATGGCTGAAAGTGTACTGTCCTAGGTCACTGACATGGTTAAAAGTGTACAATTCCAGGTCACTAACATGGTTTAAAGTGTACTATCCAAGGTCGCTGACATGGTTAAAAGTATATCATCACAGGTCAGAAATGGTTAAAATTGTACCGTGCCAGGTCACTAACATGGTTAAAAGTGTACCTTCCCTGGTCACTGACATGAATAAAAGTGCACCATCCCAGGTCACTAACATGAATAAAAGTGTACCATCCCAGGTCACTAACATGATAAAAAGTGGCTACAGACTCCAGCATCCTTTCTGTATGTAATCAATATTATGAATGAAAATTATACAGACGTAATGTTTGTTCAAAAATCAATTTGTTCGTGTAAAATAATATTTGCTTCTGACAACGAAGGTTTGCCTTTCATTGATTTTAACTAAATCAAGTTCCAGTGAACATCGATTGTAACCTTTTGTCGACTCCATTTTCTTACTATTGTAGTCCATGAGCGGCAGTTATAATTTCGATCCGCTTTGAATAAACATTATATGTGGTCCACGAACGGCCATTATAGTTTGTTCAGCTTTAAAATACAAGAAGTATAGCCTTGACAACAATTAGTTATTGAAGTTAATGTAATTCTGAGCAAAAAGTATCCCTGGACAGCTATAAAGGAAAAGAAATTTATCATAAATCGCTTTGGAGTGGCAAGCAGACAAAGATTGTGTGTGGTTGTATGCTATATTTGTAGGGATGGTCTTGCATTAAAATCTGTAGAGACCACACATACATACTGAAGTCAGCACGCATTCGTAGGTAGGTAGGTAGAGGGGTAAGCAGACAGGAAGGTTTATACATAACTTTTTCCCATATCACGTTGACACAAAGACATAAAACCCCGCTAAATGGAAGTCCCACCCGCTCCTATAAACGTGAAAGCCACCAAAAATATTAACGCTAAAACCCGTAAGGAGAGAAATGTGCAAGGAACGGCACCGCTTATTTTGGCAGTGTCAACTTTATTAATGACATATCAGTAAGCGATGTAATTCATCGCATTGGTTTTTAATTCACACAAAGCAATATGAATAAAACATATACAAAGACGAACGTATCCTTCAAAATATGCCTACGCAAAGTGCTCATACTCGCGCTTCATCACATATAGCTAGCTCTGGGATTTTCTGGATTGTGAGCAGTAATTATCCAATGTACATACTGAAATTACCCTACAAGCATATAATGCGCATATTGTATTCATATACAATCAGTCTATTATATTTTGACAAGCAATTTAGCCCGCATTGATTGCATTTATTACGTTTTGCCCCAGCACTACTTAGAACGCCATTTCTCCTGGGATCAGCAACCAGTCGATGCTTAATAAAATTGGTGTATAATATTCGCATATGAATGATAAGAATCACCAAAATATCAAATCCACGATCATCATCCCCAATACCAGAGTAATAAACCCTTTAACATATGTTATAGTTAAAACACAAGGAAATAAACTTATGTGCTGAATACTATCATAATCAAGTAGCCGTCTCGATTAAGGGAGCAAGCATGATGCATGATGTTTAAAGCAGCTCCGCCCCAAAGACAACACCCCCCCCCCCCCCCCCCCCCTTCCCACTTCCGAACCAAGATGCACAACTTCAAGTCATGAACTACGTCATGACATCATTAATCTTGCGACACCATCAGTTTGTCTAAGTCTCCTGGTTAGGAGGAAAAACTGCGAGTTAAGGTAGTGCAGACAGACGTACAGGTGACGGCATGATAGAAATACAAAATTCTCGAACGACAGTACAAAGAGAACGTTAGGACATACACATAAATGAAATTAGGGGAAAACACACAAATTTTAGAAGATAAAAAATGGAGGAGGACAGACAATGCAAAGAATATATACATAATAAAGTATTAATTATAGTAAACATGTACACGTACAAGATATTGAATTCTAACAGCCCTCATTTAAGAAGAAAATTTCAAAAATTCATCCAATTTACACAACTGCTCTTCTTCATACTATAATAATAAACGAAATTTCTCTTACCTGTTGAATAGGTGGAACAAACATATACCTGTTAAACTGAATAAATGGATATGTGTAACAAAGATTTCAATTTAACTGCTTACAAAATATCATTTAATTTGTCCTAGATCTGTAGTATTTATCTTAATATGAACTAAAGCATGCTTGTAAAACATATGCCCCCGCTGTGGGTTATTTCACAGCAGCCAAGTTTTCCTAACGTTTTAATTGTAAGTTTCATGGGCCATAATTCCTACAAATATTTCCCGTAGTGACCTTGCCTTTTGATATATTGACCATAAAATCTATAGGCATCCGTTCCTTTTGATGTGATTTTAAATGACCTTTGTTTAAAAGAGCTTCACCTGTAAAATATGATCAAATTTTGGTGAGCGGTTAATGATATATGAAAATCACCTAGAAACCAATAATTTCAATATTTTCGATCTGCTGTGACTTTGACACCAAAATCAAGACGGTTCTTCCTCTCTAAGTAAGCATGTATCCAAATTTGGTTTGAATACGATGAAAGGTACTTGAGTTATCATCCGGAAACCAATAAGTAGTCTATTTTCGTCAGCTTTGACCCCAAAATCAATAGGGTTCATCCTCTCTTAATAAGTAAGCATATATCCATATTTGGGTTGAATATGAAGAAAGGTACTCGAGTTATCATCCGAAAACCAATGTGTGACGGAAGGATGGAAGAAGCAAACATTTAATGCCCCTTGCTATATCTTGCGTGGGCATAAAAATTATTCAATTCTATCAAACCATTCTAATAATATGGATCTGAACCCTAATCCGGACAAACGCCGGACGAAGGTACCACTTCTATACTCCCACTCATTATTAATGTCGGGGAGGGGAGCATAAAAAGAAATCTGGCTGACAAACAAATATCCCTGACCAACTCCAATTTGAATGAATCTCAGTTAAAGCAACTGGCTTTACGTCCGGTTATAAGCCAAGTCGGTCCTAACTTTCTGATCAACTTTTCGATCAAATTCCATTTCACACAGCAGCATAAGCTTAAACAAACAATGTCAGAAGACAGCAGAGCTCGCCGGAATGGGGCGACTTTTAAAATGTTGAAGTTATCAGATACCATTCCACAACTTGCCCAAAAGTAAAACTGAAAGGCGTCTTAATTGGAGTCAAGAATTCCAAATGCAGAAGATTAGAATACATGTATTAAAACAAAATAAAACGTGGGTCAAATGTAAAGGTCAATAAGCAATTGTCAACTTGAATCCTTATAATGAAAAACATAGGAGAAATATTCCTTACGATTAAAAGAATATAGCAAAAGTTAACGCTTTTGTAGAGTAGGTTAAAGTTCAAGGTCGAAGTCAAAAGTCATGTCATAAAATTAAGGTTCTGATGCTGAAGAATATATATATGACATATGAAGGCCCTTTATTTTACAATTCAAAATATACAGCCAAGGTAAATGTCTTTGAAATATAGGTCAAAGTCCAACGTTAGGTCCAAAACTTAGAACCAAATGAAAGCTCCGATCCCGATTACAGAATACAGCAGAAGATTTTGAAAAAAAAGATCCAGGTCCAAGGTCAAAATCACTAGTTTAATCCATAAAATCTCTGATAATGAGGAATCTATGTGAAATATCAAAGCCCTATTCCATGTGGTTTAAAGGGCACAGACCAATTTCAATTTATGAAAAGTAGGTAAAGGTCACAAATCAAAGCCCTACATAAAAGCTCTGGTCATATGGAATGCATATGTGAAATGTTAAAAGACCGGTCCCTTGCCATTTGAAAGACATTAATCAGGTAAAAATTTTGTCTATGGAAGCCGTCGATGACGTTCATACCTTGATATGACATTAGCTTTTCGGACTTTCGTCACAACTATCTAAAAGGACGTGAGCCAAATGCAGATCTACGTCTTTTTCGAGGACCGATTAAAACTGGCACAAGATTAAGTCTGTACGTTATAGCAGTAATGTAATCTGTATTGTACATTCATTTTTATTTGTACAAAATCATATATGCATGCATTTCAAGAAATAGTACATGTCGACTCATCTTTCGATACGTCCTCCGAGAATGGTTGAAAACTCTAGGCAGGTCAAAAAAAAATCAAAAGACTGGAAGTCCTGAGAGTCAGCAATCTTGACTTAAGTTGATAATTTTATCTTACTATGTAAAGATGATGGATAAATCCAAACCACAAGTCCAAAAATCATGAAACCAGAGGACATACAAAGTCAGTGAAAATGAAAAACAAATGGAAAATAACAAAATATGTCTACTTGAAGAGCATATGTGAACCCCTGTGATGGAGTGAGATCAGGTGCCCGGGGAGAGTGAGCATCTCCTGCTTGCTAGCAACACCCGTCACATATACCCAGTAGAAAGAGTCAAATCGTGTAAATTCCATATATATTTATATCGAAGTAGGTAACCTTTTACTATAGAAGGTGTCAAATCTGTGTAAAATGATCGGAATCGGTCTCAGTCCAGAATAGCATTTAAAAGTCTGGATAACGAGATATCATATGGAGTAATAAGAGTCTCGTAACGACTGTAGAACTTCCTCAGTGACGTTGCTAGTCTAGCACATATATAACCCTGGTTGAGCAATTAAACTGAAAGTCGCCTAGCCCTCAGAATAAAGTCATTGTAATTTGAACATGCTCTGGAATAACGTATTAACTGAGATATGAATACGCCGTATGCGGGCGATGATGGAATGTTGCTACTTATGAAAGGAAAGTTTGTGATAGCGAAATTGAAATCGTCACGTTTGTCATAGAGTGAGGTGTTCAATTGACCATTAATGTAGAAAGACAACAAAATATCTAAATACGAAGTAGAATTACTACTTTCTATGGTTTCTTTGACCTCCAGTTCACTTGGATAGATGATGCTAAGGCAATCCGCAAATGAATATAATAGAGAGTTTTCGTTACCATTTTACATTTATGTTTCTGTTACCTTCATATTGTTGGAAAGACTGACTGACAACGATCGTTTACATGTTAAAACTTGATGAAGTAGTTTAGTTACTACATAGATTTTAGATTTAACTATTAAAACAAGCAGATTCAAAGAATCGAGAACCAGAACCACTGTTAACAAGGTTAATCCATAGAGATGTATATAGGTGTATGGTTATTGTTTAGAAAAGTAGGTCAAATATCTAGGTCAAGATCCAAAATGAAAGCGTTGGTTGTGAGGAATCAGTGTATAAAATATTGTCACAGAAGGACAGACGATTTTAATACCCCCCGTGCTTCCACTGAAAAGCGAGAGGTAATAAAGAAACAAGTTAGTAGCATCCATAATTTATCCAAACTATGATACACTTCAAAGTAACAAAAAGAAAATTTGGGGTAGTTTATTCTCTCATAACAAAAACATCATATCGTCTACATGTCTCTGCCATCTCATCGCGATTGGGAATTTGTCGCACGAGATTGAACGTTATGCCCCTCGATTTTTTCCGACTCAGCTATCTGTTCTTTATTAATAACATTATCTAATGTTCTTACCTTGAAGTTTCCACGCTATCTCCCATCCCCTCCCCCCGCCCTGAGAAATCAGTCATTTACATGTGCACACGATTTCACTTTTGATGAGAAATTAGAGCATGTTTGTGTGCTCTCAAAATTTGCACATTTATTTATCTATTTATTTATACTTACCTTAAATGTCAAAGATAAACAATGTTTCCTTAAAGTCAAGTTTCCATTACTAATATTTACATTTCTGAAAGGCTGGACACACATATCACAAATGTTGTTCCACTTGACCCTTTTTCAAGCAAAATCAACGCACTGATAATACAGTCCAAAGTGTGCCCACTTTCATAAAACTCGGACAGATTTTTCAACGAACATGTCATAGGACTGTAAATTACTTTTTGCACTCCAATAATTCTAAAAAAAGTAATATTTACCATTCTCCGTGTAGACATAGATCCCCTAATAACACCCCTAAGACTGCACATAATAACCATGTTACCCTTCAAATAATGATTAAATTCAACCAGTGTAAATGGGTTTTGTATTCCACTGTTATACGTTCGAAATAAGAATACACTTAATTGACTACACATAAATAGTGGAGGCATGCATATATAAGTGTACATCAGGCTAACTGAATTGGTGTGTTCAGTGGCGGATTTAGAGGGGGCTCGGCAGGCCCAGGCCTCCCTTTTCTCCACATATTTACAAGCAAAACTCCAGATCTGACACCCAAAATGGCTGAGTAGTAGTACTACGGCAAATACTTGACTTTCCCATGTGGTACATGCTTATTCAGTACAATTTTCTTTTTCTTTAGTACATATGTATCACCATCTTAAATTTGAAATTTCACTCAAAACTTCATTGAGATACATGTATTTATCTTCTGAGGAAATGTGCTTACAGAAAAATTGGTATTATTACACTGTACTATACTGGTATGACATAATACTAAACAGTATGGCATTTCAAAAGGAATGTAGGCCCCTCAGGTAAACATTACTGTATGATACATCACTTTCTTGGAGAAGAATACTTTTAAAATGCTCAAACACTGTTTCTGTACCTAGAAACAAGGACTAGTATTTGCAGTGGCATGTGCATGCAGTATATGATAAGCTTAAAGGCAACAAACAAAATATTTCAAGATTTAATGACAGCCTTTCATTCATACTAATAAAAACAAAACAAATTCATAATTAAATGTATAAAGACATTTAATTCTTTAAGTTATAAACTCTAGCAGTGGTGTCCTCAGAAACTGTTACCAATGTTTTTCCATCTCTGAAACAAAATCACAACAAATTATTTGTTATTATAAAGATCTCTTACACATAACATATCAAAATGATTTTCAGTGTTTTCTAATAATTGCTTTTAACTGCACATATAATATATTCCATGCTTAAGTCGACTGGCATCATGTAACAGATTCCATGTATAAGTCTATTGTTGCCATGTTATAGATCCCATGTGTAAGTCTACTGGTGCCATGTAATAGATTCCATGTAAGTCTATTGGTGCCATGTAATAGATTCCATGTGTAAGTCTACTGGTGCCATGTAATAGATTCCATGTGTAAGTCTACTGGTGCCATGTAATAGATTCCATGTGTAAGTCTACTGATGCCATGTAATAGATTCCATGTGTAAGTCTACTGGTGCCATGTAATAGGTTCCACATGTAATGCTACTGGTGCCATGTAACAGATTCCATGTGTAAGTCTACTGTTGCCATGTAATAGATTCCATGTGTAAGTCTACTGGTGCCATGTAATAGATTCCATGTGTAAGTCTACTGTTTCCATGTAATATATTCCATGTGTAAGTCTACTGGTGCCATGTAGTAGATTCCATGTGTAAGTCTACTGGTGCCATGTAATAGATTCCATGTGTAAGTCTACTGGTGCCATGTAATAGATTCCATGTGTAAGTCTACTGGTGCCATGTAATAGATTCCATGTGTAAGTCTACTGGTGCCATGTAATAGGTTCCACATGTAATTCTACTGGTGCCATGTAACAGATTCCACATGTAATGCTACTGGTGTCATATAACAGATTCCATGTGTAAGTCTACTGTTGCCATGTAATAAATTCCATGTGTAAGTCTACTGGTGCCATGTAACAGATTCCATGTGTAAGTCTACTGGTGCCATGTAGTAGATTCCATGTGTAAGTCTACTGGTGCCATGTAATAGATTCCATGTGTAAGTCTACTGTTGCCATGTAATAGATTCCATGTTTAAGTCTACTGGTGCCAGATTAAAGATTCCACATGTAAGCTACTGGTACCATGTAATAGATTCCATGTGCAAGCCTACTGGTGCAAGATTATAGATTCCACATGTAAGGCTACTGGTGCCATGTAATAGATTCCATGTGTAAGTCTACTGTAATAGATTCCATGTGTAAGTCTGCTGGTGCCAGATTACAGATTCCATGTGTAAGGCTACTGGTGCCATGTAATAGATTCCATGTGTAAGTCTACTGGTGCCATGTAATAGGTTCCACATGTAATGCTTCTGGTGCCATGTAACAGATTCCATGTGTAAGTCTACTGTTGCCATGTAATAGATTCCATGTGTAAGTCTACTGGTGCCATGTAATAGATTCCATGTGTAAGTCTACTGTTTCCATGTAATAGATTCCATGTGTAAGTCTACTGGTGCCATGTAATAGATTCCATGTGTAAGTCTACTGTTGCCATGTAATAGATTCCATGTGTAAGTCTACTGGTGCCATGTAATAGATTCCATATGTAAGTCTACTGGTGCCATGTAATAGATTCCATGTGTAAGTCTACTGGTGCCATGTAATAGGTTCCACATGTAATTCTACTGGTGCCATGTAACAGATTCCACATGTAATGCTACTGGTGCCATGTAACAGATTCCATGTGTAAGTCTACTGTTGCCATGTAATAGATTCCATGTGTAAGTCTACTGGTGCCATGTAACAGATTCCATGTGTAAGTCTACTGGTGCCATGTAATAGATTCCATGTGTAAGTCTACTGGTGCCATGTAATAGATTCCATGTGTAAGTCTACTGTTGCCATGTAATAGATTCCATGTGTAAGTCTACTGGTGCCATGTAATAGGTACCACATGTAATGCTACTGGTGCAATGTAATACATGTAGATTCCATGTGTAAGTCTACTGGTGCAAGATTATAGATTCCACATGTAAGGCTACTGGTGCCATGTAATAGATTCCATGTGTAAGTCTACTGTAATAGATTCCATGTGTAAGTCTGCTGGTGCCAGATTACAGATTCCATGTGTAAGGCTACTGGTGCCAGGTAATAGATTCCATATGTAAGTCTACTGGTGCCATGTAATAGATTCCATGTGTAGGTCTACTGGTGCCATGTAATAGATTCGATGTGTAAGTCTACTGGTGCCATGTAATACATGTAGATTTCATGTGTAAGTCTACTGGTGCCATGTAATAGATTCCATGTGTAAGTCTACTGGTGCCATGTAATAGATTCCATGTGTAAGTCTACTGGTGCCATGTAATAGGTACCACATGTAATGCTACTGGTGCAATGTAATACATGTAGATTCCATGTGTATGTCTACTGGTGCAAGATTATAGATTCCACATGTAAGGCTACTGGTGCCATGTAATAGATTCCATGTGTAAGTCTACTGTAATAGATTCCATGTGTAAGTCTACTGTTGCCATGTAACAGATTCCATGTGTAAGTCTACTGGTGCCATGTAATAGATCCCATTTGTAAGTCTACTGGTGCCATGTAATAAATTCCATGTGTAAGTCTACTGGTGCCATGTAATAGATTCGATGTGTAAGTCTACTGGTGCCATGTAATAGATTCCACATGTAATGCTACTGGTGCCATGTAACAGATTCCACATGTAAGTCTACTGGTGCCATGTAACAGATTCCATGTGTAAGTCTACTGGTGCCTTGTAATAGATTCCATGTGTAAGTCTACTGGTGCCATGTAATAAATTCCATGTGTAAGTCTACTGGTGCCATGTAATAGATTCGATGTGTAAGTCTACTGGTGCCATGTAATAGGTTCCACATGTAATGCTACTGGTGCCATGTAACAGATTCCACATGTAATGCTACTGGTGCCATGTAACAGATTCCATGTGTAAGTCTACTGTTGCCATGTAATGGATTCCATGTGTAAGTCTAATGGTGCCATGTAACAGATTCCATGTGTAAGTCTACTGTTGCCATGTAGTAGATTCCATGTGTAAGTCTACTGTTGCCATGTAATAGATTCCATGTGTAAGTCTACTGGTGCCATGTAATAGGTACCACATGTAATGCTACTGGTGCAATGTAATACATGTAGATTCCATGTGTAAGTCTACTGGTGCCAGATTATAGATTCCACATATAAGCTACTGGTGCCATGTAATAGATTCCATGTGTAAGTCTACTGGTGCAAGATTATAGATTCCACATGTAAGGCTACTGGTGCCATGTAATAGATTCCATGTGTAAGTCTCCTGTAATAGATTCCATGTGTAAGTCTACTGGTGCCAGATTACAGATTCCATGTGTAAGGCTACTGGTGCCAGGTAATAGATTCCATATGTAAGTCTACTGGTGCCATGTAATAGATTCCATGTGTGGGTCTACTGGTGCCATGTAATAGATTCGATGTGTAAGTCTACTGGTGCCATGTAATACATGTAGATTTCATGTGTAAGTCTATTGGTGCCATGTTATAGATTCCATGTGTAAGTCTACTGATGCCATGTAATAGATTCCATGTGTAGGTCTACTGGTGCCTTGTAACAGATTCCATGTGTAAGTCTACTGTTGCCATGTAATAGATTCGATGTGTAAGTCTACTGGTGCCATGTAATAGATTCCATGTGTAAGTCTACTGGTGCCATGTAATAGATTCCATGTGTAAGTCTACTGGTGCCATGTAACAGATTCCATGTGTAAGTCTACTGTTGCCATGTAATAGATTCCATGTGCAAGTCTACTGGTGCCACCATAGCTCTGTTGGAAAGATGCTTTGCTGGTTGTCGAGAAGTCACATGCCCCAGCCCAAACGATGACTAATGAGTCTTTCTAATGAGACGGTAGAAACCAAGGTACATGTTGGCACGTAAATGATCCCTCAATGTTTCAGGCAAGTCTACTGCATATGTTTAAATTTCTGTGCAATGCAATAGGCAGAAATATTCCTAGTGTATAGTGAACATTAAGTAAAAAAAAACAAAAACAGACATACATACGTCTATAAGAATGAAACATGAAAATGACAAGATCTTGCACAGTAAATTATGACTGACAGAATCATGAAATAAAATAATTCACTGCAGAAAAAGAAGCAAGAAAACTTACAATGTAACATCAAAGTCCAGTATAGCGTCATGATGACCCG
The DNA here is from genome assembly GCA_035048485.1 of Pteria penguin. NCBI lineage: Eukaryota > Metazoa > Mollusca > Bivalvia > Pterioida > Pteriidae > Pteria > Pteria penguin. The sequence continues at coordinate 33,208,712 of CM068583.1, forward strand.
ACCAAGTACTAGTCAACTGTCCACTCCTAGAATCCCAAAGTCTGACAGCACCATCAAGACAAGCTGTATAAATAACAGGCTGTGTGGCATCCCATAAAAGTTTCACAATTCCTGCCTAAGAAACCAGGTTACCATAAAATTTTGTAACAAATTTTAATCAAGAGCAGTATTCAGTTTGTAATATTACAAAACTTAAAACACAAAATGTGCATTAGATTACAAAATAGAAATGCAAACAAGATGTGCTCCTGAAACATGAATGGCTCAAACAGCAACAAAGTCCAATTAAGGCAAATTTTCCAATGTCCTTTATCTTGATTGCACTTCACCCAATGGGAATACACATGTGAAAAATGAAAGTCCTGCCTTTTACAATTCAAGAGTTATAACCAATGTTAAAGTTTTTGAAATGAATATTAAAGGCTACCGTCACAGAATGTGCTTTAGATTACAAAATTGAAATGCAAACAAAATGTATTTGTGAACCATGAATGCTCCTTGCAGCAACGAAGTCCAAATAAGGCAAATTTTGCAATGTCCTATATCTTGTTTACACTCCATCCCATGGGAATACCTATGTAAAATATGAAAGCCCTACCTCTTAATATTCAAGAGTTATAACCAATGTTAAAGTTTTTGAAATGTAGGTCAAAAGTAGGTTTCAAAGAAAATAACAGGATTTTTTTCGCATTCATAAGCAAATATCAATGTCTCTATTGTTTTCTACACACCTCCTGTAAAATTAAGAAATAAGATTACAGTCTGTGTAATTGGTGATGCAACTCTGATTTAGGTACTTAACCCTAATTAAGAAATATAATATCAATTCTTTATTTACTTGGAAGTATCATGATACTATGGCATTGCAGTAAAGTATCATATGAAAGGGGCCTGGCTATACCCAAAGTCATTGTTTCCCTTATAATTAATAATTACTAAAGTATATGTCATCAATATTTTCATTTTCACCATAACAGTTGTCAATATACAAATTTCCTATTTTACATGATATATGGGGTCTCATGCCCACCAAACTACGTTCTGCCAGAATTTTCATTATAATGTGAATTCTTGGATTGTTACGTCAAAAGAGAATGTCACAACTCTGAGCGACAAAACATGAAATGTCGGTAATACCATGCAAGATGAAATCAAAATATGAAAAACGTCCATTATCAATTAAAAATTTATACTGACTGGATGTTTACAGCTATTCCGACGAGTCTGTGTAGGTACGTCCCAAATAGCCAATTCTCCTGCTAATGTCCCTGTAGCAGCATAGTTCTGTCTAAAGAAAGTAAGAAACAAACTACTTACCATCACCATATACATTACATAACATTCTGCTTTTTCTAAATAATAAATAAGTGCACTTTTAACGTATCATATGCTCATGCTTAAAATATCATTACAAAGGGTATATACAGAGTACAACTAAAAATCTCCATTAATAGAAGATATATAATGATAATGTTACAGATCCTTCTTTGCTTAAGGTGGGTCCAATGCAAAATTTTTGTTGGTTGGTTGATTGGTGCTCTACGTTGCTTTCAACAAAGTTTCAGTTACATATGGAAGTAGGAGGTAACCAACCTCTTAAACTTAGTGGCACAAAAGTAGAAAATTCAAGATCCTGTCAAAACAACAAAATAATATGTCCAATCAGAGACATGACATCCCTCATGTAGATTTCGTTGGTTTCTTGATTGATGTTTTACGTCGCTTCAACAATTTTTCAGTTATATCGAGACATGGAATGAGGAGATAACCAACCTCTTCAATATAGTGGCGCAATCCGGGAATTGAACCCGGTTTGTTTGTGCTGCAAGCCAAGCGCTTAACCACTACACTAAGCCTGCCCCCCTCAAGTAGAAAATCCAAGATCTCGTCAAAACAACAACATAATATGTCCAATCAGAGACATGACATCCCTCAAGTAAAAAATCCAAGATCTTTAAAACAACTACATAATATATTCCATCAGAGACATGGCATCCCTCATGAAGAAAATCCGATTGTGTCAAAATCAATTCTAAGGACAATGAAATACAAAGGATATTAAACAAAGCAATGCAAATATAGTCAACAAAATATTGTACATACACAAATTTTAGTGCAAAAAGTGAAAGTATATGTTTGCTTTCTACAGCAGTCATGAATTAGTATAACTTGTTTCTATCACTTATGAACATTTAAATGCATTTACAGAAGCTCATACATGATTTAAGTTAAGGTATAAATAAGGCCTTGTAAAAGTAATTCTCTGTTTCTCAGATAATTGGGACTCAACAAAAGTGGCAAAGTAGGTAGGGTATTTATTTTTTGTATTTTTCCCCAAACAGTACCACTGGCGGATTTAGAAGGGGGACCCTTTGGTCGGAAAATTTTAACAAAACATTTTCTACCATTTTTTAGGGCTGTAACACCCCCCCCCCTTTCCAGACCAAATGGTGCAAAACATCTTTCTCCCCCCTGGCTGACAACTGCATTTGTATTGTTATTTTTGGATGCTTTCAAATAAGGTCATAAAGACCATTTTTATTAACACTGACAAAGTACTTTCTCTACCTCCTAGGGGAAAAAACATGTTCTATAAATTGATATTTTAAATTTAATAATCATGATCAAAATGGAGACACAGCGGCTATTTTTCCGAAGTTGCGATGAATATGACTTGTTGGCAGCAAATTTGAGCAAACAGCGGTGTCTGAGAAACATAGAATTAATTTTACATGGCCCTAATTGGGTACAGTTTTTCTGTTAGTATTAGTTCTCACATTTGTACTCACATCTTTGAAAAGCCACAAGTTTCAACAGAATTTTCTTCTTCTTCAGAAACACCACAATGGAAAACTCCCATTACCTAAATGTATGTCAATTAAATGTTTAAATGTGTATAGCCTGATTAAACTTTCTCTGTTTTTTCATAAACTTTCGTGCATTTTTTTTCTAATGAACATAACTCAGTTATTTGCAATACATATATAATGTACTTATAATGTTCTTGTTGAGAAGATGCCTTTACATGTAGGTTATAATAAGCTAAAACTAGCCTAATGGGACCATACCCCTACAGCAGTTTATTTCAATACCGTAATTACCCATGTGTGTTGCCCATCTGTGTATGATGTGCACCCTTAAAATCGAGAAAAAAAAAACCCAGAACTTTAGAATTTTAATAAGTCAGTGTGACACAGATACCCCAACTGCTAGATAAAGTAGTGAAATATAATTGAAAACAGAACTAATACTTGAAGATTCAAGAAATTTCTTATGTTCAAGGGCAATTACTCTGTCAGAAATTACCAGAACACACCCATATTCAAACTTGACCTGCATTTTCCCTTGATACTTCTATATACCAAATATCAATTTAATCCATCAAACCTTCAAAAAGAAAATTAGCAGAAACTGTCATTTTAAGAAATTTTCTATGTTCAAGGGCAACAACTCTGTCAAAAATTACCGACCACACCCACATTCAAACTTGACTTGCATTTTCCCTTGATACATCTATATACCCAATATCAATTTAATCCATCAAACCTTCAACGAGAAAATGAGTGGAACCTCAATGATGACAGAATGATAGAACAGGGTAACACTTTATGCCCCCGGCCATTTCATGGTGTGGCATAAAAAGCCTACATCCCGTGTATAATGCACAGGTAAAAAATCAATAAATAGCGAGTGCCTGTGAAGCTAACATTCCTTCTGTTAGTGCACAGTAGCCTTGTCTCTGGTAGTGTAAACTATCCGTCACCCTTACATTTTCACATATCAATAAATACAAATTGAACAAAATTCAGGGACGTACATATATTTTCATACGTCCTTGGACTACAGTTAACCCACCTTGCCAGTATTTGTGTTGATTAAACGTGAAGTTACATCTGTGGAACCTGTCATTACCAAATTGTTGTCATGGTAACAATCAACACATACTACAGATGAAGAATGACCATCGCGACCTGGTGGATGAAAAGAACATTAATTTTTTAAGTATGTGTAATAATGTTCTGATAATTACTTATCCTCAATTACATGTAATATAAGTCATACAGGTACAAATGATAATCAGAAAAATATCATTACCAGTATGTGTGCAGGGACTAAAATTCGCGGTTGCCCGAGACGACCACTTTTGCTTTCGGGCCCCTGAAATCCCCCTACTTGATCGCCCAAGTGGCCAGAGTTCTCATTTCAAGCCGGCGACCGACGATTTCCCACCTACTACTTCAGGCAAAATCGCCGCCTATTTTCTATAGCAAAGTCAAAATAAGTTGTACTATATCATGGATTTACTTTAATGAAACACAGATACCACGGTCGAAGAAATATATTCAGGGAGTTTGAGCTGAAATTACAACACACGTCACTGGGCCCCGATGTCACGAACCTTATTTACGTTTAATCCCGATCCCACACTGTAACACGTGCGTTGTTTTAAAAACGAAAGTAGAAATAATAATGAAGAAAATAACAGGATATTTTGCCAAGCGACCAAGGCTTGGTAGGTCAGATTACGTGTCTTATTTGTTGAAAGATGCATCTAGTTAAATTAATTACTGTTATACAACTAATACAGGTTGACTTTAATCTAAATTAATTACTGTTATAAAACTAATACTAGTTGAGTTGAATGTACTAACGTGGTTTATACATGAACGCGAATCGTGATCGTATGGCTGTGTTATTGGGCCCTCCACTTACTGCATTTACTCAGCAAATATTCTATATATGTCTATTCTGCAAACTTCTTGTGCCAACTTAAAGATGAATCATCCAAGTGATTTGGTAAAATGGTTACCACCAAACTCTCATACCCAAGACAAAATTTATATATTATCACTTTAAACAGCACAATTTGCTGACATTTTACTGATCATTCTAATGTCATATTTTAGTGCCCAAAAGCCAGGAAATGCCTCCTAGTGCCTTCCAAATTTCAAAATTTCCCGTGGGGGCGTGCCCCCGGACCCCCCTAGCAGGGCTCGCATATGTCGTCTCCTACTTTCTTTAAATTCACCTGCTACTTCTAAACTTATTGAGAACCTTGAGTGGCGACTAAAAATTCTTGAGTGTTAGTAAATATTTCTTGCCATTCCACTGATAGTACAATCATATTTTGAATCGACCGAATACTTCTTTTGTTGATATCAATGTTCTTCGGGTGCTTACATCATATCTGTCTGTTGAGTGTTTGAAGTTGCAGAGGGCCTACACTAAAACTAGTACGCGGACGCAACACAGACTGGGAAAACAGACTACTCAGGGCTGCAAATTACCGCTCGCCCACTCGCCAGTGCGAGTTAAAAATCAATGTGGACGACTAAAATTTCGATCTCATTCGCCCACATGGTGACCGTAAAATTCTGGGTTGAATTATTCTTTCTGTTTGATCCAAGTTCACTTAAATCCCGATCAGTAAAAAGTTTGCTAAAACGAAACTCTTTCTTCATTATTTCAAACGTTTAAATAACTTTGTTGACCTTGTTGACTCTGTTGAACAAAACATGGACTGTGCTGTTCCAAATGAGTTTGACACAGAAATAGGCAGTAGTGATGATGAGGAAACAGTTTTTGAAAATTTAAAACAAATTGTTATTGAAAGAGAAATAATTGATGATTAAACTTGTTGAACGATTGAAATACTCTTCATTTTATGTGGGCCCCTAGATTTTTTGTGGGCCCCTAAATTTTGAAATTCAGTAGCCCACATGGCCCCTAGAAAATTTTGCCAAGTTGCAGCCCTGCTACTGATTACTCTAAAAGTTCGAAATATTTCTTCGTGAAACTTCATGCTAGTATTATTGTGGTAATATTTAAACATTTACTTTAGTACATCTTTAATAGCGATAAATCAATGTTTGTTTTGTAGGACTTTTTCAATTCCGCGTTGGTGATCTTTTAGTGTCGCCCCCCCCCCCCCCTGAGAGACTGGGAAAACAGCTAGAGGATAAAGATTCAGAGGTGTCAGAGGATGAAAGTGATATGACTGAGCATAATTTTTTTTTTTTTTGAAATTGTAAGAGAAATATAAAATTGTTAATTTTACATCTGAGAAATTGAATAAGGTTCGAAAAAGTTATGCAAGTCTGCATTTATTTATGGGCTACCAAACACTACTCTGGGCTCCTAATTTTTAAAATCCAAGGGCCCGGGTGGCTACCATGTCAAAACGGTTAATTTTAGGCCCTGTGTGTGTGTTAAGATTTTATCTTTGTCTTGTATCTTCCTTGACCCACTTTGCAGACAGATTACCATTGACATTATGCAGGGCTGTAGCTGTCTTTAAATCCCATATCTTTATACTGCCATCTTCATAGCCAACTACCATCTGTTTACCTGCAATGCAAAATATGACAATTACGGTACCATAATGAATTCCAAATGGCTGTATATCAAATTTAGTGTGAAATCAAACAAATATGTTAAGATCAATATGAAAGAGAAAGAGGTATGCAATTTCTTTTTAAAATCCACATAGCTCAATGAAACAACAATCTACTACAGATAATGTATTTATATAAGAGTCTTCCCAATATACATGTATTATCTTATCTAACGAGCACTTAACAAAAGTGAATGACAACAAGATGTGTTTGTAGAACACTATGTCCCCAGTGGCAACATGAATTTACCATAAAGGTCATGGTCAAGATTACGAGGTCATTGACCCTGGTGTAATTTTAAAGGGCTTTATCAGTGGAGTATACATGCCCAATATGAAGTCTCTAACTAAGTTGTAGCAAAGGTAAAAATTGATAAACAGACAGATAGGACAAAAACAATATGCCCCTGATCTATGGATCCAAGGGCATAAAAATTATAAGAAATAATGGCATATAATTAGTAGTACATATGAGGATATTGGTAGAACTAAATACATGTACTGCAGCAAGACTGTCCTTTTGATAAATTTAAGACCAGTTATAATCTATACTGAACAGAGATGTCATGATGCATTTTCTTGCAAACACTTTAGAATCACTTCCCAAACAATAAAATGTCTTCAAATCAAATTTGACAAATGCCCTGTTTTGTGTTGAACAGAATTCAACAAAAAAGGCCAAAGAAACAAATTCAGAGTTCAATGTGAGTCCTCTCTTGAATATTGTTGATACATGTTCTTAACAAAGCAATGTGTTTTGGTTTCTTTAAATTTTGATTCTTTATACTTAGAAAACTTATGCATATACTGTCAGTAAAATATTAGTCCTGCATCATATAAAGTTCCAAGGATTGTATCAATGTAGCATGGAGTTCTTCATGAGATCAACTATCATTTTATTTCATTTGGTGTGAAATTTGACAAGCCATTGAAATATGGTCAAATAAATGTAGTATAATTTGTAGAAGGCTCTTCCCTTTAAAAATTTTTATACCACATGTTGCTGGGATTTTATACACTTAACAGTAAGATATTGTAACTTTTTTTCTAAAAAGAATGCTTTATTTATCCTTTATGAACCCTAAAAATGGATGTAACCAATCCATCTGAACAAATCTAAATACTCTTCCCTTACTAGTCATTTGTTCTAAATTTCATCTAATTGGACGGAACACTTAAAAAGAGGTTAAAAATATGACAGTCTATACATTTCATGCCATTTTTTTTTCATTAGAATACTGTAATTACTCATGTATAATGCACACTTTTTTTTAGAATTTCTGACATCGATTCCATGGGTGTACATCATACATGTACATGAGAACTAAAATACTGAAAGTTTTTTCACAAATTTGTACATGATTTCAACCTCAGTGCAAAGATGTCAGCATGTACTAGAATCACACCACAAAGTTAATTGACCATGAAATGGATACAAGGTCCATTGTTTTCGTATAGACAGGTATTTACTCAAATCTTACATATTTAATTATAAGTAACACTGAATATGGATTAGAGGTTTAGTAAGATGGTTATACAATCACTGGTAATTAGCCCATTCACCTATACAGTCAGATACCCAATGGCTTGGGTATATAGATGTCACCTTCTAACAATACCTGGTCAAACGACACTACATCAATCAGACTGAAAATGATTATTAAACAAATAACAAGAATATACAGTAAAATGAGTATGGAGGCAAAAAGCATACATCTCTAACTTTAATTGAAATAAAATTAATTAGTATCTGACCTATGGTGACCATATTATGAGTACTGGTATAGTTAATCTGATAAATGATGTATCCAAATGGGTGAAGTATCAGTTTATGTTAACTGCCATGTGAAAAATGTAAAGAGCCGGATAATTCATACTACCTGCATTAAAACAGGAATGTTGTCTCAACAGCTGCTCACTATTAATCAATCTTTTACCTCCATATTATACATGGAAAATAGGCTTTTCTGAAATTTTTTCTCAGTTTTGGGGGTGCAAATTATTTAATTATGTAGCTCACTTGATTGATTATTGCTAAACATACTTGATGATCAATTTAAGTATACATGTATAGTGACGGCATCTGTCTCATGCATTGCTTAGAAATTTATTTTATTGCCACACCTATCATGACATGGAAGAGCTTATTTAAGATTCCACCTCAGGTTAATTAAACATTCATCTAGATATTAGTACTCATGTAGATATACTTTCAAAATATTAAGGTCAAAAAAGCTCCACAAACCATCAGTGAAGACTCTGCCACATGTTGATGTAGAACCATGACCTTGGAAAGTTTTGGTATCACCACTTGGAATCTTCCACATCCAGCATTCTCCATCTGAAGTTCCTACCAATAACACTGGTGCCACCTGGTGCCACTCTAACCACTGAGAGCAAAACAACAAAACCAATACATATGTAGAGATATTCAGTCTGTAACGGCAAGTGTATTTAGTCCAAATTATCAACAGTAGATTTTGTTGGAGAAGAAAACTGGAGAGATATGTTTTTACTTGCCAGAGATTTGCAATAAACCAATAAAATTTAAATTGAGCAGTTGCAGGGCTTTTTTTCACTATTTTGGAAACATGGCCCATGGCATTGGAATTAGGAATTTCGTGAAATTTGGCTCCAAATTGGGAATTTCTTAAAATGAAATGTTTCAAATATCTATTAAATATGCTATATACTGCTATTAGAATATAAAAGAAATAGATACAATATATTATCGTAGCTTCGTTGATGCAGTAAATTTGAGTTTGAGATTGCAACAGTAGGTTGGGTAGTTTTGGTAGTGTTTGGTGTTTAGGAGCACTGCAAAATTATGGGCGTACATATATCCCATTCCCGCAATCTACAGTAACTTTGTAACTTATCAGTTTCAAATAACTTTATTCTAGTTGATCACAGCAGGTATCAAATATTTATGAGTTACATGTCATGGTGAATTAACTTCCCTATACAAGTGCCTTTTGAGATATAGAAAGGAAAAGACAGACACTTTATTCAAACAATTGAGATATATACAGAGAGATTGTTAACACAGAATCCTTTATCGGAAATCTGGACAGATTAAGCTCGATTTCTAGTTGGTCTGTAGAAATTTCTGCCTGTTAAGACTGACGGTCCAATACTCTTCATGATTGGGAATTTCTTGGCCAAAATTGGGAAACAAGAGGCCCAAGTGGGCCTATATCGCTCACCTGAGTACCTAGATTATCAGTCATGCATGAAGGAAGAATTCATTTATTTTTGCATTAATGTGACTAAGTCAACACAGATGTTGAAAATATGTCAAATTTTATTTCAGGCTAGAATAAAAAACAACACTTTTTTGCACATCCATTCAGGTGATTTTGATATTAAGCATTTCCTTTGTCTCTGCAAGAAGTCATTCAGGGCAACAAGTTAGTCATTTTCTTTAGGTGGGGCCTTTTGTTGACTGATTTCAAGTCTGGATCATGAACAACAATTGTTTCAAATATTGTCCAGATCTAACTTAAAATTGCCTAATTTCATATGTTGAGTGTTGAGAAACATCTAAAAACTTATTTAGATGTGTAAAGAAATGAAAAAAAAATTTTGACCACAGCTGGATTTGAACCACTACTCTCCATATTTCAATTACCAAGTGGTATATGTACTATTGTGAGAACTGCTTTTTAGACATGGTGGCATTATCTGTAAACCAATTTGGATGAAATTTACCAAATTGATAGAGGACTTTTAGTACTTCATGTATTCCATGTTTCATTAAAATCTTTCATGTGGTATAACAGCAGAAGTGAAAAATGTGATTGAATTGTTCCTATACACCCTCATTTGGAAGTCTTAAAAAATTCATAGAAAATCCAAAAATTGAGATATTGACAAAATTCTTTCAAAGTAACAATCCTTACCATAATTATGATCACAATAGTCCATAAGAAATCATCATTATCAATTAACTAGGAAATATGACACTTTTTTCTGCATTGAATCACCAAGTCCAAAGAAATGTCTAAAAAATTCTCAAATTTGATTTTGGAAGGGAACCAAAAGGACAATACATCTTCACTCATCCCTCTAGATCATTTCTATGCATTCTGTTTGTCTCTGTATACAGCCCTTATTGTTAAACGAGGGAACTCTTTTGTGACCTACTCTTGACTATGGTGGCGCCACCTGTAAAGAGGTCTGGACGAAAACAACAGAATTTGAAGAGGATCATAAGTGACTTATTTCTACCAAGATTTATTAAAATCCTTTAAACAGTTTTGTTGAAAAAGTTGAAAATGTGAAAAATGGCCAAAACACCCCCCCCCCCCTTTTTTTTTGGAAGTCTTAAACGTAAAATTCCTAATTTCATATGTTGAGTGTTTAGAAACATCTAAAAACTTATTTAGATGTGTAAAAAAAAAAAAAATTTTTTTGACCACAGCTGGATTTGAACCGCTACTCTCCATATTTCAATTACCAAGTGGTATATGTACCATTGTACCATTGTGAGACCTACTTTTAGACATGGTGGCATTATCTGTTAACCAATTTGGATGATCCACACAAAAAACAAAACCTTTGAAAAGGACTATGAGTACTTGTATCCTACCCAGTTTTATCACAATCCTTCAAGTTGTTCTGTAGATCAAGTTGAAGATATGAAAAATTGTCCCCCCCCCCCCCTTTTCTTGGAAGTCTTAAAAAATTCATAAAAAATTCAAAAATCGAGATATTGAAAAAATTCCTTCGCACCAGCATTCCTTACCATAGAAATGATTAAATGAAACCAAATGAATGCATCAATGTTTACTAAAAGAAAATAATAACTCTTTAATGCATTAAAATAACAAAGTCCAAAATAAATATGAAAAAACGTCAAAAATTTGATTTCGGAATGGAACAAAAAATATCAACACTTCTTCCCATATGCCTCTAAATCATTCCTATGCAGTCGGTTTGTCGCTGTATGCACCCGATCTGAATAAGAAGTTTGTCAAAGGAGGGTACCCTCTGTGACCTACTTTTGTCTGTGGTGGTGCCACCTGTTCATGGATCCTGACAAAGATGACCACATTTGTCAGGGACCTTGAGTATTTGATGCATGCCAAGTTTCATTGAATTCCAGCAAGTGGTTCCGAAGAAAAAGTTCAAAATGTGAAATGTTTACACCAATTATCCCACACCCCTTTTTCTTGAAAGTCTTAAAAAATTCATAAAAAATCCAAAACATAAAATATTGAAAAATTTTCTTCGCAGTAGTATTTCTTACCATCAAAATGATCAAATTAAACCAAATTAATGCATCAATGTTTACTAAAAGAAAAAAATACCTCTTTTCTGCATTAAAACTACCAAGTACAAAAAAACGTCAAAAAAACGTGAAAAATTTGATTTCGGAACGGAACCAAAAATAACAACACTTCTTCACACATCCCTCTAGATCATTCCTATGCATTCGGTTTGTCTCTGTATGCCCCCGGTCTGAAGAAGAAGTTTGTCAAAGGAGGGTACCCTCTTTGACCTACTTTTGCCTGTGGTGGCGCCACCTGTTGATGAATCCGGACGAAAAACAACAACACTTGTAGGGGACCATGAGTACTACATGCTTATCAAGTTTCATCAAATTCTGTTCAGTGGTTCTGGAGAAGAAGTCGAAAATGTGAAAAGTTAACGACGGACGACGGACGGTGATTGATCACAATAGCTCACTTGAGCCTTTGGCTCAGGTGAGCTAAAAAAGATACGATTTGCGAATATCGGCTGAAAAACATGCAGAAAAAAAGCCCTGCGTCGTTGTATGATTTTTGTGACCATCACTCCAAAAATTTTACATTTTGTTTTCAGTCTATTAAAAGTTGCTACGGTGTGGTGAATTGTCCTAGTTTACCGGACTGAATGTCCTGTAAAATGTTTATCAATTTCATATTCACTGCTAATGACAATACTAACATTGTAAACTAGAAAAGTCCTAACCAACAGATCACATGTTTTATTTGGTTACCGTTGGGTTGAAGCTGATACTTTTTACGTCTGAACTTACCTCAATATCGGAACATTCAAAAGACCAGACTTCCTTTTTAGTATCCGTCTTCCATACTTTAATTAAACCACCTAGATCTGCTGATGCAACATACTGACCATCATTACTGAACCCTACACTGGTCACAGAATCTTTATGTCCTGCGTGTGAACAAAGGAAAAAAGCAGTTTTTTTTTATGAACAGGATGTTGGATACAAAAATATAACATGATACAAATCATAATACTAATGGTTGTTAAAAAGTAGGTAAAATTCAACACTGAACTACGAAATGTTCTCCAGAGGCATGTTATGGATGTTGCTAGTGACATGCCTTCTTTGGAAAAAGTGAAATGCAACATCCCTTAAAATCAGCAACTTCATTTTGATGTTACAGCGACATGGTTTTGGTTTTACCTTTTGTTTTCTTTCACATTTAACTTTTGAGTGACATAAACTGAATTCCATACACTATTACATAATATCTCCACCAGGCAGCTGTATGTCCTGGTGAATATCTCTCCTACACCTTAATCATTTGTGATATTTGGAGATCTTAATGCATATTCCTAAATAGATGTGTCAGAACATTGTGTATATAGCAAAAGTATGCAATTATCCAGTTGCCATAGCAATTCATTTTTACACGTTCAAAGCTGACTTTATCAATCAGAACACATTGCTAATTTCCCTCACACAATTGAAAATAAGATTCAAAAGTATGCATAGAAATAATGCCCAATTTGAGCAATTCAGCAAAAGAAAATAAAGTAATGAGAGAATAAATAAACTCCTTGTAAAGCAGAAGTTACAAAATAGGTTTTGATATTGTTTATTGTTAAATTGATGTGAATTTTATCATACACTTTTTTGCCTTTTTAAGCACTGAAAAAAAGTAGATTTAAATTCACCACATGCAACATAAGCAGCATTGAACATTTGATGATCATTTGAAAAAAAATGTGTACTACTTACCTGCGAGTTTATTTTCAAGTGTGTGAAATGAGCAAGGTGTTCCAACTGCTGATGCAATGTTATCAGAGAGGCATCATTTCACTAGAGGCTACTATTAAGTACTGGGGATCTATTCAACTTATACACTTAAATAGGAAATACTGATAAAATATACCAAAAAGACATCAAACACAAAAGAAACATGTAAACAGGAGTCATAAATCACTGATTTAATTAACCAAGTCTTACATTACTTTTACAAGTTTTATTCTAATTTTATTATTAAAGTTATAAATACCTTTGCACTCTAAACAGACTTCCCCTGATGAAGTTGACCAAACATAAGCAGTGTCATCTTGGCCTCCAGTTACAGCAAGACTATTTGTATTGCTAAATACTCGTACTGTGAAAACTGAATCTGCAAAAAACATAAGAAACAAAGCTTTCAATAAGGACTGGCACCTGACGTATTACAAGTAAGTTTCTCAGCATATCCACCGTTGGAACTGCCTCTGATCTTCAGTACAACTAGTATTATAACATGATAAACCCAGAGCCGTCACATTCTTTTTTGGGACACGAACCAGGCCAGTGGAATTGGGAAAAAATCGCACCGTTTTTTACCAAACTGAGAATTACTCCAGTACGCATTTTTTAAGCATGCTTTTAGATTGTCTGCATAGATTTTAATTGAATAAACATTCACATCAAAACTTTATCATTTTATTTTTCTGTCAAATAAAACTTCAACATTCTGTTTTTCTGGCAAATGAAAAACTGCAGGTGCTGTTGAACACTTACCAAGTGAAAGTAATGCAATTTTTTTTTAAATCCTTAAACTGAAGAATTTAGTTTGTTTTCAACATTTAACTTTTAAGATCATGTTCAACACAAGCATCACAAAACATCAAATTAAAAAGGCCTAAAGCCAAATGACTACCAAATCTAAATTGGCATAACATTTGCTACATGTATCTTGCTTCTTTTAACACTGATCATTTGTGACATTGATGTAAACAGTGAATCTATATAAATATGTCACTGGGCTTTTTTTTTCTGCGTATTTTATTGCCGATATTCAGCTATGTTCCCAATCGCAAATCGTATCTTTTTTTCCCAATTTTGGCCGAGAAATTCCCAATCATGAGCACCGGTCATAAAGAGTATTGGACCGTCAGTCTTAACAGGCAGAAATTTCTACAGACCAACTAGAAATCGTGCTTAATCTGTCCAGATTTCCGATAAAGAATTCTGTGTTAACAATCTCTCTGTATATATCACAATTGTTTGAATAAAGTGTCCGTCTTTTTCTTTCTATATTTCAAAAGGCACTTGTATAGGGAAGTTAATTGACCATGACATGTAACTGTCCTAAATATTTGATACCTGCTGTGATCAACTAGAATAAAGTTATTTGATACTGATAAGATACAAAGTTATGATTGCGGAATGGGATATATGTACGCCCATAATTTTGCAGTGCTCCTAAACACCAAACACTACCAAAACTACCAAACCTACTGTTGCAATCTCAAACTCAAATTTACTGCATCAACGAAGCTACAATAATATATTGTATCTATTTCTTTTATATTCTAATAGCAGTATATAACATATTTAATAGATCATATTTAAAACATTTTATTTAAAAAAATTCCCAATTTGGAGCCAAATTTCACGAAATTCCCAATTCCAGCGCTATGGGCCATGCTCCCAAAATAGTGAAAAAAAGCCCTGTATGTAATACTGATAACAAACTTAGACTGAGGTGCTTGAAAATGAAAAACTAAAAAAAAAAACATGTAGTACTATTACAATATTTTCTTACAGTGTCAAACTGGGAATTTTAGTGCTGAAATTGGGAAAAAATTTAAAAAGATCATTTTTGGCATTGGAAATTTGTGAATGGAGCCGGATTTTGGCCCCCAAAACACCTGACTGAAGGCCCTGTAAACCTCAGAGTTTTAACTCACCTGTTCAATTTTATTGATAAGTCTGAAATGGTGTAAATATTCAATTCTATATAGACCTGTAACCTATTTTATTGACCTTATACTACATGTATTGTAAAAAGTATACCTGTTTACTACTTACCTTTGTGTTTGGTGAAGACCATGCTTGCATCATCTTTAATGTCCTCCATGTCAGCCTCATCACCTTT
Organism: Pteria penguin; assembly: GCA_035048485.1. Taxonomy (NCBI): domain Eukaryota; kingdom Metazoa; phylum Mollusca; class Bivalvia; order Pterioida; family Pteriidae; genus Pteria; species Pteria penguin. The sequence goes on from CM068583.1 coordinate 33,224,222, forward strand.
ATCAAGTCCAGGTGCATTGTCATCATCTTCATCATTATCATCCAGATCAAGGTCATTTATCATATCTGAAAAAGTAAGAAACTGCATTTATCTTTACAAAAAACTTACCCTTAGTTTTCACTCATGCATACTGTAAAAAATGCAAGATGATTAAGCTTGTTTACAATACAGATCTACAAGCAGATTGATACAACATATCAGGGATTGAAATGAACTTTTTTGACCACAGGCTAATTTTAGCTTGTGGAATAAAAATCCACAGGCTAAAACAAAAATCTACAAGCTAAACTAGATATCAAGGAAAAATGATGTTTTCAACAGTGCAATTCAAATACATCATGCACCAACTTACAATGTAACATTAACAATATAAACTAGTGACTACAGTCTACGCGAAAGTCACCGGACCGTCGGTTTTCCCCGTGAAATTCTAAGTCGGGTCGTTATATTTTTCCGGAAACGGGACCAGCGGTCCGGTACGAAAAAATCAGAAGTTTGTCCTTAAATCAATTAAATAGTTTTCTTCAATTTTCTTTATAAACCATTACCTACAAGAGGTTTTCTATTACAGTTTTGATAAAACTACATCATAGTCTTTTCTGAAATGTGTTTTCTCCGTTGTTACGTCCGGAAGCGTAAAACCCGATGCCGGTCCGAATATCATTTTGCGATTGCAGTTGTTAGTGAGAGATAGCGCGATTGTGAATCGAAGGTCACCACAAGAAAGTTTGAATGTATTTCAAACTAAATTATGTCGAGGGGGCAGTGCCAGGGGGGAAAGAGGAAGGCTAGTGCCACTATAAGTGATAAGTCTCGCTGGGAAAAGTCTATGAAATATGTTAACAATGTTTTCACAAGATGAAAAAATGAATAAATTCAATTTCAAATCTATAAAGTTCTGTTTTATTATTAAAATGAGTTGGATACCTGTATATCATAATTGACGTCGAGATCACACAAAATTTGAAGGTCTGGTAAAATGGCTCCAGGTCTGGATTTGAACCACTACTCTCCATATTTCAATTACCAAGTGGTATATGTTTCCATTGTGACGTTTTAGACATGGTGGCATTATTTATTAACCAATTTGGATGAAATTTATCAAATTGATAGAGGATCTTTAGTACTTTATGTATTCCATGTTTCATTAAAATCTTTCATGTGGTTTTGTAGAAAAAGTTGAAAATGTGAAAAATGGCCAACCTGCCCTCCCCCCCTTTTTTTTTTTTGGGAAGTCCTAAAAAATCATAAAAAATCCAAAAATTGAGATAATGACAAAATTCTTTCACAATAATATTCCTTGCCACCCTTATGATCAAAATAGTCCTTAAGAAATCATCAATATCAATTAACTGAAAAACATGACACTTTTCTGCATTGAAATAACTAAGTCCAGAAACACGTCAAAGATCCGTAAATTTCTATTTGACGGATCTTAACCCCGTACACAATTTTTAATAACCCATCTTTATAGATTGTTGAAATGCAATTAGTTTCCCCATTTATGTACTGGTTCTGGAAAAGAAGATGTTTGAAGAGGGGTACCGTTTTGGGCTTTTTTTGCCCCGCCCTGGATCCATCCCTGAGGGAATCTGGATCCCGAACACAATTTTAGTAGGGGACCTTGAGTACATCATTTACACAAAGTTTGATTCAAATCTGCAATGTAGTTCCAGAGAAGAAGTTGAAAATGTGAAAAAGTTAACGACAGACGGACGACGACGACGGATGGCGGACGGCGCATTATGACTATAGCTCACTTGAGCCTTTGGCTCAGGTGAGCTTAAAAATGGATTTGACAGCAAAGTTCGAATGATGCAATGTCAATAAGTCACTCACGATTTTTTTCAAGTTCCTAAATTTTCATCTCGCAATTTCCAAATTTCACTCGCATTTCGCGAGCATTTCCCATTAATTTCAATCCCAGCATGTACAATACATGAAACATGAAACTTATGGTTTTTTCAGGTACATGTATAATTAAATAATTTTCTACTTTGATTTCCTCTTTAGAATATATTAAAAAAGGTGTACATAATTCCTTTCCCAATATTCTAAGGCTTAGTACTGAGTGATCTTGACCTTGTAAAAATGCCTTTGAATGACCTTGGAACTTTAGAAAAGGCCATTTCTGCAATTCTTTCATTTATGATACTTCAAATTTAACTCAATAACTGAAATAGACCATTTCCCAAAGGACTTCATATTTTCTTTCATGTCAGTCAAATAGTTATATGCTGTTCAAAAATTGATGTCATTTTACTGTGGTTGGTTGATTGGGGTTTTATATCACTTTCAACAATTTCTCAGTTATATGGTGACCAACATGGAAGCGAAGGTAACACAGTGGTGTAACCCAGGAATCATTTTACTGTGATATCACAATGCAAGCATTAACATCATAATGAAAACTTGGTACATAGAAGTGAGTCCAGTATGATGACTAAATAAGACATTTTTTCAGTATTAATTTACATGATGTAAAGGGCAATACAGAACAAAATAAGTTTTGCAGCTCAAATTTGAATCATATTACTATGACATCACAATCCAAGCATTAACATCATCATGAAAATTGCAACAAGAAATGGGTTGTTTGATAAAAGGCCACTTACATTATATCAAATTGGAAAAAGGATAATTACATACTTGTACACGTAGAAACTAGTAAGGATACATGTATCTTGAACCAATGCATAAAATCAGATAAAATAATGCATGATTGTCACAACAAGTTCCAAATTTCTATGGCAAGCATGTCAGAACCACTGTGATATTTAAAATCATTTCAATAATTAAAAAGTCCAATTTGAAATGTCAGATAAGTCCATACCTGTCAACCTACATGTATAGTTGCTGAAAATTAGGTCATGACCCTACATGTACTTTGATTTTCAAAAGTAGGGTCATAATGCACAAACAACCTTTTTCCTCTTAACTATAGAGATTACTAGTAAATATGTGACAGCCTTTTTCACCTCATTGCTCATGGACTACTAATATGTATGCAAATGAAAAAATATAATTTATTAAATTTCTTTATTTTATAAACACAATTATAAAGATGTAGTAAAAAAATGTGAGCAGCCTACCAAAAAGTGGAGGGATCTCTGACTCTGAAGAAGAATTATCATATCTAAATGAGACTTTTACTGTACTCAAGTGTTGAAGATTTTGCATATTTCAGTGTTGTAGAAGAAAGTTTGAATTCAAAATAAATACAATCAGTGTTAAATTTGCAAGAAGGTAAGGAGCAAAGAGTTTATGTTTTGAGCTCTGATCTAAATTTAGTATGGATTTTTCTGACTACCAGTAGAGAGAAAACTCTCATTATCTGATTTGCTATTTCGAAGAATGGAAAGAGATTGGGCCAATTCGATAAAATGGGATATCTTGGGCCAGTTTTGAAAATGTTTCAAAGAGATTGCAATTGAGACTATTAACCAAAAGTCCTAAATATTATCAGGGACATATATATCTAGATACTTAAGTTTCTGATATTATGTTCCTCATCGTTGTAAAACCTAACTAAATTGTTTACCTGAGGCTAATTATCTAATCAAAGGTCAAGATGTGAAAGTGTCAAAAAACCTCAGGTAGACATCCAGTACTGTAAATAACAAGGCGTAATGGAAAACACCTAAGGATTATATTCTTGAAGTCGGCGTGACACCACACTAAAATCTAAACGAAGATAATTCCCGAAACATTCCAAAGATGACCTGGGGAATAAACACGGTGTTTATCAGACCGTAATGCAAATTTGTTGAATTATATTTTGAGCACAAGAGCTTGATGACTCTTAAAACTTTTGAAATTCATTGAGGAATCTCATGAGGAATGACTCTCTTTCCTTCTTTGTATTTTATATGACTACAGTTTGCCGAAATGAGATTTCAAAATATCTGATTCTTTGTACTTGTAGAGAGCAATGATAAATCCCGAGAGTTATCCCCCAACAAATATGATGCAAATTAGGTCATGTAACCAGTCCGACTTCAAGAATTGTACGATCGATGTAAATTGACAGTTCTAATAACAAATTGCAATGAACATGAAAATCTTGTCATATCGGGTGAAGTTACGAAAAATCTGTAGTTTCGTGGGTAATTTCTGAAGTCAAGTCATGGGCTAAATAAGTTTTAAAAAATCAGGTGTAACCCACTGAGAAAAACCTTAAACAGGTTGGGGGCAACCTCTCATTTGAGAGATAATCACTCAAATGAGTAACTATCACTGTTTTCAGTAATCAATTTCAAGAAATGAACAGAAGTAAACAAGTACTAAAAATGAAATTTTAGAATTATGATTTGAAATTCAAAAGGGCACATGTTTACAACATACTGAATATAATAGTTTACAAAACAAGTTGACATTTTTAACTTACTGTTTTGGAGTTTATAGCTGCACAAATGTTGCAGCTATAATCTCCGAAATGGTAAGTTGAAAAGGTCAACTTCTCTTTTTTACTTCTGTATTTTATGTGCAGTATATGAAGATGTGCCCTTTTAAGTTTAAGTCCAAATTTTGAAAGTTTAATTTTTAACTACTTGTTTACTTCTGTTCATTCCTTGAAATTGATTACTGAAAACAGTGATAGTTACTCATTTGAGTGATTATCTCTCAAATGAGAGGTTGCCCCAACCTGTTAAATTAAAAGCTTTATCTGTTAATCGGGTCAGTTGATGTATGGATAAGTCTGATATTCACTTCTAGATTTTAACAGGTATTTCCCAAAAATTGTCAGCTTCTGTAGATGTCAAAATTAATTTGCTGAGTGAAATGGCTCTAGTTTACCTTACGATGAAAATTGGGAGGTTAGGCACAAACTCATTTCTGTACCACCCCCCCCCCCTTTTCAAAATTTTCTCGAGCCCCATCTTTATCTTGAACCTATAAACATATACACAGTATCAATACAACGCTTAATTATTTCTGTCCCATCTTCCCCTCTCTACTGTATTGCTTCCTGTCATATTACCATCATCTTCGTTTACTTCTATCACTTCAACTTGTTCTTGACACACGTTTTCTACCTCGTCACCCTCCATTGCGACAGACCTCCTACAAGACAAGTTGTGTAAATTCTGTTCTCTCCAATTCTTTTCTATTTCGGATTCGATTAGGAATCTGATAACTGAACACCACGATTACGTATCTTGTTCCCTCATATTACTCATCTGTGGCCATAGATTAAGTATATTCTTACAACAGATTACTAATAATTACAGAGGAAGTAACTGATTCCCATAGATTATTAAACAATTAGTTATAGAGCGCCTGGTGTATGAAGGCCAGTTGACAAGTCTTGGGTTCGAGATCCAGCCGAGAACAAAATTAATATAGGGTGCAAGCATTGTTGAAAGAGAGACAGAGGAGCGGCGCGGGGTAGAAATATATTACAATATATTACTTGCATGACGACCATGAAAGAAATAAACATCTATAGGTATATAGATATTCTGAATACTTGACAATCTCACTCTCTCTCAGTCCGACCTCCTCCTCCTTCTTCTTCTTCCGTTGAAGTACAATCCACCATCTGGTGTATCATCGTACTATCGCAATGCGTGGGGCGATTGAACTCAATATTTACAGGTGATGTTAAAAGAATGAATACACAGTTAAAACATCTTGGCCCTCTAGTACGATGTCCTCGAGATCTGCATGCTCCTCCTGAAGGTCTCTAGGGAGCTGCATGCAGGCAACGGTGGACTGGACCTCAAATCTACCTTTGTGACAATATCCCTAACTAAGAACAAGAACTCTTTTGAACGATTCATTACTAAACAGTGTCTAACTTTTCTACATATATAGGATCCATATCAACGACAGTAGAAGATGCCATTCCCACCAAGATCAGTAGTAGCCGATATTCAAATTCATAGATGCCAACAAAGGTCAAACGCCTACTACATCAACGCCAGAAAGCCTTCAGGAAAGCAATGCACACAAAGAACCCTAAGGACCAGGCCCGATAACTCAAGGCAGCAACACAGAGGGAAATGAGGTCAGCTCATGATGAGTTCACAGGCCAAACAGTATGTGGAGAGATGCAGAACAACAGCAAGGGATTCTGGTCATACCTGAAGAGCAAACGTCATGACTCACAAGGAGTAGCCCCACTGAGGAAGACAGATGGACTCCTGTACAGTGTTACTGAATCCAAAGCGGAAATACTCAACCAGCAATTTCATTCAGTCTACACCAGGGAGGATATCACATGGATGTCAAACTGCAAACAAAGGTGCAAGTCCTTATCCAGCGATGCCTTCAATCCAAGTCAGCCAAGCAGGAGTCCACAAGTTTTTAACTTTTAACTGTATCATACTGCCCTGAGAGGCTTTTATCTTGACTGCCACATGAAGTATAACGCTCAACTTTTGAGTACACTTCGTATTGGAAGAAGAAGAAGAAGAAGTTACTCAGGAACATTGACCCACAAAGCAACAGGACCAGATGGAATCCAAGCCAGGCTTCTACATGAGTATGCAGACCAAATAGCTCCAGCATTGACCAAAGTCTTCCAGATCTCATTGGATTCAGGCACCATGCTAGACGACTGGCGATCAGCTTCTATTGTTCCAGTCTACAAGAAAGGTGATAAGCATCAGGCCTCCATCTACAGACCAGTCTCCCTCACCTCCATCTCCTGTAAATTACTGGAACACATCCACAGCCAGGTAATGGACCACTTCGACCAGCACTCTATCCTCAGCAACAGTCAACACGGCTTCAGACCCAAGCGTTCCTGTGAAACTCAGCTAGCCATCACCATAGACAGTATTGCCCGCACTTTATACCAGGGAGGCCAAGTTGACATTGTTCTGCTAGACTTCTCGAAAGCATTTGACAAGGTGCCACATAAGAGACTGCTACATAAGCTGCAGTACTATGGTGTACGAGACAACACTCTGCTATGGATTAAGGACTTCCTGAACAGCAGACAACAACAGTCCTTCTAGACGGCCATGCCTCATCTAGTGCAGATGTCCTATCAGGAGTACCACAAGGAACAGTACTTGGTCCGCTGCTCTACCTCACATTGATCAATGACCTCCCAGAAGTCACCAAATCAGAAACCAGGTTGTTCGCAGATGATTGTTTACTGTACCGCCCGATCAACAACACAGAGGACAGCAACAGTCTACAGCAAGACCTTATATAGCACTTGAGAAGTGGGAAGAAGAGTGGCAGATGTCCTTCCATCCGGAGAAGTGCGTGGTCATACAGGTCTCATCAAAGCGGAAAACAATCAGTGCAGACTACAGACTACACAGCCATAAGTTAGAAGTAGTGGACTCGAGCAAGTACCTGGGAGTTACAATCAGCAGCAACATAAAGTGGAACAAGCACAATGATGCCATCACAGCGAAAGCCAATAGGACTCTAGGTTACCTGAAGCGAAATCTCCGAGATTGTAGAACATCAGCACGGGTCAGAGCCTACGAAGCCATTGTACGTCCAACGCTGGAGTACGCTGCCTCCATATGGGACCCTCACACTAGCGGACATATCAACCAGATAGAGAAAGTCCAACATAGAGCGGCACCATTCGCTACCAGGAACTACTGGGATAGGATATATGTTGTGTCCGGTGACCAGGTCTTCCAACAAACCATCGGAATCCCTATGGGGACTAACTGTGCTCCTTCGCTAACCAATTTGTTCCTTTCGTAGTACGAAATTGACTTTATACAAAATCTTATAAGTCAAAATAAGAAACAATTGGCCTTGTCCTTTAATTCTACATACAGATATATTGATGATATACTATCTATAAATAACGAAAACATTGATACATACGTACATACAATATATCCAAAGGAACTTGAAATTAAGGACACTACAATATCCAATTCATGTGCTTCATATTTAGATCTACTCATTGATGTCGACCGAGATGGTAAACTTACTACAAACGTGATGACTTTAGTTTCCCCATTGTTAACTTTCCATATGGGCAACATTCCTTTATCACCTGCGGACGGTGTTTATGTATCCCAATTGATTCAATATGCGCGAGCGTCATCTGAGTATTGCTCTTTCATTTATCGAAGCCAATTAGTAGGAGAAAAGTTACTCAAACAAGGATATGAGATATCACGACTTATGTCAATATTCCGCAAACTTTACGGTCGTTATAAAGACCTTGTTTGCTCATATGATGTATCGTTGTCTGACATGTTGACTTCCTTATTTCACAGTAACTAAACCATCTGTATTACCTGTACTATACAGCAGTATTCTTACTGCTTATGACGTATACCTATTTTGACTACGGCTATGCCATTTCCTAATTCTGTGACAGCCAATAATACTATTTCGCTTATACTTATAATGGCATCACGACGGGTGTGACCGGTCGACAGGGGATGCTTACTCCTCCATGGCACCTGATCCCATCTCTGTTTTAACAGAGGTTCGTGATTGTTTATATTATATTTACATATGTATTGTCGTGTTTCTTCGACTTCGAGTTGTAGATTTCGGAACAATATCTTGGATTTGTACTTCTCCCTCCTCGACAAACTTGCCTCTGGATCCACCACCACGTCTTAATTAAATAATCGAACACCTTAAAATTATTTGTGAGCGGAAAAGACGACAGACAATACCCAATCTGATTGAAACCACATCTTTATTCTGCTTCTTTATTTGTCCCATTGCGGAAAAAGAGAAACGGAATATCAAAGATATGGTTTTAACCAGATTGGACAACACCTGGCTAATAAAAACCGTATTGGGTTCTCGAGTTTATTTTACAAAAGTGACTTCCAGTGTTGAAAAAAAGGTTAAACAAATTATAAAGTATGGCTAGTTCTGTTTTTAACAGGTTGAAAAAGACTCGTCTTTTCCGTATAATTAATGAGCCAGCAGATGGAATGGATTTGTGGAAGTTTAATCGGAAAGTTACAAGGGGAATGTAAGTTGGTGTAGTTTTACATGTATGATGTAGGCCTAGTAGACGTTACGCAACCATGTCCATGGTCATTGCATTCTGCAGTTACTGCACTGTAAATGCAAATGTTGTTCTGCATTATTCAGAAATTCTATCAGAGTTCATAAAACCTAGAAAGTCGGCCAATAAAGAGGAAATAAAAAGATTTCATCTGTTTACAAGTTACAAAAGAGTGGTTTTAAAACTTTAAAAAAAAAGCAAATTAATCCCCTATTGTCCAATACAGAATATCGCAACTTAAATAACGTCAACATACCATGCACTTTTTAAATGTTATGACATCATATGATTGTGACATAAGTTGCCCACATGAAAGTGCCCAAATCGAGAACAATGGATTTGGTAGGTAATTAAATGCATACCATGACAGATTTTCAAAGTTGCTTTACTCTGTAATACTGAATTAAGTATGTTAAGTGCATGTCAGTGTTCCCGCTAGGCAGTAATAGAAGGGTGCCACGCCCTTGATGACCTCCCCTGCACCCTTGATGCCCTCCCTTATGCCCCTGATACCCGCCCATAATGTCCCGGCCCGTGTACTATCGTATCACTGTTTCATACATTGCCCTTTATTATTTACCTGTGATGTTTTGTTTGATTGTTTGTACAATCAATTAAGACCTTCATGCGCAATACAAGCATCTGGTTAATTAAGGTGTTTATACCAGGTATACCACTGAAAGCTTGGGGATATTTGCGATTATGACCCAATTACCATAATGATTAAATGAATGGTGACATCATTTTTAAGTAGTGCCAGTAAAGCCTCGCTTCAGTAAGTAAACAAATTTTTAATCATTATGGAGTTGTAAAGAAAATAGCATGTTCAATTCGATTAATACGATTGTCATTCATCTGTCCAACCCGTACGCAATGATAAAATAAATCGATTTCAAGCAAGTCCTATCAGTAAGGGAAGCAACTCTTATTGAATGCTGACTACCAAAGGCTAATACTACACCGTCGGTAATTTAGGATGGGGCGAGGGGAAGGGGGGGCACCTATTTGATAGTTGTGCTGATCCATCCTTATTTCTACATTTTCCAGTGATGTCTTTACATATAACATGAGACCCAAACTGTACCTTTTCCCCCTAAAAATTCGTATTTCGCTAAAATGTGCCTTCCCTGGCCCACCGCGCACAAAAGTGCCCTACCTGGCAACCTGCCCTTTTCATTTTCTAGCGGGAACACTGCATGTGAATTATTGAAGATATCACAAATTTTATAATTGATAGATCACAGGCATTTGTAGCTGCTTATATGCCCACTTACACTGACCTTGAACTGATATTCTTCTATTTCTGGTATTTTAGTTCAGGACCATTGTAATGGTGTCACCATGTGTATAATATTACAAAGCACCTGTGGGATAGATAACAAAAACCAAAAGATTTAATACGACTTGATACATGTTTACCAAAGTAATATTGCAATTATGAAAATTAGAAAATTCTTGCCAAACATGGATAATGTTTGCTCTGTGCTGAAAAGTTGTATTTGGTGGTCTTGTACAATGTAGGTTTCCCCTTACAACTACATTTATGAATGTCAAAGTAATAATGAGTTTAGGAAAGAATACATTTTTGTAGCTACAATCTATCATTTGGCATGATCACTATAGTACATTTAAACACTCGCATACATTTGTACATTTCAGTACTCTGTATTCAGCAGTGATACATTTGTATGATGTTAAACTCCTGAATATACTATCCAGTACACTTTGTCTCTCTTTGTATCTCTTTTCTTGTATTTCACATGGAAATGCAAATCAGATATAAATTGACTGCTTCCAGATTTCTATTCGGTCTTTCCATTATACAGAGTTACTTCCCATTTAGGACAGTATCTGACATAAAACACTTACAACGTCATCAAATTCTATGGAAACTGATCTAAAACTCAGGGAAAAGATAGTCCACAAATGACATTTTCATAGGAAATTGATGATGTCATAACTGTTTAACATCAGATACCATCTTAAATGGGAAATAATTGTTTAATGGAAAGTGTTAATATCAGTACATGCAAATAGAGAGGGGTGTTTTATCTGGTGTCAGCCACAGTCAGTTTGAAACAAATACTAACTAGAAATGGTAGATTGGAATGTTCTAAGGCAGATGGCATACAGATCAGGTCAAGGAAATTCAAATGTTTTTAATCATACATATATCTACTCAAAATACATTAAAATGTATTTGAAGAAAGAGGTGTAACACTAACCATTATGGCTACCAAGTTGCCCATTTTGAAAATTTTAGTGCTATAGATTTTCTTCCACATTTTTCATAGCAATTTTAATGAAATTTTCAGAAATGATCTACTCAAAATAGCTGACAAACTATGTTAAAAATGGTGTTACATATTTCAGTATGGCTACCATGGTGACTTCCTTAGTTCTAAACATAAGACCTTAATTTGAAATACATGTATGTTTTCATAAGATGATAAAATCATCATCTCCTCTTCCATTGACGAAGACTTGTGGTAGAGCTTAATTCAGACTTGACAGAGTCTTTGGTTACCTGACTAAAAGGCACCACTTTATCTCACACTCTGTATGATAATTTTTGTATAGATGAGTATAGGAATATTTTCTATCAATTATTTTATTACCACTTTCTAATACATGTATGCCCTTTTTATTGTGGTACATGTGTACACAGCAGGCAGTAAATTAGGGTATTATTTTGGCACAAATACAGTACAGACCAGATATTTTGGAGAAATTGCATAAAACACAGCAGGAAAAACACCCAAAATCACAGTTGGAATCCATGTAAAAATTTACCTTTGCTCATTAACACTTTGATGAAATACACTGTGTATTGTGGAATTCTTGAAATTGCATCTTGATGGTGTCCACTGTGCATGGTGGGTGAAAAAATTACAAAACACCCGGACTGTATTATAACTAAGAAAGAGATAGCCGAAATGAGGTTAATAAAATACTTGTACAAATGTACTACCAATGTACACAGTCATCATGAGAATCAAAATTGGATTCTTGTGATATATGTCCTGAAAAATCAGACTGATCATTTTAGTATAAAAACAATCAGAGTTATCATAAACTGTCAAGACTTTGAATTCATAATCACTGAAGTCCCAATATTGTAAATGTTAAGACAAAGCAGTATTCATGTCAAATATTCATACATAATTATGTTCCTGAAAAATTTGTTATCAATTTTACACTAAATTTTTCTTGGTTTTATTTTTGTAGAACTGGAGTATTTGTTGCAGCAGTTTTCACTTATATTTGGGTATTCCATACAGTGGCAGAAAAGAACAAAAAAAGACTTAAGGAACGAACACAAGGCAAAAATGCAGTTATTAGACTACAAGGTGACAAAAAAATGAGCCAAGAAGAATTTCAGAGACTGGTTGAGAAAAATAGCATAGAACTGAAAAATTTTAAACCTGTTTAAATGATCTCAGATTTCTGCATGTAATGATATTCTGTATGAATTTATGATGTACAGTTGTTGATAAAGATGATGCATTAATTATTTGATACACTGTTTGATGTTGTATACATTTTGGATTTAGAAATTTATGAATATGAAATATATTGTTTATGTTGATCTTCATTTCTGAATTTCCATATCTTCCCAGAAAATGGGTCGGTGAATGTTGATAAAGGCTCAGAATCACTGTAAGGTCCTTCCACTTGTTGGGCCTAAAGAAAATGAAGAACTTTCAAATTATTACACGATGTTTATATATGATAAAATACTATTTGTTACACTTGATTAAAGACATATGTAAATTACAAGAATCATTATTGTTGATATACATGTATATATTTAATTACAAAATGACCTAATTCTGTGTCTGGAACATGATTATTTTCATTATTTTTAAAGATGATGAAGGACATAATTAGACTCTGCAACTTTGAACAGGTGCTTGTTCTGAACATATCTTTTAAATTATAAAAAAGATTGATAAGGTTACATTTTTGCTGTGGTCTGATTCCGGTAGGCGTGATTTAGAAAGAAATTGGAACAAAGTATAAGGACAATTGTTTATTTACTTTTCTTATTTGTTCAGTAAATTGATCATGTAGAGATATGGTCACATATGGTTACAATGAATTGGTGAGTGAAATTATGTTCAGATTAATTGCATAGTGAAGGATGTTACCTTTTGATTTCTTAAACCAAAAAATAGTGAAAATGTTTTGTGGTTTAACTGCATTTTCTAATGTTGTATTGCCTTGATAATTCATCTATACTTCCCATAAGTTGATGTCGAGCTCATATGACTTTGGAGATCAAGGTTATCATAAGATATTGTTAAGTAAAAGTGCTATTAGAATGATCACAATTTTTCTATATTATGTGCCTATCTTCATAAAACAATCGCTCACAAAATATTATGCTCATGCATGACACCAATCTCAAGATATATACAATAAGCAATAAAAAGTTCGATAGCTTTTTTCAGTAGTTAATCACCATAATATGTGACGTCAGAAGTTGTACAGGTGCTTCTTTTCCCTGATTTTTCATTATTACGTTAAACTTTGAATTGTGACGTCATACTAAATGACGTTAAAAGTTGTACAAAGGTTCTGTAACAAGTTAAACCGGAAGTCTTTTATTTTGTTCCTGATACTAGGCAAATCGGTATATTGAAAACCTGAATCAGGAAAAGTTGTAATTTCTATTAATGGAGAAATAATTCAATTAGTATAACATGAAAACGCAAATTTCTCCTGCATTCTAATAGCACTTTAAGTAAATATTGTTTTCTGAACTAAAATTACACTTACTTACAGTCCTTGTCCTCCAAACTTGAACACCATGACACATTACGCTTTCAATGTGTTTAGAATGTGCTCATTTAATTGGAGTACAAAGTCAAAGTTCTCAGCCCAACATTCTAAAGTGAAATGATTTCAAAACTAGGTGCATTTTTGTACATGTATATTTATTCATATTCTAGACACTTGGCCTGCATGCACAGCCATATGTTAGAATAATGTGAGTTACTTTTCATGATGTTATGCAATGTGCTTTGCAGTATGGACATGCTTGCCTATATATAATGGTTACTTATAAGATAGAAAGGCAGATCTTTGTAAGGGGGTTTCTAGAGCAGCCCGCATCCAGCCCCTCCAATACTGTGTTTGTCTGGATACCAATTAAAAACAAAAACAAAACAAAACTAAGCACACTTTCTCCCTACCCTTTTCATGAATGAGTCTTCTTTTAAGTTTTTGAAGAACATATAAATGGTATAATAGAGTAGTAATGTAAAATACTCTCTTCACTAAACTTTATGTCGTCAATTGTTATGAAACTTGAACCAGATTCCCTTAATTATAAACTAATGAAATTACTTGTTGGTAGATTACTGTACTTGCCTATAATCGTGTCCAGTTCACTTTATCTTTAACCCTCTCACTCAAAAGCAGTAGAGGTCATCCTCATTCCACATGAAGTCTGACTGTGTAAAATTTGGAAACTTCACGTCACTTTTGACCTAGTGACCCTTACCTTAAGAAGGTTCAAATTTCACATACACATTTTTCGTGAATTTTCCAAGTGAGCGATTCAGGCTTATAGGAGCCTCTTGTTTGATTTTAACTTTGATCTTAGCTTATAGCTTAAACCATATATTAATTTTGTCAGACCTTTCTCTTTCAGAATTTTAACAGTTTACTATAGGTCATCCACCTTAATTTCGAGAAAATCTCGCTGGAAGAAAGCCCCCCCCAAATGCCAAAATTCAAATTAAACAACAACCCTTTTCTATGTTATGAAATCTTTACATTAGTGAAATGGGAATAAGATTCATGACTTTACTGCAGAATCTATCTGTATTTACAGATTGATCAAATAATTTCTTCCAATCAGAGCCCCTCTCCCAACAGCGAATCAGTCCATCACGCGTCTCATTACCGTGCTTTGACTGGTGGCACTAATAGAACTTGGTAAGGAGGTGATTCCTGTCAATTTTCAAGTCAGTAGCAGGGATGGATCCAGATTTGTTGTTAGGGGGTGTGGAGGCCGCCTTGGAGTCCCCGATGGGTCCAGGGTGTGCCATAGACAGTGCTGAAGTACAAATGGACGGAGAGACAAAATGATTACTTTTGCCATATGGTGATGCCCTAATAATGAAATGAGATTGATTGATTGATTGATTTTTGCTTTACGTCACACCACGAATATTTCACGTATATGGTGACGGCATCTGCCTGATGCGGAGCATACAAATTTTGACCTTTGCAACGGACCCACCCGAAGCAGTGAGGGATCTTTAACGTGCCATGCATACCACGACACGGGGCCTCGGTTTTTACTGTCTCATCCGAAAGACATGACACTGGCATGACCAGAGCGGGACTCGAATCCCGGCCTCCCGATCAGGAGTCCGACGCGATACCACTAGGCCACGCCGGCTTATAATGAAATCAGATTATGAACGATAATTGGTTCTGGACTGATGTTCAGGAGTATTGCGTACTTCTGCGCATGCATGCTGAAAACAAAAATAATGGAGATACTGGACAATGATACGACGTTTAAACTGATAAGTAAGTCTTGTTTGGGATCCGTGATGTTGACATTTTTGTCATTGTGATACCTGCGACATAAAATCCCAGCTCTCACCTCTGCTGACTGCCACCCTGAGAGGCGGACCGGGGGTCTGGACCCACCCTGAATTCAGCAAAAATTACGTTTTGTTTGTTTTTTTTTTCTTTTTAGATGTAAAAGAAGTAATTTTACACACAAAAACATTGATGGACCCTCTGTCGACAAAACTTCTGGATCCGCACCTGTTATAACATTTATAGAGAATAAAATTTTGATAATACGATGGATTTGTAATCAGTTTGCAATCATTCTCCAATGTGACCTGTCGCCACGGTTCTGGCACAGTATCGACTGAGCTTTTTCGATCGTAATTAAAATAAATGTACGTGTATTTGTACGAAAACAAAACAAATACCTATATACATATAATTGTGAGTCATGCAACATCAGCAGCAGAACACCAGAGAAAGAATTTGCTTTTAAACTCTCGCCTCTCCAAAAGTGGCAACATCAGGTATTCGTTTCTAATTTTTTAAAATCTGTTCACCTTAAGATTTCTGCTGAATAACTAAATCGGATCTCATTGATTGGTGGCATCCATAAATATTTGTACTGGCATGCATATCTAAAATGAACACGACTTCTTTTTGATTTCTTATTAACAATACATAAAAGCATGGCCCAATGATGTATTGGAAGTATTTAACATCACGTATGATGGACGACTAACGAAAAGGAGTCGCATATAAGGTTATTATGAACTTTTAGGTCTACCTACCGTAAAAAAAAATTAAGAAAGTACTTTTCGCCTTAATATTTTCAACGAAATGAAATGAGAAGGCTTGGATTATGTCAATTATATAGACTGACCAATGATAATAATAGCAAGGCGTAGGAGAAGGGGGCAGCACGGGCACGTGCAACCCTGTTTGTGCCCCCCCCCCAAAAAAAAACAAACAAACACACACAGTTTTCAAGTAATCTTAGATTTAAATAAACTTAACTATGGTCTTTTTAATGAATTTTGTTGCATAACTTTAATGAATGTTCATTATTTATTTTCTTTTACCTTTTAAAATGTCGTAGTTCTATTTCCATAATTACAATTACGGATAGGGGTTTCGATTTTTTAGGGAGCAACCATTTGATTTTTAGGGCGGGGGGGGGGGGGAGGGGAGGAAGATTTTCGCTGGCCTGAATATTTTTTTTGGCCCAATTTCAGAGCCGGATTATTATTTTTATTTATTTATTTATATATTGGGGGGTTTTTTTTGCCGGCCCTTCGTGCCGGATTATTTTTTCCTCTCAAAATTTGAGCCGGACTTTTTTTTTGCAAAGTCTTCCTGCCCCCACCCCCTCATAAAAATCAAATGGTTGCTCCCTTACTAACTGATGTATCTTGATTTCACAACCACATGTCAAAGCAAGGCAAATCTGTTTTCCATAGGCTTTATTGTTAAATTAGCCTAATTTGACCCGGATTTCGTGCATTCCTGTATTTCAAAGGGTGATATGTTATACATCTTTGGAAAGTACCCTTAAGTTTCAATCCTCCCTATGTTCCAGAGAAGATGTTCATAAAATATCGAAATAAACCATGACGACATTAGTTGTTTTGTTGCCTACATTTTATCATCAGCTACCAATTTCCATATAAGCATTAAAGCATCCAGAAAATTAAAGTTGAAATAAACTAACATGACACTAAGAGGTAAGGCATCCATCTCCCACTTAGAGAGACACTACAATGACAAAATAAACCGCCACACTCAGTTTTTGAATATTTTAATTGGCACACATGTAAAATAGGAACTGATGCGTTGTCTCTGTAGTTTTCACAACGGCATACTATGGTACGTGGACCTCTGGAATAGATATGATGCCGGGCGCCCAGGAGGAGTAAGCGTCTCTTGTTTGCTAGACACGCCTGTATCATAAGCCAGAAATACAAATGACGTAATGTTTTTGCATACACGATTTGATTATGGATTTCATTTAGTCTACATACAAATTGGAAAATCTCTCCAGCTCCAAACTGCGAAGGGAATAAGTATGACGACGATAAGACCATCAAAAAGAGATTTCAATTTCTTGACGCTTTCCATAAATGTTCCTTTCTTAATCCATGTGTGTAACACATATCATAAATAATCGTTACAGGAATGTGAGAAATCTATGACGGATCTTGTCTATACTTTTTTTCTGAGCAGATAAGGTTCTGGGTCATATCCCCTCTAAATGTTAGTTGGGACTCGTATAGATCAGGGACCTTAACTCCCTTTCTGATGGGCAGAGCACGGATGGCTCATATTTATGTCACTTAATATTTCTGTCTAAATTTTATTCCATGATATTATTCATACATATATTTTTATGACCCCTTACCTTGAGTAGCATGTTTATCATTGTTCTTTTACTGTACTGCTTTTGTGGTGAGTGGGAAGGTGTACCACAGTGAGAACTGTTCTTTCAACTGATTGTCGTTAATTAATACCGCAACTAAGTTACATTCGAATGTATTTTGTGATGTATTTTATGCGTTTATTCTCGTTTAGTATCAATGTCCAATGTCCATTAACATTTATTTAACATACATTCTTTATTAAAAGGGGAAAACCCTCCAATTCTAAAATATCATTTTTGAGAATTATAGAGAGAGAGAGAGAGAGAGACTTATAGATCTGAAGTTGTAATTTTCTGAATGATTATGAATCAATATTAATTGATCTACGCAAGGATTTTACGGTTGAGGCGTTATGCCTTATGGTGATTGAAGCGACGCTACTTGGGAAACGCCGTAACTCATACATTTTAGAAAATCTTTCGTTGCATGTAATGATTTAGTGATAATTTTGTTAAGAGTTCTTTAATTATCCAGAATACCTTTTTGTGCCAAAGTTTATGACGAGAAGATTTTAACCACAACCTTTGTAACCAAAGTGCACAACTGCATGTCATTTACCATATGCGGATCTAGAAAATTTTGAAAGAGGGGTGCGGTCTCCCATGGCTAATGTTTTTGCACTATTCAATCTGGAAAGAGAGGGGGTTGCAACGCCAAAATGGTCGAAAATGACCTTTTTTGGTAAAATTTTCCGACCAAAAGAGGGGGGTGCAACCCCTTCAACCCTCCCTCTAAATCCGACAATGTGTACCGTCCTATATGCCACCATCAGATACTTTTTAGGCTTAGTTTAGGACGATAAGCGCGGACAAGAGTTTCGGAGCACACCAATGTGCCCTACTCCACATATCAGCGTGATATCACCACCCCTGCATATAGTTGCAGTCATAAAGAGAGTCAAGGCTTTTTATTACATGCGCGGATCCAGAAATTTTTGTCAGAGGGGGTCCAACCAAAAAAGGTAAATTTTTCTCTCAGAACAGGGGGGGTCCAACCCCAAAAATACCCAAATATTACCTTTTTTTGGTAAAATTTTCGGATTCCAGGGGGGGTCCAGACCCCCCTAACCCCCCCCCCCCCCTCTGTATCCGCGCATATGTTACCTCTGCATCCTAAATAAAGAGATTTTAAAAACTGTCATTCTAATGAAAATTCGATCTATCAGTTTCTCTCCTTTGTCTTACGAAAACAAAAGACAAAGAGTGACAATGATTGATCGAATTTCAATTAGGTTGCTTTTATTGTCGAAATCTATTTCTGGTACACAAGATAAATATGGGTGTATGATTCATATTAATGATTCCTAGAATTACATGTAATTATTACAAATTATTCACTTTAAATTACAAACTAAGATTTGCAGCTGTATATCGTAAATATCTTATTTGAAATAATGTGACCTCGATAGGTGCTTGTAAAGTCGTGGGCTTAAAAAGGAATCTTAGGTTGCCCTAAACTTTAGTCTTTACTAAAATGAAAAGGGAAATGTGCCCTCGAAATATGACGTCAGTAGCACAATAATAAATCAACATACTATGTAAAACACTTTTAATTCATGCTATGCACTGGAATTCCTGACGAAACGTGGGCAACAGAAAGTAACAGTAAAGCTGGTATGGCCTAGTGGATAAGGTGCTCGGCTCGTGATCGAGAGGTCCCGGGCTCGACTCCCGCCCTGGGAACACCGGTGTTCTGGCTTTCGGATGAGACAGTAAAAACCGAGGTCCCGTGTCACGGTAGGCGTGGCACGTAAAAGATCCCTCACTGCTTCGGGTAGATCCGTTGTAAAGGTCTAAATTTGTATGCAATTCATCAGGCAGATGCCGTCACCATATACGTGAAATAATCGTGGAGTGACGAAAAACAATAATCAATGAATCAATCAGAAAGTAACAGTAAAAAAATTAAGAAAGAAAGAAATCTCATGCAGTGAATTTTCCGAAAAATACCGCAAATGGCAAATTTGACATATTTATAGGATCTCTACCCAAATATTGTATAAAATCTACCTGAGAATTATCGCAAAGTTATGATATTAAGCTTTGGTGAAGAAATAAAATACCCAATGTTCTTATATGAGCGCCTCACTGAGAGTAATCAAGCGCTAATAAGAAGCATGAGAGAAGATGCATTTTGCAAATATCCATCGGATTTGAAGATTCTACATAATTTTATTTCATCTTAAATTTTATGCATATTGTAAGAAGATGTCAACAGACATTTTGCACAAAAAAAAATCATCATCATCATTTTCATTTTTATTATTTGTATTTGATTTTTTTTTATTGATTCATTATTATATTTTTATTTAAGTATACATGTGTGTATTTTTATTTTTTATTATTATTATTACTTTATTATTATTATTATTATTATTATTATTATTATTATTATTATTTCACTTTTATTTTTTCCCTGTTAACCCCCTTTATTATTTAGATTTATTGTTATAACTATATTCAATCTGACAAACATGATCGATGTCATTCCCTTATAAAAATGTATATAAGAATGATGAATACCACAAAGAGATAATCACACCTGACTACGTTGTCAGTATGAAGGCGCTCATGTTTTTGTTTTGCTTGTGTTCTCTCGGAATTCCAACGTCTGCTATATACCAGAAATCATATGAAAGGTACTTTTTGGAAATATTTAAGTTCAGACGGATACTTGAATGACATATTTTACGTAAAAAGTATGTTTAATTACCGATGATAAAGGCATATGTCTGCAGTCATCGTGTTACAGATTCCGCTTCACATACGATATATGTGTAGTTCAATTTACTTCTAGCTAATAGAATAATAATAATGACTTGGTGTGTCTATGCGTAAATGTTCATTATGTGTGAATTATGACATACTGAAATAATCTGGTAAACTTTTTTCCGAATAATACTAAATATAAAACATAAATAAATTAATAATCAAAGAAGTATATGAACGATCACGGTTCTTATATATTTCAGAAATTGTCAATGATCTTTTGTTAATGATCTCCAGTGGCGTAGCGTCCATAAGGCAAAAAGGCATTTGCCTACACATAATTTTGCCAAGTAATGCATATTTTCCTTTATTTTAAATTTTTATTTTTTGGTAAACATAAATTCTGCCTACACATATTCAGGCTACGCTACGCCACGGATCTCTATACATAATGAAATATCGTCATGATAAAAAGTTATAGAGCACTTCCGTCATTTCATATCTTGAAACAAAATTAATTTGATCAAACTTTTATACCAAAGATTTTGGCTGTTGGCGTTAATATTTTAGTCAATCTGAAAATGCTGTGACATCTTAGCATATTTGCCCCCCCCCCCCCCCCCCAAATTGTATAGACTACGACTATTCTTTCTTACCACATCTTCAGTTCTAACAGCAGTTAAAATCATTTTGTGAAATATATCAATTTTGATTTTATTGATCAAGGAATCAACTCTCGTTATACAGAGTTATTTCCCATATGAGTAGGTATCTGACGTCAAACCATTATGACGTCATACAATTCCTATATCATTTTCTATAATGTAATGTTCACCGGTTTCCATAAAATAGGTTGACGTCACAACAGTTGGACATAAAATACCTGCTTTGCTTAAATGGGGGAAATAACTATATTATGAAAAGATCAAATAACATTAGGTAATAACAAACGCCTCAGTAGGTATATATACAAAACTGAAAGCGCTAACAGAACAGATGAAAATAATGTTCTTCTAAACTTCATTTTAATATACCAAACTGTACCAAGAACATTGTTAATATTTTTAATATATATATATATATATATATATATATATATATATATATATATATATATATATATATATATATATATATATATATATATATATATTTATCGCTCCCTTGAGTAACCTGCCATTTAATGCAGCAAAAGTGCTATCAAAACAAAAACTTGATACCGGGACATAAACGTTGCTTCTGTAAGATTTGGTCCATTCTAGTCTTAAGAAATTCTATGTCGTCATTGCATCTGTTACAGAGGATAATCGAAAATGTGAAAAGTTTACAGACGGACGGTCCAGGCTATGGCAATAGCTCACGTGAGCTAAAACTCTAATAGGTCATTACTAAACTCCCTTTGAGAAATTTCAAAGCTACGCAAGTTTCTCAAAGCCCGTACTTTGTGTATACTTCTCTACCGCACGATAAAACAGTCGTCGTCTCTCGAACGTTTGTTATTTTACAGTCTATATAATGCCTCTGTACTAATGGCAAACTTGGGTTTCAATGGACACTAACTGGGCACCTGTTATAACCTTCCTGGCTTTTATTATTATTATTATTATTATTATTATTATTATTATTATTATCATTGAAAAGGATTTCATGTATCTAAAAATTCTAGATGTTTCGACCTTATTGACTTATTTTATAACTCCCCTGGATGTCTAGTTGACTTAAGTAACTGATAGCCCTGATTTTGAAGTGTATTACGGATATTTTTTCATCCAAGCCGCAGTTAAACAAAGCTGATAAATGACATAAAGAAACACCTTTCTTTGACATTAACATTACTAGAATTATTGAATGTAAATAATATAAATACTAACTTTTATGAAAAACGCAATGACTTTAAATTTCCAATCCTCAAACAGAAAATCAGCCATCCCTGCAAATATCTATGTTTATTTACTATTTGTCGCAAGCTCCCAAGTAAAACGCGCCCCGTGAACTTCGTCCCTTCTGACTGTACGTCTGGACTCCTATAGAACGATACATTATCTAGCTCTCAGATGGACACACAATTACTGGCTCAAGTTACTAGAACTCTGTGTTTTTGATACGCAGATTTTATTCAATGATCCTATCTAATAAATAATCCAAAAAAGTCCAAAACGACGTAAAAACGTCAACAATCCTTTCGTGTGATTTGAACAAACTTGAATTTTACAAACAGATACCATTATTTTGTAAGTCCATACATCCTGTCAGGAGTAAACGATTTTAAGAAGGATGCCCTCACGAGCATACTTTTGTTTATAGTGGAGGCACCTGTTGATTATATAAGTCATGATATTTGATTATTTTATTTAACATACAAGAAGTCCCTGCTGCAACTTTCCTGGAAATTATAAAGCACTGAGGTCCTAACATGCAGATTCTGTTGTGAATCTTGAAATGGTTTCACGAATTTGTCTAAACTGAGCATGTTTTTCAATACTCAAAAATTTGCCAAATCTTTGAAAGAATTAATTATATTTGCATCTATGACCAAATATTGTGTGTCACGAATGTATTTTTATCCACATATAATAACATTATGGGCAAACAATTACACGTATAATTACTTATATACATACACTACTCCTGGCTCACCAGTCTACATTGTTACGTAAGATACATATTATCTCAGGTATTGTATGTAATGTTAAACACACATTTGATCCGGTGGTCGTATGGAAAACAGGAGATGCTTACCTTCCTACAACACCAATTTTCACGTCATTTTTTGTGTGTTACAATCATGTCACCTAAGCCAAAAGTTCAGTTAAAGATCTTAGTATAAGCTTTCTTTTCGCGGTCTTCCATCGCGTATCATTAGGGAACAAAATCTCGTTTTTAACTTCAAGACCCATCCAAGGTATGTTATGATAGAAAATTTCCAAAACAGATACTTAGTTAAATTGGTGTGTCTCTGTATTCCTGCAATTTACCACTAGCATTTTGACCTTTTGCAATAATGTTAACAGAAATTTGGAGATATATGCAATACGTGATGAAAAACTTCATTCTGAAGTTAGTACAGTAATATTGATTTATCACTTACATGTACATTACAATAATAAATCCTTGTCTAAACAGGTCTACGCAATCTCTTTTGACTTGATTTAGCGGCAAATATGGTACAGATTTAAAACATTAAAACAAATAAAGTGAAATAGCATTCTATTGTGAACACTTAAAAACTCGGATAATTTACGTAAAACAACATAACAAAAATATAAAAAGAATGCCTTGAAAGCTTAATACCATAGCTCTTTCTGAATTTTCAGATATCAGGTTCTGTCTGTTAGAGCTTTCAATACAGCACAGATTGCATATTTGAATACTCTGCAGAATGACGAAAGTCTCAATGTAAGTAGTTTGCCAAAATATTATCTATACCCGAAAATCCGCGAAAATCCGGGTCTAGATGAAACCTTTATATTATTATGGTTATAGATCTAGTTCACTTAATTACATTCAGGTCGTAGGAAGCTTGTCAAAAATGGGGAGAGCAAACCTTGAATTTATTTTCATTTCGTAACGTGATAGAAATTGGTCCATGATCAGCTAAAAGTCCCCCCCCCCCCCTGTTCCAACGGGGCCTGATTACACTAGTATTCAAATGTATTTAAATTGGCATGAATTCAAGTGCTTTTTATCAGAAATGTACATAGTAAACGACAGACGTATCAAGTTTAATATACAGATTAGGAAAATTTTTCAATTATATCTGTATTCCATTTCATTCCAGTCACATTCACTACAATAAGATCAGTTGAAATACACAAAATCAAATCAATATAAGCAACCAAAAAGCAAAAATCTAAGAAATTACCAGAAAACAGGCAAACATGACATATACCACCCCAAGTCAAAAATTCTTCTTCCGAACGAAAATAACAAACATGATTTTACATCCCTACAGAACACTCATACACATTTAGGTTTTAAATCCATGCATCCCTTTGTCATGTTCTAATTTTTTAATTCACTTAGGGGGTGGTAAATACAAAAATTAGAGTATGACATGTTCTAATTTTTGTATTTACCACCCACCCACCCAAGTATATTAAAAAATTAGAACATGACACCTTCTTCGGAAGCTATTCAAAGTAGAGTAAGTGCACTCTTTTGTCTATAGTGGTGCCACCTGTTGACAAATCTGAATAAAACATAATATTTGTAGAGGTGTAGGAGGAAAAGCTGAAAATATGAAAAGTTTACTGACGACGCACTTCAGACGAAGGACGACGGACAATACATCATCACAGTAGTTCACTTGATCAGTCTGGTCAGGTGACCTAAACACTGGATGATATGTTTGTGAACTAAAAACAATTAACTCAGTATTCACAATATTTCGGTCTCCTGACCTTCTTCTAGCCACATAACTTAAGCCACCAATACCAATAAAATTCACTAGAAGGCCAGGAGACCGAAATATTGAGAATACTGAGTTAATTGTTCTTTGTTTTATGACAATTCCCTTCGGAGGACTATTAAAATATTTGTGAACTGTTTATGCTTTGGTGTTTGGGTTTCTTTTGTTTTGTTTTGGTTTGGTTTTTTTTCTTTCTCGTCTTCTTCTTCTTCTTCTTTATTAACTGTATGAAAGACCTTGACATACAACTGAGCTAGATCCCCTCTTTTTTTTCCTTTTCTCCTTAAGTATATGCAGTTATCGAAAGGATTTTAAATACTGAAAATGGAACTTTGTCATTTTATATTTATTCGTTAAGTGAGAATAACTCTTGTCACTTTATTTTAGGTATGATCGGTAGGACACGGAAAGCGGTGCAAAATAAATAAACCCAAAACGTTTTTTTTTACCAAGTATGAAAAGAGGGCAGATTAAGTTGAAACGTTCATTAATTATTTTTCGATGAATTAAGGTTTATATTTCTATTACTGCTCTGTGCTGCAATGCAGAACACCAACCAACCACCACCATTAATAAACGATATTAATCTTTGTAGCTGGATTTTTTCCAAGTACCTTGCCTGGACCGTGACATTGAATTCATGGTACCTCCATGGAACATCCAGCAAGTGAGGGCAGCTCTGGCTACGATGAGGATTAAATCAAAGATAGTCGTCCAGGATATGGGAAAGTAAAACTACCTTAGCTATTACCGTGGCAAACTAATGACCAGTATACTAACATACACTTAAATATAGTTTCAACACAACATTTAGATTTATTATAATGCAATTTAGGAGCGTATAAGGCATTAATTTCATATAAGAGGTAACAAAGTAATATGGAATCGGAGCTCTTTAAAGTAATGAATGTAAAGTTTTAAACAAACTTTTCTTTAAGGGACCGGTCAAAATTTTATCAAAACATGGGACCGGTGCAAAAGGCATGGGGACAAAGACTTTTTTAACTTTTCGGATAATGGGACCATGATTTTGTTGTTGTTGTTGTTGTTGTATTAATGTGCATGGGTCATGAACTTTTTTTAACAAGAGGCCTAAGTAAGTGGGCATATATCGCTCACCAGAGCATCTAGATGATCAGTCATGCAGGAAGGAAGTCAGATGTTGAAAATATGTCAAATTTTATTTCAGACCAGAATACAAAACAAAAACAGCTTTTTGCAAAATATCATAAAAACTATTCTTATTTTAATTATTACACATCCAAATAAACATACATATACAATCATGAAAAAGATCAAATCAAAGTTTAAATGTATCTCAGTACTGATTTAAAGAAAATAACTCAAAATTGTATGAAATAGAAAAGTGAGAAAACTTACAGATTTGTTTCTTTTTAAAAAGCCTAATTTCATATGTTGAGTGTTGTGAAACATCTAAAAACTTATTTAGATATGTAAAGAAATGAACAAATAAATGACCACAGTACTAGTTGGATTGGAACCGCTACTCTCCATATTTTAATTACCAAGCGGTATATGTACCATTGTAAGACCTATTTTTAGCCATGGTGGCACCATCTGTTGACCAATTTGGATGAAATGTAAAAATTGACAAAGGACCTATAGTACTTCATGTATACCATGTTTCATTAAAGTCTTTCATGTGGTATAACAGCAGAAGTTAAAAATGTGAAGAATAGTCTCTATACATCCTAAATTGGAAGTCTTAAAAATTCATAGAAAATAAAAAAAAACCAAACAAAAAGAGAGATATCGACAATTTTTTTTTCAAAATAACATTCCTAACCATAATTATGATCAAAATAGTCCATAAGAAAATATCATTATCAATTAACAAGGAAGTATGACACTTTTCTGCATTCAAATCACCAAGTTAAAAATAAATATCGAAAAAAACTTCTTTGGAAGGGAACCAAAATGACAATCCTTCTTTACTCATCCCTCTATATCATTTCTATACATTCTGTTTGTCTTTGTATACAGCCAGTATGAAGAAGAAGATGTCAAGGAGGATATTCTTTTGTGACCTGCTTTTGACTGTGGTGGCGCCACTTGTAAAGAGGTCTGGACAAAAACGACAAAATCTGAATGGATCATAAGTTATTTCTTTCTATCAAGTTTTATTAAAATCCTTCCTACAGCATTGCAGAAAAAGTTGAAAATGTGAAAAATGGCCAACACCTATGGCTCAAGTGAGCTAATAAAAAGTAATAGATTCACTAACAAAAAGTTTATTCAGTACAGTAGCAAACTTGAAAAAGGTATTAAACATATATACAACAATTCACAACCAACATCATATTATATACAGTCAAAGACCTGGACACTTGACCATAAATTGACCAGTCAAATTTTTAAGGTTGATTTCATTTATTATGAGTATATAGTTTGATACGCATGTAAAATTGTTGCAGTTTTCAGTAAGAATATACATGTAGTGTATAGAGTCCATGCCACTTTTTCAATCCTTAAATATTACGTATTGAAAAGATGTGATACTTAAGTGTACTCTCAGTTTAATTATCGTCATAGGGCTAATGTCTAGCATGGGACATCCACTCTTTTGCAAGTTGGAGAGCATGGGACCCGATTGTTTCACATACATGAGGTCATAGGGTCTGAGGTTTTTTAAAATTAATTTGCCATTCTGCACCGGTCCCAAGTTCTGATAAATTTTGACCAGTCATAATGGTCACCAAATGCATTAAAACACAAGCTTAAGCTGTCTTACATTATAATTGACCTTTAAAGTTTAAACTTCCATAAACGTCAAATATGTACATAATTTGTATTCTGAAACTGTAACTCACGACAATGTACCACCGTGTAAAATCCAGGAAATCATGAATCTAAGCAAACTAGGCTTAATACTCGTATATGTAGTTTAACTATATCTTCTAAAAATGTAATGCAACATGTATCATGCACATATATGCCACAATCTCGTTTACTTGTTCATATTAGAGTAGTGAATGCAGAAAGAAGGAGGATGATTAGTTTTGCCGGGAGAACAATATGGGAGACATACCTAAACCTGACACAGGTATGAGATTACGATGTTTGTTTTTATTTAGTTGAACTTGTAAATAGCTTCAATTATTATTCCATGATGCATCTGAATAATGAAGAGTGTTTTGGGAATTGTGACAAATTGTATCACGTGATAGAATAGGATATTTTTTCCTACATACTCTTCATTTGCCGCGTCGTTTGGAGAGCTATTTTATCTTAATCATTTAAACATGTATATTCTTAACATTAATTTTATCTATTTATTTTGCTCAGATTGACAGCTTACTGAACTCCCTTCAAATTCAATATCGTAGTCGCATGGTTCTTTTTCCCATGGGCATCTCCGTAGAAGGTCGTGGGATCACTGGAGTTCGGGTAAGAATACCAGCAAAGAAATGATAATTCTTAATTTTAAGCTTAAATGTTTTCACGTTGCATTACAATAAGTTCTTGATTTGCAGATATCTTCCAACGTAAATGGACCAGCTAAATCTGCTATATGGATAGAGTGTTTGGCCCACGCCAGGGAGTGGATCTCGGGGGCTGTATGTCTTGGGATCATTGAGATTGTAAGTCATTCAAGAAAGAGGTTACCTTAAAATGACAATATCTGAACGTATTGTTGATACAATACCCTAGATACGTAAATAATGTAAAACGAACAGAAAAGTTTAAAAGGGGCAAGAACATCAAGAACTGAGATATGTCTCGAAAAATATGCAAGATGTCAAACTTTATAAAAAAGGAACTAAACAAAAATAGACATATATCCAAGTGCAATATACACAGTACTATTACATGTATAATATACTATTTTTAGCTATAGTGTGATAGAGACATATAAGTGAAGTTAACACCCTCGCCGAAGAACTAGCTTTTCTGGCGATGTGGTTATCCTCGCCCAGCTTCGTTGCAAAGTTAAGCAACGCCGAGTGCGAGCAGGGTCTGGATGGGTGACACGCCTGTTTTATATAGTAGTTTTCCCCCGGAAAATGGCTATATTTAATAGTTTTTCCCCATGGCGGAAAAACTGCTGTATAGTGGTCTTTTCCCCATAGTAGTTTTCCCCCTTTACGTAACGGTTTGGAAATTACACGCGTTCGTTCTTCTTGTATAGATTAGATAGCATTTGAAATACAAATGTAGTATCGCAATAGCCTGTGGATCAAACCGATGGTGTTATGGTTAAGGAATTTCTATATACTTCTAAGTATTTTGTTATAAATGTGTACAAGTCTTTCTTTTTATATATTTCCTACAGTGTGGTATTTTCTTCTGTTATTTCAATATAGAAATTGTCGTTTATCTGCGTATACATGTCATTCATGACATGTCATTAACTCTACCAGATTTGTAATTTTCGATCCGATCTCTCAACAAATAAGACCGCCAATGACTCTAATTGACTTATACAATTTCCACTTCTCTTTTGAATCCGATATATGGAATGATTGGCGACAAGTCTGGACTGTATGGTGGCCAATTAACTGGGGCGTTGTTGTGAGTCAGAAACACACGACGATTCCCAGCAAGATGGGGCCTTGCGTCGTCCTGCTGCAACTTCAAGTTACATTGATGAATAAGAGGAAGGACGTGTGCTCCCAAGACCTGATCCCGATATCTTATTGCTGTAAGATTGCCATGGATAACCACAAGAGGTGTTTCAACACTGTGAGATATCGCCGCCCATACCTTAACAGACCCCCTCCCCCAATATGTCGCTTTCCACTATTCCACTATGCAAGCGTCAGAATATCGCCCACCACGACGTCGATAAAGTCTGGCCGAGCGTGTCAGTGAACAACACGTCTCCAATGGGCCACACGAAACTGATTGGGCGCATCATAGGGAGAACGCATGTGAAATATGAGAGCCTACCTGTAACGGTTGGAAAGTTACGGCCAATGTTAAGTTTCCATAAATGTTGGCCAAATGTCGTGTAGGAGGTCATTACGTCAAAAATTTTAGTATCACCTGAAAGGGCTAATTTTAAGGAATATATATACATGTATATGAAATATGTAAGCCCTGCCTGTAATGGTTGGAAAGATATGGCGAATGTTAATGTTTTTTTTAAAGAGTAGGTTAAAGTCCATGGTCAAGGTCACAAATGATAGGTCTCATCACAAGGGATCTATATGTGAAGTTTCAGAGACCTACACCATTCAGTACAAAAGATATAGCAAGGGTTAAAGTTTTTGAAGAGTACGTCAAGCTCGAAGGTCACCAGGTCAAAAGTCATGGTCCCAAATGAAAGGTCTCATCAATAGGAATCTATATGTAAGGTTTCAAAGCCTTACACCTTTTGGTACAATCTATATAATCAACTTGGTGTTTTTGCCACAGAGTCAGAGTCACTGACATAAGAAAAACTAGATGCCCCCGAATATTTTATTCCGAACTTCTGGGGTTTTTTTCTTCGCTAGTATAAATAAATATATATATATTTCTCGGATTAAATAAAGATATCTCGATAGAAATTCTAGTAGATATATCTCTTTTCTAAATATATACATTTGTATTCGGAAAAGAGATTAAAACTGAAGACATTTCTGTTTAAGAAAAATGAGATATCTCTAAATTCAATGGAAATATCTCCTTGTCAAGAGTTGAAATATCACTATTTTAAACAGAAGTCTCTAAATAATTATAATAATTTCTTTATTGTTAACAAAATAACGAGCTGGATTTAATTATGTGTAAAAAGAAAATCCGGAATTTCAAATTGGGGAGAAAATTCACTATACATTTGTTTTCCCCGAGAGAAAAATGGCTATAAAAGGGGGATGGCTATATAGCCAAATTTCCCCCGGGGGAAATACTACTATATAGCCATTTTTCCGGGGGGGGGACTGCTATATATAGCCATTTTCCGGAGGGAAAATGGCTAGGGGGAAAACTACTTCACAACACTGGTATGTTACATTTGGTGGCAGCGTAGTAACTCTGGCATCTGAGTGACCAGTCTCCTGATCATGCTCTGTGAATGAACAGGCGGTTGGCCTGTGGCAGGGCGTTCCTGCACTTGTAGACGGTTTGTCGACGTAGCTGCATGTCTACAGTAAGAGAGGTCACTTGATTGTTCACAGGAGTCCACAAGCCAAATTAAGCTTGGAGTTGAAGCTTCCCTGAAGAGGGAGTAGTGTGACAAGATATGTAAGCGAGTTGAACACCCTAGTCCGTGACCTAGCTTTTCTGGCAATGATTACATCCTCGTCCTGCTTTGTTGCAAGTTAAGCAACGTCGAGTGCGGGCAGTGATAGTATGGGTTACCCGCCGACAGGTAACAATTACATGTATATGCATAATATTCTATTTCAGCTATTAATTTCGCTGCTTACTTGTCGTAGCTTATAATTCTATATTATCGGTTTCTTATCAGTTAGTAAGAAACTATGGAAATCAGGACACGATGGGAAGACAAGCGACAGCAATGTTAAACAAGTTTGATTGGTATTTTGTTCCAGTACTTAACCCTGATGGATATCAGTATAGCATTGATTATGAAGTAAGTAAACTAATATCAATTCACATATTTCGTATCTAAGGTTCCAATGGCTGCCAGATCCGGCGTCACTCTGTTGGTGGCGTGATATCTCTCACTGCTTCGGATAGTCTATTGAGAAAGGTTTAGATCCCCTTTCAGCCACCCAAGGATCAGTTGTTCGAAACTTTAACCACTGGTTAAGCTAACCAATGGTTAAACTTTATCTGACTATAATCTTTGAAATGAGAAATCTTAAAGTTATAATCTGTGTACTGATTTGTAGCATATGAAATCCGCATTGTACATAATGTAATTTCGATATACATGTATATTCAGAAATCTTACAAATTGAATTAATAGTCCCTCAAACTTTAATCATTAGTTAGCTTTACCAGCGGTTAAAGTAGCGAACAAATAGCCCCAGAATTATAATTTTTTCTATAATGCAAACATTGCACGTCAGAAAATATATAATATATTTAGACTTTGGATCTCCGCATTTTCGGCCTTAGCATCACCGAAGACATTAGTTGTCGGAGTGTGCATATGGTGCAGCAAAGTAATATACATGTATGTATCTTCTTATTCTTTATAGAATGAAATATCATGATTATTCACACAGAAGCTTTACTAAAGTATTTGGCTCCAACCTAGAGGATTCATATTTTTGTTATCACAAGTTTGATGAAAATGCGTTATAACAAATTTTATAAAACCGAATATATGAATTTAAGAATTCGTTATTTCGAATTAAATTTGATAAAACGAATTTCAAAATCTGTTAAAACGAATTCAACAAATTTGTTATAACAGATTTAATTTGTTATAACGAATTCCTCAAATTTGTTAAAACAAATTTAATCCGTTTTAACAAATTCAAGAATTCGTTAAAACAAATTTAATCAGAATTCGTTATATCAAATTCAAATATATTTTTTGATAAGTCCTAAATTGCTTCCGTAGAATTACCAGTAGAGACCGTACATGTATGTTTCGGGTAACGAAATAGAATCACCAGTATAGATCGTACATGTATGTTTCGGGTAACAAACCCGGGTCAATGATCCTAAAACCAAACAAGGTCTTCACCAAAGAGTGGAAGATGTAGCCAAACATTGATCCAGTGCTCTTTTAAAAGATAGACGTAGCAAGTAACATTAGAAGTATACGTACCGCTGTAACAACTGACAGACAATCTGAATGTTTATCTAAGCACTTATTTTACATTACAATAGCGACTGTGGAGGAAGAACCGTTCTAGAAATTTCATGTCGCCTTGTCGTGGAGTAGACCTTAATAGGAACTGGAATGCATCACACTGTGGTAATGATTCTTTATATGTACACTGTAGTTCTGATGTGATGTCTTGTTATAAATAGTATTGGAAGATATGTCATAGATCATCAAGTAAATCGTTCAAAACGTCGTTTTCATCAACTACTGAAACACAAACAGTGTCTGTGACTTCTTTAATCGGTAGAAATTTTATCACGTGTTTTTTCGTATAGAAAATTCTTTCCATGCAAAATCCTCTACTTAGATGTACATTGAGACTATATTTGCTACGTTTTTAAAAGATTTCAGATCTTATTTGCATTTAAAGGAAAAACATGTTAAATCCACATCTGATAATTATGAAGAAAACTGACAAAATCATGAAGAGTTTCAGTGTCTGATTTAGACCAAACTGACAAAGTCATGAAAAGCTTCAGTGTTTGATTTTGTCCAAACTGGCAGTCATGAAAAGCTTCAGTGAATGATTTTGACCAAAACTGACAAAGTCATGACGAGCTTCAGTGAATGATTTTGACCTAAACTGACAGTCATGACGAGCTTCAGTGTGTGATTGCGACCAAAACTGACAAAATCATGACGAGCTTCAGTGTGTGATTGTGACCAAAACTGACAAAATCATGACGAGCTTCAGTGTGTGATTGTGACCAAAACTGACAAAGTCATGACGAGCTTCAGTGTGTGATTGTGACCAAAACTGACAAAGTCATGACGAGCTTCAGTGAATGATTGTGACCAAAACTGACAGTCATGACGAGCTTCAGTGTGTGATTTTGACCAAAACTGACAAAGTCATGACGAGCTTCAGTGTGTGATTGTGACCAAAACTGACAAAGTCATGACGAGCTTCAGTGAATGATTGTGACCAAAACTGACAGTCATGACGAGCTTCAGTGTGTGATTGCGACCAAAACTGACAAAATCATGAAGAGTTTCGGTGTCTGATTTAGACCAAACTGACAAAGTCATGAAAAGCTTCAGTGTTTGATTTTGTCCAAACTGGCAGTCATGAAAAGCTTCAGTGAATGATTTTGACCAAAACTGACAAAGTCATGACGAGCTTCAGTGAATTATTTTGACCTAAACTGACAGTCATGACGAGCTTCAGTGTGAGATTGAGATCAAAACTGACAAAATCATGACGAGCTTCAGTGTGTGATTGTGACCAAAACTGACAAAGTCATGACGAGCTTCAGTGTGTGATTGTGACCAAAACTGACAAAGTCATGACGAGCTTCAGTGAATGATTGTGACCAAAACTGACAGTCATGACGAGCTTCAGTGTGTGATTGCGACCAAAACTGACAAAGTCATGACGAGCTTCAGTGTGTGATTGTGACCAAAACTGACAAAGTCATGACGAGCTTCAGTGTGTGATTGTGACCAAAACTGACAAAGTCATGACGAGCTTCAGTGTGTGATTGTGATCAAAACTGACAGTCATGACGAGCTTCAGTGTGTGATTGTGACAAAAACTGACAAAGTCATGACGAGCTTCAGTGAATGATTGTGACCAAAACTGACAGTCATGACGAGCTTCAGTGTGTGATTGTGACCAAAACTGACAAAGTCATGACGAGCTTCAGTGTGTGATTGTGACCAAAACTGACAGTCATGACGAGCTTCAGTGTGTGATTTTGACCAAAACTGACAGTCATGACGAGCTTCAGTGTGTGATTGTGACCAAAACTGACAAAGTCATGACGAGCTTCAGTGAATGATTGTGACCAAAACTGACAGTCATGACGAGCTTCAGTGTGTGATTGTGACCAAAACTGACAAAGTCATGACGAGCTTCAGTGTGTGATTGTGACCAAAACTGACAAAGTCATGACGAGCTTCAGTGAATGATTGTGACCAAAACTGACAAAGTCATGACGAGCTTCAGTGTGTGATTGTGACCAAAACTGACAGTCATGACGAGCTTCAGTGTGTGATTTTGACCAAAACTGACAGTCATGACGAGCTTCAGTGTGTGATTGTGACCAAAACTGACAGTCATGACGAGCTTCAGTGTGTGATTTTGACCAAAACTGACAAAGTCATGACGAGCTTCAGTGAATGATTGTGACCAAAACTGACAGTCATGACGAGCTTCAGTGTGTGATTGTGACCAAAACTGACAGTCATGACGAGCTTCAGTGTGTGATTTTGACCAAAACTGACAAAGTCATGACGAGCTTCAGTGTGTGATTGTGACCAAACCTGACAAAGTCATGACGAGCTTCAGTGAATGATTGTGACCAAAACTGACAGTCATGACGAGCTTCAGTGTGTGATTGTGACCAAAACTGACAAAGTCATGACGAGCTTCAGTGTGTGATTGTGATCAAAACTGACAGTCATGACGAGCTTCAGTGTGTGATTGTGACCAAAACTGACAAAGTCATGACGAGCTTCAGTGTGTGATTGTGATCAAAACTGACAGTCATGACGAGCTTCAGTGTGTGATTGTGATCTTTGGCATTGGACTCTGAAATCTAAAAGCATGTTCCTTCCATCAAACTACATCTGTATGTGAAATTTGAAACTTGAAGGTACAAAATTCTTAGAGTTATCACATTACAACCATGTGTCAGACGGACTGACAGACAGTCAGACAGGCAGGCAGATGGCCATTGTGATTCATCCCCATCATTTAAAAGAGAAAACAGAAGACATCTGACAAAGCTGTATGACACAATCACCAAGCACATGCACACAGAAAGAACCCTTAATAACACTAAAATGACAGAGTCTTCATCTTTTAATTACTGACTGGTAAGCTCAGGGATCACGCTGTGTTGAATGTAATATCCCCAGTAGTTTCTCCGGTTACTACACTCTTTGCTGTAAGCCAAGACAAGGTTAACTCTGTCCGCTCATATACTAAATGGAATCTATACACAAAATTTGAAGGAAATCTGTACGAATTGCATATATCTACATGTTTATGCTTGACAGAAAACAGCAGCAAACTATGTAATTCTGTTATCTAGGAGCGGGTACCAGTCGATCCCCTTGCTCGTCGAGATATTGTGGTGCTAGAAGCCATTCCGAACCGGAGACAAGAGCCCTGCAGTACGCTGTGGAGGCAACCAGATATGTGAGGGCATTCTTCTCCATCCATTCTTTTTCACAATTATTGTTGCTGCCTCATGGTTTTGCTAATCTTAGACCAATAGACTACGAGGAATTGGTACGAATGTTAATCCTTTTTACTACATGTTTATTCGCCTTTCACTAAACTATTTCCATTAATAATTTTTTCCTTTTACATTTACCACAAACACAATTTTTATATTGAAATTTTCTGATGTCACGTATGATTTTTATGCATTCTGCATTTGCCACAAACAATTTAAATATTGGAATTGTCTCATACGAAAATTAGTTTCTTAAAGTATATTCAAGAAATACAACGGTGGAGTAGGAAACAGTTAATTATGGTAATACATGTCTGGACGTTTCCGTCGTCATCAATAAAACTTGACGTTCCCAAAAGTGTGAATTAGAATAGATATTTTACACACGCACTTCATTAGTATTATTCAAAATGAGAGAAAGAGAATTCTAATTAATCTTATTACGTATTTTACAGGAAATGGTTGGCAAAATAGCCATGGAAAAGCTAAGAAAGGTCAATGGAGTATCATTCCAAACTGGGCATGCTCCGCAACTGGTTTGTATGTACATTTAAATTTAGATTTAAAATTCTGTACGTCTAGTTACCTCAGAAGCTCAATGTATTTTTGTGATTTGTTTTGTTATGTTTTTTGTTTTGTATCTGGTTTTTTTTTTTTTTCGGGGGGGGGGGGGGGGTGTTATTTTATGCTTTTATTTGGGGTTTTTTTGGGGGGTTGTTGTTGTTGTTGTTGTTTTATTTTGTTTCGATGGGGTTGTTTTTGGAAAGTTCATTGGTTAAAACCCCATAAGAGTTTTATCATTTCCGGGAGTTTAGGTTCCGTGTCTTTGGATCCCAACACTACTGGGTCCAAAAACCCCTGAGAATCCCGTTTTTCACTGCAAAACTCTGCAACACCCTGAAAAACTCTGAAAAACACTGAAGTCTACCTGAAAAACACTGAAAAACTCTGACGGCCCTGATAAACACTGAAAAACTCTGAAGTCTACCCTGAAAAACTCTGAAAAACACTGACGACCCTGAAAAATTCTGACGCCA
This sequence comes from Pteria penguin, assembly GCA_035048485.1. Lineage (NCBI taxonomy): Eukaryota > Metazoa > Mollusca > Bivalvia > Pterioida > Pteriidae > Pteria > Pteria penguin. The sequence goes on from CM068583.1 coordinate 33,261,229, forward strand.
CTGAAAAACTCTGCAAAACACTGACGACCCTGAAAAACTCTGAAAAACACTGACGACCCTGAAAAACTCTGACGCCACTGAAAAACTCTGCAAAACTCTGAAAAACACTGACACCTGCTGCGATGCCCTCCGGCCGTGCGATTGCGGTCTCGCGTACTTCTATACGGCCCCTTCTATAAGCCCTATGAGCATTAATGTAATGAGTTAATTAGTGGTGAATTAGAAAAAAAAATGGAAGAGAAAATAAATAAAACATTTCTCGCATGAAGTTATTTCAACGATTCTCTAGATTTAATTTGACTGATGCATTATTCCTGTTCTGACTTATGTTTGTAAAAATCACAGTTTGATAACATGAATTATTAAACTAAAACAAGAGAGAGAAGGGGGGAGGAGGCAAACCAAACAACTGAGATTTATATATATATTTATATTTCCAAATTATATTCCTGGTAAATATCACTGTTTCAAAAAAAAAAAAAAAAAAAAGCTCTAGAACTTTAAATTAGTGAACAAATAATAAATTATTGAATAATAATTAAATAAATAAATAAATAAATAAATAAATAAATAAATAAATAAATAAATAAATAAATAATAATTGAATTTGATCAGTACCTATAAATTTTATACGAAAAGCGAATTTAGTACACAAGTACTGATAGCAAATCGACCACAAAGGAAATCGCTTGTCATTCATTTTAAATAACACAATGCATTCTATTCCAATTCTAGTGCAACATTTATAGAGACTGCACCCATGTATTATCATGTGACGACCTTTAGGTATAACCATCCCCCCCCACACACACACACATTACTTTTTTTTCTCCACCAATAATTTTCTCACAAAATTACGATACACCAATTCACCTTTGTTCTTATTATAACAGCGTAATATAACAAAGTTCAGAGGACAATAACTTTCTTTAACTGAAAATTTTACGTGTTTATGTGTTGCTCTTTCATTCGAATGGCATGCGTAAATTTTGATTTATAAAATATTTTAGTGATTAAATATTTACTCGATATTCAATAACGTTGCTTGAAACAGAACCGAATAAGTTTCAATTTATCAGTGTAACAACGTATCTGCCTTTTGTTATATCACTACAAGTAACTCTATACAATAAAATGATACCTTATCTAACAGCAACCCCCTTTCAATGGGAGACTGTGCCCCCCCCCCCCTTTTCTTTCAATAATTTCTAGATCCGCTTATGAACAGAATCTCCTTTATTACGTATTGTAATAAAATGATATCTTATCTAACAGCAACCCCCCCCCCCCTTTCGATGGGAGACTGTGCCCTCCCCCCACCTTTTTCTTTAAAAAATTTCTAGATCCGTCTCTGAACAGTATCTCCATTATTACGTAATGTAACAATGTGTCCAGTAAGGGTCATGTATAGCAATGGCGAATACAAGGGCGCTCGCCCTGTTGACTGGGACATAGAAGTCTTACATAAAAAAAACCCCCAGTCCTGTCAAAACTAGCAGAGTATTGAACCTTATTTTCAAAATGACATATAAATTCAAGTAAACAGTGTCATATTTAGAGCAGATACCTGGATCTGCCCCAACCACCGGATCCAAATTGTAATATGTCGAATAGAGTGTTTTGAAATATAGTATATTTAAATTGAGACCATAATACAGCCCCCCCCCTCTCTCTCTCTCTCTCTCTTTCAGTATCTCATTTATTACGTATTGTAACAATGTATCCAGTAAGGGTCATGTATAGCAATGGCGAATGCAAGGGCGCTCGCCCTGTTGACTGGGACATAGAAGTCTTACATAAAAAAACCCCAGTCCTGTCAAAACTAGCAGAGTATTGAACCTTATTTTCAAAATGACATATAAATTCAAGTAAACAGTGTCATATTTAGAGCAGATACCTGGATCTGCCCTAACCACCGGATCCAAATTGTAATATGTCGAATAGGGTGTTTTAAAGTTGTATACCCCACAATTCGGTATAATTTCAAAAATTAGCGCATGTAAAACAAAAACTGTATTTTTCTTGTATAGCTGAAGTTATTAACTTTGCGTTAATAACATATTTTGTTGCTTTAAACCCTCGGAGATATCAAAATAAAAAGAAATACTTCGTAAATAAAGTGGGTATTCAATAAATACAACCATGACCCGACTTCGCGCATGCGCAGTTTAATCAAAACAAATGCGATGAAGGGAGACTCAAAAAGAAAACGATTTCAGTAAATACTAACTTTAGCAGACTTGAATGCAGATTTTTAAAGTTACTCGTCAAGTTTATTTACCTCGCCCTCCATCAGTGTCCATGATGCGGCGGCTTCCGAATTAGATCACGTGATAAGTTGCTTGTAAACATTCTGTTTACAAACATCGTGTTTTAGACAGTGTTATCTCACTTAATATGACGAATTTCATTCCAACATTTGCAAGGGTCCTTTTTTAATATGTTTTAGGCTTATATATATATAATCAAAACAATTTAGAATAAATTAACCTATAATATGCACTCTACTAGCGAACATAGGGTATACAGCTTTAAAATACATGTATAGTATATTTAAATTGAGACCATAATACAGCCCCCCCCCCCTCTCTCTCTCTCTCTCTCTCTTTCAGTATCTCATTTATTACGTATTGTAACAATGTATCCAGTAAGGGTCATGTATAGCAATGGCGAATGCAAGGGCGCTCGCCCTGCTGACTGGGACATAGAAGTCTTACATAAAAAACCCTGTCCCGTCAAAACTAGCAAAGTATTTGACGCTTATTTTCAAAATGACAAATAAATTCAAGTAAACAGTGTCATATTTAGAGCAGATACCTGGATCTGCCCCAACCACCGGATCCAAATCGTAAATTGTCGAGAAGGATGTTTAAATTATAGTATATTTAAATTGAGACCATACAACCAACCACAACCCCCCCCCCCCCCCCTCTCTCTCTCTCATATATATATATATATCTTCATCAGAAAGTAACGGCACACGCATGGAATCTGTAAAATTGCTTTATTTTAATGCGACATGTCTTTGATTTTTACCTTTGGTCTTCTACATGTCATCAGTTCTCTATTACGTAATAAACATCCGGTAAATATCGCCCGTAATCTCATATAGTTTGTTACCTATTATGCTGTAAATTGGGAATCGTAATTAACAGTACCTTCGTATGTATGAGGGGACAGAATATATTTAGTAACACGTTGAAACATATCCAGTTGATACATTGCAATGTTAATTTTGTGCTATTGGCAAAATGAGTGTCATTTTAACAGTGACTTATATAGTTTAGGACAAAAACCTATTTTCACTCTTCAAAAGTGAAACAATTTGTTTTACACACGATCATTTATTTATTCTTATATCATAAACTAAACTACATCAATTATTTAAGTTCGATTTCTTCCGCATTTCCTCTGATAATAGCAACATTATGGAATACATGCGAAATGTGAGATTTGTAAAGCTATGATATAAAGTGCAATTCTGTTCCATTAATTTACATACGGATAAAATAAGAATCTGCATTACAACCTGTAGCTAGAAGGAAATACGCACACCCAAATCCATGCTCGTTCACTCAAGTTGGACACTGTTGAAAAAAAAAGGGGGGGGTGTTGGTGGAATTAAATTAACGCAACTTTACAGCGTTTTATCGGTGAATGGCCGCTAATTCATGAAGAATGCAATATTGATTTATCAACATTAATCATGAATGCTTTTAAACTCGAAAGGGAATGGGAACTGGCCTTAAGTTCATATATTAACACTATTTGGATGGAGTTTCTACACAGACTGCAAAAGATGTAAATAAACATCAATCATTATGTGTTATTAAAATGATTGATAGGAATATATATTAATAATTACTTCCTTTTTTCTGTATTTATTTATCTATTTACTATTAAAACTCTGTGTTTTCCGTAAACTTCGTCCGACGATTTTTAAAATCTTATTATTTTTATGAAATTTATTTTGATCTATTATTCTCGAACGGAAAAGTTTAATGTTTTTATTGTAAATAAATAAATAAATTTATAATCAAATAAATAGATAAATAATAAATAAATAAGAAAATAAATAAATGAAGTACACCGAGGAAGGCCGCTGGCCGAAATGTACGGAAAAATAATGCTTTTATGATAAATAAATAAAAAAATGAATTTACGTATGTTTTGTTCTATATTATTGTACTTATTTTTCCATCCCTTAATGCACCTCTATGAAACAGCGATGTTAAGCAACATGCTACTGCTGTAGTTAGAGTATTTGTTAGTTCATTCGTTTGTTCATTTGTTTCATTCTCCTTTCTTTCTTTAAGTTAATCAATAAAACAAGTGGCACCGCGCTGGAAAGTCCTGTGTCAGTAAAATTGTTTTTGCTAAATACGTAATTCATGTGATTTATTATACTGCATATGTAAAGATCATCTTACAAACGTAAGTCAGAATAGGAACAATATCTTAGTCATTTTATCTTAAAAAATCGTTGAAAAAAGTCCCCGCTTAGAAATTCATCACATTTGATACATAGATAGATAACAGCGAACCATTTTAAGGGCTTATATTATAGAAGGGACCGTATAGAAGTACACGAGACCGCGATCGCACGGCTGGAGGGCATCGCAGCAGGTGTCAGTGTTTTTCAGAGTTTTGCAGAGTTTTTCAGTGGCGTCAGAGTTTTTCAGAGTTTTGCAGAGTTTTTCAGGGTCGTCAGTGTTTTTCAGAGTTTTTCAGGGTAGACATCAGAGTTTTTAAGTGTTTATCAGGGCCGTCAGAGTTTTTCAGTGTTTTTTTCAGGTAGACTTCAGTGTTTTTCAGGATGTTGCAGAGTTGTGAAGTGAAAAACGGGATTTTCGGGGGTTTTTGGACCCAGTAGTGCAAGTTACAATGGACATTTGAATGAAAAACAACTCTAACTACTTCACACCATATTAACTGAATGTAACTGAAGCAAAGCAACGTCACTGTGGTGCTCATAACAACCAAACTCTGATCCCAGAGACCAGGATCTCGAGCTAGTAATTTGATATGCCCGATCTGGCTAGCCACACCGGCAGTAGATATACAAGACATACATACGACAAAATTGATGTTTCACTTTCTCTGTCACTTGTTTACACCAAACTATAATCCTTCCGTACCATAGATATTAGGAAATTACCTGTAGCAAATGATTTTTAACATTCTTCTGATGAATTTCCTTTTTAGCTCACATAAGCTGAAGGTCGTAATAATCTATAATATTCATAGTCCGATTTCCGTCACATTTTCAATTTCGTGTAAATGTAAATACGAAAGTAACTGGTGTCACATGACTATGGCACTACCAACAATGTACCACAGTGGACATTCACGGACCCCTCAAATTCAGAGGTAAGACCAGGTGCCCGGGAGGAGTGAGTGTCTGCTGTCTGGCTAGCCTTACCCACCGTAAATGCCCTTATATACAGACGAAACAAATATAATTCAACACTGTATATATACATAAATGTGAACAAACACTGTGTAGAAAGTACCACTGCCACATAACATCAGGAAAAAGTGTATAATCATACTTAAGTCAAACCCTCCGCGGGGAACTTTACACTGCAAAGGGAATAAGTGTGACGTTAATGTAGAATACGAAAGTAAATGGTGTCACATGACTATGGCACTAACAACAATGAACCACAGTGGACATTCACGGATCCCTCAAATTCAGAGGTAAGCCCAAGTGCTCGGGAGGAGTGAGCGTCTTTTGTCTGGCTAGCCACACCCACCATGAATGTCATTAAATACAGACAAAACAAATATAATTCAACACGGTATATGTACATAAATGTGAACAAACACTGTGTAGAAAGTGCTACTGCCACATAACATCAAGAAAAGGGAAAAGAACCACGGACGTGATTTTAATGAAACTTCGTATGAATGATTTGGATGAAAGCTCAAAGTCCCCTATAAATGTAGTAGTAATGCGACCCGATCCACAAAGAAGTGGATCCAGGGCGTGGCGACATAGGGCCAAAGTGAGTACCATCCTAGGGTAATCTTCTTCAGACCCGTTACAACAAATCGGATGCACCAGTGTGGTTTAGAAGGGTCGCCAAAATAATGTTATTATTCAGTTATTAATATTATTAAAATATTTTTTTGTTCTATTCCTAAATTAAATTTTGATGGTGCATTGGTTTATTAACCTGTCGGTATCTCATCCTTCGGATGAGACAATAAATACCGAGGTCCCGTGTCACGGTAGACGTGGCAAGTAAAAAGCACTCTCTGCTTCCAGTGGGTCCGCTGCATATCTCTACATTTCTGTGCATTGCATGAAGCGGATGCCGTCATCGTATAAGTGCAATATTTTGATGTGACCTGGTAAAAACAAAAAAGAATTAAACAAACATTAATCCAAAACATACTAAGCACAATAAGCACAACGATCTTCTAAACTTCTTTCATTTCAGACGTTGCTTCTGGCACTTCTATGGACTACTTCAAGCTGAATGGAGTAAAATTCTCCTATACGTACGAGTTACGGCCAACTTCCATTGCTCAAGGGGGATTTGAACTTCCATCCGATCAGATTGTTCCGAGTGTCCGTGAAACCTTTGCTTCGTTCTTCTCTTTCTCCGAACATATTATGGCGTAATGCGGATGGCATACTGGTCTTTTTCACAAGTTTATTTTAAATACGATTTTTATTATAAAATGTGCGCTACTAACTTTCAAATTTTGTAAAATCACATTAGTGTAGAAATACTGTGCAAATGTTGTGTATTTCAAGCAATGCATTCAGGTAGCAGTATTTGATGAACAAATTCAGTGTTTTCAAATTTAAACTTAAACTAATGCGCAGCGATAGTGCTGAGAAAAGACGTCGAAACTATAAATGTTCACATGTTAAGGACGCATGAACAAACGCAAAGACAGTCGCAATCAATTTCACGTGAACTTTTGTCTCATATCTTAAAATACGAAAACAAAACAAATATAAACGATAAAACTGAAGCAGAACTTTTTGTTGTTTATGAAATATGACATCAGTTGCATATTTGCTTCTGCAACTCTTGCCATTTCAAATTCTGCAACAATGAGGACCCAAAATGATTAACATGTTTTATATCTTTTGATATATAATATGAAGGTAAATGGCGCTATGTCACCATAGAACTCACAGCCACGTAACACGATGAACATTTATTGATTCCTAGAAACCAAGGTTGAGACCAGGTGTCCGACATGAGTTAGCGTCTCCTGTTACATAAATCCCTTAAAATGGCTTGTACATAATAGAATATTACGTTCGTATTGTCTCTTTATAAAAAGCTTCAAATCTGGTTCGCCACTTTCAAAATATTGTATATTCACACATTTAGAAGGAATATCCATCGTCGATGGGGCACCGGAACACTTGCAAAGATCTGAGACCGGTCTGTTGCAGATTCTCATTGATGTAAAAATAAACAACGAAGTAGTAAAAGGGAAGGCTAAATTATGGAATTGTCCCATACATGCGAACCCCGGAAAATACAACATTCCGGGGGGGGGGGGAGACCACTTGCCCGATGAGAGGGAGCGTCTCCTGTTTACATTAGACACCCGTGGCAACAGTTATATGGAAATATGTCAAATTCGGTGAAGGCCCCAATGCCCACAGAACCTCGCCGCCTAGCTCTGAAGCTGAGGTTTGCTAATAAAGGTATAGACGCCTTGAACATTGGAAATGTCCTTAATCATAAAAAGTACAGAGATGTGTCCCACCATATTTCAGTTATAAAACAACACCTTTTATTCTATATAGCTATACTCCAACCATTGCTTCATGTTCGTGTTCATGTTCCTCATCGAAATTTCTTTACAGTCTTCTTGGACATGTTATTTATACTGGCGATGTCAACATATTTAATAATGACATTCGTCACCAACTTATTACAAAAGGCCCTAACCTAGAGAGCCTTAATCATTTAGTTGGTAAGAAAACTTTCATATCATAATGGATTCATTTGAGGATTATGTCACAAGACGGGTGAAATATGAAGACTTCAACATTATCTGAATGGATTAAAAATATAAGTTGCTTGATAAAGTAGAGAATTTATAAACTTAAAAGGAACATGGGTACTCGTTATTCGTCGGTTTTTAGTAACCAAAACGTTAAAGCGGAACTAGCAGGTACACAACATTTATCATTAGTGCCAGCCGACAAAGCTTCTAACAACATTGTGTGAAAAGCATAATGCAACTGCCATATACAGGAATTTGGTCTTAACTCAGATACTGGTAATCTTAAATGTACTCGCTTTTTATTTACTACTGATGTAATATTTGACAACAATAGATCAGCATTGAGTACTTTGTATCTACTAAAGAAAAACAAAATACTAGATTCCTAAACTGCATAAAATCCATTCAAAGAAAGATATATTGCTGGATCCAGTAAATATTCTACCAAACCTCCATCAGGCCTCAGCACCAAATTTCTATCCGCAGTTAAGAAAAAACTTCAGATGTACTCCGATTTATTCTACTCTATAATTGGTGTTAATAAGTTTGTTTTTAATGTTCAAGAAATTCAAAGGACGTTTTGATAATTTGAATTCTAAGAATTTGTCGATTGTTACATTCGTCAAGTATATGCTTTTTCGACACTTTACAAGAAGGCTTACTTTGTAAGAAGGCCATTTAAAATTATTGATGTTTTATAACAAAGAAAGGTAATAGAAGATACAAGTACGTAGTTTTGGGTTCTCCAGACACATATTTTGTGAAATTTAAATAGAACGAAGAAAATATCAAAACATGCTAGGATTTCTCATAAACAAAATCTATGTTGCATTTGGTAACCAAGTATTCCAACAAACTGTCGACATTTCAATGGGCACTAACTGTGCATCTGTGTTGGTCGATTTTGTTCCTTGTTCATACTCAGCTGATTTTATATAAGAGTTTCAAGCCAAAGTGTAAATTAAAGAAATGGCAATGAAATTTAATTTCACATTTAGATTCATTAATGATGTATTGTCTTTAAATCACGAACACTTTAATATATACGTATATGCAATATATTCCAAAGAACTTGAAATTGAAGATACAACAGAAACCAGTTCTTGCGCTTCGTATTTAGATCTTATATTAACAAAGATGGTAAACTAATTTCTTCACTATATGACAAATGAGACGACTTTAATTTTGCTACTGTTTACTTTCCACACACATGTAGTAACATTCCTTTATCATCTGCATATGGTGTCTATGTCACTCGGCTGATCCAATATACTAGGGTTTACTAAATATGACTACAGTATTATACCGTCTACTAAATGTCTTCGAGTTTATAATAACTCGACTCATATTGTGGCGTCATGACGGGTGTGACCGTCGACAGGGGATGCTTACTTCTCCATGGCACCAGATCCCATCTCGGGATTTTTCTGGGAATCCGTAGTTGCCTTAGTCTGAGATTATTTGCCCTTTTCCACTTTTGATATCGGCGGTTTGTGGGAGAGGGTCAGAGAGACTTTGTTCATCAAAAGTTTGAATTTCAGTCATACCAGGCGGTATAGGGATGCACAAGCCTCTGGCGACAAATAAATGTTTGCACAGCCAACTTGCAACCTATAATCCAATAAATGAACATTTAACTTACTCGGTCATAGGAATATCTTTTCCAAATAAGATCTATAAGCCATGCTAGATGCCGTTTAATCTGACAACACAATAAGATTCCCTACTTCGCCATTTGTATATACAGTATGACGTCAGATCGCTGCAAGTCCTGACATTAAATCTTATGTACATACTTCTACTAGTAAAATTTTTGACTGATTTCTGTACCCGTTAACCGAGAACATTACAAAGGCGGGGTTTTATATGACCACGGCGACAGGATAAGAAAGATTTTATAAACAGAAAATATTTTAGACACATTTAAGAGCCCAATGAGCCGGACCACGTGTATTATCATTGTTATGTTTTAATCTATCAGTAAACAAATCTTACCTTTAGTTGGCCAACGAACAGAGTTATCAGTATGATTCTATTCAATCTGACCAAGGTGTTTGCACTGATTATTTATACATATGTGCTTCAGTGTTCAGCATCTTTTCTGGATCATAACAAATCACGTAAACACACAGATAGCTTACCGGTAGAGCAAGCATTTTAAGAATTTTGATACAATAAATCAAGAACAAATGTAGATTCTTTTCGAGATCCAAAAATGAGAGAAATACACCTCTGCTGTTTTATTATAATACGTAATCGCAAAATATATACTCGTATGGTATTTCAGTAATGATGACGCCAATTCTAAGTTGCGATATCATACATACTATACGCTATGAAAAGTCCTACTGAATATCTGAATAAAAATGTTGTGATACTATAAACATATATCATGTACAGCAAAAACAAAAATAATAATAAATGAATAAATAAATAAATAAATAAATAAATAAGAGAGATATCTCCCAAACGAACAAACAATCAGCTCCCCAAATTTTAAAGTGTCATTTACGTTGTCATCGAACAAACACTGTTTATGTCTAAACACCCAGCCATCTACCCCTATAATTTACATGTAGGTATACATACTGTATACATGACATCTTTTTGTTAGCATTCGAACAATATCGTATATTTTCGTTTGCCTCAGATTTACAGCGTATTGTACTACTTTCAGAACCAACGCCGTATATAGTTCTTTATCTGAAGACAGACTCAGATAATTTTATCTTATGTCGCATGTCTAGCTACGCCTATAAGCCTTTTATGTGTATTGATTCAAGAAACATTTTAAGATTGTACCATCATACACATTTTTCACTATGTTTTCAGCGATTCATCTCAACCTCTCCCCCCCCCCTTTTCTTCTAAGACTGATGATTGCCACTGGAATAACTGAGATCTCATATCCCGGTTACTACACTGAAATGAATGGGAGATCAGTAAAGCTGATATAAAATTTCGTGGAGCTTTACACTAGTTGATGACATTTGAAAGTCGTAAATCAATAAATATAAAGACTGTATGGGGTAATATTAGTACTTTGACGCCATTTGTTCTGGGAATACACATCTGTTTATCACTGAATATATAGGGTGTTACAGACATAATAGATTTCTCCGATAGGATGAAATCGCATTTGTTAAAATTAACTTAACATAACGTAAACTTTATTTAAATTTACCTCTATCTGTAAATTTTCATCATCTACAGTTTTCATAATAATAATCAAAATAAACTGATGCTAATTAAGAAAAATATTGATATAGTTTAGCATAAGTTTGACTGACAAAATCGTTCGAAGGATGTACGGAGAAGTGATGATGAGATTTGTATAGTTCGTATATGAATATTGTGGCGCATTAGGAAGTATACTTTACGTGTATTATATACTAATAAGGTTCTCGGGTGAGGATAGCGTCCATTTTAGTGTCTCTTGTGTAAAAAAAAAGACCCATGTAGTATGAAAATATGGGAAGTAGAGAGGGCACAACAAAGAACCATTGCATAAACTCAGTTTAACACAACCAAAAACTTTCGAAATTAGAATCTGAAAAATCTGATAAGCAAAATAAAGAAATTAGCAACTGTTCATGTGTTTTAGCAACCTTTCTTTGATTATTTGGTAAAAATTAAAATATGTTTCGAAATGTTAGGACACCCACCCGCGTGCTGCCCGAGTTTTGGAGAGGAGATGTGCGCCCGCTAACACCACCCCTCGCCTTTTTACGCTTTTGATTGAAAAGAAGATGAACATTAGATGCTTATTTGCGATTAACTTTAAAAATTCTAATTTATGCAACTGTCTACTTCACAATATGTCATGGTATCGTGTTGTCCGTCTGTCTTCTCAGTAATCAATGTGGAAAAAGACTGAATAGTGACTAAAGCCGGTGTGGCCTAGTAGATAAGGTGCTCGACTCGTGATCGAGAGGTCCCTGGTTCGACTCCCGCCCTGGGCACACCGGTGTTCTGTCTTTCGGATGAGGCAGTAAAAACGGAGGTCCCGTGTCAGACTTGGAGTATTTATACTCCACATCGATTGTGAGGGATGCACCTGCCTGTAATTACGCAGTGTTATACAAAGAAGTCAGTTTGTATCATCGTATCACAAAATGAAAGAAAAACATGCGAGAAAACTTAATTATGAACCGACGTTGAAATATACGAGGTATGGTCAAAATGTTCTCGGTTCCAAAGTTCTCATATACAGCGTCCAAGACACCTTCATTGCTTCCAAAATTCTTACCATGTAAGTAAAATTTAGTTTTGGAAACAGATTGAAGTCAGATGGGGTTAAATCTAAAGAAAATGGAGAATGAGGCACATCTTCGAAACTGCATTCCGTCATTGCAACTTGGGAAGTATGAGCAGATGCATTATCTTGCAAGAGCAGAATGCCTCTGGTTAGCCTTATTCTCCTCGTTCTCACAGTCTCCTGACGCAGCCACTTTAACTCATTTGTATAATATGCACCATTTGTCATGCGGCTTTCCTCAAGAAAATCAATCATGATTATTCCCTGATTGTCGCAAAGATACAGTCCATGAATCTTCCAGCTGAGGAAACTCTATTGAAGTTTTTGGGAGGAAGAGGGGTCAGCCAGTTTGAATCCACTGCATGCTTTGTTTCTTAGATTCAGGATCAAAATGATGGACCTAAGTTTCATCGTAAGTGACAGTTCGACCCATAAAACCGTCGGGATCATCTTCATAGTCCGGGAAAAGATGCAAAGAAACATCATACCAGTCTCTTTCGATCTTCAGACATGCATACGAGGGACGTCCAGACCGTTCGTTATCTTCAATGCTTTCTTCCGTACCAAGATGTGTCAGTTCAAATAAGGGAGTTAAGGGTGGGAGAGCTGGATAAGTAAAGATTGAAACGAGTTCCTATTATTAAATGTTAAAACTACTGTGATCTGGCATCATACCTCTCCACCTGATTGCCACGCATTTGCATCATTCTGCTGTGGAGTCAAAATGCAAATAATGACATCGTAACAAAAGTCTTGTCCCCAAGGTTATAAAACATTTTGGAGCACGACTCGTGCTCGAAACTGGGTACGTGCAAACTCGAGCACGACTCGAATTCACCGAGGTTATGAAAAACTGGAGCATGATATCATGCTCCAATCTCGAGCATGTGCTCGAAAATCTCAAGATTGGTTAGAACCATACTCAGAATCGTACTTGAAATCTAAATATGGCGGCTGATAAATGAATTAGATGCAGACAACGTCGAATAAATTACTCGACTCGCCGTCCCCGTGCCTTTCGTGAACGGTCAAATCCACTTGAGGATCTCGAGGAAAATGCAGTTTTAGTGGTGCTTGAAAGCGTTTATAACCTCACCCGTACTCATACTCGAGAGCCGTGCTCAAGTGAGTATGGGTTTGGAGTTTGAGGATGGGTTTGGAGTCGAGCACGGGTAAAAGTTTTATATAACCTCGGTGGTGGCAGAAGTAATGTGTCGACTATGTTCGACATGTCAATCAACTGCATATTATGTATCATTTACTTTAAAACATTAATAAGTTCGGGGGGGGGGGGGGGTTTCTCTTGATAAGTAGATATGTTTTTAAATTCAGAACGACGAAGCCGTTTTCGTGCCATTTTAAAAAAGAAATATTTTGTTATTTCGTTCGAACGAGAAAATAATTTCGATTCGAAACGTGAAAATCTCATTCGCTCGAGAAAATTATCTCATTCGTACAAGAAATTATCGAATACGTCTCCGGGTCAGATGAAGTCACTGTTTACAAATCGTATGCGTATTCGCCGCAAAAGTGAAATTCGCACAAAGTCCGCTTCCTGAGGTAGACATTAGTTGAAATGGAGGCAAATATGAAAATCGACAATATTCTTATCATAGTCGGCAGCGTAAGTGTTATTAAACGATAAAAAGAAATGCAATATTGTATATCAATACCTCCAAATTTTCACTCCACTCACTGTTTACATAATTATATTTTTATATTGTATGTATGTTTTGAAATAACATGTTGTAATGTTTCTGAGACTGATTAGCCAAAAGGCTAAAGGCAAAATTCACCATACCATACTAATTAATACCAATCATTAATGAAATTATAATGCATTATTATGAGTGTTTTACTGTACATCTGTAACTACCATACAGTATAGATAGTTTCTCGATAGAACAAGATTTTAAAAAAATTCTTTAAGATGGCACAAAAAACGGCTTCGTTCAGAACTGATAATTAAGAGAGGGAAAAAAAAACAGATGTGGCTTAAGTCAGAATAACTACAGTTTTCCACAATTTGAGTAGATTCCATGAAAATTTCTCAGTAAAATACTTTGCATGAGGGCGAAGTAAGACTAACGTGTCCTTAAATTGTGACGTCATAGTTCCCATGTTTACAAAACATGTACATACAGGAGGAATGTTTACTGAGCTGCGTTGGGTCTGGGGTACGTCATGTATTTTTATTATAGTTATACTCATCATAAATGTCTGTTTCCTCCATTATATGTTTTTCAAACAGGTTGTAAGCTATCGGATTTAACAAAATGAGTTTATGAGTCATAGTGTTGTCGAAAGTCATAAATCTATCATTGTATTGAAGGTACACGAAATGCAGCCCAATGCGTAATTCGGGTCAAGTTGTCATGTAACAACATTGTGTTAACTGAAACTTAAGTGGTGATCGGGTCCAAGATGAAAAATTTATGGGTCCTATGTCCCAAGTTCCCAGGCACTTGGCTCTAATTTAGAGGTTAACGTCATCTCTTTACAGATGTCTGGTTTAAAAGAGGAGATGTCCTCTTTCAACCCTGATACATGTGAAGTTTCCACACCATGAAGGCCCTCTTGTTGCTCGTGCTCTTGTGCGCGGTGGGAAATCCAACAGCAGCTGAAAATAGGAAATCGTATAGCAGGTAACTCTAAAATCTTTATGAATGTTAAATTGAGAAATCAACGGAAGAAAACTTGCAAAAATAAAAGTTTGAAGAAAAAAGTCATTTGACCATATATATACGGGATACTATACTTAAATGTCTGTCATGCTAAATTTTGTAATACAGATTTTGAAGTCGCGCTAAGCACAAACAACTTTCTTCTCGTAATAAAATGGAAATGAATGTATTTTGAAATTAATATGATGCCATAATGAATTGATCACGCTAACACAGGTTTTTTTTTCTTCTTCTTTTTTTTTCCTTTCTTTCTTTTTTTGTGGTATCATCTTCCGATATCTATAAATACCCATTTAAGTACTGAAAATACGAATTTTCGATCACATTTGCTGTTTAATCAGTGAAGAAACATTATGGAATAAAAAGAATTAGTATTCATTAGATTTTTTTCCAAATTCTTATTTTCTGATTTGTATATTTCTTGATAAAAGAAATACATATATCGTAAATGGATATCTTTATAATTCATCATGAAGTTTATCTCTCGAAAAAAAAAACTTCGTATCATTGATAAAAACTCACAAAAATCCCCTTGTTTCATAACATGCTCTCCCCATTTTTTCTTTTCTGTACTCTGTGCTGCCTCCCGTCCAAAGCAAAGTTGATTACGAAAACATGCAAGCAGGTCACATGTAGCTGTGATTGAAATAATATAATAGTATTAAAATTCATTTTGTGTTCTAAAATTCTCTGTTTTCAAAAATTTCATGTACGATCAAGTCTCCCCTACCCAAGAGAAACAAAATGTCACTTGAACAAAATGTCACTTAAACAAAATGCCACTTAAACAAAATGAACAAGATGCATATGAATGAGAATGTATGTCATAGTGGGTATCTCGTTTTGAGGGTGAATAGGGCCCAAATACTTTTTCGTTTTCGTTTTTCACTGACTTCTTAACGAAACACCATACATAATTTCAGGGGTGTGTAATTCCTATACCATATTTAAATGATATTTTCAGAATTATATGTGCCGATATTTATACCATTATCTTTGATACTATAATGAGAACCTCCCCCTCTTTATGATAGCTTACCTTATACATTATAAGAGACATACATTCATGTAGTCTGTGTCTCATATTATGTTCATTTACGTATTTTTCATGAGCAATACAACAACATAGCACTTATACTTATAGAAATATACACTAGTCAGAAAAACCTTGCAATACACTACTGGAAGCAAAACACATTTCTAAATATACAGAGCCGATGTGGCTCAGTGGATAAGGTGACTGAGAGGTCCCGGGATCGACTCTCACCGTGGGCACTCCAGTGTCCTGCCTTTTGGATGAGACAATAAAAACCGAGGTCCGTGTATCTGTAGGCACGACACGTAAAAGTTCTTTCACTGCTTCAGATGGGTCTGTTGCAAAGGTATAAATGGCAGATACCGTCACCGTATACGTGAAATAATAGTAGAGGGACGTAAAACAAATTGAGTGATCGTCAAATGCCCGACATCATACATTTTGGCACACTTGTTCATTATGACGTCATAAATAAATGGCCCGTCAAACATGAATTTAACTATGACGTCAAAATCGAACTACGTAATGGGTGTGGTTAAAGTTGGATCTGGCGATTCCTCAATTATCAATCAATCAATAGATACATATATTTATTCAACTATCTATCTAAATGTATTCATCTATTTATTTAATTTTCTAAATCTTTATAGTTTTTCTTTTTATTATTTATTTTTATTTAGATACCAAGTTCTATCCGTTAGACCTTCCAATGCAGCACAAGTTGAATCTTTAAATGCGCTTCAGAATGACTTCAATTTAAACGTGAGTAATTAAAATAATCACTGAAATCACTTTCAGTTCGAAAAGTCATTAGAAAAGCGTGCAAACTGTTTTATTTCAATACTGTTTCAATAACATCAGTTCAGATACACAAAGTCAATGCATCGTACGCTACCTACAATGAGAAAATCAAAGAAATTTACCTGAAAAAAAAATGCAAATAGACATAGTGGGAAAAGACATAAAGAAGGCGTCAGAAATTTGATGTTGGCATGGAACTGAAAACAACACACCTTTCTAGATCACCCTTATATCTGGTGCATTCGATTTGTTGGTCAAAAGAGGGTACACTCTTGGGCCTATGTCACCCGCCCTGGATGTCTCCCTTGACGAATCTGGCCGAATACAACAGCGCTTACAGGAAATCCCGAGTACTTTATCCACTCCACGTTTCATCAAAATCCCTTTTGTGGTTCTGAAAAAGTTGAAATTAATAAAAGGACGAGGACAAATGGCAGATGTTTTACTCCTTATGGCTTCCACGTCAGTTAGGTAGTACGAAAATCTGCCAATGAACGTGTAAATATAAGATTACTATCATATGTGCGATTTCCCTACTTAGCTTTGGACAGTGAACGCAGTGCATTTCTTCATACACTAGCCCAACATGCCGGATACGGACGTGCATCTGACCCAAATGGCCCATTGGATTTAACGAATTACATGCTCAGACTTCCGTTAACCAATCTGCTTCGTGGTCACGTCGGACTTGATAATTATTCATAACTAAGTATATGCTGTGTTAACGTTCATACTCAACTTTTTTTTCCAGTTGGATTTTTTCCAAGTCCCTAGCTTGAATAGGGACATAGACATCTTGGTACCACCACAGCATGTGAATAGAGTGAAAAAATCTCTGACGAGAATGATGTTCAACCCTAGAGTTACTGTACAGGACATGGAAAGGTAAAAAGAAACCCTGCATACAAAAAGCTCATTAAATAGTTCATGCAATGCTTACTTATGTCAATTACAATTTGAAAAGTTTACAAGTATCCATACTTTTTCATCATCTATGAAAAAAAGTCGGTAGATATTCTTAGAACGTTTTATCAAAGGTCACTAACGAAATAAAATGTTCGTTGATATGAATTTCATTTTCACATGTTAATTATAGAGTCATTGATGCAGAGAGAAGAAAGATGAAAAGCATGACCGGAAGAACATTATGGGAGAAATATCTGTCTCTGACTGAGGTACAGGATATGAATATTCTTTTCAGATGTATGGATATCAATCATTGGATATTATTACCTCAAAAATTATTGAAACACATCTAGGAAATATGGCGTATATTACGTTTGCAATGAAATGTACTCACCATATCAATTAATTTTAATGCATGCTAATATTGAAACATCAAAATGATGGTGTCGTCGTGAGACTTTGACAAAATGATGGTGTCGTCGTGAGACTTTGACAAAATGATGGTGTCGTCGTGAGACTTTGACAAAATAAACATTAAATAAACATTAGACAGACTGTTGTGCGATTGCATAACGCTGTAGTAGCATCAAAGCGGTGCGTTTTCAAGTTTTTTTTAGTAGAATACACGATATTGTAAGTGATATTACTTTGAGAAAATACTTCCTTGCCAACAACGGTAATAAGTTCTCCTTTTAGTTTTAATTTAATATCAATTCTAAATATTCTTGAAAACGCATTGCTTCCATGCTACTACAGCGTTTTGCACTCGCACAACGTGTTATCTCATATTATGTGGACATCTTGTGTTTCTTGTTATTGGTTGAATTATTATGCCTTTCAGAAAATATTATACAATTAAGGTATAAATTGACGAAAAGATACATATATCCTAGTTTTCTGAGACTGTAAACAATAACTTCCTTACTGCCGTTCCAATGTTATTACCATTTTATTGTTACGCCTGCTTGTTTGTACAGATTGACAACCTCTTGAATTCGCTGCAGAGTCAGTACACAGAACACATGTCTTTATTCAACATGGGTAACTCTGTGCAGGGACGCACGATCACTGGAGTTAAGGTATGAGACCCCCGCATGTTAAACGACAATTCTTCCAAATTTAGTAGAATCTCGGACTGAGAACTAGCCCATAACATTTTTGGTTCTATAACTGCCTTAGCTGTTCCAGAGTTACAGTCATAGCCAAAGTTTCGGATCCCCCGGCCTAAGCTACTCTATTAGTAGAATAGCGTAACTAGGATCAGAAATCCTTAGCTTACGAAGATGTAGTCATGGTAAAGAGAGTGAAATTCTGTAAAAGACTATAATATATTTTTAGTATCGTTTCACTTCTTTTATTTTATAAAATATGCCCCTACAATGCATTAGATACCATTCCTTTGTGTATCGTAGGTATCTTCCAATATAAATGGAGCCTCCAAGCCTGCCATATGGTTAGAGTGTTTGGCCCATGCCAGGGAGTGGATTACTACATCTGTATGTCTAGGAACCATCGAAATTGTAAGTTTTAATTCCATGGAATAAAAAGTCAAAATGTCAGAATTGAGGGCCATGTTGTGAGTGGATAAACGGCTTAGCTGAGTTGTTCAGTTTTTGTGGTAACACTGTTTTATATGTGACCTGTTTTTATTTTCATATATTTTGTATCATTTGAAAATTCTGCGATTGTGATTATTTTGATAATGCAAATCCAACAGCTGGTGGTTTATTTCATCAAAACATCACGAAGAAATGAAAACAAGAGGCCCAAGTGGGCCTATATCGCTCACCTGAGTACCTAGATGATCAGTCATGCAGGAAGGAAGAATTCATTTATTTTTGCATTAATGTGACTAAGTCAACACAGATGTGGAAAATATGTCAAATTTTATTTCAAGCTAGAATAAAAAACAACACTTTTTTGCACATCCATTCAGGTGATTTTGATATTAAGCATTTCCTTTGTCTCTGCAAGAAGTCATTCAGGGCAACAAGTTAGTCATTTTCTTTAGGTGGGGCCTTTTGTTGACTGATTTCAAGTCTGGGTCATGAACAACAATTGTTTCAAATATTGTCCAGATCTAACTTAAAATTGCCTAATTTCATATGTTGAGTGTTGAGAAACATCTAAAAACTTATTTAGATGTGTAAAGAAATGAAAAAAAAAATTTCTCCATATTTCAATTACCAAGTGGTATATGTACCATTGTGAGAACTGCTTTTTAGACATGGTGGCATTACGGTATCTGTTAACCAATTTGGATGAAATTTACCAAATTGATAGAGGACCTTTAGTACTTCATGTATTCCATGTTTCATTAAAATCTTTCATGTGGTATAACAGCAGACGTGAAAAATGTGATTGAATTGTTCCTACACACCCTCATTTGGAAGTCTTAAAAAATTCATAGAAAATCCAAAAATTGAGATATTGACAAAATTCTTTCAAAGTAACAATCCTTACCATAATTATGATCACAATAGTCCATAAGAAATCATCATTATCAATTAACTAGGAAATATGACACTTTTCTTTCTGCATTGAATCACCAAGTCCAAAGAAATGTCGAAAAAAAATTCTAAAATTTGATTTTGGAAGGGAACCAAAATGACAATAGGTCTTCACTCATCCCTCTAGATCATTTCTATACATTCTGTTTGTCTCTGTATACAGCCCGTATGAAAAAGAATATTGTTAAAGGAGGGAACTCTTTTGTGACCTACTTTTGACTATGGTGGCGCCACCTGTAACGAGGTCTGGACGAAAACAACAGAATTTGAAGAGGATCATAAGTGACTTATTTCTACCAAGATTTATTAAAATCCTTCAAACAGTTTTGTAGAAAAAGTTGAAAATGTGAAAAATGGCCAATCCCCCCCCCCTTTTTTTTTTTTGGAAGTCTTAAACGTAAAATTCCTAATTTCATATGTTGAGTGTTGAGAAACATCTAAAAACTTATTTAGATGTGTAAAAAAAAAAAAAAAATTTTTTTGACCACAGCTGGATTTGAACCGCTACTCTCCATATTTCAATTACCAAGTGGTATATGTACCATTGGGAGACCTACTTTTTAGACATGGTGGCATTATCTGTTAACCAATTTGGATGAAATTTACCAAACTGATAGAGGACTTTTAGTACTTCATGTATTCCAGGTTTCATTAAAATCTTTCATGTGGTTTTGTAGAAAAAGTTGAAAATGTGAAAAATGGCCAACCCCCCCCCCCCTTTTTTTTTTTGGAAGTCTTAAAAAATTCATAAAAAATCCAAAAATTGAGATAATGACAAAATTCTTTCACAATAATATTCCTTACCACAATTATGATCAAAATAGTCATTAAGAAATCATCAATATCAATTAACTGAAAAACATGACACTTTTCTTCATTGAAATGACTAAGTCCAGAAACACATCAAAAAAGCGTAAATTTCTATTTGACGGATTTTAACCCTGAACACATTTTTAAAAACCCATCTTTATAGATTGTTGAAATGCAATTAGTTTCCCCATTTATGTACTGGTTCTGGAGAAGAAGATGTTTGAAGAGGGGTACCCTTTTGGGCACTTTTGGTCCCGCCCTGGATCCACCCCTGAGGGAATCTGGATCCCGAACACAATTTTAGTAGGGGACCTTGAGTACATCATTTACACAAAGTTTGATCCAAATCTGCAATGTAGTTCCAAACAGTTTTGTAGAAAAAGTTGAAAATGTGAAAAATGGCCACCCCCACCCCCCACCCCACCCCCTTTTATTTTTTTTTGGAAGTCTTAAATGTAAAATTCCTAATTTCATATGTTGAATGTTAAGAAACATCTAAAAACTTATTTAGATGTGTAAAAAAAAAAAAATTTTTTTGACCACAGCTGGATTTGATCCGCTACTCTACATATTTCAATTACCAAGTATTATATGTACCATTGTGAGACCTACTTTTTAGACATGGTGGCATTATCTGTTTACCAATTTGGATGAAATTTACCAGATTGATAGAGGACTTTTAGTACTTCATGTATTCCAGGTTTCATTAAAATCTTTCATGAGGTTTCGTAGAAAAAGTTGAAAATGTGAAAAATGGCCAAACCCCCCCCCCCTTTTTTTTTTTTTGGAAGTCTTAAAAAATTCATAAAAAATCCAAAAATTGAGATAATGACAAAATTCTTTCACAATAATATTCCTTACCACAATTATGATCAAAATAGTCATTAAGAAATCATCAATATCAATTAACTGAAAAACATGACACTTTTCTTCATCGAAATGACTAAGTCCAGAAACACGTCAAAAAAGCGTAAATTTCTATTTGACGGATCTAAACCCCGAACACAATTTTTAATAACCCACCTTTGTAGATTGTTGAAATGCAATTAGTTTCCCCATTTATGTACTGGTTCTGGAGAAGAAGATGTTTGAAGAGGGGTACCCTTTTGGGCACTTTTGGTCCCGCCCTGGATCCACCCCTGAGGGAATCTGGATCCCGAACACAATTTTAGTAGGGGACCTTGAGTACATCATTTACACAAAGTTTGATCCAAATCTGCAATGTAGTTCCAGAGAAGAAGTCGAAAATGTGAAAAAGTTAACGACGGACGACGACGACGACGACGACGCCGCCGACGACGACGACGGACGGCGCACTATGACTATAGCTCACTTGAGCCTTTGGCTCAGGTGAGCTAAAAACATTTATGTTTGCATTCTTCAAAGAAAACAACAACTACTGTCCGCGCCCCTCACTCTGGAAACTGGAAAATCTGGATTTTCAGTTATTCATCTTCAGAATAATTTCAAAAAGGCATAACCATTCAATAGCTCTTGTTTAGTCGTAACTTATGGTGTGTGCTTTATGTGTGTATGAAGAAGCGTTCATATTTTATAGAAAAAAATCAACTTTAGATAGGGCGATTTCCATGTTAAATTTTGACGTGACGTCGCCAAATTTCCTATAGACTCAATGTTAAACATCGGCGACGTCACGTCAAAATTAACATAGAAAACGCCCTATCTAAAATGATTTTCCCTATAAAATACGAATGCTTCTTCGTAAAAACATATAACATACACCAAAAGTTACGACTAAACAAGATCTGTCGATTCATATTAATTTTGTAAAACTATTTTAAAGATAAATAAGTGCAAATCCAGATTTTTCGGTTTACAAAGTGAGAGGCGCGGACAGTAATTCCTTATAACCTTTTTGTACTTTACTTTTTCGTTGGTGATACTTAATCATTTGTTCTGAGTTTTTTTTTCTAATATTTTCATTCGATATTTGAGAATGATTTAATTCATAAAAGGCACATGCTTTCAAACAATTTAAACAAAAAGTTATTTACGACAGTTTTGCCCCCTCGGGCAAAACGACTATATTCAAGATTGTGAAGGTCGTACCATTTATTAATTGCAGTTGGTGAAAAACTACGGTGGTTCAGGGACATGGGGACAACAGGCAACGGCAATGTTGGACAAGTTCGACTGGTACTTCGTTCCTGTCCTCAACCCTGATGGATATCAGTATTCCATGGATAGCAATGTAAGTCAGACGTCCATAATGAAATTTTAGAGAAAAACGGGGATTAATATAGAGAATGTTTAAGAGAGATCCAATTCTGTTCCCAGAAAAGTTTTTGACAAACTTCAGTGTGGATATGCACCTGTCCCCACCCTTATATCCCCTAATTCAATTTATGTACCTTGATGTCCTCTAACAAACCTCAATATATGTCCAATATGCCTTCGTCCGATTTTACATAATGTATGTAGTCCAATGTCCGACAAAACGCATTTTGCCGGGATTTGTATAAAGTTCTTGCTTTGATCGTGACGCCACAATAATTTGACGTAAATCGGAGCGGGAAAACATCATATGTCGGATATTAGGGAGCAACCATTTGATTTTAAGGGGGGGGGGAGATTTTGCAAAAAAAAAGTCCGGCTCCAATTTTGGGGAAAAAAATAATCCGGCCCAAAGGGTCGGCAAAAAAAATAACAGTAAATAAAAACAAAAACCGGCTCTGAAATCGGGCAAAAAAAAAAAAAGATTCAGGCCGGTGAAAGTCTTCCTGCCCCCCCCCCCCCCCCCCCATAAAAATCAAATGGTTGCTCCCTTATCCCTTACATCGTGTAAAATTGGAAGAAGGTGTATTCAATTCTTCAAGAAACAGATTACTTGGTGGAAGGCTTCGTTTTGGTTATGTATTTAATGCAAAGTAATGGTTTTTATATTTTGAGTGTTGAATTGAGTTTTGATATCCTTGGCGAGCGAAAATAAAACACAAAACGGGTTTCAAAAAACATCGTGTAAAATAAAACTCATTATAATCATGTTCTTTTGATAATATAATATTCATAAGCCATATACAAAGATGCATTTTTCTGATAACTATGATGAAATAGGATTACTTTAACATTTAGTTATCATTTTCATCCTCATTTTTTTTTCGGTGACGCAACAATTGGCGACTGTAAAACAGAACTATTTCTAATTGGGCAGGTGTCTTACGTCAAAACCTTGTGACGTCATGCATGTACAAATCTATTATTTATTCATTTATTTATCTGTTGTAAAGGAGACTTGAAATTTTAGTCAACCCAGAAATATCATGTGTCCCGAGAGCTACAAAGTATGTGTGTAAGGTATGAAGATAGATTGCTGTCCATTATGTACAAATTTACGAAAATATTAAGCAATAAATTATTGGATTTCATTTTTCCGTGATTGTACTCCCCTTATACAAGTTCAGTTTTTGTATTGTTCTGAAAACAATTCCATGCATCAACTTATTTGTCATGTTCAGTGACACCTCAAGATATCCAAATGACATAAATGATAACCATCAAGCCCATGCAGCCGAAAATTCGCGACAGTAAGATTATTATGCCCGGCCAGGTATGGCAGGGGGCATTAAGTGTTTGCTTTGTTTGTTCGTCCTTCCGTTCTTCTGTCCTTCTGTCTTTCTGTCACACATTTGGTTTCCAGATGGTAACTCAAGTCCCTTTCGTCATATTCAAACTAAATCTGGATATATGCTTACTTATCAAGAGAGAAAGAATCCTAATGATTTTGGGGTCAACAGGTCAAAAGTTAGTTAAAGTCACAGCTCACGAAAATAGACTGTAATTATTGGTTTCCGGATGATAACTCAAGTACTTTTCATCATATTCACACCAAATTTAAATATATATGTTTATTTATTGTGACAAGCAGAATCCTAGTGATTTTGGGGCCAAAATGTCAAACCTCAAGGTCACAGCTCACGAAAATAAATTGTAATTATAGGTTTCCAGGTGATAACTCAAGTACCTTTCATCATATTTAAACAAAATTTGAACATATGCTTACTTATCAAGAGAGAAAGAACGCTATTGATTTTGCGGTCAAAGGGTCAATGTCACAGCTTATGAAAATACTAGTACATTGTGTAGACTGTATTTCTCATCTTTAAAAGGTCAAGTTCTTTTAAACAGAGGTCATATAATTTTTTTCAAAGGGGAAGGATGCCTATAGATTTTATGGTCAAATAGTCAAAAGGCAAGGCCACTACTGGCGATATTTATAAGAGTTATGGCCCATGACACTTCTAATTCAGGAAAGCTTTGTTACTGCTATTAACTAAGCCCACAGTGGGGGCATATGTTTTACAAACATGCCTTAGTTTCTATAGAAATGGTCATGAAAACTTAACAGGTCATTGAATATGATAGAGATCAGTCTGCATTCCTGAAATATATGACATTTTGAACTCTATTTCTCGTACGAAGTTCTTGTTCACCGCTGTATTTCATTTCTTTGCTAAATATAGCATTAGTCATAGTACTCATTCTGTTAAAACTGGTATCATTACTCACGACAACAAGAATTTGATAGAAGTGTATAAGAATTTCAGTGATAATCAATATAGAGATATTCATATAAACTAGACCGTAGGTTTGGTAGAGTATATGATATCTCTATTCTACATTTGGTTAATGTGTCTTTGAAATAACGATGTAACTAATACAATCCTTGCTCTGACTTAACATGGAAACATTTTTGCTTGAATTCTGTGTGAAACATTCCTCCTTTTCACAACCTTCACCAACATGAAATCAAATGGAAAGTACCTTAACAGAAATGTGTAAGCTGAACTGTCTGACCGAGCCTGATATCTTTGACTGAAAAAGAGACAATTGTGTTTGATTTCTCTCTGATTTCAATATTCCACTGTGATCCAAATTCGATTAATGCAGTTTTCATATCCTATCATTATAGCGACTATGGAGGAAGAACCGTGCCGTCCCTCGCGTTTCCTCGTGTTATGGAGTAGATCTGAACAGAAACTGGAATGCATCACACTGTGGTAATTGTTGGTTTAATTAAGTTCCAATTTATATTTTTGCTTAAATTGAAAATATGTAAGTGCGTGTGTGTGTGTGTGTGTGTGTGGGGGGGGGGGGGGGGGGGGGGGGGGGGGGGGGGGGGGTTGTACCTAAGTGTATTTTTCACAAATTCCATTTTCACAAGGAATTATTTCCTCACTATTTAACTACATGTACTTTATAAGAACATTTTCATGGGTCTGCAGGTTTTGGTGTTTATACATAAAGGTCAGCGTGTTTACTTCGATACCATTTATCTATTCATGTGAGAATAGGGACCTGCTTCTTTACGTCGTGTACGTCTGATGTAGATTTTTGTCCATCTTTACGTGATAGACCTTGTTTCGAGAAGATGGTTTTTGCCTGAGGCCGATTTATTATAATTTCCGGCCCGCAATGCAGAAAAAAAATTCCGTCGCGAAGGACCAGGGAAGAAAATCTGAACATGGATTAGTGAAAATGAAGTGTAGTATATATAATATACAAATTTGGGGTATATGAAAATAGATCAACCCCATCCCCATTTTTCTGGCTCACATCAGAACTTGGAGCAGGTTTACTTATTATCATCTCATTGTATTCAGGACAAGGAGCGAGTACTTTCGAATGCTTCGATACTTACTGTGGCAGAGGACCCCAGTCTGAACCCGAGAACAAAGCCCTGCAGAACGCGGTAGAGGGTACCAGCAATGTAAAGGCATTCTTCTCTATCCACTCCTACTCACAGCTTCTGTTAGTGCCCCATGCCTATGCCGACGTAAAACCATTCGACTACATGGAATTGGTACGAATATTTATTCCTATTCTCTCTATATCTGTCCTCTAAGAAATACGTTACCTATGTTTCTATCATTTTTTTTTTATTTCTATGTGAAAGATGAGAGGATGTAATGAATGCGACGCTTCAACAGCTAGTGTGACACAGAAAATTTCACAATTATTTATGCAAACTTTGATATTTTATATGTAATCAAACTTGATTCATTACCCGAAATATAAAGCAGAACAAAGACTAACTTTTAACTGTATGAGACATTACACACGTAAATAATTCCGTAAGAGGTAATCTTGTTTTGTAGAACTCAAATTTTCGAGATTCCGATATCAAAAAAATCACTTTCCAGCGAGTATGACATCAGTGAGAGAGAGAGAGAGAGAGAGAGAGAGAGAGGGAAAAGGGGGGGGGGGGGTTAGTAGCAATGTTACAATTATAGTTTTTATTCTAGGAAAATATCGGTAAGACAGCCATGCAAGCTCTCAGAAGTGTCAACGGAGTGACTTTCCAAACCGGTCACGGCCCAGAAATACTGTGTAAGTTTTTATTCCTATGTATGTACACTTTATTAGCTTGATAGAGGTTGTGTCATTGCTTAGGGAAAAAGTACATGCAAGTACAGGACAGGGCAGAGGGACCTGGGGTGGATCCCAGATTATAAGTTGAACAGGGCCGAAATATGGTGAGGGGTTTAGTCCGATGATGACCTAGTGAGGACCCCCACCCCAACCCGGAGCTCCTGCAATTCGGTATTTCACAGTCCTTATATTAATAGTTACCATAGATGCCTTGTAATCGAAACTTGTGAATTCATCAATATATTCCATACATACTCCTTGTTAAGTTCACTTCATATCAAGGAAAAAGTTCATTTATTTCACTGTTTTTAAAACTTACAACTAATTTTTGAAAACAAAGGTGGTTATCACTTACTTGCATTTTATCTTAACTAATGCATTAGGTGTATCTTTAAAAGTTCTGTTGATAGCCAAAAATTAAATGAATATATATATATATATATATATATATATATATATATATATATTATATATATATATATATATATATATATATATATATATATATATATATATATATATCTGTATAATCTATCGACCAGGAAAGACAATCCTCTACAGAAAAGACAGAGAAATAAATGTCTGATATGTAAAAATGGTAATGTGTATGCTTCTTTCTAAAGACGTGAAAAGGGTTTCGCAAAAGCGCTCATGTCCGGCCTTGATTTAATCGTACTTATTAAACGACATTATGTTGTAAGTAGTAGTAAAGTTGAAAATTTTGGTCTCTTTAAATACTATAACAAATAAAAGTACAAGCAACATAAGAGCGGGGGGAGCAAAACCTTCCAAAAGTGAAAAGCAAAAAAAAAAAAAAAAGGAAAAAAAAGCAAGATGTGTTTGTGGAACACTATGTCCCCGGCGGCAACAAAGTTCGAAAAAGCTATTTTTAGCACAAAGGTCACGGTGAAGGTCTCAAGGTCATTTGCCTTGCCCAGTGGGATCTTTTACGTGCCACGCCTACCATGACACGGGACCTCGGTTTTTACTGTCTCATCCGAAAGACAGAGCACCGGTGTGCCCCCGACGGGTGTCGAGCCCGGACCTCTTGGTCACAAGTCGAACAACTCATCCACTGGGCTACACCTGCTTATATCTTTTGATAAGAGCAAACTATAATAATGCGACTCTATTGCATAATCTTGGACTTGTATAATATCATTCAAAACATAATAAATACTTACAAAGGATGGCATCACACTAATGCATAAGCTGAAAGATATTTTGTTGGCGAAACTTTCTATTGTTGCAACATGGTCAAAGAAAGGTAATTAACGAGAGCCGTGATTGGCTGATGTGGTGTAGGGAGAGAGGGACTACTATTTCAATGTATCAGGAGCTGTGATTGGATGAAATTATTTGATTTATGTATAAATAAAGATTGATTCTGCTGTAAAATCATGAATTTTTATCTCATTTCGCTAATGTAAAGATTTAATGACCTAAAAAGGGGTGGTTGTTTACATTTGAATTTTGGCCAATTTTGGGGGGTATCCCCCTTCCAGCATGATTTTCTCGAAATTAAGGTGGATAACCTATGGTAAACTGTTAAAATTCTGATAGAGGAGGGTCTGACAAACATTTTGATATGTGGATTATATATAGCTAAAATGTAGTATGTTGTGTAAATCTTGCTGGAAGTTCGGTAATTTAACATGGGACCCTATGGGAAATGGAATTACTATGCTTTGACCACATGTTGCGTAATCAGGATACATCCAACAGCCAGTAAAAACAGAAAACCTTATCCGTAATTTTGTAGTTACGGATTAGAAATAAGACATTAAAAAGATAAAAGAAAATAGATTTACTTCGCTTAAAATGTCTTATTTAAGTTTATTTTAACTTTAAATATTACTCTTAAAGTGGGGGGAGGGGGGAGGCACAACCATGTTTGTGCCCCCCCCCCCCTTGAAAAGTAGGGGGCACATGCCCCCGCTCCCCCCCCCCCTTTCTCCTACGCCCTTGCGCTTAATTCCAATACAATGTAATAAAGCAATAATCATTTGTAACCAATTATAGATGCTGCTTCTGGTGGAGCCTTCGACTACTTCAAGCTGAATGGCGTGAAATACAGTTACGTGTACGAATTGCGACCGGCTACCAGTAGTCAAGGGGGATTTGAACTTCCAGCCGCCCAGATTGATCCTAGTATCCGGGAAACTTTCGCATCGTTCCATTCTTTCTCCGAACAGATTCCTGCGTAAAACTGGTGCTATGTTTGTATATTTAATGCTTTAACTTTGAAATAAAAGAATAGAAATGAAATGAAAGATGTTATCAACATTATTTTTTCAAATCAGAAGTTGTATGATCGATGTACTTTTGTGCTTGATTTGGCTTCTTGTCGCCGCAAATAGAAAATATTTGTGTTTAAAAACCGATACAGACATCTCTCTCTATGAGATCAATCTAAATCATGAGCGCTTAAACATTGTTACACTTAGGTCTTCGCAATCGGATTAACAGGTGATTCCTTTGTTAAAAATCTGTAGCAATAGCTTAACTTACGCATCGTAGATTATCATTATTTTTTTTTCCTTTTCTTGGATGGACAGAGCCTAACGTACCATTTTAGGTAACACTTTCTCTTTTTCTTTTTAGCTCGCCGGTGTCATATAGTTAACCTTCCGCATAGAAACCTATCCCCCTGATGGTTTACTATATAGAGAATCTTCCCCATTGCATTAGCGGATTTCCATCTTTCAGGGAAGCAAGATTCAGATAAAGAATTACATATAGTTAAAGATTTTTGTCAAGTATGGTACAAGTACCATAGATCCTTCTTTGAGGAGGCGGGGATTAATCAAATCTGATCCACTAGCTTTAGATGTTTTTATGAGAGATAAGGAGTCACTAACTTTTTGCTCAGTAATATGTATATTATTCAAACAGGAAGGAGCAAGTATATCAAAAGCGTGGCTGTCATCAATGCTACTCTGTTCACAAAAATAGTTATTTGGGATACTGGCTTTCTCGGAAGGCAAATTATATTGTTTGTTTTCCTTTACTAATGTGGAAATTTCACTAGAAATGGGTTGTTTCTAGTTGGTGGTAGAGAAGCATTGAAATCACCACAGGTAATGTATTTTTGCTGCCGATGATTTTCCAGAAAATTTTTAAGAATATCAATACATTCCTGGTATTCAGTTTTCGAATATGAATAATGTACTCATTGCTGGCATGTACACATTAACTATGATGACTTCCTCTGGGACTGACAGCTGTATTGGCATTAGTCTCTGGCTACTAATTTCTAACTTCTTCACATATTGGCCGAGATGGGTAGGCCAAAGAATACAAACACCGACTTTCCCCTTGGTACATGTGTACCTGAAATTGGGTTCTATGAGTCATAGCAGATAATATATGGAGGTCTAAATTTGGAAAAAGATATTTCACTTTATGTTTTTCAAAATCCCATAGCCAATGTTCTTGCAGCCAAAGTATCCTGTACCCTCCCCCTTCCTAAGTTCTGGGTATAAGCAGTGTTTTCCTTTGCCCCCTCCGCATTAAGACTGATTATTTCTAGGTCCGTCTTTCTGCTTCTGGTCTCATTTTGTCTTGGGGTTGAGGGTAGAGGTTTGGAATCTCTAAAAAAGACATTTTTGTTATTGTCGTCTACTTGGGTCTGGGGTTCGTTGGCCTTACTTTCAGGGACATTTCCTTTAATAATCCTAGTGGAAATGGGGGTCTTGAGGTCATGTTGAACGTTCCCCCTCAGATTGATATGGATAGGGAAGAGACTGACAGTTTTATTTCTTCTAGTCTCCTCGGCTATCGCAGGGTGCCCCGTGGGACCATTGGCAATGGCACAACCCGATGATGACCCAATTTCAGAAACTGCCTCTCCTCCAGTTGGCCTCGTACCCTTACCAGAAGTTATACATGGTGATCAGTGACCAGGCACATGTAGAGCTGTTGTAGAGGGTCCATTTTGATCCGTACTATCATGGCTTTGAGGGTCATGTGCGGACAGCCTACTTTGTGGATGAGCAGTATATATAGGAAGTGACTTCACCTGATAGACATTCTATACGACAGTATATATAACAGGTGACTTCACCTGATAGACTTTCTATAAGACAATATATAAAGGAGGTGACTTCACCTGATAGACTTTCTATACGACAGTATATATGGGAGGTGACTTCACCTGATAGACTTTCTATAAGACAATATATAAAGGAGGTGACTTCACCTGATAGACTTTCTATACGACAGTATATATGGGAGGTGACTTCACCTGATAGACTTTCTATACGACAGTATATATGGGAGGTGACTTCACCTGATAGACTTTCTATACGACAGTATATATGGGAGCTGACTTCACCTGATAGACTTTCTATACGACAACATATATAGGAGGTAACCTCACCTGATAGACATTCTATACGACAGTATATATAAGAGGTGACTTCACCTGATAGACTATCTATACGGCAGTATATATAAGAGGTGACTTCACCCGATAGACTTCATACGGCAACATATATAGGAAGTGACTTCACCTGATAGACATTCTACACAGAGGTATATATAAGAGGTGACTTCACCTGATAGACTTTCTATAAGACAATATATATATAGGAGGTGACTTCACCTGATAGACTTCATACGGCAACATATGTAGGAAGTGACTTCACCTGATAGACATTCTATAAGACAATATATATGGGAGGTGACTTCACCTGATAGACTTTCTATACGACAGTATATATGGGAGGTGACTTCACCTGATAGACTTTCCGTACGACAGTATATATGGGAAGTGACTTCACCTGACTTTCTTTACGACAATATATTTAGGAGGTGACTTCACCTAATAGACTTTCTATACGACAGTATGTATGGGAGGTGACTTCACCTGACTTTTATACGACAATATATTTAGGAGGTGAATTCACCTGATAGACTTTCAATACGAAAACATGTATAGGAGGTTACCTCACCTGATACTCTTTCTATACGATAATATATATGGGAGGTGACCTCACCTGATAGGCAATGCTATATGCAGTATATATAGGAGGTGACCTCACCTGTTAGACTCTCTGTACGACGTCATACATTGGAGGTGACTTCACCTGATAAACTTTTTATACAGCAATATACATGTAAGGTAACTACACCCTACAGACTTATTTTACGACAGATGGTACAGGGAGATGCCTTCTCCAGATACACGTTTTATACGGAAATATAAAACAGCACTGACATCGCCCGATATACCTTCTGTTTGAGAATATAACTGGTGTTGCCTCTACTGTGGTATGCTCGCCTTCTGGACAATAACTACACGGTAGACGTCAAC
Organism: Pteria penguin; assembly: GCA_035048485.1. Taxonomy (NCBI): domain Eukaryota; kingdom Metazoa; phylum Mollusca; class Bivalvia; order Pterioida; family Pteriidae; genus Pteria; species Pteria penguin. The sequence goes on from CM068583.1 coordinate 33,293,927, forward strand.
AGATAAAATATACTTTACCCTTCTCCATTTGTTCCGTTGAATAAAACAAAGGGGCAAAATCGGATTTCAGACCCTACTGAATCTGACACTATATAATACAATGCATACAAATTTAGTCTGCTTAGAGATTAGTGCTACATATTCATATAAAGATATCGAACGTGCCTCGTGATATATATATGGAATTGCTGTTTACTCAAATTTTCATGGATGTTTTAAGCATATTTTTGAGTTTTGGCAAGAAGGCAAAAATACAATGTGAGAGGGACAATGTGAGAGGGAATCCCATCCCCGTGTTCCAGAATACGTACATTTACAACATCCACGACTCGGCAAGCTAATCTTGGACTCTCGAATGGAATTCTCGTGTCCCTCCCGGAAAGTGTGATAGATTTTTACTTGGTATGAGTAAACTATTTAATTTTTGAGAACATTAATTGGCATGGAAAGCCAATTAATGACCGTAACTATTGCTTTATAGAGTCTTGCAATTGTTAGAAGGCTCACTAATCAATTAAGAGCTTATTAATATTTGAACAATGTAACGTATAATAATGTAATAATTTGTAATCATGTACATTTAATATGTAACACTTTGAGACATACGTACACCCAATATGTCCCAAAGAATTCGAAAATAAAGATACAACTGATTTTAGTTCTTTGGCTTCCTACATGTATTTTAGATCTTCTTTTAGATATTGTCTAAGATGGTAAACTAACTCCTTCACTATATGACAAACGAGACGACTTTTTCCCTTTTGCGGAGTTTCCACACACATGTAGTAATATTCCTCTATTACCTGCATATGGTGTCTCAGCTGATCCGATATGGTGGAACTTCTTCGGACTACGGTTCATTCATTCACCGAGGCATATTACTTAGTGAAAACTTATTATTAACAGAATATGAAATAAAACTTCTTAAGTCGACCTTTCGCAAATTTTACGGATGACACAAGGATCTTCTGTACAGTTATCGGATATCATTGTCCGACATGTTGACTTCCTTATTCGATTGAAAATGTTGTTTATCGTTTAGCTTGTGGAAGATTTCTATCGTATTAGAAATACAAATCGTGACGTTTTTAAGATATGACTACGGTATTATACGGTCTACTGAATGTGACTTGAGTTTATAATAACTTGACTTATATTATGACATCACGGCGGGCGTGACCAGTCGACAGGAAATGTTTACTCCTCCATAGCACCTGATCACACCTCTTGATTTTTCTGGGTGTCCTTGATTGCCTTTACTCATTATTTTGTCTTTTCATATTTATAACTCTGTATCTTATTGTTTTACTTAAATATCTATGTTTCTATTAATGTAAAGTCCCAAGGCATACCCAAATGACTGTTTTATCAGGCCGTCAACATCATCTGCCTATATTATTGTGACAAAGGTAGCAGTCCATCCTGGGACCGGTCATACATTTTTCTTCTTCCTGTTACACTACTAATATAATTACAAAGATTATTTATCTTTTGTTATGTTACGACATGATTCAGATATTAAACGTTAAAAGTAACCAAAGACCAACCAACCAATCTTCGGCATGTCTCCACAAAGGCATATGGTATATCATATGGGGTGATGCAGTTATGGAAAGGAACCTACAATTCGCCAAATCTATCAGGTGAAATCACCTTTCCTTTATATGCCGGTGTTATTGAGTGAACCTTCTCCGTAGTCAGACCTCCCCACGAAAGTCTGACTTTAGAGTGAACCTTCCCCATCCCCCACAGGGAGGAGCCTCGCTCTAGAGCCAAATATCCCCCCTATTTGGAAACTGATATAATCTTATGAATCTTATGCATGCTTTTATAATCTATCTATCTATCTATCTATCTATCTATCTATCTATCTTTCTATCTATCTATCTATCTATCTATCTATCTATCTATCTATCTATCTATCTATCTGTCTATCTGTCTGTCTGTCTGTCTGTCTGTCGGTCTGTTTGGCTATCTATCTATCTGTCTGTCTGTCTGTCTGTCTGTCTGTCTGTCTACCTACCTACCTACCTACCTACCTACCTACCTATCTATCTATCTATCTATCTATCTATCTATCGTACTGTCTCTGTTTTCAATCCATATATCCATCTATCTCTGTCTTTTGATCTATCTGTCTGTTTGCTCGTTCTCTATCTGGTGAAGTCATCTTTCTTTTATAGCAATACATAAAGTCTATCAGGTGATATCACCATACCTTTATATGGCTATATATAAGGTCAATCAGGAGAAGTCACCTTCCCTTTATATGGCGATACATAAGGTTTATAAGGTGAAATCATCTTTCTTTTATATGGCGATACATAAGGTCTATCAGGTGAAGTCTCCATTATGACGATACTTAAGGTCATTCAGGTCAAGTCACCTGTCCTTTATATGGCAATACATAAGGTATATCAGGTGAAGTCAACTTTCTTTTACATAGCGATACATAAGGTCTATCAGGTGAAGTCACCTTTCTTTTACATGGCGATACAGGAGTTCTATCAAGTGAAGTCACCTTTCCTTTATATGGCGATACATAAGGTCTATCAGGTGAAGTAACCTTTCTTTTACATTGCGATACATAATGTCTATCAGATGAAGTCACCTTTCTTTTAAATGGCGATACATAATGTCTATCAGATGAAGTCACCTTTCTTTAATATGGCGATACATAAGGTCTATCAGGTGAAGTCACCTGCCCTTTATATGGCGATACATAAGGTCTGTCAGATGAAGTCTCCTATCCTTTATATGGCAATACATAAGGTCTATCAGGTGAAGTCACCTGCCCTTTACATGGCGATACATAAGGTATATCAGGTGAAGTTACCTTCCTTTTAAATGCACATAACGTTTATCAGGTGAAGCCAGCTTCTCTTTATATGTCGGTACATAAGATCTTTCAGATGAAGTTACCTTCCTTAGTAATTCACGTATATAAGGTCTATCAAGTGAAGTTACCTTCCCTTTATTGGGCAATACTTTAGGCCTATCAGGTGAAGTTACCTCCTCTATATACGCCAATACATAAGGTCTATCGGGTGAAGTCACCTTCCTTTTATATACCAATAAAATCGGTCTATCAAGTGAAATGGCCTTCCTTTTATATGCTGTCACATAAAATTTATCATGTGAAGTTACCTTCCCTTAATTTGCTGGTACATAAAGGCTATCAGGTAAAGTCACTTTTCCTTTAAAATAACGATACAGGTGAATTTACCTTCCTTAGTATTTTTTGTATATAAAATCTATCAGGTGAAGTAACTTCCCTTTATGTGGTAATACATTAGGTCTATCAGGTGAAGTTACCTCCCCTATATACGCCAATACATAAGGTCTATCAGGTGAAGTCACCTTCCTTTTATATACCGACAAAATCGGTCTATCAAGTGAAATGGCCTTCCTTTTATATGCTGTCACATAAAATTTATCATGTGAAGTTACCTCTCCTTAATTTGCTGGTACATAAAGGCTATCAGGGTAAAGTCACTTTTCCTTTAAAATAACGATACAGGTGAAGTTACCTTCCTTAGTAATTTTTGTATATAAAATCTATCAGGTGAAGTAACTTCCCTTTACGTGGTAATACATCAGGTCTATCAGGTGAAGTCACCTCACCTTTATACGCCGCTATATAAGGTCTATCAGGTGAATTCACCTTCTTTTTATGCGCCGCTACATAAGGTCTATTAGGTGAAGTCGCCTTCCCTTTAAATGACGATACATAAGGCCTATCAGGTGAAGTCACCTTCCTTTTATATACCGATAAAATCGGTCTATCAAGTGAAATGGCCTTCCTTTTATATGCTGTCACATAAAATTTATCATGTGAAGTTACCTTCCCTTAATTTGCTGGTACATAAAGGCTATCAGGTAAAGTCACTTTTCCTTTAAAATAACGATACAGGTGAAGTTACCTTCCTTAGTAATTTTTGTTTATAAAATCTATCAGGTGAAGTAACTTCCCTTTACGTGGTAATACATCAGGTCTATCAGGTGAAGTCACCTCACCTTTATACGCCGATATATATATGGTCTATCAGGTGAATTCACCTTCTCTTTATGCGCCGCTACATAAGGTCTATTAGGTGAAGTCGCCTTCCCTTTAAATGACGATACATAAGGTCTATCCGGTGAAGTTACCTTTTTTTAGTAATTTTGTATATAAAGTCTATCAGGTGAAGTAACTTCTCTATACGTGGCAATAGATCAGGTCTATCAGGTAAAGTTACCTCCCCTTTATATGCCACTATATAAGGTCTATCAGGTGAATTCACCTTCTCTTTATATAGCGATACATAAGGTCTATCAGGTAAACTTACCTTCTCTTTATATAACGATACATAAGGTCTATCAAGTGAAGTCACCTCCCCTTTATATCTCGCTAAATACGGTCTACCAGGTGAAGTTACCTTCCCTTTATATACGATACATAAGGTCTGTCAGGTGAAGTTACGTGGATACAAAGGGGCAGGCGTGGTGTAGTGGTTAAGCGCTTGGCTTGCGGCGCCGACGATCCGGGTTCGATTCCCGGGTTGCGCCACTATGTTTAAGAAGTTGGTAACCTCCTGCTTCCATGTCGCGATATAACTGAAATATTGTTGAAAGCGACGTAAAACACCAATCAACCAACCAACCTGGATACAATTCGGTATAGAAAGTCTACTTAATGAAATCATATTCCTTTCTTATTCTCGTAAATGAAGTTTTTGTCAGGTAAAATCACAATTCCTGTATGCAAGGTCTATATGGGTTGAAGTAACCCCCCAACCCCCACCCCCGGTCGTATATGAAATATTTCAGGTGAAGTCATATCCCCTTTTTCTTCGATACAGAAAATCATGTCAGGTGTATTCACCACTGGAATTATACCTTTAGAGCTTATAATTAAGGATAAGCTACCCTTTTCCTGATCAAAGTAGCCTGGGTTATAGTTTCTTTATACATGCATATTCTGCAGAAAATGTCTATTAAGAGAAATAATCCTTTCTTTTTATATTACTTTTCCGATAGCTGGTAGTCTTAAGAATGATCAGTTTCATTATTTTTATTTATTTATTTATTTATTTATTTTTTTTTTTTTTTTTTTTTTTTTTTTTTTTTTTTTTTTTTTGTTTTTTTTGTTTTTGTTTTTTGGTTTTTTTTTTTTGTTTGTTTGAAAGGCTGACAATGCATGTTTTAACTGTTATATAATCCCGTAAAGAACCTGCTCGCATGAACAGGGGTATGGAGCCCCCCCCCCCCCTTTTTTCGTGTTGATCAATGATCGATTACTTTAACACGCTACGAAACGAAACAAAATCCAAGGTTTCTATGTTTGCTCCCCCTCCCCCCCCCCCCCACATACACTTTTGATATGCTTCCTACGGGTCCTGATGAAGGTCTATCAGATGAAGTCACCATCATTAAAAAAAGCTTATCGGGTGAAGTCACCTGTAATAATTATTCTCGAATAAAATATTTGTTGAGTTGATTTTTCACACGAATGTGGAAATTGATTCTTAGAGGCGTAAAGAAGTATTTAAAGAAAAAAAATTCAATCTTGTAATGACACCTTTCTGATGTTATTAAATCTTGAAAATGGTCAATTTTGTGAAATCTTTACATCGGGATCGAAATACAGATATAGTCGATATTAGTGGGTGTCTTTACGCAATGTAATTTAGCAAAATCGCAAATTACAAATGGTCAGTGGCTTCACATATATATAGAGTTCCGGTTCAGTGCTCATTAAAAGGGGTATTGCAGTTTTTATTGTGGTAACGTATTATTGCCACGTTCAAGGGCGACTTTATCAACAGATGACCTGCCGATATGACTACTGTAGTACTGCATGCTGCAGTAGACACAGGTAAATACTCTTGTACTGTACAGTACTATACATGTAGTACTGTACCGTAGAGCTGTAGGGTAAAGAGAAGATGAAAACCGGGGGTTAAACAGCTAAAGGCTAATAAAGCAGGGACGCGACGTATGTAACAGATATAGACTGTAGATCTATATATATATTTAGATAGTGCCTATTTGTAATACTGGCAAAGATATATGGCAATGATAAATTGTTGGTAGCAGGGTTCTCAACTTAGACTGCATTTTAGTGCTGTCTTTAATTATTTTTTCTATTTTATTTATATATTTAATTTTTAAATTTATTTATGTATTGATGTTTACATATCAGCATTAACGCAAATGCATGTGATCAGCAGTCCTGAGTGCACAAGAAAAGCAAACTTCACTTTAACACAATGTAAACATAATGTTATATTAGGAGTGCACTTAAGTGTAACTAGTTCCTTTGTAAAGTTAAAAATTTTCATCTATAACTTGCATATCAGAAAAAATGTATTAAACATGTTTAACATGAACACTAAATGATCAGTTATGATGAGGCCAAAAAAACAAAAGTATTTGTGTTTCTGGTGACATATATAGCCCAAAAAATAGGATCTGTAGGTAAAAAAAAATGTTTTACTCATAGTTTTTATTTTTCCCAACATTTGTTTTGATACTTGTTCACCCATTCTAAAAAGGCTGTATTGATCTTTAAGCATTATGCAAATGAGACAAAAAATTCCTAAATGGATAGGTACAAAAAAAAATTTGAATAAACACTGATATTACAAACTCTTGTGTCGGAATATTGTATCAATGCAACCAGAGATCGATTTGCTTTTTTAGAAAACGATATTGAGATATTGAGTTTGTTTGAATTATTCTTGATAGAAATCCTGTCGTTTCGAAACAACACTGACAGTACATGTTGTACCACCTATTCTGCGTTTCTGATTATTTACTGTGTAATTTTCAGAACATTTTCAGATTCTTCAGTTAAACTTATCTTTTGTCCAAGCAAAAGATCATTACTAGCCCTTTTCGGAAAAGAAGCACATATATCAAGCGATGAAAAAAAATTATTTTTTATGCCCCTGAATCCAGTAAAGTGTAATCTGTCTTAGCAGTACTTCCACCTACAGTGTAATCTCTCTCGGCACTACCTCTGTCTACAGTGTAATCTCTCTCAGCACTACCTCTACTTACAGTGTAATCTCTCTCAACACTACCTCTGCCTACAGTGTAATCTCTCTCAGCACTACCTCTATCTACAGTGTAATCTCTCTCAGCAGTACCTCCACCTATAATGTAATCTCTCTCAGCACCACCTCTGCCTACAGTGTAATCTCTCTCTGCACTACCTCTGCCTACAGTGTAATCTCTCTCAGCACTACCTCTACCTACAGTGTAATCTCTCTCAGCACTACCTCTGCCTACAGTGTAATATCTCTCAGCACTACCTCTACCTACAGTGTAATCTCTCTCAGCACTACCTCTGTCTACAGTGTAATCTCTCTCAGCACTACCTCTACCTACAGTGTAATCTCTCTCAGCACTACCTCTGCCTACAGTGTAATATCTCTCAGCACTACCTCTACCTACAGTGTAATCTCTCTCAGCACTACCTCTACCTACAGTGTAATCTTTCTCAGCAGTACCTCCAACTATAGTGTAATCTTTCTCAGCACTACCTCTGCCTACAGTGTAATCTCTCTCAGCACTACCTCTATCTACAGTGTAATCTCTCAGCATTACCTCTACCTACAGTGTAATCCTTCTCAGCACTATCTCTATCTACAGTGTAATCTCTCAGCATTACCTCTACCTACAGTGTAATCTCTCTCAGCACTACCTCCACCTACAGTGTAATCTCTCAGCACTACCTCTACCTACAGTGTAATCTCTCTCAGCAGTACCTCTACCTATAGTGTAATCTCTCTCAGCACTACCTCCACCTACAGTGTAATCTCTCAGCACTACCTCTGCCTACAGTGTAATCTCTCTCAGCAGTACCTCTGCCTACAGTGCAATCTCTCTCAGCACTACCTCTACCTACAGTGTAATCTCTCTCAGCACTACCTCTACCTACAGTGTAATCTCTCAGCACTACCTCTGCCTACAGTGTAATCTCTCTCAGCACTACCTCTGCCTACAGTGTAATCTCTCTCAGCAGTACCTCCACCTATAGTGTAATCTCTCTCAGCACTACCTCTGCCTACAGTGTAATCTCTCTCAGCACTACCTCTGCCTACAGTGTAATCTCTCTCAGCACTACCTCCACCTATAGTGTAATCTCTCTCAGCACTACCTCTACTTATAGTGTAATCTCTCTCAGCACTACCTCTTCCTACAGTGTAATCTCTCTCAGCACTACCTCTACTTACAGTGTAATCTCTCTCAGCACTACCGGTACCTCTGCCTACAGTGTAATATCTCTCAGCACTACCTCTGCCTACAGTGTAATCTCTCTCAGCACTACCTCTACTCTAAGCAGTACCTCCACCTACAGTGTAATATCAGTGTTTGCGAAACTTTTTGAGCTCCATAGGATATTTGGTCCTATGAGGAGAAATTTCATAGGCCCGAAATTATTTTTGTCTGAAAGAAAATAAATGCCAGAATAGTGTAAGCATTTTCGAGACTTGGAGTATATATAGTATTAACAGAACCAACATGGCACTGGACAATCTGGTCTGGTGCGAAGTACGCCAGTCAGACCTTTTAAAATAATTGTCTGGCAGATCCAAAGATCTGATTAATTTGGTGGACATTGTAATCTCTCAGCAGCACCTCCACCTACAGTGCAGTCTCCCTCAGCGGGACCTCCACCTACAGTGTAATCTCTCTCAGTGGTAACTCCACCTACACTGCAGTCTCCCTCAGCAGTACCTCCACCTAGAGTGTAATCTCTCTCAGTGGTAACTCCACCTACACTGCAGTCTCCCTCAGCAGGACCTCCACCTAGAGTGTAATCTCTCTCAGTGGTAACTCCACCTACAGTGCAGTCTCCCTCAGCAGTACCTCCACCTAGAGTGTAATCTCTCTCAGTGGTAACTCCACCTACACTGCAGTCTCCCTCAGCAGTACCTCCACCTAGAGTGTAATCTCTCTCAGTGGTAACTCCACCTACACTGCAGTCTCCCTCAGCAGGACCTCCACCTAGAGTGTAATCTCTCTCAGTGGTAACTCCACCTACAGTGCAGTCTCCCTCAGCAGTACCTCCACCTAGAGTGTAATCTCTCTCAGTGGTAACTCCACCTACAGTGCAGTCTCCCTCAGCAGTACCTCCACCTAGAGTGTAATCTCTCTCAGTGGTAACTCCACCTACACTGCAGTCTCCCTCAGCAGGACCTCCACCTAGAGTGTAATCTCTCTCAGTGGTAACTCCACCTACAGTGCAGTCTCCCTCAGCAGGACCTCCACCTAGAGTGTAATCTCTCTCAGTGGTAACTCCACCTACACTGCAGTCTCCTTCAGCAGTACTTCCACCTAGAGTGTAATCTCTCTCAGTGGTAACTCCACCTACAGTGCAGTCTCCCTCAGCAGTACCTCCACCTAGAGTGTAATTCTCTATATTAGCACCACCTCCACCTACCATGTACTCATTGCCATCTAATTCAATATAAAGTGAAGTTGTTTTTCCAACCAAATCCACATCTGAGTGGTTTCACTGTACATTCTATTTATTAATAACAATTATTACTTTACCAAAAAAAAAATCAAGGAAAAATGAAAATCAAACAAAAAGGAAAGACAAGTCAGTTTCAGGTTTTATTACCGTATTATATCAAATCGTTTGTTTCTGACAGTTCTGCACCTTTTGGTTTTTTTTACAGATCACTCACTGGTTTATGCAGTATTGAAGTTAGTTGATGACCCATGATTTACATGTTTAGATGTGAGTAGTCAAAATACATTTATTCATTAAAATTTTCAATTGTAAAATTTTCTGAAATTGTTCTCTTTAGATAAGATATATCTTTTAGAGTAAGTCATTATATGTCTTTCTATCACCATAATTATGCAAAATCTTGTACTTTTGATAATGCAATGCACATACCATTTGATGATTGATATACAATATGTGATATTAATGTTCTTTACATTTTCTCCTGATCGGCAGAATGTTGAAGTGTTGGGCAGCAGGACGTGGCTAAATATACTAATAAGATGTCTAAAGTCATTTGGAAATTTCAGGGATGTGCGCAGCATCTTCATCAAAGGAGTACTCAAAGTAAGTGATTACAAGTAAATAGACGTCTTTCCAATTTAACATGATATAAAGGGCCTCATGCCAGACATGCTACTTTTTTCTGGGATTTTCATTATGACGTTAGTGCTAGAAACGTCAGAGTAAAATGATGCAAATTTTTACAGCAAATTATTGTATGTCTTGTATGGAATGAAATGTAAGATCAGTAGGAAAAATGTATATTACATGATAATCAATATTATTTGTGTAGATATTGCCAGAATTCATCACAACATACTCAGTTCTATGACCTATGTTAGTATAGCTTTGAGTAATGAATGATTTAGTATAAGTATTCTGTGTCTCATGCTGATGGTTCTCCTGGCCTTTCAAGATCACCGCAATGCTTCAGGGGCTGGTCATTTAAAACCTTAAGTTGTTAACAACCAGACCTAGGTGATCTGTTTTGTCATCGATCTTTGGCTTTTGTCACTAATGACACATTATGATTTTTAAATGAAAACTGCAGGTTCAGTTGTCATCATACATGTATTTCATATACATGTACCAGTAACTGTTGTAACTTAGAAGAAGGACCACAACATCCACAAATAGCCCAATTATTTAAAGACTATTCTCATCGATTACTGCACATTAGAACAAAAACTTTGTGCATAGTTATTATGAGCATGAAGACCTCTACCTTGATGTGAAAACTGCTGACCTTGGGCCAGAAGGTTAGGTCAGGGTCAGCCCCTTATAACTAAATGGTGAAAACATGAAAAAAAAAATCTAAGAGAATCTTCCTCTGTACTTCTGACAAATCCTGTACATTGTGATGATAATTATTTACAAGCTGACTTTTATTAATTGTCATACCTTCAGATCAATCAGTAGATGGGGCATATTGTTTTTGTCCTGTCTGTCTGTCTGATTGTCTGTTTGTTTGTCTGTTGTCAACTTCAACCTTGGCCATAACTTTTGAACCTTGAGGGATAGAGACTAAATATTTGACATGCATACTCAGCTAATGAAGCCCTTTCAAATGACATCAATATCGATGACCTTTTAACCTTGGCAATGACCTTCATGCTAAAAATAACTTTTTGGACTTCTGTGGCACCGGGGGCAGTAGTGTTTCACAAACACAGCTTGTTACCGATATAACCGGTTATATGAAAATAATATATCAAACGATAATATGGGCTCATCAAATTAAATGAACGTTTGTCCAGACCATGGATTTAGAAAAGCCCTATAATATATACAAAAAAAAATTGATAAGTATATTTCATGTGATATATGTAAATTCACTACAGTAGTAAAATACAAATTAATCACAGTCCCAATAGATCAAAGTGATGTTACTCATGAATGGATTTAAACAATTCATGTACTTATAATGATAAAGATAATATTCACTTAATCCATGAATACGTCAACAAGGGTAATAACTCTTTCTGACAATATGAATACAAAATAAATAAGTCAATTATATAGTTATATCAGGATAACAATTCATATTCTGATATGATAATGTATATAAAAAAAAAACATATCGTACCAATTTATGGAATTGGGCTTAGATACAAATCTGGTAAGAAATCTGGTCAGTATACAGCGGCATAACACCCTGTACAAACAATTTCATACATTACTCATGTTCTCACCTCAGAGACTATGATTTCTTTAAAAGGTATTAAAATGTTGAAATATAATTTACAATATCTGTTATAATGAGTTGCTGACTTTAAACAATAATAAATAATTATTTACAAACATTATAATTTGAAAAATTATAATAATGTACTAAAGAAATTCATACACTCTCATTCTCAGGTCAAATAGATTATAAATTTAAATAAAATTTTAATACAGAAAATGTGAAATAAAATAATGAGAGAAAATGTAGACTTACTATGTATATAAATTATTTGATTTCTGTGTGTTTCTTATGATACATAAAATAAAAATAATTTGTGAACTTTTAAATACTCTGGTTCTGAAATATGGCATCATCCGATAAACATCTCTATATCCAAACTGACCACGTCCGAAAACATAATCCCACTATAACAACCTCAACCAATGAGATTGTAAATTCCAATGTCAAAGGTTGACACAGTCAATGAATTTCATATTAGTTGTAATTACTATTAGTAATGAAATTGCTGTGAAAATTACGATTTGTTGATAATGGATATATATATATATGTATTTTTATATATATATGTATATACTATATATATCAAATGCCGCAAAACGGGAATACAGTGTAAACGATTAAATAACACTGATGTAATTGAATTTATACAATTCAGTTGATTAATCACTATAGGTATAAAACACACTTTACCACAAATATGTCGTGAAACATGTGACACCTTCCTCAGAGGTTCAGGTATTTGGATGGTATGGCTGCATAGTAAAAATGAGTTAAATCTAAATTATATTAACTTACTAAATCTCCTGCTCTCCTTTGTCTTGTGTTGAGTAAAAGGCCTTTTCCAATTTTGTTTAATCATGATCACTTGCCAAATGTGTATACAATAGGGCAAGATCTACCATATATACAGTGTAGCAGCATAGTGAAAATGCATTTGATTTAGGAGAGGCAATAGTATTCCTGGGCTCCTTTGATTGCTGACATTAAAGTTAACAGAAAAACAGATTTGATACATATTAATTTTCAGTTGCCGGGATGAATGTCTGCAGAACTATTGCCTTATCCCTGGCGTACGTAAACAAAAAAATTAACTTGGAGCATAACTTTAGAACCCATAGAAAAAGGGCTTTAATATTTATATATGTATTGCTTGTGCCGAGACCTTTTATTGAATACAAATATTTTTGACCTTATGACCTTGACTTTGAAGTTTGACATACTTTTTAAAAATTTTAACCTTGGTCATAACTTATGAACAGTAAGTGAGAGGGCTAAATTATTTTATGTGTGTATTCGTTGTTACAAACCTTTAATAAGCAGCTGGCAGTGATCAGAGAACATAAGTACATTTCTGGTTGAGATGTTGGTTGTCCTGTTGTTTTAACAGCAGGGGTCAAAATGAAAGTTTATACACAGAACAAGATATTCAATTAGTATTTAGCAAATTTATTGGAAATTCAGCTCAGTGAAGGCCAGTTGCAGTTACCAGCACAGATGTAGCTATCAGAATGCACAGATGCCCATAGGAATGTAAGATGCACTCTAGAAAGTTGGCTTACAAGTATTTTGTTTTATTTCAGAAAAAATCTTTATTGTACTGTTCCTACTACTGGTATACTTTCAAGCAGGGCGGGTTATTTTTCACATCAAGGATTGGATGGACATCCCCAGATCACATGCGGTATGTGTAGACTACAGAGGAGGGACAGCTAATCTTATGTTCCAGTACGCATTCCATTACAGTTATGCACGGTCACACGAACTAGATATGATAAAAATGGGAGATTTTGATTTGGATAAATACTTCATGTTAGAAGATTGGGATTCATATCCCAACCAGTCCTTAACTACATATCAGTGTTATTACATAAGGTATGAAGAAGACAAGTATGATTGTGGGTATGATGGGAAATTTGAAAAATTGAAACCAGGAGAGGATGTGTATGTGCATGGATATTTCCAGTCGTGGAGATACTGGGTGCATTATGAATCTGATATCAGAAAACTCTTTCAGTTACAACCTTATGTGAAAGCAAAAGCTGAAGCTCAATTGAAGGACATTCTTAAATTTAGAAATATAGATCTGAAAAAAGATAAAATAACATTAGTAGGTGTTCATATAAGAAGGGGAGATTATTTGCAGTCAAAATTTTCAAAGTTTGGATATCAGCTTGCAACTCCTGGATACCTTTTTAATGCTATGAGTGAGATGAAGAAAATGTATGGCAATTGCTTGTTTATAGTTTGTTCTAATGATATGGCTTGGTCAGAGGAAACACTGAAGAATCTGCCAGATGTGTATTTTCATCGAGGGAGCAGTGCTATAGGGGATATGGCTTTGCTAACACAGACCAATCACACCATAATGACAGTGGGAACGTTTAGCTGGTGGATAGGTTTCCTCACAAATGGTACCACTATTTATTACAAGTATCCCTTCAGGGCAGGGTCCAAGTTTGCCTCTCAGTTTCCAGATGGTAGCACCAAAGACCATTTTTACCCAGGCTGGATTAGTTTAGAATAAAAATAAATAAGTTAATAAATTAAATGGAAATCAGTAAAGATAAAATCACAAAAACACTCTTTTTCCACAAAGGTTTAGCCAATGCATTTAATCTGTCATGTACAATCAATAGCTTCTATTATAAAATGTTCTTGATGCCATGTATTTGTGGCTAGATTGTGCAATACAAGTTTTGCTTTTATTCCATGAATGCATGATGTTGTAATATGCGATACAGAGAATATGGAGTATCGCAACTACTTAAATCCATCACGGTTTGCATTTAGTCACCTACCAAATCTATTGTTCTTGATGTGGGCACTTTTATGTTGGCAATTTACATCACAATTATATGACGTCATAACAATCACGAAGTGTGCATGTATGTTGACGTTATTGTAGTTGTATATTCCGTATTGGAATCTTTAGGAATGATCGCTAGGGCTTGATCAATTTGTCAGATGACAATGAACTTTGACCTTTTCCTTGAAACGGATGAAGACCTTAGAATTTAGAGGAATAAAAACATTTAGTTTTCGGAAGTAATGGAAGAACTAAGGCATCTTGATATTGTTTGGAATCATTACATTGGGCAGATTATATCTGTGTTGTTTCGTATATATAGGAATATAAAGGGAAATGCTCATATAATCCTTTCTGTAGATGTACATGTCTTTGAATTTGATATTCATTATATTCATAACATGCAATAAAATAATTAACAGGTAATCCTAAATACTAAGCATCAGTGGTCCACTGCATTTATTTTAGGATGTTCAAGGAAAAGTATTATCAAATCAAGAGTCTTAAAGTTACAATTTGTCAAAAGTTCTTAGGTAAAATATGTCCTTGAATGGTCAGGGATAGAGACAGTGCCATTAAGTTATGAAGTTAAACTGTTTCTGATTGTATGTTATTGTGCTCTTGGTTTTGGAAATTTGAAGTACATGTATATAGCATTATATAGATGGTCATTCATAGGCGAATTTGTAAATACTCTAAGATCATTTTAGCTCAGATGACCAGTGCTGCCCATTGGGCTTTCGTCAGTAAATGTGTACATTTTGTTATATGTATTTTTGCTACTCTGAACTCATGAATGGAAAGGTAGAAAACTCACATGATGTTACAGTTACAAAGGCATTAGCATCAACTTCATGCAAGCAGTTTTTTTCTAAGATATGTATGTTGTATCATGAATGGTAATTTTCTTAATACATGTATTGAAATACATTGTATGACTAAAAATCATATTCAAGTTAAATTACTCACTTTGTGTTATATCATGCGATTTGTATACTTTTAATATCTACCTTCATGTGATTCTATATATTATGTTGTTGAAACCATTTTTTTATGTTGATACACTACATTTACATGCATTCATTGCTTCAATCTAATTTTCTTCACAAAATTAAGCTCATGTGATACCCATCACCATTCTAGAGCCAGATGTTCAAACTAGAGGTTGAAATTTATCTTATTACATGTATTTCATTGCAATGACTTAACTTTTAGTTAGTCTACACATTGAATTGAAGCATGTGTGTAAATCAGTAATAAAATGTTATTTATATATTTACATTCATGTACTCACTTTTACTTTACAATTTTAAAATATTGTCTTTCAACCACTGGTAAGCTTAATCAGGAATTAAGTTTTGAACAACTGGACCCTGATGTATTTCCTTTGACCACGTTTTGTCATTTTGAATCAGAGTTAAGCAATAGATAACTTTACATTTGTGTTACTCAGCAAAAGCAAGATGAGATTGTTTTGTTTAATATACATGTGTATTAGAATTTATAGTAAAATTACCAAGTAAAACAATGAGATACCAAGTAGTGTTCCATCGGAAAATCAATATAAAAGGACAAGACAATGAGTAAAGGCGATCATGGACCCCAAGAAAAATCCAGAATAATTTTACTTATTATGTTAGACAAGTTAAAAATAGGATAATATTTATTGCCACAGAGGCAGCTGTCTTGAGAAACATGGATGAAATTTTACATTTTGGGAATGCTCACACTGTCATAAGTTATTAATTATGTGTATAATTATATGCCCATCTTAGATAGACGCTCGTCATAGATGGACATATTATGGGGTCGCATTGTGGGTCTGTCTGCAACGGGTAAACGAGATACAGACCATATAATTTATTCTAGGACTTTCAAGCTTTGTGCATTATTTATGACACGAGGATGTAGCCTATTGATTTTCAATCACAAGGTCGAAGTTCAAGGTCATTTTGGGGGGAAATTAGAAAATTTTTGAGAAAGCACCATTTAAGCAAGATACAGACCAAACTGTTTATACTAGACCTGTTAAACTTTGTATGTTTATTTCATGTTGCAAGAACACTAAACTTATTGTTAATATTTATTTTCCTCAAGGTCAAAGGTCAAGGGCATTTTCAAGGTAAAAAGTAATATTGTTTTTGAAAAAGATAACCCGTCACCCATAGTTTTATTGCCCTCTTGGATTTGAATAACATTTCACAGAATTGTTTGCCCAAAGGTCTATACCCCCAAGGTCAAGGTCATAGTGATTTTGGTGAGTGAAATATTGTTTTTACTTCTTTCATGGATTTATATGATATTTCTTAGAACTGTTATCCATGACTAAAAAATGTATCATGATCTTGATCCAAGGTCATGCCTCCTAGGTGAAAGGTCAAAGTGCATTTGATTGATTTAATCTTTTCAAGATATGCACATCAAGATATCTGTTGTATTTGGAATAATACATGATGGACGTGCTATGCTATGTTGGTATTGCTCTTGTTTTATGTTTTGATTTCATTTCTTCATCCAGATCTGAACAGCTTTGAATAAAAAGGTCAAAGTTAGATCTTCATATTAATTGTCGAGCTTAGATTAAGGAAGTGCTTGTTCAACAGTCATTTATGTGTTTGTTTAGTTGTCCTTGCTAGCAGCAACTGTCTTTCTTTGAACATTTACTCTAATTTTCTACAGTTTAATAGAGATATTTGAATTTATTTCTATGTCAATTTGTTTTTACTATCACATTTTCTTCATTTTATATCAATATTTACAATTTTTTTTACATTTAATCCTAGCATACACTGCATCAGTAATCAATGTTTGTAAAAAGATTTTATACTCTAGAGCTTTTGGATGAAGCTAAATTGCAAGGGCAGATATTTTTGTCTGTTGTATAGTAATTAACACACAATTGCTCTTTATTACAAGAGACAAATACTTACACAATGTATTTTGCTGTAAAACGATTAAGAAATACATGTACTTTATAAGTCCACCATCAGTACACCTGGAGAGGATATTAGGTTTCCCATTTTGATCTGTCTGTCTGTCATGTTTGTTTCCCAGACTTTTTCTTGTCATCTTGGCAATTTTTAACTTGAAACTTCAGTGTTTTTTGTCTTTGATCACAGTTGACCTATTTTTGGCAGACTTAATGCCTTTTGCATGACTACGGTTTTTCCAGATTTTGTTCTGTCATTGATGTTATTGACAAAACTGAAATATTTCTTGCTACCAAAGTTTGTGGTGGGGGCTGGTGAGGTACATTTATTGCTTCAACAGTAATCGGTGTGTTTGTTATTATCTAATGTTTGTTAAAATGAGTACCTCTTTGTGTAGAGCATATAAATTTAAAGTCAAACATTAATGATCGATGATACAAAAAACGACAATACTTAGTTGGTGCTGTTCTTCCAACATTATGCTTTCATTATTATTTATTTGGATTGAAATCTTTTCACATGTGAAGCTTATTATATTTTAGTCCAAAGAAATAGAAGATTGTAGAGAGAAATGTGTTCACTCATTAGTAGTAAGGCTATAGATATTGCTTTGAATGCATATAGAGATTGCCAAATTATAGTTACCAAGCTAAAACATTATATTAGATAGCTGTTTTGTTGTAGTGCTAGATATTAGTAAAATTTAAAAAATGATAATTTATCCTGATGAACCTTTTGGGACCCTTTTCTTAATAACACCTTGACACATTCCTGATTCCTGCACATATCCCAAATTTGTATCCTTAATTGTTGTTTTATTCATTTGTTCAGTTATCCTATTTTAACTGTGTTCAGTTTTCTTCGCTAACCTTGTTCAGTTATAGATTTTAGCCTGTGTGTTTACTTGGTGTAATTTTTAATCATGATGGGTTTATTATATCATCATTGTTTGTATCTTTTTAGCTCACCTGAGCTTAAAGCTCAACTGTGCATTTCTGATCACATTTTATCTGACGTCCGTCTGTTCATCTTTAAAATTATCACATAGGATCAAACTTGATATGAGGTATGATAAAAAAGTTGTAGACCGGATATACTATGATAAATAATTACAAAACTCTTAATCAAACCATTATTCAATCATGTTGAAAGTTTTTGGTAGAGAGAGTAGTATTTCAAAGTTTTAGAGTATGCACAGAATTCGCTGTTAAAAGTTGAAGTCTTAATTAAACCGCCAAAGTGGAGGAAATTTAAATTAGAGCAATAATTAAGTAGGGATGATTCCTCAGGAAATTCATCAGGACTTAATGAAAATCCTTAGGAAGGAGTCACCTTCTTATAATACTGTTTAAAATGGATTGTTGAATATAGAGGAGGGAGTGAGAGCATTGAAGATAATGAATGAACATCTCAAAGACAGAGGGCAAAACCTCCGAGATACAACAAGAGGTCATTTGTTAAATTCTCTATCCTCTACCAATTTTTTTCTACTTACACATTCTATCACCAGTGTGTTTTGCAATTTGTATTAAGTATGTACATATATTTCTTCAGAATGTCATCTTTTTGGTAGTGTATGTCTTAAGTACTGTATACTGATTTTTTGTTGTAAGTACGCCATGTTTTGAGGCTACTTGCTCATTTTGTGTGGTAAAGATCAATGCTATTGCAACGTTTTACTCAGCGTTACAAGATATACATGTATATTTCTGTATTTTTATATTTTTATTTTTGTATAAGAACCTGTATAGCACAGTTATCCACAATATACCGTTCTCTCATTAATTCTATCTCATACTAAACAGTATATATGTCAGATTAAATTATGAAATGAAAATCTCTCAGAATGTTCATGTCAGTTTGGTATTTGTAATTTGATTTAAAATATTGGTACATTTTGTAGTAGCTTGAATAGTTCTTGTTCCCCATCATTGGCATGACCAGGGACATTAAGATTTTGCTTAGTCCGATCATCTGTAGTTCTGTCGTACGATTGGTTTTCTGGATAAGAGCTAGAGTTCATTGCATCCTAAGTAAACCTAATATAGATAATACGGATACCTATCAAAAGTTGAAAATGGTTATTGGTTTTACGATCAATAGGTTTAAAGTCAAGATTACCTCTGGTAAAATACTTTGCAATTATGTTTTTAGGATAATAATTCAAATACCATGCATCCTATAAAAATTTTGGTGTATGTCTTCTTTTTAAAGGGGGATGATGGGTAGAAATTTAGGGGTCAGTGGGTAAACATTCAAGGTCATGACAGATGAATGTAATGGGTAACATTTTTTACATTCAGTAGTAGTGTCTTAAGCAATTTGAATCTTACCTTAAAGGAGATTCTGATGGAGTCTCGGCTTTAGCATTCCAAAGACTCAAATAAGCTATTAATGTGACCATTCTCAGTCCGGCGAGTATTCAAAGGCCCTTATAAGTGTTGTTACTTTTTGGCCAGATCTGTGGATCCCGAGTGGGCTGATGTTGATCCCGAGCGGGCTGACATGATACCCTTCTTTGACAAACTTAATATTCTACAGAATAGCTGGCTAGGCTCATTTAAACTGAATGTATCCTAAGAAGTGTTGTGGTATTTGGATCCATTCCAGAATCAAATATTTGACTTCTGTGGTTTTGGACTTTTAATTTTTCAGATTTTCTTCTTGTAGGTTGCTTATAATGCATTGATTTTGTATATTTTAACAGATTTACTATCGAAAATGTATTAAAATGGGGGATATCTTTTAAAGGCAACAAGAAGCTTCGACGTTTATGGACTTCTTCTTCAGAACTCAATGTAAGATATTGATGAAATTTGATTGGTATGAAGTATTCAAGTTTCTCTATAAACATTGCTGTTCTTTGACCATATCTGACAAGGGATGGATCCAGGTTGGCCTCCTTGACATGCTCTTGAGGCCGGCTGCATTTATCAATATATTGAATGCATCAGAATGATCTAATAGCGTGTCTTGTTTTCCATTCATTCAGAATTTAAATTTTTTGGTTTTTTTTTACATCCTTTGACCCAGTTGTGTTGACATATTTTTGTCTCCCCTTCAAAGGGGGAGACATATTGTTTTTGTCAATTTTCTTCTTCTTCTTCTTCTTTTTCTTCATCCAAATTTTAACCGGGCCATAACTTGAATACCTTTTGAGGTAAGAACTTGAAACTTGGAACATAGAAAGGTGACAGTGAGGAAAGGTGCACGGCATTAAATTTTTGACCTGGACCTACATTTACAATCTCAAGGTCAAATTTTAAAAAAAAGTTTGTCCAGGCCGTAACTTGAATACCCTTTGAGGTAAGAACTTGAAACTTGGAACATAGAAAGGTGACAGTGAAGAAAGGTGCACGGCTTAAAAATTTTTTACCTTGACGTACATTTACAATCTCAAGGTCAAATTTTAAAAATTGTGTCCAGGCCATAACTTGAATACACTTTGAGGTAAGAGTTTGAAACTTGGAACATAGAAAGGTGACAATGAGGCAAGGTACACGGCATAAACATTTTTGACTTTGACTTACATTTACAATTTCAAGGTCAAATTAAAAAAAAATTGTCCAGACCGTAACTTGAATATCCTTTGAGGTAAGAACTTGAAACTTGAAACATAGAAAGGTGACAGTGAGGCAAGGTGCAAATTTTTTATCTTTTCCTACATATACAATCTCAAAGTCGAATTTTAAAAAAATTTGCAGATTTATGGTCATTTAAAAAAAGATTTTAAATTGTAATTTGTAAATTGTTTCACCTATGGACTTTAATTTTATAGCATATAATAACACTGTATATGAACTGTGTCAAAAGTTTTGACCCTGAACTTAACTCAAGTCAGTTTTAGTACCCCTTGTCAGAAAATTTATTATAAATGTAACGGTTGTAACAAAGTACATTTATAATGAATCAAAATTGGTCGTCCCTGGCACTTCGTTCTAAGCATGTTTTACTGTACATTCATTTCTGCAGAGTACCGACATCTTAGATTATATTCTTATAATGTTTTAAAATCCTAGTCAGATTCTTCCACTTGTAATGGCCCATTCTGAAACACATCCATAAGGAAGACATGTGTTTTTTGTTCAGAAAACAATACCCACTAGTATACAATGTATTTTCTTCTAGTTTTATAATGCATGGGTGATGTTGTTTTCAGTTCTTTTTTGAAATAAAGTTTCTGAAATGGAAACTTTCTTTAGAGAATATTCCAAGTATCTCATGTGCTTAAATGAGTGATGTAGGCCCAGTAGGGCCTTTTGTTTAATGTTTTTATGTTTTAATGTGTTTTGTTTGAAACATTAACTGGTTTTATGTGTTTGCTATATTTTAAAAGTTGCTTACTTGGCTGTACATACATGAAAGATTTTATTTATAATGTAATTTTATTGACATTTATGTGCTTAATGTTAGCCGTTTTCAGATTCAATAATGTTGCTTCATTGTATTATTTATATCTTTTTCTTTTATGTGTTTATGATCTCTTTTTATTAGCTCACCTGAGCCAAAGGCTTAAGTGAGCTATAGTCATAGTGCGCCGTTCGTCGTCGTTGTCGTCCGTCCGTCGTTAAATTTTTCACATTTTCAACTTCTTCTCTGGAACTACATTGCAGATTTGGATCAGACTTTGTAAAAATGATGTACTCAAGGTCCCCTACTAAAATTGTGTTCGGAATCCAGATTCCCTGAGGGGTGGATCCAGGGCGGGGCCAAGAGTGCCCAAAACGGTACCCCTCTTCAAACATCTTCTCCTCCAGAACCAGTACATAAATGGGGAAACCAATTACATTTCAACAATCTATAAAGATGGGTTATCAAAAATTGTGTTCGGGGTCAAGATCCGTCAAATAGAAATTTACGCTTTTTTGTCATGTTTTTCAGTTAATTGATATTGATGATTTCTTAATGACTATTTTGATCATAATTGTGGTAAGGAAAATTATTATGAAAGAATTTTGTCATTATCTCAATTTTTGGATTTTTTATGAATTTTTTAAGACTTCCAAAAAAAAGGGGGGGGGGGGTTTGGCCATTTTTCACATTTTCAACTTTTTCTACAAAACTGATCAAAGAATTTTAATAAATCTTGGTAGAAATAAGTTACTTACGATCCTCCTCAAATTCTGTTGTTTTCATCCAGACCTCTTTACAGGTGGCGCCACCATAGTCAAAAGTAGGTCACAAAAGAGTACCCTCCTTTAACAATATTCTTTTTCATACAGGCTGTATACAGAGACAAACAGAATATATAGAAATGATCTAGAGGGATGAGTGAAGACATATTGTCATTTTGGTTCCCTTCAAAATTAAATTTTAGAATTTTTTTTCGACATTTGTTTGGACTTTCAATGCAGAAAAGTGTCATATTTCCTAGTTAATTGATAATAATGATTTCTTATGGACTATTGTGATCATAATTATGGTAAGGAATGTTACTTTGAAAGGATTTTGTCAGTATCTCAATTTTTGGATTTTCTATGAATTTTTTAAGACTTCCAAATGAGGGTGTATAGGAACAATTCAATCACATTTTTCACTTCTGCTGTTATACCACATGAAAGATTTTAATGAAACATGGAATACATGAAGTACTAAAGGTCCTCTATCAATTTGGTAGATTTTATCCAAATTGGTTAACAGAAAATGCCACCATGTCTAAAAAAAAGGTCTCACAATGGTACATATACCATTTAGTAATTGAAATATGGAGAGTAGCGGTTCAAATCCAGCTGTTGTCAAAAAAGTTTTTTTCATTTCTTTACACATCTAAATAAGTTTTTAGATGTTTCTCAGTATATGAAATTAGGCAATTTTAAGTTAGATCTTGACAATATTTGAAACAATTGTTGTTCATGACCCAGACTTGAAATCAGTCAACAAAAGGCCCCACCTAAAGAAAATGACTAACTTGTTGCCCTGAATCACATCTTGCAGAGACAAAGCAAATGTTTAATATGAAAATCACCTGAATGGATGTGCAAAAAAGTGTTGTTTTTTATTCTGGTCTGAAATAAAATTTGACATATTTTCAACATTTGTGTTGACTTAGTCACAGTAATGCAAAAATAAATGAATTCTTCCTTCCTGCATGACTGATCATCTAGGCACTCAGGTGAGCGGTATAGGCCCACTTGGGCCTCTTGTTTATTCCTGTGAGAACTATTAAGAAATAAAAATGGATAAAGAACGTTTTTGTTTTTGGTATTGCAACATTAACACGTAGGAGTTAATTATACATTCTATTTTTATTCCTTCATAACATGAAAGTACGATAATTGCATTTATGAAATGATGTTTTTGCCTTGTATAGTGAGGGAATGCCACTTGCAGATCAATTTCAAACCTCGTGGATCCTTGGTTTTGCCCCTAGAAGATCCAATTTCTCCCACTTTACCAGACAATAAACACACACCGATAATGTGGTAGTGTCATGACCTATTGTAATGACAGGTATTTCATTGTTTTAACACTAGAGATAGTTCCAGTAAGTATTTGGGTTTTACTTTTTATACGACTGTCTGAAAACGGGACGTATTGTGTTATGGCGTTGTCCGTCCAGCGTCCGGGATAAATTTGTCCGGGCTATTTCTTCTTTCCCTCTGCACGGATTTCAATAATATTTCACAGAATTGTTACTTAGGACCGAAGGGTGTGTTATGACCTTGACCGTCAAAGGTCAAGGCCACAACATGCAAAGTGAATAAAACCTTGTTCGGGCCATAACTTCTTGCCCTGTGCATGGATTTCAATAATATTTCACAGAATTGTTACTTGGGACCGAAGGGTGTGTCATGAGTTTGACCCAAGGTCATAGGTCAAAGGTCAAGGTCACAACATGCAAAGTGAATAAAACCTTGTTACTATGATAAGATGCCATGGAGATGCTATGTGACGCGATAACTGAAGTAAACCTCAGTTGTTTCTCATGAAACTTACACAGAATGCTTAAATGGTGTTGGGGAAGCCACTTTTCAGTTTTGAGCAAATTGCATTTTGTTGTTACAGAGTAATGGGACTTTGATCCCTCTTTTTGGATTTCAGTATTTCATAAAAGTATTACCAAAGAGACCGATGTTTGGGGGGTAATAAAACCATACGTTCACAATGATCCCGTCCAAAGTAAGCGACGGGCGTATTAAGCCACGCTAGGCGTTGCTCTTGTTTAAACTATTTTTATGATGTTATGTGGCAATGACACTTTCTACACAGTGTTGGTTCACATTCGTTTATATATACAGTGCTGAGTTACAATTGTTTCTTCTGTATGTAATGGCATTTGTGGCGGGTGTGACCGGCCAATCTGGAGACGTTTACTGCTCATGGACACCTGGTCTCACCTCTGAATTCCAGGGGTCCATGAATGGCCGCTGTGGTACATTGTTGTTAGTGCAATAGTCACATGACACCAGTTACTTTGGTATTGTGCTTTAATCAATAAATTTTCATCCATTAAACATGAAAAACACTTTCTTTGCTGTCAGTTTCAGTTGCAATGACGTTTTTATTTTATTGTTATTTTATCGTTATTATGAGTCGAAAGTTCAGACAAGCTATAGTGATAGACTTTTGTCCGTTTACGGTGCCAAAACAGGTTTTAGTACATTCGTTTCACGCATATTATTGGAATCTATGAAATTCGAATGTAATTTGAATTTGAGTTACTTAAGGTTTATGATGTTTTTCTTTACTGACATACATTAGGTTGCTGATTCACTGTTTACGTCATTTACGTCAATTGTCAAAAAGCAAAAAACAAGAGAATTCATTTTCCAAGTCTGTTTTTTTTTTTTCTTTTTTTTTTTTTTTTGCAAAGTCGGTTGCTTGTGAGTGAGCAAATTATTCTCAGGTGAACGATTTAGGGTGCATAATTCTGCCCCTCATGTATGTATCATCAATAGAAAATGTCTTACATGATAAGCTTGATTTATTCAGATAAATTTCTTATGTTCTACATAAGTCAAAAGTTGTTATAGAAGTTTCCTAGTGTGTTCAAGGTAGAGGAATGCTCATTCAATAATCCTACCGCAGAACTGACGAAACCGTTTCCCTTTTCTCTCGTAGAATACCACGCATATCGAGCGACGAAGTGCGCAGCTTCCAGGCGCGGTAGTGCCTCCTTCATGTATTGTATCTGATCATCTACAGAGTGTGAATGTGGACACGCAAATTCCGTCAACCATATTGGCTTATGGAACATGTCCCATAATTTCTGTAACATATTCATTAGTTGGTCAGCGTTGCAATAATAGGCATGTGTAGCGATGTAGTCAACATGACATCCAGTACAATGCTGGAAGAACTCGCTGAACCATTCGTACGAGTTACCGTAGCATTGTACGGAGGAACCACACACAGCCGCGGCAGGGCCTACTAGGGTCTTGCCATGGAGTTTAGGTTGAATTTCATTTTTCCATATTCGTGCAGCTTCGACTGCAGACAGATTAGCCTGCTTGTAGAAATTTGGTTCATTAAAGATGAGGATAGTGTTGGCGTCATGTGGAAGGTGGAGAGGGTGGTCGTAAATGTTGCGCCATCCCCATACCATTGGTACGCGACCACTTCTCTGCTGTCTGTGGCAGTGATTCATGTGGTGGTACCAGGGCTCTTGCTGCCAATCATACCTGCAAAGGAAGAGTTATCTGTACCTGAAATCATTTAACGATAATGTATTACTATAATCACTCCTCCTTGCGTTGCATCCCAGTAAAACTTATTTATTGATCACTACTTGTTTTTATCCAGTCACTAGGTAATTGCAAGTCTCATCACCTAAAAATAAAACCTATGAATATTTTGATATTTTACATTTTTATCATCTTAAGGAAATATACCTGCATAATTGTAACTGTGGAATTCCCTGTACGCAGTTTTGAATTGTTGTGATTGCTGCAAAGTTAAGATGTAAAATATGAACGTAACTAATGCTATGTCATTGTATTGTCAACACCAGTGTAAGAAGGTGGACCTCCACTGGAACTCGACCGAGAACAAGTCCTGGTAGGAGTAAGCATCTCCTGATTGGCTTATGGCGTCATCCAAATGTTACGTTCTTTCATTTTAGTGTAAATATGAAAAAAGCTGTTACACTTACAATGGTAGCCAGTCGTCAGCTATGAGACTGAGGTCATGTGCTCGGGAGAAGTAGGCATCTCCTGTTTGTACTCAACAATGCACTATGGTAGCCAGTCGTCATAGATATCAGACTGAAAGTCATGTGCTCGGGAGAAGTAGGCATCTCCTGTTTGTACTCACAACAATGCACTATGGTAGCCAGTCGTCATAGATATCAGACTGAGGTCATGTGCTCGGGAGAAGTAGGCATCTCCTGTTTGTACTCACAACAATGTACTATGGTAGCCAGTCGTCATAGATATCAGACTGAGGGTCATGTGCTCGGGAGAAGTAGACATCTCCTGTTTGTACTCGCAACAATGTACTATGGTAGACAGTCGTCATAGATATCAGACTGAGGTCATGTGCTCGGGAGAAGTAGACATCTCCTGTTTGTACTCACAACAATGCACTATGGTAGCCAGTCGTCATAGATATCAGACTGAGGGTCATGTGCTCGGGAGAAGTAGGCATCTCCTGTTTGTACTCACAACAATGCACTATGGTAGACAGTCGTCATAGATATCAGACTAAAGGTCATGTGCTCGGGAGAAGTAGACATCTCTTGTTTGTACTCACAACAATGCACTATGGTAGACAGTCGTCATAGATATCAGACTGAAGGTCATGTGCTCGGGAGAAGTAGACATCTCCTGTTTGTACTCACAACAATGCACTATGGTAACCAGTCGTCATAGATATCAGACTGAAGGTCATGTGCTCGGGAGAAGTAGACATCTCCTGTTTGTACTCAACAATGCACTATGGTAGACAGTCGTCATAGATATCAGACTGAAGGTCATGTGCTCGGGAGAAGTAGGCATCTCCTGTTTGTACTCACAGCAATGTACTATGGTAGCCAGTCGTCATAGATATCAGACTGAGGTCATGTGCTCGGGAGAAGTAGACATCTCCTATTGTACTCACAACAATGTGTTATGGTAGACAGTCGTCATAGATATCAGACTGAAGGTCATGTGCTCGGGAGAAGTAGGCATCTCCTGTTTGTACTCGCAACAATGTACTATGGTAGCCAGTCGTCATAGATATCAGACTGAGGTCATGTGCTCGGGAGAAGTAGGCATCTCCTGTTTGTACTCACAACAATGCACTATGGTAGATAGTCGTCATAGATATCAGACTAAAGGTCATGTGCTCGGGAGAAGTAGGCATCTCCTGTTTGTACTCGCAACAATGTACTATGGTAGCCAGTCGTCATAGATATCAGACTGAGGTCATGTGCTCGGGAGAAGTAGGCATCTCCTGTTTGTACTCACAACAATGTACTATGGTAGCCAGTCGTCATAGATATCAGACTGAGGGTCATGTGCTCGGGAGAAGTAGACATCTCCTGTTTGTACTCGCAACAATGTACTATGGTAGCCAGTCGTCATAGATATCAGACTGAGGTCATGTGCTCGGGAGAAGTAGACATCTCCTGTTTGTACTCACAACAATGCACTATGGTAGCCAGTCGTCATAGATATCAGACTGAGGGTCATGTGCTCGGGAGAAGTAGGCATCTCCTGTGTGTACTCACAACAATGCACTATGGTAACCAGTCGTCATAGATATCAGACTGAAGGTCATGTGCTCGGGAGAAGTAGACATCTCCTGTTTGTACTCACAACAATGCACTATAATAGCCAGTCGTCATAGATATCACACTGAAGGTCCTATGCTCGGGAGAAGTAGGCATCTCCTGTTTGTACTCACAGCAATGTACTATGGTAGCCAGTCGTCATAGATATCAGACTGAGGTCATGTGCTCGGGAGAAGTAGACATCTCCTATTGTACTCACAACAATGTGTTATGGTAGACAGTCGTCATAGATATCAGACTGAAGGTCATGTGCTCGGGAGAAGTAGGCATCTCCTGTTTGTACTCGCAACAATGTACTATGGTAGCCAGTCGTCATAGATATCAGACTGAGGTCATGTGCTCGGGAGAAGTAGGCATCTCCTGTTTGTACTCACAACAATTCACTATGGTAGATAGTCGTCATAGATATCAGAATAAAGGTCATGTTCTCGGGAGAAGTAGACATCTCCTGTTTGTACTCGCAAAAATGTACTATGGTAGCCAGTCGTCATAGATATCAGACTGAGGGTCATGTGCTCGGGAGAAGTAGGCATCTCCTGTCTGTACTGACAACAATGTGTTACGGTAGACAGTCGTCATAGATATCAGACTGAGGGTCATGTGCTCGGGAGAAGTAGGCATCTCCTGTTTGTACTCACAACAATGCACTATGGTAGACAGTCGTCATAGATATCAGACTGAAGGTCATGTGCTCGGGAGAAGTAGACATCTCCTGTTTGTACTCAACAATGCACTATGGTAGCCAGTCGTCATAGATATCACACTGAAGGTCATGTGCTCGGGAGAAGTAGGCATCTCCTGTTTGTACTCACAGCAATGTACTATGGTAGCCAGTCGTCATAGATATCAGACTGAGGTCATGTGCTCGGGAGAAGTAGACATCTCCTATTGTACTCACAACAATGTGTTATGGTAGACAGTCGTCATAGATATCAGACTGAAGGTCATGTGCTCGGGAGAAGTAGGCATCTCCTGTTTGTACTCGCAACAATGTACTATGGTAGCCAGTCGTCATAGATATCAGACTGAGGTCATGTGCTCGGGAGAAGTAGACATCTCCTGTTTGTACTCACAACAATGTACTATGGTAGCCAGTCGTCATAGATATCAGACTGAGGTCATGTGCTCGGGAGAAGTAAGCATCTCCTGTTTGTACTCACAACAATGTACTATGGTAGCCAGTCGTCATAGATATCAGACTGAGGGTCATGTGCTCGGGAGAAGTAGGCATCTCCTGTCTGTACTCACAACAATGTGTTACGGTAGACAGTCGTCATAGATATCAGACTGAGGGTCATGTGCTCGGGAGAAGTAGACATCTCCTATTGTACTCACAACAATGTGTTATGGTAGACAGTCGTCATAGATATCAGACTGAAGGTCATGTGCTCGGGAGAAGTAGGCATCTCCTGTTTGTACTCGCAACAATGTACTATGGTAGCCAGTCGTCATAGATATCAGACTGAGGTCATGTGCTCGGGAGAAGTAGGCATCTCCTGTTTGTACTCACAACAATGCACTATGGTAGATAGTCGTCATAGATATCAGACTAAAGGTCATGTGCTCGGGAGAAGTAGGCATCTCCTATTTGTACTCGCAACAATGTACTATGGTAGCCAGTCGTCACAGATATCAGACTGAGGTCATGTGCTCGGGAGAAGTAGGCATCTCCTGTTTGTACTCACAACAGTGTACTTTGGTAGCCAGTCGTCATAGATATCAGACTGAGGGTCATGTGCTCGGGAGAAGTAGACATCTCCTGTTTGTACTCGCAACAATGTACTATGGTAGCCAGTCGTCATAGATATCAGACTGAGG
Organism: Pteria penguin; assembly: GCA_035048485.1. Classification (NCBI taxonomy): domain Eukaryota; kingdom Metazoa; phylum Mollusca; class Bivalvia; order Pterioida; family Pteriidae; genus Pteria; species Pteria penguin. The sequence goes on from CM068583.1 coordinate 33,323,891, forward strand.
TCATGTGCTCGGGAGAAGTAGACATCTCCTGTTTGTACTCACAACAATGCACTATGGTAGCCAGTCGTCATAGATATCAGACTGAGGTCATGTGCTCGGGAGAAGTAGGCATCTCCTGTTTGTACTCACAACAATTCACTATGGTAACCAGTCGTCATAGATATCAGAATAAAGGTCATGTTCTCGGGAGAAGTAGACATCTCCTGTTTGTACTCGCAAAAATGTACTATGGTAGCCAGTCGTCATAGATATCAGACTGAAGGTCATGTGCTCGGGAGAAGTAGGCATCTCCTGTCTGTACTCACAACAATGTGTTACGGTAGACAGTCGTCATAGATATCAGACTGAGGGTCATGTGCTCGGGAGAAGTAGGCATCTCCTGTTTGTACTCACAACAATGCACTATGGTAGACAGTCGTCATAGATATCAGACTGAAGGTCATGTGCTCGGGAGAAGTAGACATCTCCTGTTTGTACTCAACAATGCACTATGGTAGCCAGTCGTCATAGATATCACACTGAAGGTCATGTGCTCGGGAGAAGTAGGCATCTCCTGTTTGTACTCACAGCAATGTACTATGGTAGCCAGTCGTCATAGATATCAGACTGAGGTCATGTGCTCGGGAGAAGTAGACATCTCCTATTGTACTCACAACAATGTGTTATGGTAGACAGTCGTCATAGATATCAGACTGAAGGTCATGTGCTCGGGAGAAGTAGGCATCTCCTGTTTGTACTCGCAACAATGTACTATGGTAGCCAGTCGTCATAGATATCAGACTGAGGTCATGTGCTCGGGAGAAGTAGGCATCTCCTGTTTGTACTCACAACAATTCACTATGGTAGATAGTCGTCATAGATATCAGAATAAAGGTCATGTTCTCGGGAGAAGTAGACATCTCCTGTTTGTACTCACAACAATGTACTATGGTAGCCAGTCGTCATAGATATCAGACTGAGGGTCATGTGCTCGGGAGAAGTAGGCATCTCCTGTCTGTACTGACAACAATGTGTTACGGTAGACAGTCGTCATAGATATCAGACTGAGGGTCATGTGCTCGGGAGAAGTAGGCATCTCCTGTTTGTACTCACAACAATGCACTATGGTAGATAGTCGTCATAGATATCAGACTAAAGGTCATGTGCTCGGGAGAAGTAGACATCTCCTGTTTGTACTCACAACAATGTACTATGGTAGCCAGTCGTCATAGATATCAGACTGAGGGTCATGTGCTCGGGAGAAGTAGGCATCTCCTGTCTGTACTCACAACAATGTGTTACGGTAGACAGTCGTCATAGATATCAGACTGAGGGTCATGTGCTCGGGAGAAGTAGACATCTCCTGTTTGTACTCACAACAATGCACTATGGTAGCCAGTCGTCATAGATATCAGACTGAGGTCATGTGCTCGGGAGAAGTAGACATCTCCTGTTTGTACTCACAACAATGCACTATGGTAGACAGTCGTCATAGATATCAGACTGAAGGTCATGTGCTCGGGAGAAGTAGGCATCTCCTGTTTGTACTCACAACAATGCACTATGGTAGACAGTCGTCATAGATATCAGACTGAAGGTCATGTGCTCGGGAGAAGTAGACATATCCTGTTTGTACTCACAACAATGCACTATGGTAGACAGTCGTCATAGATATCAGACTGAGGTCATGTTCTCGGGAGAAGTAGGCATCTCCTGTTTGTACTCACAACAATGCACTATGGTAGCCAGTCGTCATAGATATCATGTGCTCGGGAGAAGTAGGCATCTCCTGTTTGTACTCACAACAATGCACTATGGTAGCCAGTCGTCATAGATATCAGACTGAGGTCATGTGCTCGGGAGAAGTAGGCATCTCCTGTTTGTACTCACAACAATGTACTATGGTAGCCAGCCATCATTATCGTCATAATTTTAAGATGATTATATATTAATACCAGGTGAATTATAAGTGACCAACACATCTCCCAAGAGATCAGTAAATTCAGAATAAAACAGCGATTTATGTCCAATACTCGTATTCATCTAAACGAACAACGGAAGGAATTTAGCAGTATCCTGATATAAAAAGCGACTCGTTACCATTAAGCTTACCACCAATGAATATTTGTGAATGCATTGATGTCGTTACAGTGATAACCATTGTAGTTGAGAGCCACTCCTTTCTTCCCCGACCCTGCACAGTGGTCCATCAGAAACAACACAACAAACACCGACAGGAGCATTTTCTCTCTCGACTGTCAGAAATGTACCTATAAACCAAATCTTATTATCTTGTGAATGAGGTCAAAAGCGTACCATATCTTGTCCGTTAGTATAATATTGGTGGATTCAGACAGAAAGTTTTCGACTGGCAAAGAAGGCTTTTCTTGCATGGTCAATCAACACATAAAGGCTTAGATGTTGCTGAGATACTTATCAAGGAAAGGGGGCACAATTTCTGTACATGTAATCTGTTTTCGGTAGTCAAAGTAAAGATTAATTTGTAAGTGACATTACATATGTGATTAGCGAAAAAAGTAGTACCCACTTGCTTCCTACGCTTTACACTTCATAATATCTTGTACATTATACAAAATGAGTCCTAATTATAGAGTTGTCTTGCTTTGACTGCAGTATATTGCGCAATACTGGTAGACCGGCCTGTGGTCTATAACATGTACAACAGTTATACAGCATCAGTAAAAACTAAACTACTTTATATGCAGATCCAGGTATATGGTGTGTTGATTGGAGCACTGACTCCTAAATTCCGCAACATTCTTTTGCACGCTTCAGTCAATCAGTGTCAGTAGCGTGGTAGGTATTTAGTATGGGGAATAAATACTCTACTGTATGGCGATCGAAAAAAAATACTCACGAAAATAATGTGACTTTATGCCACTTTTGAAAATTTATCCTCCAAAGGCTCAAATTGAAACGCTTTCATTTTCAGAATTTTAGGCCTGCAGTACAGCATTCCACCCCAGTCCCTCGATGCGCGGGTCCAGAAGTTTTGTCAAGAGGAGGAATTTTTCGAGAGAGGGCCTACCCATGATTCTGTGTGTGTCATATTAACTTATTTTACATCAAACAAGAAAAGAAATTTTCGCTGAATCTCAAGGTGAGTCAATACCCCCGGTCCACCCTTCTGGATCCGTCCATGCCCTCTCCCACACATTTCAGAATAGCAGTATTCACTCTTTTTTCTTTCTTACTGTATCCCCTTACACAACTTGATAATGATATCATGTGCGGATCCAGGATTTTTTTTTCAGGGGTGAAACCCAAAAAACTAGCCCCCTTAAAATGAGCGCACCTCAATTCTTTTTCATAAATCATGGTATGCATGTATATTGTGCAAATTCCATTGGGGTGTTCCATGAAGGGATACTCCGATCTGAAATAAGTGCTATAAGACTTAATCATTTATTTTATTTTTTATTGATTTTTAGGGTATATATAGAAGAAATGAACACCGGGGGATATCTAGGTGTAAGTGTCAGAGATGTGTGCATTCTACTTGATAGTATTAGCATGAGTAGATCAGTCTGAACAATGAATAAATCATCAGCAATGTATATAGAGTGTCCTTTATGGTCAGTATGGATTGAATGGTCAGCAACATCATTAACAGAAGTCCAGCAAAGAGTCAAGATCATCTTCAGCTAAAACAATAAGGTAAGTGGAATAAGAGTTAAATTTTCAATTTTTATTGGGAAAATATTTACTTGTTCCACATATTTTTAAGCAAAACTGTAAAATGAATTATGACGTTCATAAATCTGTATTTGTCTGTGTGTGTTAGTTATTTTCTGTAGCTTTTGTGATTGAAAAAGTTTCATGAAGTAATCCTTTGATACTTCACATACTGAATTTTATAGGATGCATTTTGTTTTGTGACCTTGACCTTGCAGGCAGATGCCTGTTTGCATTTAGCTCAGTTGTAAGGGGGTCATAAGAGACACCCCTTTCACATTTCATATGCGGAAAGATAATGGTGGCCTCTATAGTATGTGACTTTATTTTGTGATATTGGCCTCCGTATTTTCTTCTTTTCCTAGAGTGAAATGCTAAAGGTCAGATGAGAAGAATGTTTTGCAAAGGCAAATGCTGGTCATATGCTTTTAGCAGTTTTTTGTTTGTGATTTTTTATCCTTTTTGGAAACTTTGTATATAAATGCACCCAGATTTAAGAAATATATCAATAAAATGTTGATTCTGTTGATATGTATTTACATGTATATAAGAGAGGAGTACAAATCAAATACGGAAAAAGGATAATTTACATATACTCATGCTAGAGAGTAGCAGGAAATTACTTGAGAGGTATCGGATCTTCTTCTATGAAATATATGTGAAATCGTGCAAAAGTATAAATGTATTGAAAATCTGTGGATATTGTTGGACGGCTATCTTATTGAATTGTCGCGTATTGTAAACATTTCATCACAACTGATATTACACATAGTGTATGTTAACATGATTGTCGAGTTACGTTAGCGAGGAAAAAAGGGATATGCCCTAGAAAAACAATTTTTAAATTTCCTGAAACGTATAATATATATATATATATATATATATATATATATATATATATATATATATATATATATATATATATATATATATATATATATATATGTACTTTGACAATTTCAAGGGAGGGATATGGATGTTAAAGCCTCTCATAACCTCGTCTTTGTTGGATTTGTCTATTCACATAATCATTTGTAATTCAGTGGATCTTGGTCACTATTTTACGGGAAGTTGGACCTTGTGGTACCACGCCATAGAAGCTGGTCATGCATCTTCATTTGTCTTTTTTATGTACGAATCCGAGATTATCACCCCAACAGCGTTGCCGGTGTAATATAGACTTTTAGTAACGGTACCGTTCATGTGTGGGTGCTTTACAGACACACCTGTAACAAAACCTTGTAGACACACTAGAAGTTACAGTTTAGGCCCTATTAGATTCATACTTGACATACAGCTGAAGTATAATGACAGGAAAAATCCTTTTGGTTTTGGGGTTAAAAGTTGAAAGGTTAAGGTCAGGTTAGTACCATGGAGTTCGGTATCGTGCGAGGGGATGCCACACTGGCTTTTATATAGGCAAAGTGTGGATAATACTGTATGAGAGGCATGGAATCTCGGACTATTTGGTCACTAGAATGAGGAAACTTAGCCAGAGTTATGCCCAAGTGGTCTTACTAAATTTTGCTTTATTATACAGCTTTCAATCGTAATATATTATTGACAGGGCAGTCATTAAATCTATAATCGCATGTCGGAGAACTTTAGATTAAGCCATGCACTTTTCATTCATTACTTTTAGTATATCCATTTAACAATTTACACTCAGGTGCTTTTTGTCTTATCACAGACGACCTATTGCCCATTATCTCAATATTCAAGGGGTCTCGGTGGTCATGTGGATTAAAGCTCTACGTTGTTACTTACTGTAGTCCCTTACATCTGTTGAGTCTGGTTTCGAGTCTTCTAGGTCATGACAAATGGGTAGGTTTTCAAGGCACCTTCTGAGGGGTTTGCCAGGGCACCTGCTAAAAGATCTACAGAAACTCCAGTTTGCTGCACAATTAATCTAGCCTCCATGTATGTGGCAACGATATGTGGAATAATCATGGCAAGGTGGTAAACAACAAACCACTCTTTCTTTGAACACAAGGAACATGATGAAATAGCAAATCTAACGATAATATCTGACAAACCACTCTTTCTTTGAACACAAGGAACATGATGAAATAGCAAATCTAACGATAATATCTGACCTCGGTCCTTGATAAGTTATTCAGACGTATCTGTGCCACCTTCAATCTCCATCTTATAACCTATGTCAACATACGGTACGTGTAGGGAGATATATGATTTTATAACTGATATTTATTGAATTAAGGAGCAATTAAATATTTTACATATTGATAGCAAATGACACTCTTGAGTGGCCTCCCTTCATATGAACTCGCGCAATGATTGCTAATATCATATTTCATTTCCTCTTGATATCATTGAATCAATTCCATTCAGAACGATCTATTCATTCAGTGCCGACTTTATTGGGCATTGTTAGCAGTAGTACTCCATATACACAGGATATGTGATTGAAGATCAAACAGATACTTAGTGTGTGAAAGAAGTATAGCAATGGTTTTCATCAAATGTAAATGTTAAATTTGAATATTAGGCTAATGAGGAGTTCATTTGTCCATGTAGTTCATGGGGAACGAGGGATTCCGTGGTTCTAATATCTATCCTCTGTATGTAGACTGTATTCGCCATGCCAGAAACGGAGGTATGCAGCATAAGCTCGTATGGTGTGCACGTTATGCCTATTCATTCTCAAGTTATGGTAGCAATAAGGATGTGGTAAGAAAAAGTCAAGGTCAGTCTTACGCAGTCGGTACTATTCGTTTGTACTATGTACTGAAAAATGGGGCGAAAATGGGGGTCGTTCTCTTCTTCTGAAATGGTTGATTGGTTGGTTGGTTGATTGGTGTTTTACGTCGCTTTCAACAATTTTTCAGTTATATCGCGACATGGAAGCAGGAGGTTACCAACCTCTTAAACATAGTGGCGCAACCCGGGAATCGAACCCGGATCGTCGGCGCCGCAAGCCAAGCGCTTAACCACTACACCACGCCTGCCCCCTCTTCTGAAATGTATCCTAACTAAACAAATATAATTTTGTTGAACTTGAAGTTGGATGGTATTCATGCAAGATTTGTGAAAATATAGCTCTTTGAGTTTAGTTGTTCAGCATACGTCCATGCATACAATAATTTGCAGAGAATTCCACTGAATTCAGTTGTCATTAGAAACGAAGGAAGTGGAATAGAAGTGACGAAGTCTTTGTAATTAAACCATGTAAGATACGAGCCCGAGGTGTGCAATGGGAGATTATAAATATGTTGAATCTGTTCTTGGTGTGTTTTCTACATATTACTATCAGCAAGCGCGGATACAAAGGGGTGGGGGTGGGGTTAGGGGGTCTGCCCCCCCCCCCTGGAATCCGAAATTTTTACCAAAAAAAAGGTCATATTTGGGCATTTTTGGGGTTGGAAACCCCCCCCCCCCCCTCGTCTAAGAGAAAAATTTACCTTTTTTGGTTGGACCCCCTCTGACAAAAAATTCTGGATCCGCGCATGATCAGTCAAGTGGACTCGAATACACGACCTTTGTATTGTAAAAGAATAGTTATTAGTTGAACCATATATTCACTCAGTTACGTTTCTGCAATACTACAGCCTTGCTAGAGTACCAACTTCAAAGAAATCAGTTTTATTATATCACTGGCTGATATTCCAATAGCAGATTCAGGATTTTATAAAATGGGAAAAGAAAGATGGCGGTTACAAGAACTTTAGTTGAACATTTTATACATATAAACAAAGACAGGTAGGTGTACATGTACATACATGTATAACAACTTTAAAGTATTTTTTGATAAATTTTAAGTGAAAATATCCCCTTTCCACAATGGATTTAAATGATTGAATATTGTTTTACGTCACTCCACGATTATTTCACGTATATGGTGACGGCATCTGCCTGATGCATTGCATACAAATTTAGACCTTTGCAGCGGACCCACCCAAAGCAGTGAGGGATCTGTTACGTGCCGTGCCTACCCTGACATGGGACCTTGGTTTTTACTGTCTCATCCGAAAGACAGAACACCGTTGCGTTCAGGGTGGGAGTCGAACCCGGGACCTCTCGATCACGAGCCGAACACCTTATCGACTAGGCCACACCGGTTTTACAATTTAAAACAACTTAACTTAAAGGAATAGGAAGATTTGGCCCTTGATTACTATTCTGACTACCGAGGTTTGATTCCAGCTGTCGGTTCTATATTTCTTCTGAATATCCTCTGCTTCTCTATCCCTTTGGAGAGTAGAAATAAACCGAAGTCCCATATCATAGTATACTTTGGCATACTGTTATTGTCTCGGTAGGTCCGTTGCTTAGGTAGAGGTTACGAGGCCCTGCACCCGACAGGTGTCGCCATCATGTAAGTGAAAACAATATACATTTTTGTGTGTCGAATGACATGTTATAAGGTTATGAATGTAACTTTGTGTTTATGATTTAAGTGTTATATTACATACGATTAAAGTTATTCAACTGTTGAAAACCCGATAGTATCTACTATTGACCTAGCATAAATGGTTTTCATGTAAATGTATTATTGTTAGTGGAGACACCGCAGCCGGTATGGGCGACTCTTGACAGTATTGGCTGTACACAGAGACAGAGTCGTCTCCCCTTCACCACACCGAACAACACCTAATAACGCAATATTTAATACAGGGAGATTTAAATCATGTTGTAGCCTGCGTGGTAAGCCTTCCCTGACATACACCATTCTTACTGGATACCCATTTATAATTACATACTGCCTAAGAAGTGGCTTTAAACTTGGCTACCATTCAATTTATTGTGACATGGATTTTATATTTCGTTTGACTTAGCCAAGGTATTCTAAGTGGAATATTTCACGCCATATTCATTGGAACCTGTATATATTTTCTGATATTTTGTTGTTCTCTATGACGGACTTTATTCCGATGGGATATAAGACTTTCATCTTACAGGTAAGGCTTTAGGTGTCAACAATGTCCATTTAACTCAAGGTGCGAATAAATTCCGGATCGATACGGGTGAGGTATCAGTCATGTCTGTACCTTAACGTATATATAAAATACCGGTAGACAGCAATTACAAAGATAACATTTGTTGTCAAACAGAAGGAATGAAAATCAATATCACACGCGTTAATGTACATAAATGTGATGCATGTTATGATCGATTTTTTGTAATTAAGCCGTTTTTATTTTTGTATACAGTTTAAGCTGTTTGTATAGGCAATCCTTGTTTTGTTTGCATTTATGTGCAGTGAGACAGACGAGGTGGTAAATGTATTTACATGTTAAAGTTACAATGGTCACTGATATCATTTATTGTAAAGCTTTGGCGTTCTGCATTCAATTACCCTACGTAATGCCAAGTCAAATTCTACCTATAGCTCCTTGAATGATGAATATTTGATTACTTTCTGCTGGGTTGACGACACACAACGTCTAATACATTTTTGTACATGTGCATGCAGAAAAAAAAATGTTCAAAATTAATGTTTTGTGTCCGCATTGATGGTGTTCATGTATACTAAAATGGATTGGCTTGCAAACGGGTGTTTGATATTCGTATTGTATAGTAGAATGTTAAGGCTGTTTTCAAAATGGCAAAGAACGATTTAAAACCGAGAACGAATGCTCTCCACAAAGTTGCGCTTCAATGTTTATGTATTTCTGTGTTTTATTACTTTTGTTTGAGTTCAGTATTAATTAAGTATTAATCAATTGAAAAAAGAAGCCCGTCCCCGGTCTGTGGTAGGTACATTGGTGAGCTTTGTCATGGTAAACCTCCGACTTGTTGATCTATCATGCTAATCTTTAACTAGTGGTATAGGTACAGTGATGGATCTTTCATAATAAACATTCAATTCGTAGCAGGTACATAATGTACTTCCGACATATGACGGGTACATTGGTGGATCTTTCAAGGTAAATCACTGACATATGACTTGTATAATGGTAGGTCTTTTCATGGTAAACATCTGACATGTGATATGTACATTGGTGGGTCTTTTCATGGTAAACATCTGGCATGTGATATGTACATTGGTGGGTCTTTTCATGGTAAACATCTGACATGTGATATCTACATTGATGGGTTTCATGGTAAACATCAGGCATGTGATATGTACATTGGTGGGTTTTTTCGTGATAAACATCTGGCATGTGATATGTACATTGGTGGGTCTTTTCATGATAAACATCTGACATGTGATAATTTTTTTATGTACATTGGTGGGTCTTTTCATGGTAAACATGTGACATGTACATTGGTGGGTCTTTTCATGGTAAACCGCCTAGCTGTGTTACATACACAATAACACTGGCAAATATTTCAAGGTTATAACTTTATGACATACACTGGTCCCCTTTTCATGATAGACCATATCCTGAAACTGGTAAATTGGTGGTTCTATTTATATAAAAAGCTTGAATGTGGCAGGCTTCGATAATCACCTATCTCTGTGGCAGCTATACGAATTCACGAACCTTCCCACATGTACGAAGTCGAAAGACAACCAATCTCGTTGACATCTACCGAGACATAGTCTGTCTCTGACATCGATAACTAGCGCAGTGCCTTGTGGGACCCCCTTTGCCTCCTTTTTTCTTTCGTCTCTAGTTTTAAGCAAAGTGTCTATTATTAATCGTGTACTCGGTCCCTAACACTGTCTATTAAAATCATAGTAAACGGTTCTGTTTTATGGTTGAACTTTAAAATAACAAGGTCAATAGAGTACATCTTTGTATGTCCCATCCTATTTATACAGGTGCGTACAGCGTTTATTTGACATGATATGTTTTGGCACGATTCGCTTAAAGTTTTGCTTTATTACCATTTTAATTCAGTGTTTCAATTTGTTGTTATCATTTCTTATTCCTGTTTTGTTGAAGTATGATTTGTTTCAATACGGTGTGTTTTAATAGTGATTTTCTTGATTGATAATTCGGCGTCACTTTGATGTTTACCACCTGTTGATTTCATTAGCACACAGGAAATTAACAAGATCTTTCCTGTCAACATGTACGTTAAAGAAAGTAAACAATTGTTTCAAAAGCTTTAGAATTTTTAATTTGCGATTTTAATTCACACGCCTAGTTTCCACATGAATTTGAAGTCATTTCCCGTACTGTATACCTGACCATTTAGAATTTTAAAAAGCAACTCGACAACTTACGTGAGTAATGAAAATATGGAAGATATGTAGATGTATAGATCGCTGGAATTAATATTGCATAGTGCATAATACAGTCGCAATTCTACCTTTAATATGTATGACTTTTCCAGCATAACATGACCGCATCTTTCCGCGGGTACTTAATATGCATTTGATTATGTATATAAGGCAAAATGATATACATTGTACATTCTAATTCACTGGGTCATTCTTAAAATGCCATCAGACTTTCCATTTTATTATTCCATTACATTATAAAACTATTCGCTAAACCACAAGAAAGTTACCGACTGCAGTAATTGTAAGTGGATAAGAGGAGAAAGTACTCAATCAGAGACGTACATATGTCTCTGACTCAATGTAGAAAAGTTGATCTGTGAATGTGAAATATTTGAAAAAGGGGGGGGGGGGCAATGTTAGGGAAGTTTACCACGAGTGAATATATATATACCGGTATACCATTGGATTGGAAGGAGGCGATTGTGATGGAAGGGGAAAAGGGGAGGGAATGTAGCGATTATGACATCATTACTCAAAACTCATCGCGGTAGAACTCGTACTCGTCTGTATTATATTGAGAACTACCCAAGGACCAGTAGAACGTTCATTTACGTTTACTTGGTCCATAACACCACTCGCATTCCAGGTATCTGTATATCTTAATACAAACTATCACAATCGAACTAACGGACGAAAGAGATGGCAAGAACTAGCAAAACGAGACCGGTGCTTTACGCCATTTCCTGATTCCTGACCAGGGTCCGGCGCCATAAACTGAAAATATACTTAAGTCAAGTATTTCATTTCAATTTATTCAATTATCAAACGTGCAAATAAATTCTCATGTAGAATAGTTTAATTCTATTTATCAGTAGAATAAAACTAAACAAAATCCAAATCCCAGTTATTAACTCATTGATGAAAAGAAGAATATGAAATTATGACTCAAGTATATTCTCAGTTCATGGCGCCAGACCCAGGTTCAAATATTGCATGGAATAATCTGAATACTACTGCCCGGTCCTTCAAACATGTGTGCTCGAAAAATAATGTTTACTTTAATATTTCTAGCGTTATCTCTACTAAGACTCTCGTGTATGTGTATCACGTTCATTTTGTTATAAGTAATGACATCGATTTTTATCACACATAAAAGTACTGTGACAAATGATACTAAATACATTTATGGGGAAATGTTCTACTTAGAACTTTATTAAATTTTTGTAATTTTTGTCACATTTTGTCCTGCTAAAATTCATAATGGGAAATATCTTAATTGAATTAATTTTTTATCAGAATTAACATATAAAACCACTGATATGCCAGTTATTGTTTAAGTTACGAATAAGATCTTCGTCCTGGACAAGTTTCCATGGCCATGTTTTTGGAATTATTCATATTAGGATTTATCGAGTGCATTGACTTGTTAGTAGGATAGTACATTATATTAGAGACATATATACTAATATGGAGACTTTGGTATGAAATATCCAAGTTCTATACTCGGGTCTGATAATCCGGATACGGTTGCAACCCTTTCCTCACACCCATACACCATTCTCGATTGGGAAAGTCATTTTGACTTTCATTTTTGGACGGTGGAACCCCCTTTGCGTGACAAAATTTTATCATTGAAGAGTAAAACCCCCTATCTTTTTGAACATTTCTGAATCTGTCCTTGTATTATGTCTTGTATAGCAAACATATGTGTCCTTATCTTTTTATATTATGTTATGATTGAAACAGGGACTGCAATTGCTCAAGTTAAGACATGGCTTTAAACTGACTAACTACAGAAGTAGTTATTTAGTTCAGCTCTTAGTGAAAATATTAGAATCTGTGTCATAAGATTATACAATGTTCTTGTCGTGCAAAATATAAGTTAAAGAATGCTGAACCTCCATGTGGATTAAAGTGTTATGGAGATGTGCCAGATTATGTATAATCCAGCAGGAGATTTTCACTAACTTGATAACAAACTCCTATAAATCACAGTCTTAAGCGCATTGGATTAAGCATTTTGTTAAGCAAGTTTACGCATTGTAATTATATCCTATTATTCGAGTTTCTAAAACCAACTTATTTTTAATACGAATGTCATAACAGTCGACGAAAGTAGAATCGGATATGAATCCGAACATGTTGGCCGACTGTCTTGTCTGGATTTCAGGTCATAACTAGTGACAGTGAAACTATTTTGTTAACAAAGCAAATAGTGAGACGTAAACATTTCACATATTTTCTCTGAAAATATTCTAATACCAGCAACAATGGACTTTTCCATTTTCTAGTTCTGCTCTTGTCATGAGCATCAGATTAAGTTTCCTTATCCATATGTTTCCTATTTTCGGCGTCTCGTTGCAGCCATAGTCATCGCCACTTTCTGTTTAATACGCTAAGAACAGCTTTCGAACAATAGAACCCTTCAAAATGTTCTTCTTGATTGCAGTTATATTCATCCCGAGTTCGCAAGGTCATTGTTTAATATGACATCTTGTTTTCTGTTTCACGGGAATAGTACATGCAATACGACGATAAGGTGTCCAGGACATAGGATAACGATGAACTCTGTATTTACGATGTAGAAGTCCTAACCCATTCCCGTTCTATCATAGTTATTTTCTTGCCTTTGATAATAGATCCATTTCGTACAAAATCTGAAACTTATTTGCAACTTTAGCTAGGTTTTGTATTGACATGTACGTTTAAATAATGACACATCTGTACAGAGATCAAGTTATTATCTGTTTTGAGCTGAAGTGGTCATCCTTATTACTCATGTATTCGAACCAGCAATACGGAAATCAGTCGGTGCAATTAGGTCAACGAACGACAGACAATACAACAGACGAACGGGCACCAAGGGAGCATTCTGTAAGGTGCCAATTTTCGACACCTTTTGATAGTAAAGTGTGTAAATCTTAGTTTCGTATATAGCCCAGGATTAGGCGTTTTAATTTTAACTATCATTTGTAATTGTGTTATAAATTTGGACTGAGTTGTGGACTCAAACTGGCACTTTCTTCTAACACAGCCTTTCTATATGACTTATAAGAATGAAAACAAACTAGAGCCATTGCCCCGACTTTATACCATTACGTTAGAGCGACATGCCGACGAACATTAATATACATACTATGCTCGATATTGAAATAAAGATAGGTAATTTTGACACCTTTCAGTGGGAATAGTTTGACGACAGTTCAGTACCAAAATCTGGACTCATTCCAGTAGGTGCTTTATTCACAGGGTGTTGTTTCTATCTCGTAATGTCAAGATCTTGTTTATCTTCCAATTTAGTCAGAACGTTACTTGTGTATTGAGAAGATTAAAAATCAGATAGTATTGACCCCCTCGCGTTCTACGTGAAATGGTCTGTAATACTTTTAAACAGTCACAAGTAAGTGGTATGGAATGCTTAATAGAAATGGATTAATATTATCTACTTCATCGTGTTCGGTCTGTACGGATTGATGTTAATTTCTGTTATATTGATTATATGTCCAGTAGGCTGATTGTAAAAGATAAACAAAGAACGTGTACTTGGTCACTTGGTCACGGAGAAGTTATGACCTTATTCAAAAATCTCATATGCGTCATATCTGTTTTATTTATTTATTTATTTATTTATTTATTTATTTATTTATTTATTTATTTATTTATTTATTTATTTATTTATTTATTTATATGTATGTGTATATACATGGTCAACCTCTGCTGTAGCATACTGTGATCGACCTTTATGTCTGTGAGCTTTGAACATCTCAGACATGCTGGACTATAAAACCTGCATTTTGTTTATGAGGTGTGTACCCAAAGACGAATTTATGTATCATTATGACAAGGGTTGATGACACTGTTGGTGGATCATCAAGCGTTAAACTGAGGGGGCCGCATATTTACATGTTTTCATATGGCTTATTTAAGGATTGGACAGGATAGACCCATTCAGAGGATTATCCGTTGAGAATGGAATGAGGTTCTTTATTGCGAAAATCAACATATAAGTTGATGTCAGTGCATGAAAAAAGCAAATACATTTGACGTCGGTCATCTTAAACATGCGCACATGAAGATTACTTTTTTTGGTTTTTTTTTGTTTGTTTTTGTTTTTGTTTTTTTGGGGGGGGGGGGAGGGGGTGTTTTGGGGGAGTGTTTTTGTAGAATTGTTGAGTAGTACATAGAGATACATCTGTATTCATTACACCAATGAAAACAGTCCCATGTTCATTTCACGATGGGTTTTAGACTTACTGGTTCCTTTACACAAAGAAATCACAATTCAAGGGTTGTTTGAATAAGCGTACACCTTTCCCTCCCCTAGGGGATGTCCATTTTTAAACACTCGACATCACAATACACGGTAATTGGATTCCTGTTGCACTTAACAATTTTGAGTTCGTGTCTGTAATTGGTCATTAAATACGCATTGCATAAGTCGGCCTATCCGTTTGTATAGGTCAAAATTCAATATAAGAACATACGCTATAATATTTAATAGAACAGAATATGTACGTGGCGTAAACATACTATTATATCTTAAATAAGTATTTTGAAGAAAACCCTTAATGCTAACAAATGTCTACTCGCTTTACAAAAGTGGGCGTAAAACTAGCTACGGACTATGGGCTCTGCATGCAATCCATTCTTGTACATACTGTAATGGAAGTCCTTTCACATCAGGAGTCGGGGAAGTATCGTCGCTTGACAAGACAGTATGTATGCCCCAGTGCCACTGAATTGTTTACGGATTATACAGAGTAGACGTATACTATCTATAGAGAAAGATACACATCACTAGTTTTAGTAAATACCTCTCTTTCGTGAAGTGATTACGTCATTGTAGATTTTTTTTAGTTTTTGATGTCTAGCTGTGTGCATTTTAAAAAGAGAGCAATTAATAACAGACTTTTTACATTTTTCAGAAGATGAAATGAGGGGAATTGGAAAACGATTTGTTTTTGGTTAGAATTGGGTGGTCCAGTAAAATCGCATCATGGACACGGGGACAGAGAACGAACCGGACTATAACGAGGAGGAGGATGAAATGCCGGACATGGATAATGGGGATGAAGCGATAAGTCTGTACGATGTCTTGGCTGAGAGGGATAACTGCCTGAATGAAGAGGAATTATGGGCCATGTGCCGTGAATGTTGTCTTGTGTTAGAGGTGGTCAACAGTTCCCCTGAAATGTTCCTGACACTGTGTGTGACTCCGGACACTGTTGCCTTTGACGGTGCAGGCAATGTGTGCTTCTTAGACCTAGATAAAGGTAAGATGTAGATCGATAACAAAATATAGACCATTCCGTAGTGGCATAAGTTTTGCTTTTACTCACTTACAAATCGAACCTTTGAAATTTTACTCGGGGATACTCATGAAATAAGAGACTGCATTTACTACATAGTAGCAAAAACGAAGGAGATTAGTCCATTAGTATGTTTATACTGTCATTTCCTAACTTTCGATTTCGAATATTTAAATATTAGAAAGTAAGGAAATGGCAGTACTGAAAGAGCATTACTAGACTTGTTAATGCTTCCTTTCACGAGAAGTGAGGACATCATCACAAAAGATCAGCTATTGCTATTGAACATTAAAATACAAACATACATGGATGAGAAATTTATGACTGATTCATTCATAGTACCGTTAAATAAGTATGAGAAATAGTTTTTATTTTCCAAATCAATGACAACTTGTCATTTCCTAGATGTTATTGATTTAACTGGCAATGTTCCTGACTAGAACATTGACATGGTAAAATGTCCATTACAAACTGTAACAGTAGGCAATATTCTGTAAACCTAGAAAACGTCAATATACGAACAAAGAATCAACACGAATAGGCTATCAATCATAAACATTATGGATCTTTGCATCCAACTCAGCATACAATGGTTTTAATTAAGTCTGGTGAATTGCAAATTACATTACATAGGAAGTTATCATATTTATTTCTTTTATCCTGATATTCATAAACGATTTTCTCTCAGAGGCTACCTTTAAATCTGAGCAATATTTTTAATCGTATAATAGTTATGAACAATGATAGTAAGGCTCTATGTTGTGACCAGGGTCCGGCGCCATAAACTGAGAATATACTTAAGTCAAATATTTCATTTTAATTTATTCCATTATCAAAAGTTCAAAAAAATTCTCATGCAGAATGGTTTAATTCTATTTATCAATAGAATAAAACTAAATAAAATCCAAATCCCAGTTATTAATTCATTGATGAACAGATAAACATGAATTATGACTTAAGTATATTCTCAGTTCATGGCGCCGGACCCAGATCTCTAACGTGCGTTATGGTTCCTGCAAGGTAATTAAAGGAGATACTTCTGTACAGAAATGTCAATCCCATTCACACCATTTATTATCTTCATGTATAATCATGTATAATCTGAAGACATTTTGTCATGTACATAGTTTGCCTTTAGCTCTCGAATAACATATAAAAACTTTCATTTTCGTCCATTCTCAATGGCAGAAAGGAATCCCTAGAATATTTATCGTAATTCTGATTTCCAGCATGGACCTACATGTATATGTACTTGTAGATAGTTTTACGCGTGACCAATGTTTTTCACTTCAAAATTAACAAAAAATACCAAATATGCTGTGTCATGATGTTAAATTTTCGGCCTCATTTGTGAAAAGTCTTATCAGTCACACTTTGATATTTCGTGAACTCGTCAATCGGGCAACTTACTAACTGCCCGCTCAAGGGTATGCGACTGACGTACATGACATGCAATTTCAAAATGTTACCTGATATCCCACTTCTTTCTTTCTTTCTTTCTTTCTTACACGACACTCTGACGTCGATTCTGCATTCTGCATATAGACCGCAGTACTTTGTTTAGGAAATTTAGAGTTTTCCTGTTACGATACCAATAGTGCCAAACGGATTGAGATTTTTTTCCTTTTTATGGGGTCGATTTGCCGTACGATGTAAAGCAGAGTTTCAGTTTATGGGGTTGTTCATGCTTTCGAAACAGATTTCTATATAGTTAGTATAGTTAAAGGTTTCCTTTCTTGGGGCCGGTTATGCTTTCCGAGTGGCTTACCGTACATTGTATTAGCTTCATAATGGTGCCATTGTTCCCTCTGCTAAACAGAATGTAACATATACACTTGCTCCGACAAAATAGGTTAATGTTTCACACGAAAGTATCACTTACTCTCCTATTTTAAGGCAATAAATAGAGGATTGACAGATGACGAGATAGCTTTGTTCCCTTGACTATTATACATGTACACGCACTCTTCAGTAAGAATGTGAAGTAGTGTTGTTTGATCAGATACACTATGTTTTTGTTTATTTTTTTTAATGGTAATACTACCTTGATAAATGTGTTTATACATATACATTACCTTAAATGATTTGGTTTTGGGGTGTTTTTCGTTTTATTAAGGATGGTATCTTTCTAAGAATTCTTTCAAATTGTATTTCATTAATTTGATGTTGAAGTTGACTTCCCTGCAAGAGGGATATTGCACCGAGTATTTTATCAGATTGTCGAGAATTCTTCTCAACCACAGAAAGAATCCCTGTGACATTGGTTGTTATACGAGCAGACAGGTATTCCCATGTTCTGCTAATATATATATATATATATATATATATATATATATATATATATATATATATATATATATATATATATATATATATATATATCGAGAGAGAGAGAGCTGGCGAAGTTAACCGATTAGATACTTAGTTCATGACTGAGATTTTCTAGTTTCGATGCCTCTTTCCCCTCCTAGTAGGTCGTCGGTACCCGGTATTTCGTACTGCTTGGGTAGGGTCCTTTACATTGGTCTAGATTTCAGTGCATTACAACAGGCAGATGACGTCACCAAATAAGAACAATGATTTATCTTTATGTGACGTAAAACAAGAATTAAACAATCATGCAAAATTAATATACATGTACAACTACATGCATTGTATCTGAAAGCCAGGAAAGTTCCATTATGATATAACCTTTTACTGAGAGTATTGAGTTACTCAATGATCAGTTGAGTCTCTTGATCTTTGGGTTCCTCTTTAGAGTGTACATTCTAAGACCTGATTTGCTACATGGAATATCCTGGTCTGTGTGTTACACAGCAGGCACAATGTGAAGTGCCATTACTATTAAGACATTGAGTAAAACAACAGAATTTGTTTGGAAAGATAACTCTTATTAGAATTTAGCTTAAAGATCATGTGGCAGCTGCAGCATGCCGTGGTTATTGTGAAATATATTGAAGTTTTAAGTACACGTTGTTCCTTTGTCTATTCTGGAAGGATGATTTCCACTGTGGGAAGATTGTGTTAATTAAATATTTGAAAATTGATTAAACTGATAGATGTGTTGCTTTCTTCAGATGGAATCTGGAATCTCTCAGATTGGATAGTTAAAATAGGCACGAATTACCATTATTACAAGTATTCTGAGAGATTTGCTAAAGCAATATTATACATGTCCCTTACCGTCCCCAACAAATTTTACAAAAAATGCACACATTTATAAGAGGCTGATACTGTAAATACATTTTGGATACTGTAAATGCATAAGTGAATCATATTATAATGGATGGATAACATTTTTCCCACTATGTGAACCGGAACAAAATTTAAACTCGATCTGTAACTTGCCATGGTAAAGCAATGTACCAAATATCAAATGATAATTCTGCAAGCATGACAAATAAAAGAGCGGAAAACTAAGTGTTTGCATCTGCAAGCATGACGATGAACAGTGCGGAAAACTAAGTATTTGCATTAATTTTCAAGGGCCATAACTCAGCAAAACAAAACAAAATTCGAACCTGGTCCATAACTTTTTATGGTTAAGCAATATACTAAATATCAAATGATAATCTTCAAGCATGTCGACAAAGGGCGGAAAACGGGTTTACCGGACTGACAGACGGACAGAGTGCAAACCATAAGTCCTCGTCGGCGCAATTCGCCGGTAGGGATCAATGATAGTTATATAGGTCTACACAAAATTCATAGGACACTGCCTCATGCGTGACTACAGGGAAGTCATGAACAATACACACTAATGCATATACATGTTGACAATACCTGTTCTTCTAAAACGTTTTAAAATAAGCCAGACAGATAGCAATAAAGTTGGAAGTTGTCAACATAGTTTGGCATTTTTATTTATTAGTAGTAAAAAGGATTTCCACTCTCGTATCCCTCATTGACTTACGACATCTTTGTTTATGTAACAATATAATATGATTATTTACACTCCGCAGTGTCCTCTGATAGTATTAAAACCATGGCTTTACCCTAGTTCCCTCGAACAATAGGCCTTTACTTAGTTCATAAGACCTGGAAATCATCAAAGGGTAAAACTTCATTTCATGTGATTGAAGAGTAAATATTGCGCTAGAGATAGCAGACCAATAGGGCAGATAAGAGGATTTATGCATTATGAACTACTTTTATTATTTTTCGATATACCCTTGAATAACAAGAGAAGTTTTGTCTATCGAGGACCAAATATTAATCTGTTAAAAAAGAATACCCATAATCAATACGGAGGTTTAGGCGATATAACGGTGAAATATTATAAAATCGTTTAAGTATCATTAGTGCGTAATATATTTCTATATAGTGTTTGGAAAAGTGATAAGACATGTTTTCGAACTGTTTTTGTCATTTTGTCTCTTTCTGAAACTTCGTATATTACCATATAAGTTGATAAATGAAGGAGTTTTAAGAGAATCTACTAGTGTAAGGGTGAGTAGAGAAGTGTGGTGTAGCATAAACTAATGCACAGTTGCTTGGTATCAACGTGTTGTACTACTTGACTTTACGCTTTCTCTGTCAAATGTATTTTATACTTGTAATAAATATACACGTGTATTATATACATTGTATAATGTTACTATACCCTGCAAGATTGGACCAGTGATACTTCCTTGTGGAAACATGATGTATACTTTCAAATATCCGAATAAGACGCAGGTGTTGAAGTCACCTTCATACCAGAATTTTAGTATGGACTTTAACACGGCGGACGATCTTACCGGCAGGAGATTGTTACTCTACCTGGTGCCCGATCTGTCATCATTTGATGATCCATGTTTCCTTTTCCCACTTTTGACCGCGGGACCCCATTGTGTTATGCGTAGGTAACTGGTTCCCATTATTTGATTCAATATATAGCCCCCCGGATTTCTGTGATTACGAACACAAGTATTTGAATGTGATCGATTTATTGTACCATTAAAAGTATGAGTGTTGAAGTAGAAATGTATATTCTGCCAGTAAACAACAATGACTCTTAAATATACTATGTATTTGAATATACATGTACTATCAGTAAGCAACTTGATGTGAACTTACACAGAGGTGTTTTGAGTACCAGATCACTGTGACGTGGCTGGCTTCTGCACAAATAGGACATAGTTGGTGCTTCTGTAGACAAGAGCATCCAACTCTTGTCACCCAGTACTTGTACTTCCAGAATGGACAGCAAATACTGCAATACGAAAAAGGCACAAGACTGTTCAATATTTCGCTGTATGTTAAAGATGTGTATTTAACCTTCAAAAGTACATTGACATCGGACTCTGTAATCATCTATTCTCCTCACGGATCAAAGTGTTGACAGAAATTCCTATGTAGAAAATTAGCAATAAAACTATGATGTTGAATGCAAACACTAACCAAGGGCGTGGGAGAAGAGGACAGGAGGGATTAGGGGGTTGGGGGTGTTAGGCGTTCCCTTTTGCAAGTAGGGGCACAGTTGGATTTGTGCCCCTTTTTACTTTTTTATCACACAGGTAATAGTATACACGAAAACGTTTACGGCCCCACTTTTCTTTTACTCAGCTACGTCACTGCTTCCCATAACGTACCAGAACTCAGCATGACAGTACTATCTATTTTACAGGTCATTACCACTTAAATATTGAGATGTTTGTGTTATTTCAGAACCAGAGGCCTTATATATACCTCCAGAATATGGAAGTGACACAGCCAATACGTACAAAGTGAGTGCATATTATTTTGTTATAAGTATTCTGTAAATGTCAAAATATGGCATGTTCAGTGTTGTGGTTGAAGTGAGAAGCAGCATTGGAAAAAAAACTGTCATGTACGAAGCAAAGCAACACTCCCGAGTCATGCTGTCCGTCTTGTACCTCTGTCACATCTGTATTTCACCTACATGTATACTGAAGTGTGTTATCAGGCAACACATCCAAGTGCCATCAAAGGAAGCGCTGTTACGGTGTGTTCATTGTAACTTTCCATTCTAGTTTGATAGTTGCTTTTATATTTAACTCCCATCTTTTTTCACTTGTTATATGGCCGTGGTTAGTGTTCAAGGGGGAGGGAAAGGGAACCCGATAACCGAAAGTAACCCGTAACCTTATATCAGAAATCATATAGCATAACCATTTGGTAAATCCCAGGTTCATCAGAGTTTCCTGCACTATACCTCGGCTCTCTCGGTCACAGAATATGTAGAGGGTCGTAATAATTAATAAATACAAATCTCTCATACAAAGGGCGCTGCGGTACTCAGGAAAAGCGGAGAATAGCGTGGCGCCCTCTATATGAGAGATTGACTAAATACATGCACCGAGAATAGTTAAGCAATGCATAGATTTTAAGCAATGGATAGGTTTTAAGCAAGTTCTGTCGGGTTTAGTCGACAGTTATTCAATTCCTTTTCTTGTCAGAATACATTAGTGATAATGATGCCATTTTATCGAACCTAGGGTCAAATGCTGAATATTTGGAAATGGCGCAGAAAGAAAATTGATTCCAAAAATGCATAATAGAATTTTATCTTTAATGTCGATCTTACGGCTTAAGAATTTCCAAACATCATTAATCAAGATCAAGTTAAATAAACATTACCTTCATTAATATCGTATTATTCGATATAAGCACGGACAAACAACATGGTGCATGCAATTTGATCGAATCTAATCCTTTGAAATTGTGTATCGATTTTCGGTTATTTCAAACGTTGAATAGTCGTTTTATTATGCCTTGAGTTTTAATTTATCAACACATGGATTTGAGGGAATGGGGGAGCTTTGTTCATTCCATATTGCTGGATGTCGGACGTACAACTCATTTATATGTATATTACATGTATAATTTCCGGAAATAACCAAAGTAACATTATATATGTACGCATCGTTACAATATTAATGAATAGTTGGCTATACATTGGTTTAATTTTATGTAAATTGGATTCGAGCGATACATCTTTCTACTGAAAATATGGAAACATCAGCATAAGGCATCATCGCCATCATCACTCTGGACAGCTGAAGATGTATATACATGTAGTTATTGACATGCTAGGTCTCGACACTGGCTCTGATTTGACGCTCAGAACATCAAAAGTGATGGTACATCTATCGAGATTCGAACCCACGAGCCTCCCACTGTAGTGTAGCCACCCAATCACCGATCCGGCCACTGGACTTGACATCCGTAACGCGCTGCTAGTCAGTGAAGAAAAGTGCATTTACACTGTTCGAAGATTTACAAATATTTAAATAGTTTATGTGAATTTTATAGAACCCACTTGTAAATTGTACAAAACAACAAAGTAAAACTATTTGATGTCAATCTAAAACATATGGTCGTTAAACTGTTAATGACACCGCTTGACCAATATCTTACGAGGTCTGAGAGGAATGATACCATGTCATAACCTTTAATGGAATTGAGGGTTGTTTTGGCTTGTATTTGTCTGACCAGTGTGAAATTACTTTCATAATTAGATTCTACTGTACTCATCCTTTAAATATTTATAGAAAGAAATCACTTCCAAAATTATAATTACTGAACTCTGGTTCAACCTTCACATAAATCACGATATGAGGTTTAACAATGTCTTTACTCAGTATTTATCGGAATAAACTTTTCATTGAAAATAAACAATGTTTTTACCACCAAAAATATACTAATCGTATATACATGTATTTATATATCCATCTATAGATGGCTTGTGAAAAATGTATTACCAGAGCCGTGTGTCCATCGTACTCGATGTGCAGTGGGAGATTACTGATATCATTGTGTTAAAAGTATTGGTTTACATCATTTCCAAAAATGATATCTTTCACCTGAATTTTATGTCATTTTCGTCATGATCATGGCTGTGTCTTTCATGCTGAAATAAGTTCTGCAGAACAAAATTTTACTAGTTGTCGAATACTAAGTGGGGTTTTTTTTTGTATGTTTGTTTGTGTGTGTGTGTGTGTGTGTGGGGGGTGTTGTTTGTTTGTTTGTTTGGGGGGGGGGGGGTTAATCACTGGGCTGTAAACACCGTATAGGTTAAAACTTTTTACACAGTCATTGATTTTTATTGAAATTCGATTCGAGCTTCCGTAACTTTTTATGGCATACTTGTTCTTTCTTGTGCAGTATATATATATATATATATATATATATATATATATATATATATATATATATATATATATATATATATATATATATATATATATATATATATATATTACTAGAGGAATAGATAAATGGCGTGATCGGAATCAGAGACACGTCGACAACGGGGATTTACTTTGCATTTAATGATATATCACTCAAATATTTTCTTCAAAAGGGCTGCATTTAAAGGTATTAGAAATTACTATGTATATAAGGAATATCTACGGAAGGAGAGGATTACACTAAGCAAATAGGACTTTCCTTGATTGCAACAACAGAGACGTGTTCTCTTTAACTGAGAACAGTAAGTTGAGGAATGTTTCAATAATGTTTGCGTACTTGAGGTATAGGTTTTGAGGGATTTGGGAAATATTTTTCTTCTGCTTTGAATGGGAAGTATTTATTTGGTGTATGTATAGTTCGGCATATCATGGACCCTACATTCAGCAGAAAGCAATGTAAGTACATGTATTAATGCCTACAGTGTTATCAAATACATTTGATTCTTTGACGAGAATTTTCTTTAATTTATTACGAATTAATCATGATTTTGTATACTGTTTGAAGTTTTAAAAGAGTAATTTGCTTAGGATTCTTGCATGAAATGAAAAATGTGATTTTAGATGTGATCGAAACTAAACGGGCATAGAGAATGACAGTCCGAGTAATGTTTTGCTAGAAACGGAAGGAACTTTTCCTACAGACATACGCTATCGAATTTATGCTTAAGTATAACTGTTTCTTTCAGTCCCATCTGTTTTCGCTTGGGATGACCTTGCTGTATGCTGCTGAATACAATGGTACACCACGTGGGACAGAGATCAGTGGGGAACTGCGAGACTTGTTCGGATGTATGACCGCAGAAGACGTCAAGAAGCGACCCGACTTAGAGGCTCTCATCACACAGTGTGAAGAGGAACTGTGCGGCAAATCCTCTCAAGAAGTGTGCTGTGGTATCGCTTCATTTGTGGGATCATATACACCAGAGCCAGGTTAGAGATTTCTATATAATATCTAAGCGGCGGATCGAGAGTGAGGCGGAGGGGACACAGACACACACAACAATGACAATTTTAAAGTGTCAGATGGTCTAATTTTGCACAATTTTTACCAAAATGTTTTATTTGGGAAGGAACCCTAGGCCCTTCTTCAAATGGCTCTGTAACCCAGTAGTTGTCACTCTTGGTCGGCCACTGAATATATGATTATGCAGATCCAGAAAGGGAAAGGAAAAGGAGAGGGGCTGTCATCTTATAAACTGTTTTTAGGTCTGAACAGTTTTGCAATAAGAAGTAAAATGAAACAGCATTTTTGCCGACTCTTAGGGTAGGTTTGGTTTTTGACCTTGCATCTCCCCCCTTTTAGCGTCCACGACAGTCTTAAAAGTGACTACCCTGAGCAATGACAGGAAGTATTTATATCTATGATCAGAGGATTGGCAAAACGATTCCGCTATAGTGGAATGTG
Source organism: Pteria penguin (assembly GCA_035048485.1). Classification (NCBI taxonomy): domain Eukaryota; kingdom Metazoa; phylum Mollusca; class Bivalvia; order Pterioida; family Pteriidae; genus Pteria; species Pteria penguin. Next base: position 33,349,613 of record CM068583.1, read on the forward strand.
TCGCTTAGTTGAATAAAATACATAAAACATTTTTAGCTCACTTCACAAAGTGAGAGGGAGTTTATGCTATCACCCTGTCGTCGGCGTCTGTCCGGCCAATAACTTGAGAACTATTGTAGCTAGGAAGTTTAAACTTATATGGATGATGTATCTTTATGTGTAGGTGTGCATGCCTGTTTCAGATTTATGCCATGACCTATATTTTCCGCTCCAGTGCACATGTTCGGAAAATTTGAGTAAAATGTAAAAAAAGTTTTATTTTTTTATTTGGACAGTAAAGAAGTCCAAACTTGCACAAATGATGTATCTATATATGCCAAAATGGATGCTGGTTTCAGATTTAGGTAATGACCTATATTTTCCGCTCCTGTGCACATGTTAGGAAAAATAGAGTAAAAATTATATTAAATTTTTTTTTTATTTGAACAGTGAAAAAGTCTGAACTTGCACAAATGCTGTATCTTTGTATGTAGAGATGGATTTAAGTTTCAGATCTAGGTCATGACCTATATTTTACGGTTCAGTGCACTTGTTGAGAAGATATTTTTTTTTATTTGGATAGCTACCAAAGTTCTTGGTTCTGCTATAGGGATTATGTTATGTTTTATTGGCAAATATGCTACGAGGTGAGCTTTGTAATCTTTGATTACTCTATGTTTTGTATTTCAAAGAGAACATTTTTAGCAAGAGAAAAAATTATCTTGCTTTAATACAATTCAGTCGACTCCCGTCCTGGGCAGTGTTATGTCTTTCGGATGAGACAGTAAAAACCGAGGTCCCATGTCATGGTAGGCGTGACACGTAAAAGATCCCTCACTGCTTCGGGTGGGTCCGTTGCAAAGGTCTAAATTTGTATGCAATGCATCAGGCAGATGCTGTCACCATATACGTGAAATAATCATGGAGGGACATAAAACAATAATCAATCAAACTACAATTCACTGTTTTGTATTAGATTGTAGCTTAGACTATTTCATTTTTGTTCTATTGTTATGTCTTCAGTGTGAAATACATTCAGTTCTATATATGAAAATCAGAATGATTAATGATAAGATATGTAGATAAAAAAATCTATAAATATCAAATATGCAGCCTTAATGTTACAACAGAATGGACAATACCATACTGTAACTGTACTGTAACATCAAGAAAAAAATATTGTGTACATATAATAGCATCATATTAAGGTTTACCAGCTTAATTCTGATTGAATACAAAAGTCATAACGATCCTCATTTTACTACCTTGCATTAAATATTTATCCCTCATAGGTCTTTGGACAGTAAACTTAATCTTGCTTTTCATTAACCCAATAACTCCTTTAATATTGATGATTTGTTATTTGATACTTTAGATGTAAACTCAGTGAGTTTAGCTGATGTGACAGAGGGACTTGCTAACTACCTTCATTCGCAGACCTCCTTGGTACAAGGTCCAGACAGTCATACTATTCCAGGACCACAGCAGCACTCTACACCTTCTGCATCACCTTTTGTGAATATTGGTGCTTCTCCATACAGACAAGAGGAAGACTCTCCCTATAGCTTACAGGAATCTGTAGCCCAAGCGGAAGGAGATATGCCAATGAGGGGGCTCTCTAGTGGTATGCCCATCCCGACAGGGAACAGGGAAAGGAACAACAATAAAAGGGGCCAAGCTAAGAGTGGTCTGAATTATAGTTCTAATCTATACAGTTCTGTAAACTCTCTGCAAAATTATGACTCAGATGCGTATGATAAAAAAACTTCACTTCTTAGAGATAGTGTGAAAGACAGTGTTTTAAATTCTGCAAGAAAGGATAATGGAGCTTCACATCAAAATAGTAAGGATGAAGTGCTAGAATATAGTGATCAAAATAAACAACCGAAGCCACAAGTGCCCTTAAAACCCAGTCCAATTAAATTTGAAACAAGTAAAAAGTTTGAAAATGACTCAGGAATGGTGGATGATAGTAATTTTACATTTGATGTTGAAACATCTTTGACAAGTAAAGTCAGCAGTAATCTAAATGATGAAAAAACTGTTAAAACATCACCACGGACACCAGAATATTATGGAATGGGGTGTTCAAGTGACACTGTTAGTCAACAAAATATGAAGACCTCCCCACAGACACCAGAGTATTATGGAATAGGGTCCTCTAGTAGTACTGGAGGTCAGCAGTTCAAGGACAAGGTTAAAAGTGTTGAGAATAAACTAAAGGACAAAGCAGAAAGGGGATCTCATGCAGGTCCAGATGTGCAGAGATCAGAATCTGAAGAATCAAATTCTGTAGAAGCTAAACCTAGAAGGTCCAAGAAAAAACAGGTACAGGATTTATAAGGGATATACATTATTATTTTATATGTGTTTAATTTAGGAACCAAATCTTTTTCTTATTCTGAAGTGTGCAGTACATGTATTATTGATATCAATTAACAATATTTATATTCAAGTGTAATTAAGTACATTTCAAATCTGACCTGTTAAAGTTTTCATGAACACACTCCATGTGACCATAAGATATATCACTGAGAAAAGTTAATATAACTTATACTATAATTATAGAGGCAGGTTAATCCATGTAAGCAAACCTTTTATGTCAATGACATTTGTTATACAATGTATATGAATGACCAAGATTGCTCCTGTATAGAATTCAAATATGAACTTTGATTCTATGTTAAACAGTATATTTTCATAGATATTTTCATTCTGCAGTTATTTTTGTGAATGTTTATATAATTTTATCTAGGGTCTTACAATTAATGAAGTACTGGACTCTCTCAATCGAGATTTAACAGAAGAAGAGTTATGGGCCTTGTGCAGAGAGGGAGCCTTGGCTCTGCAGAGAAAGAAGAAACATTTACGTAAGACTTTCTTCATTATAGGATACTGATATGATATTTATATGTTTAAATGTTATTTCACTTAGGGCAGTACACTCTTGTTTTACTTAAGCAATAGATATTCCTTACAACAACTGGATATTTTAATCAAACCTGGAATTTTTTTATTGTATTGTATATATCAGAGAAATAATACAAATGTATTTTCTTCAGATGAGCCAGAAACAGCATAAAGCATACAAAGGAGTAACAGTTTTTTAATTGCATTTAGACTGCCCACCTTTTCAGCTCCTAAATATAACTGTATGATTTTTATGACTAGATAGTACAAGTAAATATACCTAGATAGTACAAGTAAATATACCTAGCTAGTTCTTGACTATTTTACAGCGGCATACCTGTCTCCAGATACATTATTGATGAGAGAGAATGGTATCCTCTCGTTCAAAGCCATTCCAGAAGATAAACCATTAGAAGTCATATTCATGGCCCCAGAGTTACAACAGAAAGGTCAACTCTCAGAAAAGGTAGAGTACTATAAAGGGAATAAAAAGAATGAATCATATCTGGCCAGTTACCTTCTTAGATACATGTTTTTCATATTTACTGAATTACTAAAATGAACAATAATTTGTTATACATAGCAAAATTAATTTCATAGATCCTAGTAGCAATTATATGACATGCCTTTATTAACCTTCATGCATGAAAGATGTACCAAGTAATTCAGATTTATCAGCAAATCTTCCTGCTTTTAATTGTTTTATTTTGCATTTAGTCCTTAAGGAACAGGACAATTACTGTATAAACCATCGGAAATAAAATGTATGTATATGTAATGTTTTGAGAATATGATGATGGTAACCAAGTTTGAGATCTTATTTCTTTGACAGAGTTGTCTATATGGTTTGGGAGTTACTCTTCGCTGTGCAGGAGGGAAGAAATACTCATCAGCCACGTCATTAGATGTGTCGTCAGAATTACAAAATTTCCTGTACAGAATGGCTGAGTCTGACTCAGCCAGACGTCCTTCCCTAGAGGAAACTATTAAGGTATGTATCAAATGATTACTTAAATTTCTTTCCATTTAAAATTTCTTCTGTTACAGCCATGCTAGTGATTGTGTTTTAAGGTTACAAGTCTGAAAACTTTTCCTCAGATGATTTATTAAATGTCTTTGAACTCAGATAAGGTAGAACACCCACTGACAACCGAAATGTAGTTTTCTGGTTATTGGTATAGTTGTTTTCATGAAGAAGCCCATGCATCCTCCACAAAGAAAATTATAGAGAAAACTCTTGTGTATTTAGTTATCTGATAATGGAATTCAAGTGAAATATCAATGAAGTGTAAAATATGAAGGTAACAAGTGCTTTTTGACTGTGGTACTCACAACAATTTGCTGTGGTTAACATCCATGCACTCCCGAAAGTCAGAAGTGAGACAAGGTCACAGATGGAACGATCATCTCCTGTTTGGCAAACCACCCCCACCATGAATCTCCAAACACACAGTATACCAATATCTCCATACTGCATGCTCGACATGAAAGTGGAACAATACTATATGTATAGTATAAGTGTCACAAATATATAGCAGGAGAACAAAAGTAACCCTCTGCAGGGAACTTGCTTTTTAGCATAGAAATGTTCCACCTTTATTGTTTCTGATTTAGATTTAATCGACAAAGGATTAAACAGTGTATCTAAATTGCTTTAAATGATTTATTTAAAAAACACATGAATACAAGTTACATGTTATTTACATATAAGATAATGAAGTTTTGAATCTTATTCTGTCACAATATTTTTCTTCCAGTTCTGTGATTCTCATGAAAAGTCCACAGGAACATTGTCTAATGTATGTTGCAAGGATTTGTTCCAAGAGGCTTTCACAAAATTGGTAAGTAAAGTAAGTATATTAAATACAAAAAAATCATAGACTGGATTTTGAATCATCAGATACTAGTATTAATCATACAATATCATTCTGTCGTCTAATGTTAGTGAAATTTATCCATATTCATTAGATATCTGTTCCAAGTGTCATTTGTTGACTGAGAATAATTTGTAATAATACATGTATATGTTGATAGATGAATACTATAATGTGGTACATGTATGTGAACCAACTATTGGCAGAGGTATACATTTTGTGCTGCATTGAACTTGTTGAAATTAATACAAGTACATTAATTATCGGTGAAAACCGTTGATTTTTGTAATTTTGGTGCACACTGCAACAATTTGAAATGCATTAATATAGTCTACAGGCACATTTGTTTTTTATACTTATTTTCTTTTGCAGTGTTAATGTACTTTTTGTAGAATTATTGGCAGTTTTGAAATGATGAATTTATTTTTACACGAGTTTTGTGACCATGAGTTTGAATACTAATATCTTTTTCATTTGAAGATCTAACTCCACGTTCTACATGACACTATCCAGAAGTTAAGACATGGGGGTTTTCTTGACTTTAATATTATTACAGACTATACAGTTTATGTAGACATTATTTAAGTCAAAAGATAACTAATACTGGCACAGGTTAGAAATCCTTCCACACTTGTTTAATTAGGTTACAGTGGTCGAAATTTGGACAGTATATTTCAACATTGAAAATAGCAAAGAATTAAAACACTGAATCATCCTATGTACCCATTGTCAAACATTTATTAAACAATTTCCCAGCGAAAACCAAGGCAAAGAATTGTTTGTTGTTAAATTAACATGTTGTTGCAGATTTATAGAGTACTAATGTAGTATAAGATACTGCATTGCTTGAATGTATTCACATACAGGATATGTTTCTATAGTGTAGTGTATAAAAGTAACATAGATTGAACAAGTATCAAGTAATTAGTTATTGCATGTGCATACGGAAAATTATTGTCCACATCCATCTTGATAATACAAAATTTATTTCATCATATATGATATTATATCATTAATAAGTGCTTGTCAATTACATTTACAAGTAAAAAGGACACCAAAATTTTTTTTTTAATACAGATGGACCAGACCAATGTGTCTAATGCATTACCAAAGCCAGTACCAGAAAAGTCAAAAACAAAGCCAAAACCTCCTCCCAAGCCTCCCAGCCCTATGCTTTCTGCATTCCGTCCCCTCAAAGCAGCAACTTCCAAACCTCAAATCAGCTCAGGGTCTGCATTTGCACCAATTCCTGTGAAGCCAGAACCTAAAGTCACCAGTTCAATTCCTACAGCATATACCTCATCTGCTACTCATTTTAAACCTATAGTACTACACCAGAACACTTCAGAGGAGACAACTGGAGTCAAAGATCAGGGAAAGACAACTGAGGAAAAAGTGGGATCTAAAGAAGATCTTCCTAATGAAAAAGATAAAGAGGTCGTTCGAAAACTGAAAGAGCTGAAGAAGAATCTGATGAAACATAGACAACCAGGAATGGCCAAGGAAATTGAAAACGAAGATAAAGAACCAAACAGCATGCAAAATAGTCCAGAAAAGAAGACTAGCACCGCTCCAACCACAACTCAGGAACTGGAGAAAGCGTCAGAAGCTGATGTTAAGTTGCCTGAACAAAAGCCTAGCTCTTCACTAGATACTCTTTTAATAGAAATGCAGAAGAAAGGTGGAGTGCTTGATACTCAGACCTTAGCATCTGCCATAGCTCAACATTTACAAAATATTCTTCCACAAGGTGTTTCGAATTCACCTCTTTCATCTAATCAAAAGCCTGATGCTAGTCATGTTCACCTGAATCAAATGAATCCAGCTCAAGTTGCTCCACATCAAAGCCAAGTCTTTCAGAATCTTAGTTCCCAGCTTCCACATTTAAATATTCCCACTCAGTATCAACAGCAGTTACTAGGACAAACTATGACCTTGCCAGCACTCAATCAGTATGGAGCTGGCATGATGCCAGGTTATCCCATGCAAGTCCAATTACAGCAAGATCCTAGAACTGGATTTTTCCAGTTGGTACCAGCTGGATTGATGCCAATGGCTGGATCATCAGTTCAAGGAAGTTGTGCAGCATCTGATGAATATCAAGGACCTGATGAGGATATGAATGAATCAGTAAAGAGTTCAAAACTTGGGTCAAAAGCAGGTAGTGATACACTGCCAAGAGCAAGACATGGTAGAACAGCAAGAGACTTGGTGCAGAAAACTGCTAATGTCAGAGCTAAAAACATTCACCAAAGCTCACCCAATATATCTAGTCGACAAGCAGCAGATAGTGTGCCGTATAGACCAAGGTCTGTTCATAGTATAGATAATCCTGGGGCAGACATTCTGAATATTTCTAGTCATAATGCAGGGTTTGGATTGATGTCAGGTAGTGGAGAGAATAATGAACAATACCCTACAGCTAATCAGACTCGAAGGGGTCAAGGTGTCTTCAATTCACATCAAGATAGGACTAATAGATCCAATTCTTCCTCCCCTTCTCCCTCTAAGGACAGTGGTGTTAGTGGTCTGAATGGCTTGAATGGTGTCTACAATCCTCCTCCACCTGGCAGTCTTATGGAAAGGCTCCTGAACAGTAATGTCAGTCTCAATCAACAACAGAAGATTGGACGAGTGGTGCATTTATTGAGAGAGGAATTTGCCTTTGATGGATACATGGAGAATGGAGTGGAGGATGTCAATATGGGTAGAGTATTCATTTACTTTACAAATGATTAAAATAACAGATTACAAAATTTGACGGTAGATGCTTAATGAAACTGTAAATCTAGATACTGATGTTACACCATGGTCTGGTAAAATATGTGTAATACACTTAAATTATTCAAAATATAAAGACAGAGTTTGTTAAGTACTTCTAGTTATGGTTTCCAAAACGGCTAAATCACTGTACAACATTTATTGCAACCTCTCACCTTTGTCAAGTCTTGCATCAAATCCCAGTTATAGCAAGTGGAAGGCTTATCACTGTACTGGCCCAAGGTCTTTAATTATGCTGTCTCCACCACTCAATACTATAGCCACCTACATCTTAATGAAATAACCTTGGTATTGCATTAAGCATCTTCTTTCCCCATCTATGAAAGTGTTTATGCAGTTTTGGAAAGTTTGATTTTTATTTTATAAATTTATACAGCGGAGTACATCACATCTCTGGGAAACTTGAAATGGGAGACATTTATAAGTGCCATAACAGAGAAGTATCCTGACCTCTATTGGGGAGTCGACCTTCTTGTCAACATGTATGAGTCCATCAATGGAGTAAAACCAGTTATCAATGTACAGTAAGTTACATATAAACTTAATATTTATCATTCAATCAGTTATATATTTTACCAAGTGTAATTTAGTCGTACTCATTGTTTTTATATTTTTAAAACCTATTATTATTTCAAGAGTTTGCCCCCTTCAATAATTTCATGGAAAATATTATTTAGTATTGAAATTGTATGTATTAACTTACAGATCATCAAACTTAAGTGCATACGGAGGAACACCTTCTAACAACAACTCTCCTCAGAGAAGCACTGCAGAAGGAGATAACTCTGATCCTAATAAACCTCGACCTTTTAGGAAACGGAATGCTGACACAGCATTTAACAGACAAAGAGGAATTCGGGAAAATCGACCATCATCTGCACATGCCATGTCTCCGTCATGTGACACTTCAGACTCCACAGATACCGAAAGTGTAGGTCGGAAAACAAGAAATAGAAAAAAACATTTTGAAAAAGCTAAAAGTGCTTCCATGCACAACCTTGCCATGGACCCTTCATTAACAGCTAAAAAGGAGGATTCAAAACCAGAATCCTCTACAAACATAGAATCAAATCACTCAAAGCCTTCTCAACCTGCCTCTGTCAATGCCAAATACACCCCACTCAGCGCTAATACTCATATAAATGTTTCAAGTACTGTACCATTGAATAGCAATCAGCAACGACGAAGGAGTGATGCATCATCTGTGAAACGTGATGATAGTCGTGCTTCTGATATACCACAAGGATATCATAAAAACACTAGTGTCAATAATAACAGTAGCTTATCATCACGCAGTAGTAGCATGACTGATGTACGAAACACAACAAAACTGACACGTCACATATCACAGTTGTCACTTAGTGAAGGAACAAAGGAATCAGCCACACAGTATCAACGAAATCACATCATCTACCATTACTCTATGATGCAGCTTAGTATGACAGAGGAAGTGGAGAAGTTTGTTCAAGATATTGTAAGTACATGTACTTCATGTTATTTCATCATAAGAATAGGTCCTTGCATCATAGTTATGATCATGTTTACTTACATGACATGAGAGTAGTATGGATGAAATAAGCGCATGTGAATGAATTTTCAAAGGTTTGCTAATAGGCAGAAAAAAAATTTTGTTGAGATGATGTAAAGCAGAGTCCAGACCTTTGGCATGCTTTCCTGTAACATTACACACAACTGTTTGGTTCCCACTCCTTTTGGATAATATGTTATGTATGGTAAATTGACGATGCTCCCTGGTACAAGTATTTATTTGGAGTTTCTGTTCGTCATATGTAAAGTTATTTTCTTTCCAATGTAGGATGAAGAAAATGCTGACAAATTACAAAATCAGCTAGCATCAATTCTCCAACAGATCATGATGGAAAGAAGAACAAAGAGAAAAACACAAACATTCTATAACAGATTGTCTGATAATCCTAAAGCAATGAAAGGTATGCCATGGTTTTGTCTTCTACATATGATTGTTTCAAATTTTGACAGATTATCATTCATTTTGCAGTTCAGTGCACTGGAAGATGTTAATAGAATTTATGATGAATTATTCCATTTCCTGCTTTCTTTACAAGGTGACCAAAAGAATCAAGTTTCCAAAGATTTAGAGGAAATGACAAAGAAAATAAGATTTCTTCACCTGTGTCAAACACACATAGAGGTAGGCCCCTTTAAGAACATCACATGTATAACAAATTTGTCCTCATTTAGAATGTATACATTAAATTCATTTGGAGGTGTTAAGTGGTTGTTTCATAAGATGGTTTATCATATGATAATTAATGAAAAGAAAGTTTGACAGATTCTTGTATAAAGTGATCAAATATATTACAGTGTATTAACAATGTTGTAAGAAAATCTGTGGTAAAAAGCAAGTATCATTGACAATGTTGTAGGAAAATCTGTTAGATAAAATGATGATTTTGCAGTTTCTTGTGATGCCAAGACAAATGACCCTTTTTAATTTCCAGATGCTGCAGTCTGAGTTACACAGTATAGACCAGAGTTACCTGTATTCTTTGGCCACCAACCCACATGAAACAGCTATGAAGTTGAAGCCATGTCAGGAGAATCCACTCCTTCAGTTCCATTCCCTAAGAGAGCCACAATCAGGATGTGAAATACAAGTAGTACAAGCAGGGACTGTGGAGGGCTTAGCCTCGTATCTGTTTGCTTCGTATGTACATCTATTTTATGATTAGAATACAAGCTGGGTCTGTGATGGGCCTACACCCCTATCTGTTTGCTTCGTATGTACATCTATTTTATGATTAGAATACCAGCTGGGTCTGTGATGGGCCTAGACTCCTATCTGTTTGCTTCGTATGTACATCTATTTTATGATTAGAATACCAGCTGGGTCTGTGATGGGCCTAGACTCCTATCTGTTTGCTTCATATGTACATCTATTTTATGATTAGAATACAAGCTGGGTCTGTGATGGGCCTAGAGTCCTATCTGTTTGCTTCGTATGTACATCTATTTTATGATTAGAATACCAGCTGGGTCTGTGATGGGCCTAGACTCCTATCTGTTTGCTTTGTATGTGCATCTGTGCAATGAGTAAATACAAGTAGTACAAGCTGGGTCTGTGATGGGACGGAGTACACTAGTTTCCCTCACTACTAAACACCAGCTGTTACCATGTAAGTGTAGAAGTTCTAGACTGTGGAATGAGCAACAGTAAACAACAGACCTTTGACTTAATGTTTTATCATAATTTTGAAATGATCAGACAAGTTCTTCCATTTTTGCTTATTAAGTATGACAGAAGTGAAAAGTTACATGTTATGACTATACCCTGTAGTACACTCATCAACAGTATGTGGTAATGAGTGTTGGAAACACATGGATGTGATCCGATAGAGATTTACACATACCATTGTGTTATAGTAAACTAATGCCTTTTGTTATTGCAGAACAGCATTGAGTTTTGGATATGTTCATCAATTTTTCTTTGGATTCCGTTATTTTACCACAGCACGGGAATTATTCAAGTTCTTACGGAGTAGATATACCATGGTTTCAAAGTAAGCCACACAGTCTGACAGCATTTTGAAAATATTTTTTAATGTAAAGAATATTTACAGAAAATTAAAATTTGATACATATTGGTACCTGTACTGAAGTACATCTTATTAGTATGAAATTTTAAAGCAGTCTTAATGGTCAGGGCAGAAGAGTATAATACATATTTATCCTTATCTTGCTGATTACCAAAGGTGCTGAATAGGAATTAGGAGAGTTCAGATTTCATAGTTTAAAGTGTTTCCACTGTATATTGTAGTTGATAAGAGTTTATATGAATTGAATCATCAAGAAATAAATCTGCTTGTTCAAATCATTTCATTATCTTTCATTTTTGAAAAGATTAATGACAGTCATCTGATTTGTGTTTTAGATGCAAGATCAGGGAGGCAAACTTTATTCGAATACAGAAAAGAGTTGTAGATTTGCTACATTTCTGGATTGAAGGATTTTACTCAATAGATTTTGAGGAAAATAGTGATCTCCAACAAGATGTGCACATGTTCCTACAGCAATATGTAAGTAATTCTACAATTCTAATGTGACAAAATTGATATGATAAAGAATATTCTATATTATATTGAATTTATTTTCAGTAATCAAATTCATATGTAATATCAAAACAATAAAGTCACTATGAAACATAGATATGAAAGTCATTCTTGCAGTTACAATCACTAAATGACTTTCGTAAGGAATAAATCTATTTTTTTTTCCGTTGGATGGAGGTATACTATGAAGAAAAGGACAGAAAACTTACACATCATGCATGCACGCCTCCATCCAATGAAAAACAGATTAGATTCATTTCCTTTCAAACATGTTTTATATTCTCAGAAACTGGTATGTTATATCTGCACTATTTCTCAACATCTGTAAATTTCTGCCATGGTGATTTGAATATTGATATCACAGTTACAAAAACGCGGGAAATTACGTCGTCAGAGAAAAAATTTCTTGGATGAGAGATACCACTAATTTATAAACCAATCAAAATGTGTGTTACATGTAAAATTGAATGATATATTTATGAATAAATCCACACATTATCAAAATATGTGGAGTCCACACACTGTGATTTCTTTGAAAAAAAATATTTTAATTAAGGTTAGCCACTTTAAATGTAATTCAACAATATTGGAATCACTAAGGCCTCAGTGGCTGAATGTGTTAAAGCATTATTGTTGTTATCTTGATCTGTCATATCTGGATGCAAATCTTTAGTCAGGATAAGTAAGGATGGTCCTGTGAATGGCCAGCAGGCATTTTAACAAAGAATTATAATTTGTTTTATGTACGTATAAAATAAATCCTTAAGTCATTCAGGAATCCACAAGTAAAAATCTTATGAAAAACCTTACGATTCTATGTGAAGATGCTTCCAGGGGTTTATTGTACAAGTACAACCTCTAAACTCTAGTTACTATCATATGGGCCTGGGAAAAAAATCTTGATAGGTCCCATAATACACTTAATAAACACTATTAAAATATAATTGAACTACATTAAAAGATACAGAGTGATGTTGTACATCTTATATATATAAATACCTCTGTGAAAAATCTTGCATGTGGAACCTTTTTTGTATTAAGCTCAACCATAGTTAAGGTATAATGTACGGTTTAATTATTGTTACATATAGTATATTGGTTGTCATTGATACAGATTTCGTTTATACAGTGTATCTGTGATTCGTAAAACCTCTGTATTATCAGTCTGACTTGACCTCAGCAAACTGTGTATGAGGTGATATTATTGCTCTTCAAGTTAACAGCTTGGTATGTAATTTTTTCACCTCTTCACAGAAAATCAGTGGTGTATCAGATGCAGGCCAGAAGTTACATGACCTTTACATCTCCTGCCAGGAAGGTCATAGTATAGACCTCATGTCCTGTATGCCAGCTGGGGATAATGTCCATATCTATAAACCTGAATCTCAGAAGAAGGTATGATATACAGTAACAGTCACATATTTCCTACTTGTCCTCTTGATTCTATCAAGATGTCCTCTTGATTTTGTCAAGATAGATGATAACAGATATATTTACCAAAACAGTTACTTGTTTCTTTGTGTGTGTGTGTGTGAAGAAGCCATAGATGAGTACTGGAAAGTAGAAACTGTTACCATCCTCAATATGATAGTTTATCCTTTCTTTAAATCTCAGTAAAAGTTTAATGTATGTGATGAAATCACATATTTTACATATATTGCACAGTGGTAAGAATTTTCAGCACCATTTTTCAAATTAGCCAACAAGAACAAATATGATATTATAGAGTCTGAGCACTAGCATAGACTGAGCTTTATCACATTAGCTTGTACTGTGTAGAGTGTTGAATGTCTTGATTGCTTTCAGCTTTGAATATATATAAAATATATATATATATAAGCATGACTTTGAAATAATCATTTGACAAAGGGAGGTCTTTCTTACAATTTTGAGTTTGATATGTTTAGTTGTCTGTTGTAAAGGATCTATTTGAGGCAATTGGATACAAAATCTATCACATGTATTAGCAGAAGAGTAAGAAATACTCAGAAAAGTTTAAGGAAATTAAATTCACAGAAAATTAAATGAGCAGAAGAGGGATGAAGAGAAAAATGAAATTTATCTGATTTCTTAAGCTCATGTGATGATGACCAGCAACTGAAGCATTTAAGTTTAAGGAATATAGTTTTGAAAAAGATATTGAGCAATGGCCAGGGGATTGAAGAAGAAGAAATAATTTATATTGAATGACTCATCATTTATTTTCAATGGTATATATGAGTTACTTCATTCTCATTATGCTGAATTACCATATTCACTTCTAGATATCAATGACAGAGAAAATCCGGGAGGTAATGTTCTTCTCATGCATTTGTGATTCCATTCTAGTATAGCCTGTATTCATCACTTTTAAAATTGATTGTTTGAAAAATCAGCAATGGTGTATGTTGTCTTATCATTCAGGATGTTTGTTTATCTATCAGTGAATTGATATATTTGTTTTGCATTGGGTTGGGGTATACAAATTATGTATAATTTTATCAAGATAATTTGTAGATTCTCATTCACTTGTATAGAAAAAAATTAAATTTAGTTCTACTTCAAAACTTACTGTTTGTTAATGTTGCTTCCTGTCACAAAATAAAATGGAAAAAATGTTTTTAATTAATGTGAAATACATGTAATAATTATTATCATGCACAGTGTTAAAAGTGATGTGGTTATTTAATGCTTAAATTGTAGGTTTTCATGTACATTTCAATGCTACATGTAAATAAATTTCATTGTTTTCATAGAGTTTCTTTGTGTAAAATGTGTACCATTTTTGGTGCTGAAATAAAGCATTTTAGATTATTCTAGTGCTTGTGGGAGGACAGAATTTAACATTCCATTTAAAGACGTCATTCCATGACAACTTCTTTATGTAAGAAATCGTAGATATTATGGCACTGATTTTGTTATTTTTAACCTTTCAGCGTTTACTTCCAATGGAATTTTTAATTTTGCAACCATCGATGTGACATTATACATCCCTTTAAAATTCAAAGGAAACGCCCCTGATGACGTCATTTCACATGCAGCTTTTACTTACAGTAAAATTATTGTTATACATGAATTTGTCTATCTCCAAACCAAAATCTTTATTTATTTTTTTTTTTCTTTGTATCAAAAGAAAATTTTGAAGAAACATTAAGTAGATTCATTACAAAAAAATGCAAGTAACTGCTAACTACTTTTATTTAATGTTAAAATTTTAAAAGACAATGCAGTAAATTTGATTTTCACCAACAGGAAGTGAGATAAACAGATAGTAATTTGTGTTTTTTAAGATAATGTGAGATGTCGCATGTTAACTTAAAATCAAGTTCAGTGGGGATATATGTTTTTCAATCAAATTGAATGTGAATCTGAATCTTTTATTTACATTTTGTGGTAACATATTAACTATTTGCCTCTTGAGGAGGGGCAGATGAAGATGAGAATCAATAAATTCACCTTATATAGCCTAAAACAAAATCAGGCATTTCTCTGTTTCCATAGTTATACCGGTAATTATTATCAAACATAATGGAAATAAGGTTTAAAAAGAATCCATATCATGTATTTTGTGTTAATTTTCACTAAAGCTGATTTTTCGTCATTCTGTTTAAGTGCGCTTGCTTACCCATGTAACATTGACGGTGTGACTCCCATCTGTAACGAGTAAACTAGATCACAGAAGTGATAATGTTTATTTTATAGATTAAAGATTCTAGAAATGTCTGTAGATAGAGCATTCACTAGTAATATTCTAAAAATACAAATACTGCGCAATTATGCGATAATCATATCGACAGCAGTCATTTCTTGCTTTTAGATAGTCTAAAATTACATGTATATAATCCGTGGTATGTGGGACTTTTTAAGAATATGGAATTAATAATTGACTAGCAGAGTTCAGTGCAGCTAACATGGGAAACGTCTAGTTTTACATTTCTTTCAGATATGTCCATTTCTTGATTTATTTTCATTTTCATTTCTAGATTTATATCCCTGCTTGCAGCTTAAAATTTATTTGATATTGGCATGTTATTTGTTGTAAATGTTGCATGTTTATATGCATTTCTACATGCCATTGTATCCTACTTTTCAAAAAATGTTAAAGAAAAGATCAGGTGCTATACATATATGTAAATGCACTCATTTCATCAAAAAATATAATCATTTAAAACAATCGATACGTTAGTAAATGCTCTTTCATGATGTCAAAGCATGATCATTTTTTCTTCAGTGGGATTCATTGAAAGCTAAAATTACGGGTAAATCCAAAGAATTGAAGTCTCCAAAACCCAGTATAATGGTATGTGTAGACAGAAGTGGTAAGAACAGTAATGTAGAGGATGTGTATTTCCCAAAATCAGCTCGTAGGACCGATGCTTTCACATTGGCTGATTATACCTCACAATGTATGGCCGAACAGCTCACTCTTATTGAACAGGTATTTTATATAAATAAATAATGTTACAAGTACATGCACTTAATAAAATTCTTACTTTCCTTTTCCTTATGAGTTAGTTTATCATCTGTAAAACATCTTACTTTAAATGGATCATCTGATATTGTAATTTTTTAATGCAGTGTTTGTTGACTGAGGTTGATTTCATTTGGAAAGTCTCAGCACTAAAAGTACTTTTATTTCATGATTCCATTTCATTGTTAAAAATGTGAAACACTTCTTGATGATATGTATTGCATACTATAGGGTATGTTCCAAATGACACATCCAGTTCAGTACCTGAATTCGAAATCCATGGGTGTAACTGTTGCCTTGACGATGACTGGAGCCAGAGCACCATCCTTAATGAGGTTTGAAAATAACCTTTATGAATTCCAAAACAAATACTGAAATTTTCTATGAAAAATCAAAATATTACAAAGAAACAAGAATGCATAGCACAGATATCCAATTGAGTTACAATGTGCTTGCTGTCAATTAAGATTAAATATTTCCAATAAATACCAATAGGCCAAGTTTAAATTGTTTTAAATGACTCCTACTGCCAAACTTGTTCTTTACATGTATCTATAATATTTAGATTCAGTTGTGCTCAATGAAACTTCTTCACATTAAGAATGTGGTTAGAAAAATCTCTGATCAATTCAAGTAAAGTACCTTGATTGTTAAATGCTATCAATTACTACATGTAACTTGAGTTTACCGGGTATGTTTGGTTTCAGACTGAACAACGTTGTAGCTGATAATAATTCATCAACTCCTACAGAACTTGATGCAGCCCTTCAGCGGATGATCGACCATGCTCAAGATATAGCCCACTGGGTTGCTGCAGAAATTGTTAGCTGTAGTTCCTCAAAGGTCAGTTACAGTCTTAATGTGTACAGTCATAGAATTAGTAATTATGAACATCATATTTATCGACTTAGGATACAGTATTATAGAGTTTTTAGCTGATCTGCTTGCACCAAAGAGCTTATAGCCATCTTTGACATTTTTATGCATTAGTTTTGTTAAATAGTTTATTGTAATTTCTTCCAGGAAATAATTCAGATTTCATTTATAATTGAACAAATCAGAATAATGATCCCCATTTGCATGATGTAATCATTCAAACCACATGGAGGTTTGACCACAGTGACTTTCTTTAAATTTCAGATCTCTTCTTGTGTATAAGTTAGATTTTGATGAAACTTGTACACAAAGTTTCTTATATGATCAGTATTTCATAGAGGTCATTTCCTCAGGTGCTCATATATTGACTTTGATTTTGAATATTTGTTAGAATGGATCACTTCAAAGGATAGAAGTTACATGAAATTTCCTTAAATAGTCTCCCATGGATCATGTTGATCAGCCATCAAAGTTGATGTTTTGGATGTTTCTTGCCATTCGAAATGCACAAAGTATTCTAAAAAAACTTTTGTCTGTTTATTGGGTTCTTTTGTTGTTTTTGAAATATCAGAACAATAGGAAAAAGGTCTATATCATTGAAGGCTATATTCTAGGATCCCATATATTCAGTTGAAATCATACAGTGTGCTTTATTATGAATCCTTCTTGCAGAAATTCAAATCAATTCCTTTCAGTTATAATTATCATGGTAATAAAGTGACTTTATATTTGTTTGTCAGAGTCAGATAGCAGTATTGAGTAAATTCCTACATACTGCCCAGATCTGTAAGGAGATGAGGAATTATGCCACTTGTATGGCCATCTTAGATGGTCTGGAGAACATCATCATTAAGCAGCTTCCCACCTGGAAAAACCTACCCAGTAAATATGTATCGATCATGGAGGAGCTTACATCTGTCAGGGTTAGTCTGTGATAATATTTTACAACCTAATATGATAATTCTGGTACTGATTTTCAGTAGTACTTGTATATTTTTATATGTACATGATGATGTAGTTGTTTTATTATTTAGTGTTGCAACTAATTTATACATTTATGGCAGGTTTTACATTTAGCTCAGTATATACTGGTTTACAGTTCAAAGCAAAGTGGCCAATCTACTATTATCTTCTGTATGAATTTTTGTCTGTTATTGATCTAGAACTGAAACATATTTATAAATTGTGGGGGTTTTTTTTCTCCATGACAAAATTATAAATGTGTACCAAAATGACTGTGCTAGAAAATGAAGCAAGTGTCTATATTATTTTTACATAAGCAGATTGACCATGCAATTCAGTGTTTGATAAACAATACTCACTTCAGTAGATATGGCTTATTTAAACATCTAATGCTTTTTGTGATTTTGTAGATGTTCCTGAAGAATGATGCAATGTCTTTAATGAAACATATAGACAGTCACTTGTATCCTACAATTCCTTCAGTGCTTCTCTTCCTTATTCATATTCAACAAATGGAAATTGGGAGTTTCCAGCTTGCCAATGAGATGTATAAATGGAGCAAAATAAGGTACAATTTCTATCAACACATACTTATGATATATGATGCCAACTACATGTATATACAGTTGGTTCATGCTTTCTGGGAAGGGTACCTTGAACTGTTATTTAAATGAAATAAGCTGTATTTGGTCCCAGTTCAGATTTCCTGAGGTTTGAGTAAATGGGTTAGTCAAACTATTCATTTCTTGCAATTTTTCTCTTGGTTCCTTGAAAATTCAGGATAAATTGAAATCTATTCTTTGGTTCTTTAAAATTTCAAATTGATTTACCAAGAAAGAAATAAATGAAAGAGAAATTCCTTTTTATTTTTTTTACTAAAGTTTATAATTTATTTTTATGTTTTTTTCCTAAAATTTATGATTTGTTTTCTCTTTTATGACCAGATCCATCGTGGGAGTCATAGACCAAGTGCGTTTATTCAAGGACCAAGTTTATGGGTTTAGTCCAGACTACGATATGCAAGATACCATTATGCAGCGAATACGGGAATTGGGTGGACAAGATGTGCACAGTATAGCTTCTCAACATGATACAAACTATCAAAAAATCTCCAGTAGTGGAATCGGTGCCGCTTTCCGCAAAATGAAAGGAAAATTTCATTCCAAATAATCAATTTTACAAGGAATTAATCTATTTTCTAATGAATTCATATACTTATTTTTCTAAAAATAACCATCTCTTGCCTTCCAGTTTACATCATTTACATTTTCAGATATAACAGATATATGTGTCTGTGATGACATTAAATGCTCTGTGCTGTTCATAATTAAAATTGGTTATAAATTTCTACATTAACATATCAAAAAAGCATGTATTAACATTCAGCCTTTTACTCTTATTATAATAATAATTATTATTATAGTTATTGTATTTCATTTTGTAAAAAAATTCTAATTATTACAATAAAATCTAGTTTAATGGAACAACAAGAGATGTTTGCATTCAAACCATCTGAAATATGTTAAAATGTACATATTTTCTAAATTATTTGTCATTTGTGCATAAAAAATAAAACAGTGTTGTAAGATTGCCTATAAGATATCTTGATTTTTTGTCAAAACTTCACTTGATTACTGCAATATCAATGGAATACCTCTATATGTATTGAATTCATTTCACTGCCCTATGAGATTCCTGAGTAACAGCATTTTATGCTAATAATGAATTATTACAAGGTTTATTCATCTTGCATTTAAATTCATTTATCTATACATTTTATGTTAAGTGTAAGACATCATTAAAATTGTTTCCAAAATATATTTCATTAGTATTCAATTTGTATTGCTTGTATTGTCATTGTCTTTTGTGCCAAATGTTTATCAGGGTGCTTTGTTCAGTCAAAGGGTTACCATCACTTTGTTGTCTTACAATTTTAATTGTACATTTGGAAATTATTATATGACTTGAACTTTTAAAATATTGAATATGATTGCTAATTTCTGTTAATTTAAGTGTTGTTCCTACTTTAATTTATTTCAGTTTATGACACCTGTATTAGAATTATGCATTCTCTAAGGTAATCATGTTCAATTAATTATATATTAAATTGTATTGAATTTATGTCTACTTATCAAATTTTGGATACACATTCTTTGCATAGGTGTACTATTCTAGATTCGTGAAAACATTTAAAGTTCATGCATAATACATGTAGGATCACCTGTTGTCACCTCCCAGTATCTCTGTACTGCTGTAATAATAAAAAGTGAGGGGCTTCCTGAACATTAGGTACATAATATCAGTTAATACTGTACCTTAATCATTTTTCATCCTACAGGAATATGGATATAGTTATTAACTCATGAAGTTATCAGACCGATATACCTACCGTATATATATTTGAATATTTCTAGAGTTAAGTTTCATGATTGAAATAAATGAAAATTTTCGTCTTTTTTTTTTTTAACTGAGAAAATGTCAACTATTTACTGATCATGTCTTACCTGATGATGTCACTGTGATATATGTTTGAATTATCCGTCCACCTGTATGTATTTTGGTAATCTGATAAAAGTTTTTCCCCCTTTTCAGATTTGTTTAGCCACAGAAACTGACCAGAGACACTTTAGAAACAAAGTTATAGTAAAGGGCTGTAGCCTTAATAACTAATAGACAAAGGCAAACAGTAAATTTTTTACTTTTTAATTAGTTCTACTCCATTTTTAATACCTAATAAAATGATAAAAAGAAAATAATCAAATAAATGCAAAATCAAGAAAAAGTATTGAAACTAAACTTAACCAAAGAAAAGAAAATGGTTCATTGATGCACACAGCTTCATTTAATATGTAATCAAATACATTATAATTTGTCATAATTTCTTCTAATCCCTGGTTTTAATCAGTTGAATATTTTGTATCTGATTTTTGTATCAAAAGCTTTCACTGTGATAGAATTCACTTGTAACTTGTAAAACATCAAAGCAATATGCACAATTATTTTTTATATTCTAATTTTGATATACATATACATTATAGTATTTACATTGTGTATAATCTTACTATATACACATGTTTGATATTTCAAAATATATTTAGGTGTGTGTGTGTGTGTGTGTGTGTGTGTGTGTGTGTGTGTGTGTGTGTGTGTGTGTGTGTGTGATGAATGATATATACTGGATTAATTGTGTGAAAATTTTTATGACACAATATTATTTCACTTCATAAATGGTTGTAAAAGTTGCTAACATATTGTAAACTTGTATACATTGTATATTACTATTTATTACACCTGTTATATGACTTCATAAAAACGCCTGCAATACAGATCTGCCTCTAAATTACTAAAAGACATTACAATTTTTGTATTAATATCTTCTAATGAAGAATTTAGTTTGATTTATTTTGCGTTTTGAAAACTTAAATCTATAGATAATTTTATGACCGAGTTTGTTAGAATGATGTACAACAAATACTAATACCTTATGTTGATGATATGAAATTAAAAAAAATTATCAAATACATTAAGAATCTATTGTAATATTTCTAACTGACCATAGGTATAGATAAAATTTATTATTGCACATTATCACATTGAAAATGTGGAGATGACAGGAACTCTACCAATTAAATTGACTTATTCCCCAATCTCAAAATTCAGAGTCTAGTTATAAAAGTTTATCATTGTAAGAATAGATTTTGTATAAGTCATGAAAATCCTTATATTTTAAGGATAGATTCTCTGCTTAGTCATGAGAGGTCTGTCACAGTGAGGATACATTTTGTGCTTAGTCATGAAAGCCCTACTTTTGTGAGGATAGTTTATGTGCTCAGTCATGAGAGTCCTATTATTGTGAGGATAGATTCTCTACTTAGTCATGAAAGTCCTATTATTGTGAGGATAGATTCTCTGCTTAGTCATGAGAGGTTTGTTATTGTTGGGATAGATTCTGTGGTTAATGATGACAGTCTTATCACTGTGAGGATAGATTCTGTGTTTGCTTATGACAGTCCCATCATTATGATGATAAATTCTGTGCTTGGTTATGACAGTCCTATCACTATGAGGATAGCTTTTGTGCTTATTTATGACAGTCAAATACATTAAGAATCTATTGTAATATTTCTAACTGAGCATAGGTATAGATAAAATTTATTATTGCACATTATCACATTGAAAATGTGGAGATGACAGGAACTCTACCAATTAAATTGACTTATTCCCCAATCTCAAAATTCAGAGTCTAGTTATAAAAGTTTATCATTGTAAGAATAGATTCTGTATAAGTCATGAAAATCCTTATATTTTAAGGATAGATTCTCTGCTTAGTCATGAGAGGTCTGTCACAGTGAGGATACATTTTGTGCTTAGTCATGAAAGCCCTATTTTTGTGAGGATAGATTCTCTGCTTAGTCATGAAAGTCCTATTATTGTGAGGATAGATTCTCTGCTTAGTCGTGAGAGGTTTGTTATTGTTGGGATAGATTCTGTGGTTAATGATGACAGTCTTATCACTGTGAGGATAGATTCTGTGTGTTTGCTTATGACAGTCCCATCACTATGATGATAGATTCTGTGCTTGGTTATGACAGTCCTATCACTGTGATGATAGATTCTGTGCTTGGTTATGACTTCTATCAATGTCAGAATAGATTCTGTGCTTGGTCATGATAGTTCCATCATTGTGAGGATAGATTCTGTGCTTGGTATGACAGTCCTATCACTGTGAGGATAGATTCTGTGCTTGGTTATGACAGTCCTATCACTGTGAGGATGAATTCTGTGCTTGGTTATGACTTCTATCAATGTCAGAATAGATTCTGTGCTTGGTCATGATAGTTCCATCATTGTGAGGATAGATTCTGTGCTTGGTATGACAGTCCTGTCACTGTGAGGATAGATTCTGTGCTTGGTTATGACAGTCCTATCACTGTGAGGATAGATTCTGTGCTTGGTTATGACAGTCCTATCACTGTGAAGATAGATTCTGTGCTTGATTGCGACAGTCCCATTATTGTGAGGATAGATTCTGTGCTTGGTATGACAGTCCTATCATTGTGAGGATAGATTCTGCGCTCTGTTATGACAGTCCTATCATTGTGAGGATAGATTCTGCGCTCGGTTATGACAGTCCTTTCACTGTAAAGATAGATTCTGTGCTTGGTTATGACAGTCCTATCACTGTGAGGATAGATTCTGTGCTTGGTTATGACAGTCCTATCATTTTGAGGATAGATTCTGTGCTTGGTTTGACAGTCCTATCACTGTAAGGATAGATTCTGTGCTTGGTTATGATAGTCCTATCACTGTGAGGATAGATTCTGTGCTTGGTTATGACAGTCCTATCATTGTAAGAATAGATTCTGTGCTTAGTTATGACAGTTCTTTCAATGTGAGGATAGACTGTGTTCGGTTATGACAGTCCTATCATTGAGAGGATAGATTCTGTGCTTGGTTATGACAGTCCTATCATTGTGAGGGTAGATTCTGTGCTAGGTTATGACAGTCCTATCACTGAGTATAGATTCTATGCTTGGTTATGACAGTCCCATCAATGTGAAGATATATTCTGTGCTTGGTTATGACAATCCCATCACCTGGATATACCTCGTCTCTCTGTAAGGTTAAAATAAATCACAGGCCTTCCGATCGCCTGGATATGTCTCGTCGCTATGTTAGGCCAACATAAACAAAAGGCCTTACGATCGCGTGGACACACCTCGTCTCTATGTTAGGTTAATGTAAACCACAGACCTTCCGATCGCCTGTATATATACATGTACACTATGTTAGGTTAATATAAACCAAAGACCTTCCGATCGCGTATATAGCTTGTCACTATGCAGTGGCGGATCCAGAATTTTTTAAAAGGGGGCACATATGTATTAACCGAACTACTCGGTCATTTTTGGTGCCAAATCTGGATTTTTACATGTAAATATGTGGCGAAAAGGGGGGACCCAGGAACACCTCCCTCTAAATCCGCCATTGCTATGTTAGGCTAATAATAACCACAGGCCTTCCGATCGCCTATATATAGCTTGTCATTATGTTAGGTTAATAATAACCACAGGCCTTCCGATCGCCTGTATATAGCTTGTCATTATGTTAGGTTAATAATAACCACAGGCCTTCCGATCGCCTGTATATAGCTTGTCATTATGTTAGGTTAATAATAACCACAGGCCTTCCGATCGCCTGTATATAGCTTGTCATTATGTTAGGTTATAATAACCACAGGCCTTCCGATCGCCTGTATATAGCTTGTCATTATGTTAGGTTAATAATAACCACATGCCTTCCGATCGCCTGTATATAGCTTGTCATTATGTTAGTTTAATAATAACCACAGACCTTCCTATCGCCTGTATATAGCTTGTCATTATGTTAGGTTAATAATAACCACAGGCCTTCCGATCGCCTGTATATAGCTTGTCATTATGTTAGGTTAATAATAACCACAGACCTTCCGATCGCCTGTATATAGCTTGTTATTATGTTAGGTTAATAATAACCACAGACCTTCCGATCGCCTATATATATTTCGTCTGTATATTGGTTTAATATAAACAAGATACATATCCAAGCGATTGGAAGGTCATGGATATTATGAAGCGTGATCCAATGGGAGAACAAAAAAACGAATATATATATATATATATATATATATATATATATATATATATATATATATATATATATATATATATATATATATAATATATAGAATAAATGCTAAATGACCCTATCAATTACTCACTGATACAATCAAACATCGACAAATACATCCTCAGTCAAATAGACAAACTGTGCAATAAATATAATAACATTTTAACTAAAAATGAGATAGATTATTTAACAGTCTTCCAATCAAAAACCAGTAATTTTTACGGATTACCAAAAATACACAAATCAAATCAAATAAAACATGCAATATACCAACAACAGTCTGATTATATTGAAATAATTAATCCTTCCGATTTAAAATTTAGACCTATAATTGCTGGACCATCCTGCCCTACTCATAGACTGAGCAATTTAATAGATATATTATTACAACCATTTTTAAAAGAAATAAAAAGCTACGTAAGAGACGACATAGACTTCGTTAATAAGATTCCACCAACAGTTGACCCTAATACCTTATTAACAACTTTTGACATAACAAGTCTTTATTCAAATATACCACACGAATTCGGTAAAGAAGCAATTAGCTATTGGATAAAAATACATCCTTAATTATTACACCAACGCTTTAACGAAAACTTTATCATAGAATCCATAGACTTAATTCTTAACAATAATACATTCCAATTCAATAATAAACAATATAAACAAATCTTAGGTACTGCCATGGGAACTAAAATGGCACCTACTTATGCTACACTTACTTTAGGATATTTGGAACAAAGTTTATACAATAAAGTTAAACAAACCTTCAGTGAAAATGTAGCTAAGTCATTTGAAACATTGTGGAGGCGGTATCTTGATGACTGTATAATATTTTGGAACCAATCATGGGGTAAAATAGAAGAATTATATAATATATTACAAGACTTACATCCTTATATAAAATTCACAATGGAAACAAACGTTAAAGAATTACCCTTTTTAGATATAATGATTAAAAAGGATGGTAATAAAATTATCATAGATATTTATCGCAAACCAACCGATACGCAACAATATTTACACTTTAAGAGTCATCATCCTAAATCTTGTATAAAATCAATACCATACACTCTTGCAAGACGTATATGCACAATAATTAAACCGTCTGAATTAAGAACATCTAGATTAAAAGAATTACGTAGTTCTCTAATACATCGCGGATATCCCATAACATTAATAAGTAAGGGATTCGAGATGGCCGAAGCC
Organism: Pteria penguin; assembly: GCA_035048485.1. Lineage (NCBI taxonomy): Eukaryota > Metazoa > Mollusca > Bivalvia > Pterioida > Pteriidae > Pteria > Pteria penguin. The sequence goes on from CM068583.1 coordinate 33,375,412, forward strand.
ATACCGATATCTATTCTACGACAAACTAAAATGAAAGACTATAAAAATTCATTAGCATTTGTTTCAACATACAATAAACGAAATCCAGAAATTTTTAGTCAAGCATTTAAACATTTGGAATATTTAAGAACAGACGAAAAGATGAACAAAATTCTAAATAAGATACAAATTATCAAAAGCAAGAGACAACCAAAAAATCTTAAACAATTAATTACATCTGCCAAATCAAAGTTTGATACTGAAGAATCGGAAAATATAGGTGTAACAAAATGCAAAAATAAAAAATGTAAGGTTTGTGATATAATTATGGAAGGAAATGTGTATAATTTCAAAAATGGTAACGTTCAATTCCTAGTAAAACGAAAACTAACTTGCAATTCTAAAAATGTAATATATGTCATATCATGTGACAAATGTAAAGAAGAATATATTGGGTCAACACAATGTTTAAATCACAGAGTAGCTTTACATAAAAGCAATATAAAACACTCACAAAACCGAGTGTTATTTGTGAGCAAACACCTTCACCATTGCAGTAATGGCAAATTTAAGGTTATGCCTATATACCAAACAGACAACTATTCAATCATTACGATCAAAGAGCAAGATTTCATCGACAAATATAAACCTTCCCTTAACAAAACATAGCATCATCCCACGTAGTGGAATGTGAGATTATATCAGATACTTTTGTTAAAATACTTACTATATACTTTATCTGATATTCTACTGTTATCATTATTATCTAAGAATATGTGTATATATACTTGCTTGTTGTATTATCATGCATCATTACCTGAAGAGGCTCATAATGCCGAAACACGTGTAGTAATGGAATAAAACATGTTAAGCTTTGAAGACAATGTTCTTATTTTTTGAATATATATATATATATATATATATATATATATATATATATATATATATATATATATATATATATATATATATATATATATATATATATATATATATTAGCTGTAGTGTCTTTGTGCTTTATATATATATAGACAAGACAAACACCACAATACAATAAATACAAGTACATGTAGTTGATGTTTTTGCAAACTTTACGTCTTAGGAGCGTCTTGTACTTCCTTTTCAATGAGTGTGTTCCTTTCTTCGAAGAAGAAACTTAACGTACGCCACTTTACCCACTACAGAAAGGATTATATTTACATGTGTTTTCAAGGATCGCATTGTAGTGTAAGGTACTTATAAACATGACGTTTATATTGACTTTTTTGAATACAAGCTAGTGTGGCCCAATGGATGATGCACTCTGCTTGTGAAAGTGAAGCCGCTAAGGACGCACTGGTGTTCTGTCTTTTGGATGAGACAGTAACTGAGGTAGACGTGACATGTAAAAGATCCCTCACTTTGTCGGGAGGGTCCATTGCAAAGGTATAGATTTCTATTCAATGCATCAGACAGATGCCGTCACCATATACATGAAATAATCGTAAAATAGTGATAGAGTGGCGTATAACAATAATCAATCACCTACACTGGTACAGAAATAAACAAGTGCCATGTCCACGTTGCACCATACGCCCGTCGCTTAATTCCAGGACATCAAAATTCTACAAAAAGCAAAAATAGTACCTAATTTAAGGATAGCATCATTTGTAAATAGAGATCAATTACCACGAAAGTTTAACTTCGGTTGCAAAACCCCGTAGTAGACATACACACTGAGTTTCGCTTGAATATTTCAAACCATAACTGGAAAAAATCTGATATTCTAATTTTCATCAAAGGACAAAAACCCTCGTAAAATGAGATCATTTGCGAAAATAAGTCGATCTATATCTACATAAGACTTCACAATAAACATACAAAACAACTCTTCTCTTCAATATCTCAATGCATTGTCCCAAATTTTACAGAACAAAATTGTCTCGGACGAGCAGCTCCGTAAAATAATACATCCCGTCTAACGACAAATGTATTCATGACTGTATTATTCTGTATCCCTCTCAAACAGATAAAAACTACCTACGACACTTAATTATATAGCTACTATACACAATTTGTAGTCCTTTTTTATGGCGCGAAATTGGTGTAAAAATCCCACTCCAGCTAGACATTCGACATCTGATCTGTTTTTCATCTGCTTTTAAGACGTATTCACTTTAGCATTCGATGTTAGAACAGCCGCTAAAATGTTACATAATTTGTATGAAAAATGGAGTTGTAAATGAAATCAATCTATGTCCTGATCATTTGCTAAATGCTGTAATGATCTTGGATTAATTTAGATGAATATCTCAGATGACGATAACTTCCATTTTCACTGTCACCTATACGAACTTCTGTAGAGTTTACAGAGTAAAAAATGCAAATACATGTATTTTTAAATTCAAATTTATCGCCAACTTAATGCTTTATAGATTTAATCGGAAAAATAAGTCGTAAAAGATGCAAATGGTTCAAGTCAATATCAATGAAGAAGTGAACCTACGTTAGCTGTAATATGCAGGCATTCATGGCAACATGTTGACTAGAATCTGTACAGTGTACGAACGCCATGCTATTCTATACATGCTCTAATGTGCAATGATAAATATGCTGACATTATACAGCAGCGAATATGTCATACCTCAATATACCTAGAATTTATTACCTGAGAAGTACACCAACCATGTGTATGTCTGTAATATCATGTGCGAACATGTGTAACTCTAATGTATACGACAATTAAAGTTTACTTTTACATTGTCAATACGGGTTATGATACATTTACATGACATGCAAACACGTTTGACGTAGAACTTTCCGTGTTCAGTTTACTGGGATGGCCGTCAGCAAATGGAACAGAGTCGGAGGCCGAGACCTTTCGCCCGAATTAAAGCTCTTCAAGTCTCTAGTAAATCTCCCGTTTGTTGATTATCTCTGTTTTTGTTAGCAGTTAAAAACTTAAAAGATAAAAATAACTTAAGCTATGGATATTGTTTGCTGTTAATAATCATGAGTTTATCATAAAAACATATGTTCTCTGGTATACTCTTTACAACAGAAGATATATACATGCTATGAAACTTGCCATTTTTATCAATACATAAAGATCTACCTAGCTATCATTTGTTCTGACGAAAGCGCAGTATGCGGTTGTAGCGTTAAGTGACGTCATTCTAACTCAGGTATGTGACGGAATTTAATGTATCAAGTGTCCGAAAATTTGGACCAGATATTCAGTTACATTACAAATCTCCATGAGTAATCTTCCCTGAGGCATAGCATATGTTTTTCCTTGTACATACGTACTGAATGTACTTCAGAAGAAAAACTTGAGAAGAGTCTTGCCTTTCACGTGTCGCCTTTACAATAACTAGCTGTACAATACAACCTTCATAATCAATACCGCTGTACATATATCCTACGAAAAAGGGCCATATAGGGGTTAGACGTTTTAATTACATGTATGTAGCAATGTGGAATATTTAAATCGGGTAGACCTACAATATTGAAGGAAGTTAAAGCGGCTATATATAGCTAGTGATCGTGGTTGAACGGTCAGGAAATAATCCCAGTGTACCATTCCACTCACCTGGCTATTATAACAATACTCGTCGTGACGAACGGTAATGTGAACGTGACAAGTACCAGGAGTTTTATCATGGCGTCGGGTGGAACACGCCCAGATCGAAGTGCTGTCCAACCGTGTGGGAAATATTTCCTTTTCTTCTGTAATTTTCTTTTCGTAGTAAGTATGTTTTATATCTTTTACGTGGGTTCAGTCAGAGGGTACATAAACATCGGTGTAAGTGTGTAACTCGTTACATTGATTCTCTCTATATTATTCCCTCGCCAGCTGACACTGCTCTAGAAATGTTATGTACCTATGTATTGTGAAAGGCATGTGTTTTAACTTAAAGCTGTAAAGTTTAACAAATAAAGTGGTGTCAAAGATTTCTGATCTTTTCAGTCATCATTTGAAGTAAGGCGTATATGGCTTTAAGTTCTCCGTCGGTTTAAATGATTTTTAACAATCAGAAACATCAAACTGGTATATTTTGGTGTATGTAGATTTTACTATCTCCATCAGTTGAAATTTATTTTTTGTCAGACAGAAGTTTGTAACTGGTATATTTTGTCGAATACTACGCCATTAGTATGACTATTGTAGTGCGTTGTTTATGTTACATAACTCTGAATACAAAAGAGGAGTACTGTATACATGTATAAGGAAGTGTAATTACATACACTGTACGAAACTACTTTACATTTAGTGCCTGCCGAGGATACACCATGGTCGAGGTTGTAAATACAATATGTACTTCCCACTCATTGTGCGTGCATTTTATGTATTCGATGAATTTGTATCAACTTTATTTGTATCATAAAATTGAACTGCCATAATTTACCTCATAAACCTGTAAGTTTACCTCATGTATCCTTCCAGAACGTAGAGGCAGTACGGTATTAGTATTAATCTTTATTACCCGGCCAGTATCATACAGTTTGATTCGTAAGTTAGAAAGGGGGGGGGGGGGGTTAACTGTCTATAAAATAAAGGTATATAGGCATGCGAATGAAATGGGTGGGGTACACTTTTGACGCAATCAGATATGTGAATGAATATCAGTTTCGCTTTAGATATATATCAATGAGTAGTAATTTTATAATAGAATATATCAAATTTAGGTAGAACGTACGTATGTGTATAAAAAAGGTGACGACATTGTTTACACTATGTTCATCGTATTCCAGTGGCGGATTCAGGATTTCCGAAAAGGGATGGGACCAAACTACTCCGCAATTTTTGGTGCAAAGTCTGGGTTTTTACTTGAAAATATGTGGCGAAAAGTGTGGGGGGACGCCCCCTCTAAATCCGCCACTGGTTTCATACTGTGCACAATACACGAATGGGTAGGGTGCTCCAGCCGCGCCTCTATCTGTACCAAGAATGAATGCAAGTGATCCCCCTCTACCCCCTCCTGGATTGGTTTCGTTAGTCTGTATCTCTGTCTGTTCGCTTTCAGCACTGTTGTGTTATGAAGACGAGATAACTGGGAACATTTATTTCACATTCATAATTTCATATTCATTGTTTATCTATCTATAGTCGCCGAAATGGTCACGATAAATTTCGTCGTACAAAATGAAAATGAATTACATAATACCACACCCCTTCCGTTTATGACATACGTAAGTAAATAAACATACATATATCGTAACAAAGCGCTGAAATAGCGGATCTAGATATAATGTCACAGCAGATAAAAGCGACGAACATGCGACGAGTTCTAGTGTTTTGTAAGTCGCACCGCTTTAAGGTTCTAGTCTCCTGTAAGTCGCACTGCTTTAAGGTTCTAGTCTCCTGTAAGTCGCACTGCTTTAAGGTTCTAGTCTCCTGTGACAAAGACCTATATATACATATGTCTCTGCTTGTAAGTAGAACCGCTTTTCACCTGATTTTTGTTTCCCCATACGAGTATTGATTTGTTGAAATATACAGAGGAATAATATACCTTCTGCATGACTGAGTATCCTGAATATTGAAAAAATCGATGTTATTTGAAAAAAAAATATCTTCCGCTCTGATGCTTTCTTTAATCTGAGATTTAGAATTTTACTTTTACTCGCAAGTATTTTCTAAGGAATTTGAGTAAGGGGCGCACTGATATACTGTACGATATTTTTTATGTGTTTAGTTGTTCAAAGAGAATGCTATGGGAGTACTCTATCTTATCTCCTTTTCAATTTCAGTTTACACATGTAGACTTCACTATAATTTCTTGAACATTTTACATATTCAGTGTAGTTCATTGAAATTCATCATAGTATGAATTGCAGATTTGAGCAATCTACTGCAGCTATATTTTACTAATCAGGTGCTTCTTTTAAAATATTTACGATGTACGATGTCAGTTAGCAAGTTTTGTGATGTCGATTTGACCTCCAACCTGTAAGCCTCAGTCAGGAAAACTCTGGCATTTTACCCGGTTTCTTGGGTACGGGGCCGAGCGGTTGAGAGTCCAAGTCTGCGAGACCAGGACTTCGGCCCGTTAACTTGTAATATGAAGCCGGTATCCAATATACAGCCGTGTAAACAGAACGGGGAACATTGCAAAGACCTACCAGTAATGCAAAGTGTTCAATGAGTTACACATATACGTATACGTCTTTCATTTCTGTTTAAACCCCAAGAGAGAAAACAAATTCAGATAATGACAAATACTGAATACCCTCATCTTTAGACATGGGTAACGTATATTTAATGTTCCTGCTGTGGATTATGTCTGCAGACATGCTCTATTAATATGTGCAGTGATTCACTGAAATCATCGTGGATACGAACTTGGCTGAATAATTGATGCACATATCCCATGCAGTGATTACAAAAACATCTGAACAATCCAGAAACGAATACAGACACTTCAAACCCGGATATAACGGGCGAGACATAAGCAGCGCGTGTAAGGAATCTCGGCACTAATTAATCATTTAATGACTCTATGTATTTGAAGAATGCAGTAACTAATCCAGGTCTAACTAAACATCTGTCGACAGTCTGGTACTCATACTGAATCCAGTACCCATACTACTTGTGTATTCTTTGTCAATCATATAAAAGCCAGATGACCACATGGCACCATGCAACATGAACATGTAAAAGGTTAATAAATGTAAATGTTACAAGCTTAAAGGTAAATGTTGGAAGAAGACAACACTTTTAATACATCAGTAATATACAAATTACAGATATTAACTAAAGTATACATGTATTGTATATGACAACGTCTCGTTAGTTACTCATTGGTGATTTTCTTAAAAATCAGCAGAATTTTAGTATTTACAGAACTTGATAAGTTGTCTATTTAACTCCTGCAAGCAACTGATAACTATGAACATATCCACAAATTATGTGTTTCCTTTATACATGATCTTGAATATTGTGCTGCATGATGTTGGATATTGTTCTACATGGTCTAGGTTATTGTGCTACATGATGCTGGATATTGTGCTACATGATTTTGGATATTGTGCCACATGAATTTAGTTATTGTGCTACATGATCTTGGATATTGTGCTACATGATGTTGGATGTTGTGCCGCATGATCTTGGTTATTGTGCTACATGATCTTGGATATTGTGCCACATGATCTTAGTTATTGTGCTATATGATCTTGGATATTGTGCCACATGATCTTGGTTATTGTGCTACATGATCACGGATATTGTGCCACATGATCTTGGTTATTGTGCTACATGATCTTGGATATTGTGCCACATGATCTTAGTTATTGTGCTACATGATCACGGATATTGTGCTTATTGTGCTACATGATCTATGTTATTGTGCCCCATGATCTTGGATATTTTACTACATGATGTTGGATATTGTGCTACATGATGCTAGATATTGTGCTACATGATCTTAGTTATTGTGCTACATGATCTTGGATATTGTGCCACATGATCATGGATATTGTGCCACATGATCTTAGTTATTGTGCTACATGATCTTGGATATTGTGCCACATGATCTTGGATATTGTGGCACATGATGTTAGTTATTGTGTAGTTATTAGCTTTTATGTAAAACTGCGGTAAAATTCAGACGGGAGTTATCTTTCTTCTATAAGGTACAAAGACAGTATTACATAATATTTGTGATCAGTAGTAATTGTCAAGCTTGGCACTGTTTCAATGTGTTGTGTTTAATGTGTTATTGGGAGTTAGTATTTAGATAACTGTAGATGATTTGATTTTTATGTTTACATAATTTCATAGAGCGGACGTAGTTTATCGTTAATTCAAACAAATTATCATAATTTTTAATTTCATTTTAAATACTTATTTAGCCATTTTTCACAAATTCTATGTCAATATCAAAAGTTATTTTTCATTCATTTTTAAGCGCTTACTAATTTTTATTAAATGATCACGAGAGCGCCATACAGACGTAGTCCGAGATTCTCTTCCCTTCTCCCACTTTTGATATCGGCGGTTTGTGGGAGAGGCCAACAAACCGCCGATATCAAAAGTGGGATAAGGGCAGAGAACCTCGGACTATATTTATTATAAAATTTATAATATTAATTATAATTATCTATCACAACCTATTGTTTCGTCATTTTAATTTTTTATCTACATGTGCCACCAAATGTAGTTGTCAATAACATAAAAGAACATCCCTTCTGTTTAATCACATGTATAAGGCCATGGAAACTGCACTTAGAAATAGTACAATATTTCATCGCTTTCTTTTAGTTATTAGGCATTGGAGCCATTGCTGCAGGAGCATGGGTTCAAACCCAGAAAGAGAACAAATCTGTGAGCAGCTTTGTAGACGTGCTTCTGGATCCTTCTATTATGCTGCTAATTATTGGATGCTTGTTATGCTGCATTAGTTTCTGCGGGTGCTGTGGACCTCTACGAGAGAATACCTGTCTCATAAGATGTGTGAGTTCTCTTTACCTATTTTGCCCTAAAGTCTCTAGAAGTTTTAAGTAGAACAGCTCAAAAATTGATTTGAAGCTCCTTACTGAGATGTGTTGTATATCAGTAATGTGATTGCTATTAAACCATTATTTTTGGTTTTGGTTTTTGGTAAAGCATGACTTTTTATGGTGATAACATGCATATAGCAATTACCTGTCATAAACTGTCCACTTTTAATGTTACCAAAAAGAAATGCTTGTTACGAAATCACCACCTCTCGCTAAATGTATATATTTGTATTATCCTGAAGAAATAGAGGACCGATAATGTGGCTAAAATTGTCTCTTATTGCAGTTCCATTGTCACTTCTGACCACTACTATTATAAGTATATAACATCAAATATTTGTAAATTCTTCTTTTTCAGTACTACTTTGCGGTCGGATTTTTCCTTTTTGTGCAGCTATTGTTCATTATTTTTGTATTCCTGTTCAAATTTCAACCTCAAGTTTTAGCGGATATGAACATTTATCCAGAGGATGTCCTTAAAGATGCCATAAAGACGTATCGGGACGTACGGGATAAACAGGATTTTATTGATAACATCCAAAAAACGGTAAGGCAAAAGACACTTCATTATAATTCTCCCAACTTTCTGTATTCTACAGTTCTGTATACTGTAGTCCTGTATTCTATAGTCCTGTATACTGTAGTCCTGTATTCTATAGTCCTGTATTCTATAGTCCTGTATTCTACGGTCCTGTATGCTGTAGTCCTCTATTCTATAGTCCTGTATTTTACAGCCCTGTGTGCTGTAGTCCTGTATACTGTAGTCCTGTATTCTATAGTCCTGTATACTAAAGCCCTGTATTATATAGACCTGTATACTATATTCCTTATGATGTAGTCCTGTATTCTACATTCCTGTATACTATAGCCTGTGTTCTATAATTCTGTATTCTACGGTCCTGTATTCTATAGTCCTGTATACTGTAGTCCTGTATACTGCAGTCCTGTATTCTATAGTCCTGTATACTATAGTCCTGTATTGTATAGCCCTGTATACTATAGTCCTTATTATGATGTCTTGTATTCTACATTCCTGTATTCTATAGTCCTGTAAACTGTAGTCCTGTATTCTATAGTCCTGTATACTATGGTCCTGTATTGTATAGACCTGTATACTATAGTCCTTATTATGATGTCTTGTATTCTACATTCCTGTATTCTATAGTCCTGTAAACTGTAGTCCTGTATTCTATAGTCCTGTATACTACGGTCCTGTATTGTATAGACCTGTATACTATAATCCTTATTATGTAGTCTTGTATTCTTCATTCCTGTATTCTATAGTTCTGTGTTCTATGGTCCTATATTCGATAATCCCGTATACCTTTATATACATACTCTTTTTTCATAACTTCGTTAGAGTGTAAAGTTGGCATTCCCTAGGACAAGGTTGTGGGTTCTAACAACCTCGATTCTATGGTTAAGTAGAATGTATTGTATGTTACTTAAGGATAAGAGTGACAGAATATCATTTTAAAGATCTCATATATGCAGGAATAATCAACTCAAATACCTAACGAAGATATGTGGAAGTAAATGTCATGTCAGCCACTTTGGCCACCATGGCGGCCATCTTAAAAGTCTTAGAACTGGATTTTATCCTTCATTTTTTAATCAGTTTTGATGAAACCTTTTAAGAATTAGTAACTTTACACTGTATATCAAGACACTGTGAAAGAAACTTTGCATGTAATTTCAGACCACAAATTTTCTTGCCCTTTGATTTGATTGTAGTGATTCAAACCAAAATCTCATTATAGAAGTAATAAAACGCTCATCAGGGTCCCCTTCAGTAACTAGATCAAGCGTCCTTCATACTTTGACAGAATTGTACCCATGACTCGAAAAAAAAATGTTGCTTCCATCTAGATCCACCCGGGAGTTGGTGTTCGATGTGGTGTAGTATGTCGTGGGAAATACCCTCTTTGACATCGAAACATTTCCGATAGATCTCATAGAATGACAAACTAAATGAATTAAAGTGCATACGAAGGATGTGTGTTGTTTCTTGATTCTGAAAAGAAATTCTTACAAAAGGTACTCCTACTTGAGAAAATTGTGAATCTTTCCAATTTTGTCTTGTGCTTATGTGCTCGGGTGAGTGATATTTCCTCATTTGGCCCTTTTTTTTCTTATCTGCGTACGGAAATGGACGAGTTGTTACGATTGTGTACATCCATGTGTCTATATTTGATTGTATTTTAGTCTCATTATGTTTTGAATTTTTCTTTGTAACTATCCGTCATTTAACATTATCGGATAGAAGACTTTTATCGATATATCAAGAAATAAGTTTAAACTGAGTAAGATATATTTCAGATTGGATGTTGCGGTGTCAGCAATGATAACAAAGGTTATAAGGACTGGAATGATAACATATACTTTAACTGTTCCTCGAACTCCGGAGGCGCAGAGAGATGTGCAGTACCCTGGTCATGCTGTATCCTAAAGGAGGTATGATAATAATAGATTATCACAGATATATATATATCTCGATAGAGGTACTTCAGTTTGTATTTATACATTGTAAACACAATTGTATATGAACCTTTAAAGAATCCAATTACACCTCACTATATGAAATCTTAAAGCTGTATGTTACAGAGGGCAGATCCATTTTTTAATAGAGGTTCGACTTTTTTTTCATTAAATTTTGTCAGTGCAAAAGGCCATCCTTTGATGGGCAAATCTTTACAAAAGAATGCGGGATTTCGTTTCCAAAAATGATCCAAAATGACATTTCTAGCAAAAAGAAGAAATTCCCGAATCTGTGTCATAGTAATTTTGTTATATACATGTAATTCATAACAATCGTATTATGCCTCTGCCTTTTAGTCAGTATAGGAGGGAGACGCTGCTCACGCTAGCATAATAGCTTATACAGCATTCTATTGCGTCTTTGACCTTGACCGTTGACTTTTTAGCGCGTCGGGAGGAATGTCGGGAGAGCTATTGTCATACCCCTGGCGTCGTTGTCGTCGTTCGTAGACTAAAACCTTTAACCTGGATCACAACTTTAGTGTCATTGGAGACAGGGCTTTAATATTTCTTATGTGTAATCCTTGACCTTGTGTAAAGACCTTTCATTGTGTACCAAAGTTTTGACCTTATGACCTTGATCTTGAAGTTTGACCTACTTTTAAAAACTTTAAAATTGGTCATAATTATGAACAGTAAGAGTTAGGGCTTAAATATTTCCTATGCCTTTTCCTTGTGACAAGACTTTTTTACGTATCAATTTTTGTTTTACATTTTGACCCTTGAAGATTGGCCTTCGTAGAAAAAACAACTTTTGTAACTTAAATTTATTGGTACCATCCAGCTCTGTTGTTTTCTGACAACTGTTATTAATTTTTACTCTTTAACTTTTGTCACAAAAATCCTCATTTAATTAGGTAATTTTTTCATGTATCTTTAAAATGTATATCCACAAAAAGTCGATAGGTTTTGCTTTAAGAAATTATAATTCTAAGTAGTCTATTGTGTTTGAGACCGTGACCTTTGACTTCATAACCTTGAAATTTTGTCACAATAATCCTCGTATGTTTCTTACACATATTTCACCTTATTTTGTGTACATAAAGTCGATTTTAAAAATACAGCAATCAAGTTTTGAAATATGTGATCTGGACCTTTGACCTCATGTAGAGAAAAAGTCATTAGTGTATTGACAGATATAGTTCCCGTCCGGTAAGTCTGTAGACTTTTTTTAAAAAATCGGGACCATTAGTAGGTTATTAAAGATGAGCCAGTTTTCCCCATTTTGGGTGCCCTGAAATTTGAGGGCTGGCCTATATATGTAATTTCAATGCGCAGAAGGAAATGGCTGTTGTACGTAGTCACCTTTAAGCCCTCGACTCACATGATCTCATGATACCTGTACTCTGGCCAAGGTCTCACGAATAGTTTGACGTGCTATATGTATAAAAGAATAATGACTCAAAATATTCACTTAAATTATAAAATAAGAATACACACGCTGGTTTATAAATGCAAGTAAATTACTGTATCACCATTATCGTTTGGGTTTTTCAGGGAGAGCCAATAAATTTGTTATGTGGCGGAGGAGCTTTAGAAAAAGAGGTGAGAAAATCGCATATATATATAGCTAAGTAGTGCTACAGTTTCATGGGGTTTGAGGGTTTATGACCGTTTATACGTGATTATGTCTGTAGTTTGAAAATTTATGTTCGTTGGTGCGTGACTTTGCAGTTTGAGGGATACGTGACTTTCTGTGAAGTTTTAGAGTTTATGTTCGTTCTTATGTGATTTTATGGGGTAGTTTGAGGATAAATGTCCGTTGATACGTGACATCGAGTGTAGTTTGAGCGATACATAACTTCGTGGGTAGTTTGAGGATTTGTGTCCGTTCATACGTAATTTTGTGGGTAGTTTTAGGGTAAATGTTCGTTGATACGTGGCTTTGAGTGTAGTTTGAGGAATTCGTAAATTTGTGGGTAGTTGGAGGATTCCTGTCAGTTGATACGTGATTTTGTGGGTAGTTGGAGGGATACGTGATTTTGTGGGTAGTTGGAGGGATACGTAATTCTGTGGGTCGTTTGAGGGATACGTGATTTTGTGGGTAGTTGGAGGGATACGTAATTCTGTGGGTAGTTGGAGGGATACGTGATTTTGTGGGTAGTTGGAGGGATACGTGATTTTGTGGGTAGTTGGAGGGATACGTAATTCTGTGGGTCGTTTGAGGGATACGTGATTTTGTGGGTAGTTGGAGGGATACGTAATTCTGTGGGTAGTTGGAGGGATACGTGATTTTGTGGGTAGTTGGAGGGATACGTGATTTTGTGGGTAGTTGGAGGGATACGTAATTCTGTGGGTCGTTTGAGGATATATGTCTCTTGATGCGTGATTTGTGCTTAGTTTGGGAGTTTAAGACCTTTGAAATGTAACGTTTAGGCTAGTCTGACGTTTTCTGTCCGTTGATGCGTGACTTTGTAAGTAGTTTGAGGATTTATGTTCATACATGTCTTTATGTGTAGAATGAGGACTTATGTCCGTTCATTCATGTATTTATGTGTTGAATGAAGCTTTATGTCCGTTCATACATGTCTTTATGTGTAGAATGAGTACTTATGTCCGTTCATACATGTCTTTATGTGTAGAATGAGGACTTATGTCCGTTCATACACGTCTTTATGCGTAGAATGAAGGTTTATGTCCGTTCATACATGTCTTTATGTGTAGAATGAGGACTTATATCCGTTCATACATGTCTTTATGTGTTGAATGAAGCTTTATGTCCGTTTGTACATGTCTTTATGTGTAGAATGAGTACTTATGTCCGTTCATACATGTCTTTATGTGTAGAATGAGGACTTATGTCCGTTCATACATGTCTTTATGTGTAGAATGAGGACTTATGTCCGTTCATACATGTCTTTATGCGTAGAATGAAGGTTTATGTCCGTTCATACATGTCTTTATGTGTAGAATGAGGACTTATGTCCGTTCATACATGTCTTTATGTGTAGAATGAAGTTTATGTCCGTTCATACATGTCTTTATGTGTAGAATGAGGACTTATGTCCTTTTATACATGTATTTATATGTAGAATGAAGGTTTATGCCCGTTCATACATGTCTTTATGTGTAGAATGAGGACTTATGTCCATTTATCATGTCTTTATGTGTAGAATAAAGTTTATGTCCGTTCATACATGTCTTTATGTGTAGAATGAGGACTTATGTCCGTTTATACATGTCTTTATGTGTAGAATGAGGGTTTATGTCCGTTCATACGTGTCTTTACGTGTAAAATGAGGGTTTATGTCCTTGTCCTTTCATGCGTGTCGTTTTATGTAGAAAGAAGTTTATGTCCGATCATACATGTCTTTAATTGTAGAATGAGGGTTAATGTCAATTCATACATGTGTTTATGTGTGGAATAAGAACTTATGTCCGTTCATACATGTCTTTATGTGTAGAATGAGGGCTTATGTCTGTTCATACATGTGTTTATGTGTAGAATGAAGCTTTATGTCCGTTCATACATGTCTTTATGTGTAGAATGAGGGTTTATGTCCGTTCATACATGTCTTTATGTGTAGAATGAAGGTTTATGTCCGTTCATACATGTCTTTATATGTAGAATGAGGACTTATGTCCGTTCATACATCTCTATGTGTAGAATGAGGATTTATGCCCGTTTAAACATATCTCTATAGGTATAATGCTTTAAAATATGTGTTAAATTTTCTTTTAAGCCATCAGAATTAACAACGCAAATACACACTAAAGGTTGTCTGAAAGGACTTGGGGATTGGATAGAATCTAATATTTTCCTGGTGGGGGCAATTCTGCTCGGATCACTCATTCCACAGGTAAGGAAACTATCGTTTTTCCATCAAAACTAGAGAATTACTGGACGGTTATAAAATTGTCATTTTTAATTATATCAATGATTATGTTTAAGTTTTAGATTTTGAAAAAAAAGTCATTATTTTTAACTGTGCACAGGAAATATCACAAGCACCAATTAAAATTGGATGAGCCTTTGTGTTTATATGACACATAACTGTACTATACATGTAGCATAATACATGTAGAATGGTACGTAATACATGTAGTGTAAATCACTTATAGTTTGTATGACTTGTTTTTAAGTTTTGGATTTGCTCACGAGAGAAGCAGTTCGTATTTCATATTTCAAGTAATTAAAGAAGGCTTGATATTGGAGATGAATTTATTTTTTAGCGATTTTATGAACTTTGAACGTTTTGCTCGTAAAAGCATTATTTATTTATGGAAAGTAGGTACTCCACGCATAATAAAGACTACTTCGTGTAAGAATATAAGAACATGTGCATTTCTAATGTATTGAATACCATATTTCTTTACAGATAATAGCAATTACATTAGCAAGGAATCTGACAGATCAGGTGAAAATGCAAAAAAGCAAATGGGTTTACAGTCAAAGATGACGATCTTCTCATTGCCTATAAAAGCAATGTCCATCTCGGAAATCAATTATAATCCATGAACTGATGATGTAAACGTACTCATTCAAAATTATATCACCCACTTTTCAATTCTTGTTCTTCAGTGTTCTTTTTTAATTTTTAAGATTTGTATGTTTTAAACTTATCTTTCTTTCTATTATATTTACATATACATACATGTAATATACATTATCATATGTCATTTCATGTCTTCCATTAAAGATTACAAATATCTTCGTGCAATTTCTTCACATAGTATTATATAAGATCCTACTATTTTCTCTGTCTTTTTTATCTCATCAATGTGATGAAAATTTATTGATTACTTTAAAAAACATCATAATAATTTCATAATCACCGCAGCGCTTTATTCATGATATGACTACGTATGTTTTTATTATATTATTATTATCATATATTCTTCTTAATGTATAATGTTATCTGTGTGACGATATTGATGAAATCCAAAAGCCCTTTCTTCTACAATGATATACATCGTACTTATAAATAAAGTGATTTTAATACAAGTCATTTTCATTCGTCATGTTACATTAACACTATCAATAAAGTATATCATTGTCCAACACATTGTGTCTTCTTTTTAATTTGTTAGTTCCTTGTTGAACGAACCCCCCCCCCCCCCCCCCCACCCCTTTCGATATGATTTACATGATGACCGTGTTAAGGTGATGTGGGTTGTAGGTACCGGAGAGCACCACCGACACAAGTAGACTCTTCCACTCAACACTACAGGAGTAGTACTCGAAATTTTAAAAGTGGTGGGGCTCACTGCCCCTGATTACCTTTTTGAGTCTTCTTATTTAAGAGAGTTCGCATGGCTATACTATCAGGAACTAGAGAGTGACGAAGCATACCTGACAAATGCAGTGGTGCGCAGACGAGGTGGATAACACACGTCCAAAGTCCCTCATAACATAAGTCCTTGAGTTACAGAGTTAATTAACATTAGTCTTAGCGTTAACGCAGAATTGCTAAGTACAATATGGTTACAACAACAACAAATAATACTTCGTATTGTTTAGCCTCCCTCCCTACCTACCTACCTACGCTTTTCATGTGATGCAAGACATTTCCCTCTAAAAGTCATACTAACTTCATCGTAATAACTGTATTGGTAAACATGATTGATTTATTAAAGCTGTGACAATTATCCATCTTAATTAGTGTTTTCCCCTTTACAGTACATCCTCGGTCCCCATGGTATTTGCGCTAGTGGCTGAATAGCGCAAATATCAATGGGAACCGAGGATGCTTACAGTGACACTTGCTATAAAAATAGGCCGGGCATGTGAATTGTGGGCATGATAGCACTTGGAAGGAAACGTACTAAATTTTCATTTCAGATTGGATTTTCATATGGAAAAATGAATAGCGGGTCTTTGTCGCCACGGAGAGGAAGTGTGTTTATGTAGCTTGAATCTCGTAATAAAATACAAACTCACTATCATTGCTTTGTTTATTTAAGTTTATCTATTTATTATCAATAAACAACAGAAAACTAGATTTTATGTCTCCATTTGCGGTAAAGTTGTGCGTGAATGCTTGGTAAATATTTCCGGAGAAAAGAAGTATCGATACTTGAAAGTCGACAGAATATTTACAGTAGCCTACAAGAGCGGAAGTTCATTGTACATGTACTGAACACTTGTACCTCCCTGCATTTAAGTATATTAAACAAAAAGCATTAAACAAATAATAATAATATAAAATAAAATAAAAGATCAGAAGAAAAACCAAGCAAACAACTAGTCTTTCAAAGGGATAAACGAAAATTATAGTAACTATGGTGAATATTATAGAAACAAACACAATGGTATTAACTTCATCTCACATTGCAATGGACTTGATTGGATTTTTTTTTTTTTTTTTTTGGTAAGGCTTAGATTTTGACAAAATCTTTGTCCTTGTGTCTGTACAACAGCAAGTCTGTACATCAGCATGTGACGTATGAATACACAGAAAGCAGACTTTGATTTACGTTGCAGATAAACATCCATGTTCTCGTCAGAACGGAAGTCAAGGAAGTAAAAACTCTTAACCTTATTAAACGGAAAACAACATATTGAATATCACCAGTCATGGTGCAAAATAATGGCATATGTAGAGACTAAAATATAATCACACTGGACAATTTTTATACCTGAATAGATAGTTTCATTGCAATGTTAGCCGTGTACCTAGTGTTTCTGCTTAGCTTCACAGTCCACTCCAGTGGTAAGACTGTACAATATTATATAGCCGCGGTGGAGTTACCATGGAAACATGCTTCGTCGGGTACTGATCTTATCAAGAGCAGCTTAAGGTAAGTACAGTAAGTAGTTTTGTATTTCCATACCGGTATACCCAATTGTAAGGCAGGTCATCATCGAGTGACGCCACAACATATTTAGGGTACCAATAAAAATCACTGGAATCTATTCATATGATTAGTTGACTGTAATAATGAGAATGCTTCGTTGGACTTTATTTTATTCTGCATCATGCACAACTTTTGATATCGGTATAAGCATTTCTAACAACATTTATTAATGAGGGCCCTGTTAATTAAAATAAAGACAAAAACCTATAACTGCACGGTTTGCATATAGATATATGTACGTGTAATTTCGTTTCACTCCTCATATTTCTTAAATAATTGTTATCAGCATCTTTGCAAGCCAAGCGTTTGTGATACGTCCCTTCAGATTTTGAAGCCAAAATCAAACCTTGGGAAGATGTTTCATCAGTTTCCCTTTTGCAGACCTTCAAATCTAACAATAAACATCAGTGCTATTAGTAAGCAGTTGGAGGTGTATCGCGAGTTTGAGGATGCTTCCTTCACCAGACAATTGCCCAGGGAAGATTACTTAGGCTTGTTGGGCCCTGTTATCCGGGCTAGCGTCGGAGATGAGATTCATGTTGTATTTCGAAACATGGGCCGCCATCCACATTCCATTCACCCACAGGCTTTGAGATATAACAAAAACAATGAAGGTAATAGCTAGTACATCAAACATCATAATATTATTACAATTCGAAAATAAAACATCTTTTTTTCATTTTCCTACAAAGAATGATTAATTCCTCAATGTGTAGATATGCCATGTTAAAATTATCTCAAAATAGTCTTCCGAAAAGGATTCAACAGTTTCTTTATCAAAGTCACTTTTATTATTTATTTTTAATTCAGTTTTAATTGTTTTAGGTACAGGTAATTTTATTTAGTTCCCATACATTTGGATCAAAAAGGTTTATTTGTGGATAAAAATTCAAATTTTGTTCTTTGAACACAATAAGATTTCAGTTTCTATATCTGGAAAGATTTAGATAACATTTTGAAATGCACAATTTCCTGTATCCTCTAAGGAAGCCTTTACATTGGCCATACTCCAGTCGGTGGATCATCTGTCAGCCCAGGCGATCAGTATAACTATACATGGCAAGTGACTGATGAGGCTGGCCCTGGGATGTTTGATGAAGAGTGTGTGACGTCACTTTATTATTCTGACGTCGATCTTGTTCGTGACGTTAATCTCGGTTTGACAGGACAGGTGATTGTGTGTAGAAACGGTATGTATTAGTGGTAAGTCGGGTAGTGTAAGGTCGATGATTACATAGTATTGTTGTTGTAGAATGTATTGCTCAGTATACGTGTAACAGCAAACATTACATAACTGAATGACACGAACATGAATTAACATGAATTAACACGTTCCCATGAATTAACACGTTCCCATGAATTTGTTTCAGACTTGAATATAAAAGCAACTGAAACATATTGGAATATGAACAACATATTTACTTTCTACAAACGCCTGTGTAAACAGGAAATGTCTTCACCAAGTTCCCGAACGAGCCTTCTTCGAACAATTATTTAGGAATATGACTTTATTTTCTTATTTGTTTGTAAATGTAAAAATACTTTCGATATTTATGTTTGAGGAGTTATAAGATATGTCCATGGTTATATAAATGTACTTCCAAAGGAAATGTTTCGTTACACAAAAGAAATGGTTTGTATTGTTTTATACAGCGTTACTCGGTGTTCACTATATGTAAGTTATAAGCTGTTTTACACAGTGTTACTCAGTGTTCACTATATGTAAGCTGTTTTACACAGTGTTACTCAGTGTTCACTATATGTAGGTTATAAGCTGTTTTACACAGTGTTCACTATATGTAAGTTATAAGCTGTTTTACACAGTGTTATTCAGTGTTCACTATATGTAAGTTATAAGCTGTTTTACACAGTGTTACTCAGTGTTCACTATATGTAAGTTATAAGCTGTTTTACACAGTGTTACTCAGTGTTCACTATATGTAAGCTGTTTTACACAGTGTTACTCAGTGTTCACTATATGTAAGTTATAAGCTGTTTTACCCAGTGTTACTCTGACAGTGTTCACTATATGTAGGTTATAAGCTGTTTTACACAGTGTTACTCAGTGTTCACTATATGTAAGTTATAAGCTGTTTTACACAGTGTTACTCAGTGTTCACTATATGTAAGTTATAAGCTGTTTTACACAGTGTTACACAGTGTTCACTATATGTAAGTTATAAGCTGTTTTACACAGTGTTACTCAGTGTTCACTATATGTAAGTTATAAGCTGTTATACACAGTGTTACTCAGTGTTCACTATATGTAAGCTGTTTTACACAGTGTTACTCAGTGTTCACTATATGTAAGTTATAAGCTGTTTTACACAGTGTTACACAGTGTTCACTATATGTAAGTTATAAGCTGTTTTACACAGTGTTACTCGGTGTTCACTTTATGTAAGTTATAAGCTGTTTTACACAGTGTTACTCAGTGTTCACTATATGTAAGTTATAAGCTGTTTTACACAGTGTTACTCTGTGTTCACTATATGTAAGTTATAAGCTGTTTTACACTGTGTTACTCAGTGTTCACTACATGTAAGCTGTTTTACACAGTTATACTCTGACAGTGTTCACTATATAAGTTGTTTACTCCGAAGTTTCTATATATGCAGGAGTAACAAGTTCCAATATGAAGCAGTTTTTCCTCAATTTCGGAAATTTCTTTGACCCAAGCGATACTGAGAGTGGGCATACCAAAACAGCCATTCAACATTCAACTATTAATGGGTTCTCTTATGGTCATCTTCCCATAATAGAAGCATGTGTTGGTGATGAAATTCTTTTTCATATGACGTCACTTGGCGGATCTGATGATGTGCGATCCGTGGCACTTTTGGGACATTCTTTCATTTTTAAAGAAAAAAGGTAATAATATTTCTTGTACACACCATGACAATATGTTCTCAATATTCACACTTTGATTAGAGGTATTTCATTTTCTCAGTAAATATTTTAACTCCGTTATTGTACTCTTGTTAAACTCAATATAACAAAATATCTGAATGAAGAAGTTATCTAGGGACATGGAACATGGAATATTCCAATTACCATCAGAAGCCAACGTAGCTCAATTAGTTATGTGTTATACACGTGACCGAGAGGTCTTGGGTTCGAGCCCCACCGGTGACTGTATTTCTAATGAAACAGTGAAATCGAGGTCCTGTAGATGTAAAATATACACTCCGGATCGAGTTAGTCCGTTACACTGGTCTAAATGTTGGTGCATTACATCAAACAGATGCCGTCACCATATGAATATAATAATTTTTGTGTGACGCAAAACAAGAACCAAGCTACATGCATTCTCTTCGGGATTTCCTTTTCATCGGCAGGTATTCTGTACGTTTTTATTTCACCAACTTTCCACGGTTCTATATAGTGTCAATGAGTTTTCTGTTGAGGAAAATCCTTGCATAACGCCAACTGCATTTGGAACATTTCTAGATAAGCAAAACTATAATTTCATGTATATTACAGACAGAACTCTCTGGTACTTTACCCCGGGGCTGCGCGTACTGCTAGATTTCAAGCGCAAGATGAGGGCAAGTGGTTATTAACATCACAGAAACAGGAAGATATAATGAGTAGGTAGAAAAACCACGACCATAAAATGTGAAAAGGCTTGATTTTTATTAGGCTAGGTTTTATTGACATTATTTTGCCCATTTACAACAACTGGAGAAAACATCGGACCAATGCAACTCCGCAATATATTCAAAATATTCTAAACCTATAGAAAATCTATAGATATTTTCATACTCTTTACACTGATACATATTCATTCATATTACACAAAACCAAAAATATTTACAAACATTATGTATGTCTGGCATATTCTCGCCCATTTATTATTATTAATACTATAAGTCACTTCCAACATACATACATGAAATAGATAAGATATGCATTAAGACTAAGGTTGTAAGTATAACACATCCATACACATTGTATGTACGTACATTACAACTCTACACACGCTTATAGATATACACACCCATACACATTGTATGTACGTACATTACAACTCTACACGCGCTTATAGATATACACATCCATATACATTGTTTGTACGTACATTACAACTCTACACGCGCTTATAGATATACACACGTCACCCATACACATTGTATGTACGTACATTACAACTCTACACGCGCTTATAGATATACACACCCATACACATTGTATGTACGTACATTACAACTCTACACGCGCTTATAGATATACACACCCATACACATTGTATGTACGTACATTACAACTCTACACGCGCTTATAGATATACATACCCATATACATTGTATGTACGTACATTACAACTCTACACGCGCTTATAGATATACACATCCATACACATTGTATGTACGTACATTACAACTCTACACGCGCTTATAGATATACACACCCATACACATTGTATGTACGTACATTACAACTCTACACGCGCTTATAGATATACACATCCATATACATTGTATGTACGTACATTACAACTCTACACACGCTTATAGATATACACACCCATATACATTGTATGTACGTACATTACAACTCTACACACGCTTATAGATATACACACCCATATACATTGTATGTACGTACATTACAACTCTACACACGCTTATAGATATACACATCCATATACATTGTATGTACGTACATTACAACTCTACACACGCTTATAGATATACACATCCATATACATTGTATGTACGTACATTACAACTCTACACACGCTTATAGATATACACACCCATATACATTGTATGTACGTACATTACAACTCTACACGCGCTTATATATACACACACCCATATACATTGTATGTACGTACATTACAACTCTACACGCGCTTATATATACACACACCCACATACATTGTATGTACGTACATTACAACTCTACTCGCGCTTATATATATACACACCCATATACATTGTATGTACGTACATTACAACTCTACACGCGCTTATATATATACACATCCATATACATTGTATGTACGTACATTACAACTCTACACGCGCTTATATATATACACACCCATATACATTGTATGTACGTACATTACAACTCTACACGCGCTTATATATATACACACCCATATACATTGTATGTACGTACATTACAACTCTACACGCGCTTATAGATATACACACCCATACACATTGTATGTACGTACATTACAACTCTACACGCGCTTATAGATATACACACCCATATACATTGTATGTACGTACATTACAACTCTACACACGCTTATAGATATACACACCCATACACATTGTATGTACGTACATTACAACTCTACACACGCTTATAGATATACACATCCATACACATTGTATGTACGTACATTACAACTCTACACACGCTTATAGATATAAACACCAATACACATTGTATGTACGTACATTACAACTCTACACACGCTTATAGATATACACATCCATATACATTGTATGTACGTACATTACAACCTACACACGCTTATAGATATACACATCCATATACATTGTATGTACGTATATTACAACTCTACACACGCTTATAAATATACACACCCATACACATTGTATGTACGTACATTACAACTCTACACACGCTTATAGATATACACATCCATACACATTGTATGTACGTACATTACAACTCTACACTCGCTTATAGATATACACACCCATACACATTGTATGTACGTACATTACAACTCTACACACGCTTATAGATATACACATCCATATACATTGTATGTACGTACATTACAACCTACACACGCTTATAGATATACACACCCATATACATTGTATGTACGTACATTACAACTCTACACACGCTTATAGATATACACACCCATACGCATTGTATGTACGTACATTACAACTCTACACACGCTCATAGATATACACATCCATATACATTGTATGTACGTACATTACAATCTACACACGCTTATAGATATACACACCCATATACATTGTATGTACGTACATTGCAACTCTACACACGCTTATAGATATACACATCCATATACATTGTATGTACGTACATTACAACTCTACACGCGCTTATAGATATACACACCCATACATAATGTATGTACGTACATTACAACTCTACACACGCTTATAGATATACACATCCATATACCCACCGATCTGATTAAAACCATACCTTTATTCCGCTTCTTTATTTGTCCCATTTATCCGCAATAGGACAAGTAGAGAAACGGAATAAAGATATGGTTTTAATCAGATTGTATACCCACCTACATATACACACATACATGTAGCATATATACCATATACATATATATATATATATACCATATACATATATATGTACATATGTATATACATATATATGTATATGGTATATATGCTACATGTATGTGTGTATATATGTATATATATATATATATATATATATATATATATATATATATATATATATATATATATATATATATATATATATATATAATATATATATATATATACAAATACATTTTGTAAATCATAACAAAATTTTCTTACTAACTTGGCACCATCAACAGTTTTTAATTATAAATTTTAAAAGCAGTATATGATATCATGTTGTTCATTAGAATAGTTAATATCGTTTATTTCGTAATAGAGACCTATCACTATCGTTTCCCAGCCGATTTGAAATTAGAGTGTTTTACTTACACTCCTCCAAATATCGCATTCATTGGGACAAGAGTAAATAAGAAGTTCATTGTCTTCTTTTTCACACTCACAGATTAGACATTTCATATTATTTTCTATCTTAGATTTATTCAGAACATATCGATTACATAAAATATTATTCAGAAGTTTATAGTTAAATTCAGCCACATTTGACTTTTATATTTGAAATTTTTTGTACACATATGTTTTCACGAATTCATTTCCATAATATGAAACAACAAAGAGCAATATGTCTGATATAGAGGTTGTCTAAACTTTTTTTCCACACGTAACATTATAGAAAAATTCACAGGTACAGTCATTGGTTGGGGCAGGCTTGGTGTAGTGGTTAAGCGCTTGGCTTGCGGCGCTGACGATCCGCGTTCGATTCACGGGTTGGGCCACTATGTTTAAGAGGTTGGTAACCTCCTGCTTCCATGTCTCGATATAACTGAAATATTGTTGAAAGCGACGTAAAACCCCAATCAACCAACCAACCAACAGTCATTGGTATTTAGAAAGCTATTTCTATTCATCTGTTTTGGAGATTTTTGTATTAAGAAAGTTTACCTATGAGAATTCACATAATGAACTGATTTTTTTTTTCATACATTGTATCAAACCTCAATAAGCTATTTATATTTGCAGATGGGATGCAGGGAATTGTCAAAATAATAACATGTAATTCTTCAATGCCTATCATTGATGTCACGGGTACTATCAGAAAATACTATATCGCAGCAGAGTTCATTAATTGGAACAACTCTAGGTCAGTATTAAGCAAAATTTTTACTGGCTTAGCGTTCGAATCGCCTCTATCAGATGGTTTGGTGCGAAATTCAGAAACAGTTATGTATTATCGATACCACAAAGTTGATATAGATACACTCTCATATATTTTCCATATGCAATATATACACGTTTTCTTTTCTTATGAAAAGGCAATAATTTTCTTCTTTAAATCTAGATACAACCTTGTATCTGAATGATACTGGTGTTTTAGATGTCAGTATATATTAATGACAATGCGAATCAAATTGTACACACTCTGCACACATCTTGACATTTAGTTGGATGTTACAATGGCAGGCTAGTCCAGTGTTGTGGCATTGGGCTTCTGATATGAACCGGCGTTTGAATCTGGCTGTCAAAAATGTCATCTCATTCCTACCTGTCCTTCGTGATAATGACCGAGGCAAAGATCACATCTCCTCATCCCTACCTTTCCTTCGTGATGTCCCGGATTCCACCCCGCCCTAGGCTCACCGGTGTTCTGTCTTTCGGATGAGACAGTCCTGTGTCACGGTAGGCGTGGCACATAAACGATCCCTCGCTGCTTCGGGTGGGTCTGTTACAAAGGTCTAAATTTTTATGCAATGGATCAGGCAGATACCGCCACCATATACGTGAAATAATCGTGGATTGACGTAAAACAATATTCAATCCATTCTTCGTGATGATGACCGAGGCAAGTATCACATCTCATCCCTACCTGTCATGATAATGACCGAGCCAAGTATATTATCTCCTCACCCCTACCTGTTCTTCATGATGATGACCGAGGCAAGTATCACATCTCATCCCTACCTGTCATGATAATGACCGAGCCAAGTATATTATCTCCTCATCCCTACCTGTTCTTCATGATGATGACCGAGGCAAGTATCACATCTCATCACTACCTGTCATGATAATGACCGAGCCAAGTATATTATCTCCTCATCCCTCCCTGTTCTTCATGATAATGACCGAGCCAAGTATACTCAGGGACTTTAAAACGCCTATAAGTCTCTGAGTATATATAATCTACTCATCCCTACCTGTTCTTCGTGATGATGACCGAGGCAAGTAACACAACTCCTCATTCCTACCTGTCTTTCGTGATGATGACCGATGCGAGTATCACATCTACTCATCCCTACCTGTTCTTCGTGATAATGACTGAGGCAAGTAACACATCTCCTCATTCCTACCTGTCCTTCATGATGATGACTGAGGCAAGTAACAGGTCTCCTCATCCCTGCCTGTCCTTCGTGATGATGACCGAGGCAAGTATCACATCTCCTCATCCCTGCCTGTCCTTCGTGATAATGACCGAGGCAAATATTACGTTTTATTATGAGGCCATACACCAGACAGGTGTCGCCATTGTGTAAATGTGAAGTCAAATAATTAACAAAGAAAGCTCTCATTGGATGCTGTCCGATAGTAGTATTACTCGTTATCCTGGTGTGGTTTTGCTTTTCAGTTCACAACGGTTGGTTTTCCGTGAATACACTGATAGAACATTTTCCACAATTAAAACCACGGGACGAGAGGCATACATGGGATTGCTCGGCCCCCTAATCACCATGGAAACGGGAGATATAATAAAAGTGATGTTTTTCAATAGAGCCGATCGACCATTATCAATTCATCCCCATGGACCTAGGGTTGGCAAGCCGTATGAAGGGATCTTCTATGCAGACGATAATGGCGGTATGAAGAAAGAATCTACATCGATACTAAAAGAAACTAGTCATATTGAAATTATGTTATTCATAAAATTGAACTTGGACGACAAGATTTTCTAATGTGTACTAAGGATTATTTTATATTTCTGATAGAAAAAACAATGGTAATTTTTATTTTGAAAACTTTCAAAGGTAAAATGATAAATATTAAACAATGAACTGGGTAGTGGTGCATGTAGGAAGCAAATCAGAAGTGGGGGCGGAGGCAAAAAAAATCGTATTTAAGGGAAAAGTTGTCAGTCATTGTCAAGTAGATGTAAGAATTCGCTTTCCACTGATTGACCGATCTTGTTGAGCCAGAAGTTTTAGTTTAGCACTGCCGCGAAGTCCATATATGAGGTAATTACAATGCATCCTTCCTTAACAGTCATCTCTATAATGTCACTTGCTTTCTTATTTCCCGTGTTTCTTTGTAGAATTGTCACCTCTGTATAAAGGTCATTCTTAAGACTTCCCTTAGGTGACCGCTATAATAAGGTATTTTGGTGATAAATTTCACTTCTAAGAAAACATGTCGCAGATACAGTAAAACAATTCTATAACACCTGACTGCAAAACTATTAGTTTAATTAATAATATCAAATGCAAATGCCACCCGATTTCTTATTAACAGTGAAAGAGAAAGTGCAACCGGACATGATGAAAACTTATTACTGGACAGTTCCGGATTATGTCTCCCCGACAATGATGGATAATCCGTGTGTTCCGAGGCATTATGTATCAGGAACAGGAATTGGTATAGACAGCGATCTGATTGGACCCATGCTTATTTGTGGAAGAGGAATGCTAAATCTGGTAAATACATTGCTCTTTATTGACTGTATGCAATTATATATGATAGATTTGACATGATCAGTTTGATTGCATTATACTTCATGTATGATGGTAGACATTCTGGTTTTTTAGTTTGGATTTTTTTCTTTTTCTATGATCTCGGATTGATAGATCGGTGGTATATTGTTTTTGTTCTTTCTATCTATCTGTTTGTCTTTTTGTTTGTCTGTCTGTTTGTTGGTTTGTCTGTTGTCAACATTAACCTTGGCCAAAACTTTTGAACCGTGAGGGATAGAAACTTCATATTTCATATACTACTATTGAAGCCCTTTCAAATGACATCTAGGGCGATTACCTTTTGACCCTGACAATGACCTTCACGCTAAAAATAACTTTTTGGACTTTGCTGCCGCTGGGGCATTGGTGTTTCCCAAACACAGCTTGTTTTTTTCTGGTTTTTTTTTTTTGGGGGGGGGGGTGTTTGTTTGTTTTTATTTATTTATTATTTACTTTATTTGTCGCCTCTGATTTCTCATTCAAAATTTACATGATCACGCATATAAAACAAAATATAATATTTAAATAATTACATCTACGATTATAAAACATCTAAATTAAAACATTTTAATTAATTTAAGCTTGGTAAAATGTAACTATTATTACAAGACAACATAATAACAGAGTGCAAAAAATTCATAAAAAATGCTATTTGTTTTCCTTTCACAATATAGCTGAATGGCGAGAAAGACATATTCCTTTTGTTCACTGAAAAAGACATGGATGTTCAAGGTAGGCAAAATGAGTAAATTGGGTGTTTCTGACGTAGTGATTGATTGTTGGCTTGCGATACAAATACACCACCCCCCGGACTGTACTCATCTATATATCTATGTTTAGTTTCTCTTGAATATTATTGAAGCGATATAAAAAGAAAGCAACCCACCTCTTTTAATCAATGTAAATGAAACATTAATCTGTCATGTGTTCTATGCTGTAATGCATGAGTATTCAAGAAAAGAGACATGCACTACCACTGGAAGCCGCAGTCAGTCATGATTCACTTCTTGTACGCTGATCATCTAATCCACATTAAGAGATGATAAGCGGCTACATTTCAGAATTTCGGTCTCTCGATGACAGAGTAGACTGTCGACGACATGTGTCCTTTTTATACAAATACAATGTAATAAAATTGAATTTATCATTGTAGAAATAAATGGTTATAATCCTGATTCCGTGTCGGCACCTACCATCAATTTCTGCGAAGGCGATAGACCTAAAATTTATGTACTGGGTGCGGGATTGAGAACCAGTCAGAGCGTCACAGTTGGCGGGAACCGCATCACTTACAGTGGGAGTGTTCGAGACGTTATTGAGTTGATTGATGGCCAGTTCATCACCGTTACTTT
Organism: Pteria penguin; assembly: GCA_035048485.1. Classification (NCBI taxonomy): domain Eukaryota; kingdom Metazoa; phylum Mollusca; class Bivalvia; order Pterioida; family Pteriidae; genus Pteria; species Pteria penguin. The sequence continues at coordinate 33,404,599 of CM068583.1, forward strand.
ACATACAGAGAATGAGGGTAAATCGTACTTGATACATCATATGCCTTATTTTTATACTCTCTGGAGTCTCTGGGATTTAAAAATCTAGACATACAGTGCTAGGTATGTCTGTGTGCCCGTCTATAGCAAAAATAAAAAGCGACAAACAAACATCCAAAAAATACAAAAACTAACAGAAAAAAAGAAGAAAAAAAAACATTGGTCATACCGAACGTGTATTCCTTCTGACAATACACTTTTGTTGTCACCACACGCTTTTGGCTTCACCAATGAGTATCAAAAGCATTCATGTTTACAGATTTGTATTTTTTTTTTTCGAATCTTTAAATTCGTGAGCCAATATACACTATCCCATTTATTTTCCCTTTTATAATATAGATATAAAGTAAATGTATATAACTACTTGTATATGCATGGAGGCTGTTCATATTACTACCCGAACGTGGGTAGTTGGTAGTGGTGAGCTGTAGTCAGAGTTGTCTTTCTTCTCCGTAATTGTAAGATTTAGAGTGACAATGCCTGTCTAGATTAAAATCTTCGCGCAGCTATAGCAAGCAAGAGCAGGTAACTCTAGTCTATTGTAAGATTTGGCATAGCGGGCAGACGCAGTGTCTCTTGGGTATTGTTTGAGCGTATCACTGACGAATGTGTGATATAGGAAACATGTTAAAGTTTAAGAACATAAAGAAGTAAAGTCTTCTTTTCAGGTACTTATGATATATACAACACAGGGAATCTCAACGTTAGAATGCCTTATCGGGTCGAAATGTGTGGAAGATCCAAACTACCAGAGCAATTTACATCTTCCGGTCCCAAACTGCGCATAGGCATCACAGATATAGCATCCTGGGATTACCTTGCGGGAGCAAATAAGACAGTCTGGGAAAGGTTAAGATTTCTTCTCTTAACTAGCTTGCTATTTGAACATTTTGTTTAATGGTTTATTTGGTACTGTAACCTTCATCATACTAACCTTTTAATGACGTTATGTATGACTGTACATGTATGTTACACACACACACATACATGTGTGTATATATATATATATATATATATATATATATATATATATATATATATATATATATATATATATATATATATATATATATATATATATATATATATATATATATGAGACTTCAATCTGGAATGCCTGGTTTCATCGTTGGTTGAACAAAGATCTATATATATATATATATATATATATATATATATATATATATATATATATATATATATATATATATATATATATATATATATATATATATATATATATATATTTGTGTGTGTACAATATTCTCGAATTCGGGTTGGTCACGTGACTCATTTTGCGTCTTATTTGTTTTGGGGAAAGGTCTCGGGATTCATCAACACTTTCTACGAAGAATCCGATATTTTGGAAACTCATTTATGCAAACTGCGTTCATAAAGAATTTAAAAAGGAAGCGAAGGAGGTCATTCCTCAGTAAATTTCAGCAGTATTATTGCACATTTTAACTATTTTATGGGATGGTAAGAGGGGATGGGGTGGTATATCAAAATGACTTGTGCTGTATAAACAAACTTCTGCTTCAAACAAAAGTTTGGTGATTCTAATTGGCTAATTCCATATGCATATATGGGGGAAGTCAGTAATTGATAGGAGAAATCGTCATTTAAGTGAAGACTTAACTCAAATATTGAACAAGAATTTAAGAGGCACTATACCTCACAGCCTGAATTTACAGTTATTGAAAAGAAAATCATTGATTTGCTATATTTGTAGGTTTCCCAAAGATATAAACTTTTCGTTAATACAAGAATTTAAAACTTTACTTCTGCAAAGATCGTGCATTATTTATCAAATAAAATGAATTTTTGTGAGGTGCACATAAATTGTCCAATTTTGCCGAAAGCGCCGCTTTCGCGTATGCGCAAAAATATATTCCTAAGCGAGACGTAAAGAGAAGTATCAACAAAATGGAGAAAGTGAAAAGGAAACGGTGAAGAAAATTTGTTTAGCGATTCGGAAATGAAAAGTAGAAAAATGGATGTGAATAAAGACATTTTTTGTCGTTTTAATGCTGTCACATGATTGATGGTTCATGAATATTTATTATCTAGGCGTGAAATTTCAGAGGAAAGTACGACATTTCCGACGCTGGTATCTCGTTAATGGTACAATATTTTCTGCTGAAAGATAGTGTCTCTTTTAAATACTAGTTTGCTTATAAAAAATAGTTTATTTATCATTAATATTATATTCATAATTACAACTATTCCAAGCAACTTAATCCACAGGTTTTGCTTATGATAAAGCATTTAAACATCTACCACTGAAATATAATTTCTGATATGCCTTTAACGTAGCTTGTTCGAGCTTGAATAGACGTATGAAATGATACCAACAATAAAATTAGCAAATGCCATTTATTGAAACAAATTACGAAGTGAGAAGTTATGTAAGTAACTAAGTTCAACACAATGAAGATAGACTAATGACTAGAAATTACTGACAAAGGATTTCACAAAACATCACAATTTGAGAATGTGTAAAAAACATTATGTACTGTGATAAAATGGTGCCTAGAACTATATGAGTGTGTGTGTGTGTGTGTGTGTGTGTGTGTGTGTGTGTGTGTGTGTGTGTGTGTGTGTGTGTGTGTGTGTTCCATACCTCCTTACACTTCTTACCTTTCATTTATATATATTTTTTTCAGGAAAATCAAAGATAAAGTACGGATGGAATCAACTTTTAAGAAATCGTTATACAAATTATACTACACGAGTTTATTTACGTATCCTATCCCACCGTACAACAATTATTATGGACCTCTACTTATAGGGAAGACCGGAAGTTACGTGAATATTGGTAAGATACACCATACTTCATCCTTCCTAGTAACTTTAAAGTATTTATAACATTTACCATACTACTTCTTTGTTACTTTATTATATACTGTATATACAGTGTTGATCCATTGTTTACAGTATTGACATGTTTAGGCCATCTGTACTTTCATGGCGGGCGCGCGTAGTGTATTATTGACATGTTTTAGACCATCTGTACTTTAATGGCGATCGCGGCTAGTGTAATGTAATATTGAAATGCTTTAGGCCATAGGTATGTTCATGGAGGACGCGGCTGTTGTAGTATTGACATGCTTTTGACCGTTTGTATGTTCAGTTCAGGCGCTGCAATTGTAGTATTGACATGCTTTAGACCATCTGTACTTTCACAGCGGGCTCGGCTATTGTAGTGTTGACATGCTTTAGACGATTTGTACTTTCACGGCGGGCCCGACTAGTGTAGTATTGACATGCTTTAGGCCGCCTGTACTTTCTCAGCGGGCTCGGCTATTGTAGTGTTGACATGCTTAGACCATCTGTATTTTCACAGCCGGCTCGGCTATTGTAGTGTTGACATGCTTAGACGATCTGTACTTTCACAGCGGGCTCGGCTATTGTAGCTTTCACGGCGGGCTCGGCTATTGTAGTGTTGACATGCTTTAGACCATCTGTACTTTCACAGCGGGCTCGGCTATTGTAGCTTTCACAGCGGGCTCGGCTATTGTAGTGTTGACATGCTTTAGACCATCTGTACTTTCATGGCGGGCTCGGCTATTGTAGTCTTGACATGCTTTAAACGATCTGTATGTTCACAGCGGGCGCAGCTAGTGTAGTATATTGACATGCTTGAGGCCATCTGTACTTTCATGGCGGGCTTGCCTAGTGTATTACTGACATGGTTTAGATCATTTGTATGTTAACCGCATTCGCGGAGTAGCAGGAACACATATGTTATATACGTCCCTGGGAGTAGTATTGGCATGATTTAGACCATTAGACCAGCTGTGCTTTCATGATGGGCGAGGCCATTGTAGTATTGACATGCTTTAGACGAACTGTACTTTCATGGCGGGCGCGGTTATTGTAGTATTGACATATTTTAAATCAACTGTACTTTCATGGCGGGCGCAGCTAGTATAGTAATGACATGCCTTAGCCCATCTCTACATTCATAGTGGGCACTACTAACTTCCGTAGTGTGCATAGTGAGTGCTGCATCGACATAGTGCCTGTAACTTTCCTCTTTTCCTATTCCTTTTCTTTCACAGAATGGAGTTCGTAATAAAGTTCTCCTTGAAGGGTGTGAACTAGTATTATATTACTCTAAGATTGTAGCTTACAGTTAACACTGTAAGTCCAGTGGCCTTCTCCATTTTACACTGTAAGTTGGGTCCTATAAGTCCTGTGGCCGTATCCATTTTACACTGTAAGTCCATTTGCCATCTCAATTTTACATTGTAAGTTGGGTGGCTTTCTCCATTTTACACTGTAAGTCCAGTTGCCGTCTCCACTTTACACTGTAAGTCCGGTGGCCGTATCCATTTTACAATTTAAGTCCAGTGGCCTTCTCCCTCCATTTTACATTATAAGTCCAGTTGCCGTGTCCATTTTACACTGTAAGTCCGGTGGCCGTATCCATTTTATACTGTAAGTCCAGTGGCCTTCTCCTTCCATTTTACACTGTTAGTCCAATGGTCATATTCATTTTACACTGTAAGTCCAGTGGCCTTCTCCATTTTACACTGTAAGTCGGGTGACCGTATTCATTTCATTCTGTAAGTCCGTGGCCTTCTCCATTTTACACTGCAAGTCGGGTGACCGTATTCATTTTATACTGTAAGTCCAGTGGCCTTCTCCATTTTACACTGTACGTCTAGTGACCGTATTTGTTTTATACTACAAGTCCTGTGGCCGTATCCATTTAACAATGTAAGCCCGGTGGTCCTCTCAATTTTACATTGTAAGGTCGGAAGGCTTTCTCCATTTTACACTGTAAGTTCAGTTGCCGTGTCCACTTTACATTGTAAATCTGGTGGTCTTCTCAATTTTACACTGTAAAGTCGGATGGCTTTCTCCATTTTACACTGTAAGTCCAGTTGCCGTGTCCACTTTACATTGTAAGTGCGATGGTCGTATCCATTTTACACTGAAAGTCCAGTTGCCTACTCCATTTTACACTGTCATTCGGGTAGCTGGCCGTATCCACTGTACATTGTAAGTCCGGTGGTAGTATCCATTTTACACTGTAAGTCCAGTGGCCTACTCCATTTTACACTGTCATTCGGGAAGCTGGCCGTATCCACTGTACATTGTAAATCCGGTGGCCATCTCCATTCTACACTGCAAGGCCAGTGGTTTTCTCCATTTTATACCGCGAGATGCGAATCCGGTGGCCTTCTCCATTTTACATTGTAAGTCCGATGTTATCCATTTTACACTGTAAGTCCGATGATATCCATTTTACGTCGTAAGTCAAATGATATCCATGTTACATTGTAACTCCGATGTTCTCTATTTTACATAGTAAGTCCGATGATCTCTCTCTCTCTCTCTCTCTCTCTGTATTACATTTTACGTTGTAAGTTCGATGGTCTCTCTCTCTCTCTGTATTAAGTCCGATTATCTTCTCCATCTTACAGTGCAAGTACGATGATCTTCTCAATAAATTACATTTTACATTGTAGGTACGATGGTATTTTCTGTTATTCTGATGCTTCTCCATTTTACATTGAAAGTCCGATGGGCTTCATAATGTATTACAATTTACATTGTAAGTCCGGTGGTCTTTTCTTTGTTACTTTGAAAGTGCGATGGTCTTTTTTTATGTTTATGTCCGATGATCTTCTTTATTTTACATTATTAGTCCACTGGTTTTTTCTTTGTATGAAAGTTTACACTCTAAGTCCGATAACATTTTGTTACTTCGTCAGTCCTGTTATCTTCTCCTCTCTATTTCACATTCTTAGTCCGATGGTCTTCTCCATTTTACATTGTCAGTCCGATGGTCTTCTCCATTCTACATTGTTAGTCCGATGGTCTTCTCCATTTTACATTGTCAGTCCGACTATCTTCTCCATTTTACATTGTTAGTCCGATGGAGGTCTCCATTCTACATTGTTAGTCCGATGGTCTTCTCCATTTTACATTGTTAGTGCGATGGTCTTTTCTTTATATGAAAGTTTACATTGTAAGATTGATAATCTTTTGTTATTTGTCAGTCCGACTATCTTCTCCATTTTACATTGTTAGTCCGATGGTCTTCTCCATTTTACATTGTTAGTCCGATGGTCTTCTCCATTTTACATTGTTAGTCCTATATGAAAGTTTACATTGTAAGATTGATAATCTTTTGTTACTTTGTCAGTCCGACTATCTTCTCCATTTTACATTGTTAGTCCGATGGTCTTTTCCATTTTACATTGTTAGTCCTATATGAAAGTTTACATTGTAAGATTGATAATATTTTGTTACTTCGTCAGTTCGACTATCTTCTCCATTTTACATTGTTAGTCTAATGGTCTTCTCCATTTTACATTGTTAGTCCGATGGTCTTTTCTTTATATGAAAGTTTACATTGTAAGATTGATAATCTTTTGTTACTTTGTCAAGTCCGATTATGTTCTCCATTTTACATTGTCAGTGTGATTATCTTCCCCATTTTACACTGTTAGTCCTTTGGGTTTCTCTATGTATATCGGTTTTCTTCATCTCTGTATACTGACCGCTATTATGAAGATGGTACAATTGGACTGTGCAGTTAAACAACCTATTCTGCTGATCCTGTTCCGGTATGGAGACATAGTATAACATTATATTGATACCAGTCAGTGTTAAGCCTTATCCACATAGTAATAATGATGCTAAAAGCTATCCCAAGATCGCCTTGCGGTTTCGAACAAGTTTTAATCCGTCGATTTAACGTTTTCAGGATTCAAAAACAAGGCAACAATACCTTTCAATCTAAAAGTTAATGGATTTCCTTTTGCAAATACAACACTAACTAAAGGAATGACAGCTGACGTGAAATTCAACATCTCTTCCTCTATGGGTCCTGGGAGTGCTGATCATCCTTGTATCATTAAGGTAATTCGCTCTCTCTGACATATATCTTTGTAAGCATACAATTCATAACCTTGAAAACTTCACATGTATGATCTGATTGCTGTATACATATGAAAGCGTATACAGTTTTACGTCTAGGTTTCAAATAAGAAGACTGGCCCCTGGGTAAGGGGCAATGGGTGGGGTAAAAAATCTTGTCCTATCTTCTTCTAAAGTTAAAAGTACATGTATCATACTCATAGGTACTGGTGATCTCATGTAGTACGTAAAATGGTAACACTTGCAGTTGCATATACGAGTCTAAATAGAGGGTCTGTTCCCTCGGGCATTGGCAAAATTAATGATCGAGGTAAAAAAAAATGCGTTACTGCTTCCATACTAATATACAGCTGATATAATGATAGTATATATAAAAGGTTATCACTAGTAGAGATGCACATGAGGTTTGGCCATTGAGAACCTTCTTTAGTTTCTTTTAGATTAAAGGATACACTTCTGTATATAAGACTTCGTTTCAGGAATAATTGAAATTTTGTGTTGAAAAGTTTTGTCTATTCATTTTTTTTTCTGGTCCACTCAGGATGGCTTATGTGTGGTGAAGGTCCTCTTCCGGAATGATATCTACCTGAATTAAAATTCAATTGGAAACTTTTATTCCCCATATTTAATTGAAACATTTAGTACACATTATAATGATATTGATATATGACAATTTCAGATGTACACGTCTGACGAACATGGCCTTAGAGACAAGGCCACGGGAGTGATCGGTCCCCTAGTTGTCTGTAGAAATGACGTGCGAGATACGACGATCATGAATAAAGATCGACATCGTGTGATTATTGTTGGTGCAGTGGACGAAACTAAAAGCATGTATATAGAAAATAATGTCAAAACGTTTGGAGGAAATTCAACAAACATACGACTGGACGATCCCGAATTTGTGAAAGCAAATACCTTTCATAGTGAGTTGATATAATTTACAGTTACCGGTTTAGGAGCTCGCTTAGAGCCGTGGCAGTGATCACAGAACCCATGAATTGGACAGTAATTCGGTCAAATGAGGGCACTAGATCCGCCACTGACATACTGTGTAATCTAAAAGCAATTTGAATGCTTTGATGATTCATGTTTATTGTCATCGGAAAATTTTCAGTTCACACGTTGCACTTCATTTGAAATGACTGAATTTCGTCCAATGTTTGAGTTTTTGGTTGTTTTTTGGTTTTTTTTTTCATTTCGAACAGTTTTAATTCATATAATTTACAGCGCTTTCTTCATGTTTCATTTATTTATGAAATTGTAATGCATACTATTTTTAACTAGTGGTGTGTACGTAACTAAATACAGAGAGAAGCTCCACTGATAGTAATAAATCAATAAGAAGATGTAAAAACATTTGACGAAATCAGGCGTTTTCAAATAAGTTTTACTATTGTTCCTTAATAATGCATAGATTTCACAGCGCGTCTGCATCCTTAACTATGTCTTCTCAGTGGACGTCTTTGGCCTGTCTGTTTATTTGAGCGAAAAACTTTTAACCTTGGCTAGTAATATAGCTTAGGTATTTCACAACTTGTTTTTTTTTTATTTCCGCTTCTGAGCGCTTGGCTGACGATCGAAAGGATCGAATTCCGCCAGTGGCTTGTCGGTGTCTTTCGGATGAGACAGTAAAAACCGAGGCCCCTGTGACGGTAAGCATGGCTGGTAAAAACCGAGGTCTCTGTCACGGTAAGCGTAGCACGTAACAACCGATGTCCCTTTCACTATAAGAGTGACTCGTAACAGATCCTGACTGCTTTGAGTAGGCCCTTTGCTGTGTTTTCGTGCAGTTACCAGTCGCATGTTGTCACCATTAAAGTGTCATAATATTGGGATAACATAAAACAAAAATAAACCAACAAACAGATGTTTCCTTTTCTTATGTTTCAGCAATGAATGGTATTTCAAACACACCTGCTCAAATACCAAGGATGGTGACGTCAAACGTGTATCTCCACTTTATTAACTTTGGCAACAAATTTCACACCATTCATATCCATGGCCATCTGCTACTTGACCCCGCGACGTCTTACGTAGACCGAGGAACTATTGCTTTGTTTCCAGGAGCATCCAAGACTGTGGTGGCACAACTGAAAAACAGCGGAAATTGGCTGTTGGAAGAATTTTCGACGGTGCCACAATTTACTCGGTTCTTCGGAATATATCAACCTTCTTTGCTGTCTATAGATGATGGTTCAAACTAAAACAAATAATTTTCCTGTTTTTATTAAGATGTTGGAAGTATGTCATTAAACAATATTCGCTTTATATAACTGCAAATGATTTAAGACCCTAGAATGAACAAATATCTTACTTACTGTCTTACGCTTCACACCATGACTATCTTGATAATAATCTTTCTTTTTTCATCCCACCATTGACGGGTGGAAGACTGCGAGAACTAAGAGATCCGAAATATCTCACTTATTTTACATTAGATATATTTATCTGTACAAATTACATTAACTGAATATTTCTGTTTCAAATTCACACATACAAAATTTACATTATTTTCTCAAAATACTAGCACTGAATACTCTTTCGTCCTGTTCATGTGGACTTTTTACTACGTCACTGACTTGCCTGAACATAAGTAAACGGTTGACCATTGACAGTATCGATCTTTGCCATGATTGAGTATTAACACATAAACACTAAAACTATTCAATACAGATCTCTAGACACAACTTCTCGAAAAAATTGCAGATTGCTTTATTTTCCTTTATATTTGAACTTATCCTCCATATGAATTTTTGAAACTTTCTTTGTAGTATTAAACTGAAGAAAGATTTGTACGAAAATATACATATATTTTTCTTGAATTCCGCTTATAAAAATCAGTGATTACACTCATATTTGTCATTATGAAGTGGTTTCAACATGTGTTATGTTCTTTTATTTGTATTGGAAACTTTCATGGTGAATGCCAATCTAATTTTAAAATTATCTGTCAGTATTAGCTAAGAAACAAATAGCTAATAACGATATTTGATACTTATGAATTTGTTTTCATTACAGTAGTTTTATTTATCTATCTCTATTTATTCTTTACAAATCCAACGTAAATCAGAGAAGAAGGTGGAAAATATGCTTAAATTAATCAAAATTTATAGTGGCTGTCATGAAAAATGTCGGATCGATATTTACATGTACTTCATATAAGGGCCATTAATTAAGGTCTTGTTTTCGTGTTGTTATTTTGTTGTTGTTCAGTTCTTAATTTGTTTAAATCTATCACTATGTAGAGAAAATAATGATAAACACAATCATAATAATAATAATACATCGAAGTACTTATGCTGAAAGGGTATAATTCTTGTATAACATTCTTTATCTAGTTTTGTTACAGTCAATCCTGGAATATGAATTCTGAATCTCGTTATGACAACTTTGTTATTTTTTCGTGGAAAAAATAGAGCTATTTGGTGTTTTTAAGTGAGTATTATTCAGTTTATTGCGATTTCACTTTCTTTCCATAGCTCCTTAATTATATACAGGTTTTCATATTCACATCAAATTCTTTAGTCTTTTATTTTTACACATGTTTATTACAAAACGTAATTTTAATGTAAATAGTTTATATTTTTATGTTGTAAGTTGTCATAGGGTGACAAATGAAAATTAGATAAATTTAGATAAATATATGTATGATAAACAACCCTAACTTACACTCGAAATCCTATTAGTGCAGAACTAAACATAGAATGTAAGATCAGAAACATGTCTCTGTAAAGGTTGGTACACGATTTTCAAGCAGCATAAGATATGATCCCGCGCGAAGCGAGGGAGCGTATCGAGGGGGCGAGAAAAGAGTGTACCAACCGACTTAGTGTATGGTTCAATCTGCACGTCTAGAGGATTTTCTTATATCACCCCTGAAAATGTTTAATTTCTTATGCCATAGGTAATATTCACCAAACTGGGTTGATATTCAACTCATTTCACTTTACTAAATTTAAACATTCATTCATTGTCTCAGGAGCACTCCAATGCTCAGTCCTTGGCCCAGTCCTCTTTCTTGCTTATATAAATGACCTGCCGGAACAAGTGAAATCACAGGTGAGGCTGTTTGTTGACGACACTGTCATGTATGTCACCATCAAGCACTCAGATGATAACATCCAACTCCAAAATGACCTCCATAACTTGGAGTAATGGGAAAATGGATGGGATATGGAGTTTAATCCAAGAAAATGCCAGGTTGTTCATATATCCACATCCAGAAATCCCTTTAAAACAAAATATTTGTCACATGGCCAGGTCCTAGAGGCAACCTCCTCAGCTAGATATCTGGTTGTGGATATATCGAATGATCCGAGTTGGAAGACCCATATCGACCGTATAACATCATCGGCCAGTAAATCCCTTGGTTTCTTACGGAGGAATGTCAAGGTAGACCACCCACAGCTCAAGGCATTGGCATATAAATCATTAATGAGACCACAACTTGAGTATGCTTCATGCGTATGGGACCCTCACCAGGCCTTATATATCGGAAAATTGAGAGGGCTGCTCGGTGGGTTTGCCTTGGTTATTCCACTATTCTGGCGTTACATCTATCATGCTAGAATCCTTGGGATGGAGGTCATTGGAACAACGCAGGAGTGATGCTAGGCTTGCGATACTGTTCAAAATAATTCATGACAAAGTTGCCATCACGACTGACCAACTTGTACGACCAACACGACAGATGAGACAGTAAGATTCCATGGCCTATATATATATAACACATATTATATACGTCCCTGATATAATATATATGAAATATATATCATTGCCTTGGCTCGAATTGACTATAGGTCGAATTGAATATATATTTAAAAAAAAATACATAAGACCAGGGACGTATATAACACATATACGTCCCTGATAAGACTGTCATTAGATTTTAATTTAATTCCGATAGTGATGAAAAAAATACATGAACCACATCACGTCTATAATAAAGTAATAAATTTGATAATTTTATTGCTTACCTATTTTTAATTAAAATGATGGAGTTGATGCATTTCAATTTTTAATACACCGGTTTGAGATTGACTAGTGGTTTCCGTCATTCCACGATTATTTCACGTAACACGTATATATTGATTGCATCTGTCTGATGCATTGCATAGAAATTTAGACCTTTGCAACGGACCCATCCGATTGATTGATTTTTGTTTTACGTCACACCACGTGACGAATATTTCACGTATATGGTGACGGCATCTGCCTGATGCGGGGCATACAAATTTTGACCTTTGCAACGGACCCACCCGAAGCAGTGGGGGGTCTTTTACGTGCCATGCATACCACGACACGTGGCCTCGGTTTTTACTGTCTCATCCGAAAGACAGGACACCAGCATGGCCAGAACGGGAATCGAACCCCGGCCTCCCGATCAGGAGTCCGGCGCGATACCTCTAGGCCACGCCGGCTTGACCCATCCGAAGCAGTGAGGGATCTCATTTACCCTGACACGGGACCTAGGTATTTTACTGTCTCATCCGAAAGACAGAAAACCGGTGCGCCCAGGGCGGATCCAACATCCCATTTGTCGGGTGATAGAGGAGCGAATTTGATCGATTGTGAAAGAAAATTGGCCTACATATATGACGATGTCATTGGTTTGGGAGATATGATAATTGCCTAGGGGGTGGGACCCTACGTTTACCTTACATCCGCCACTGTTATTCTATTTAAACATTTAATGAACATTACATTCAACAGATGTTCTTAATTCGTTCTTTTTCTAACTTTAAATTTTTGTTATTTAAAGTGAGCACATGACTAACTTTAAATAACAAAAATTTAAAGTTAGAAAAAGACAGTACTTAAGATTGTATTAGTTTCGATCGAAACTGTAAATTTTTCAAATGAAAAAGATCATGGGTTCGAATACCTTTCTTGACATTATCTCACCAGGTTTCGAAAGGATACAATTTTTTTTAATATTTTCCTTTTCCATGAAAAACTGTTAAAAGATAAATTTTAAATTTATTTACCGTCTTGACGACGTGCCTCATTCACAAAACGACATAGCCAACAAGTAAATAATTTAGCTCTGGTTCCGATGTATTGTTGATAGAAACAGGTACCACCTGTACCGTTGTTTTTCTAGCTCGGAGTCGGTATTGGATGGACCAAAACGCTTGTTATCATTTGAATTTTCCCGATGAAGTAATAAACTATGGTGGATATATCCATAATGTCATCATTTTTGAAAGACCTCTAATTTAAAATTCTGCTGGACACAACCCGAATATTGAAATATCATGGAATGAATATGATTCAATGATGACTTGATTACTACATTATTGCCATGGGCTCATATAGATTATTGTTGGAGAAAATTTCAAAACCAATGAGAATTTCTTCATTAATCACACACTTTAACCATCGGTTGGTACACTCTTTTCTCGCCCCCTCGATATGCTCCCTCGCTTCGCTCGGGACCATATCTCGTGGTGCTTGAAAATCGTTATTCCCACTCAGCCAACATTGTGAAATTTTCAATTCCCATTTAGCCAACATTTTGATTTTACACATGAATGCCAAACAGGTAAATTTACGCCATAGACTGTATCTATTTAACCGAATTGTGAATCGTAATAACGGAAAATAAATATATAAAGTTAAGTGACATATATGACTGCGGAATTGTAGTTTTATTTTTTTATTTGGGGGGGGGGGGGGGGGGTTATTTGAACATTTTTAATGTTTTACTTTATATTTATTTAATTCATTCTACTTAGAAATATAAACGTGAATTTAAAAAGAAATTATTCAAAACAACATTACGTAATTATTGAACAGTAAATTCTTCGAAATAAGTCGGAAACCTGTTTAATGATGTGTTGTGTGTTGTATTGAACGCATGCTCTCAAAATTCCAAACCTATATCAAGAACATTGTTACGGCGGCATCATGAAACAAAATATATACACTAATTATAGGAACGTGATGTAATTTAAAATAATAACAGTAATTATGAGTATTATTTAGTGTATATTTCTTCCATATACATATTTCATTTGTATTTATGATGGAAACTATTCAAGTCGATGTAAATTTCTTGGAGAATAGGAGAGAAGGGTTTTATTTACTTCATACTGGATTTTAGTTTTCCGGCAAAACCAGACGTAGAGAACGGTGCTACTGGCGATGAAATGTTTTTCTTTGTACTGAATGAGTTCATCTACCATATGATATGCAATAAAGAACTTGCTAATAGAAATTCGGGGCTTGTGTTTTAGAGATAATATTTTTGACAAATGTGTAGGCTGTCGCCATCTATGTTAACATTTTAATCTTAAGTTGACTGATGCAATATTAACATATGCCTATTATTAGTATTTCATATGAAATAACTCTTTTTTTCTGTAATTCATGTTATGAAATACTAAAGAAATTAAACATTTCAAGTTATTTATGAATTTTTCAAATATTGATTGATACATTGTTTATGTATGTCGATTATTAATTTTTGATATGTTTTGTCATTCATGTAATGAAATAAAGTACAAGTTAAATCATAAGGTTATATTACTTATAGATATTGTGCTTTGCAAAAAAAAAAAAAAGGCGGTGTAATTTACTGATCCAATGATATTCTTTATAAATCAAGCAATTTGCAAACTTATACACAATACCAAGATTAGATCAACATTTCTTTATTATCAATAAATTGCAATATGTCTCAACTCTTGTTTGTTCCCTTTTCAATGACCGTAAGTTGATAAAGACTATAGTTTTGACAGGAATAAATGCCTATTGTTCTCCAGTATACGCCGATTCCCACTTAGCTAACATTTTTTTTTTTCTTACCTGGGCATACAAAATTTCAAAATGTTGGCTTAGTGGGAACACACCCAACCTTTACATAAAAATCCACTTGTATATCAAAGGTGGCAAGTCAATTCAATTCAATTTATTCAAATGCCATACGGCATATAGAAATAACAACATATTTACAAGTATATACATATACATAACATACGAACAAAGCAGTACAAAACAATAATATATATATTTACAGGATAAAACACATATGATTTTCACTAGAGGAGAGTGAAATTATATGTATAAATAAACTAATTCGTCTGCGAACATCTTTGTTTTAAGGCTAAATATAAATACTTTCCAAGGTTTATAAGTTGTTTCACATTATTAACACTGAGTAATTGAACTAATTTGAAAACACAAGGCCTCCTATAATAATAAGGTTTGATATATTTGTTCGTAAAGTTCTATAGAAAGGACATATCAAAATAAAGTGAAATTCGTCTTCAATTTCATTCTGGTCACAATGTGCACATATTCTACTTGCTCTTGCTTCGTTGACGTATCTGCCTTGTTCAATTCGCAGATTATGTGCCGATAGACGAAATTTGGCGATATATTTCTTATACAATAAAGGGATAGGTTTTGTTAAATAATATTGAAGTGTGAAGTTGTCAATCAGGTGTTGATATAAAAATCCCTTTGCAGACCTTAAGACCTCCAGTAAAATGTTTTGTTGGTATAAGTCTTTTATTCTTTTTTCTATGATATTAGTACACAAAAGATAATCAAACTGTGTATCGTTAAATAAATATGTTAAACCAATGTGGTTTAATTCGTTTAATATATTTGTTATCCAATCGTCCTTTCTTTCAACCATTTCATCATAGCAGGCCTTAAGTATGCAGTTTGAAGTATTTTTTAATTTAAGCCAAAATTTGAATATTTTTATTTTGCGGGATATGTGTAATGGATACCTCCCTAGTTCACAGTACAATAGATTATTAGCAGTACTTTTTTTAAGTCCCAAAATATTTTTACAAAAAGAAGTGTGAACATTTTCCACATCTAAAGCTTTGTGGAATCCCCATATTTCAGCCCCATAATGTAGAATACTACATACATACGTATAAAAAACTGCACATTGGGTAAATACATTAAAATTTAAAGATTTAAGTTTGCATAGCAAGGGATTTCTACAACGTCCAGTTTTACATCGTTAAATTGAAACTCAAAATTTTCCATCAATCTTTTACTGTTTCGAAATATAACTATTTTTGTCTTATGAGTATTGACTGTGAGATACACTTCAGAAAATGTTTATGTGAAATGATAATGTGACACCGATATATGACCTTTACCTGGATGACGTAACAAAGACTGGTGTGGCCGGATTCTAAATTACATGTAATTCACACCTACACCTCTGCCGCTGACAATTGCTGTTGTCAAACATAACATATCCTGTTTACAGGGACCACCCGAGGTCATGTGTGCAAGGACAAGATAATCTTCTATAATACCCGATATAATTATATATACACACGTTCTGATGTTTTAGTGATTTCTTTGCTATATAAAGTAACAATAAATTTTGTCATATTGCGTAATAATGTCCTTCATAACTACAAACCATAGATAGATATACATGAAAGGGTTGTATCATCCATTCAGACAGAGAGTCTCGTGTGATAGATTTTCAAATTGTATCGAATTATCAGTAAGCATAAACTGTTAAAAATCAATTTATTAGTATAAAACACAATATACGTAAAATTTGCCACCTCACTATCGTACTTCTTTTGCACGAAAGGTCAATATTTCCCCTTCAGTCTGTGTCTTTGGTTTCATTTGGTATGATTTCAGCTGGATAGCATATGAAATATATACGTCTAAGATAAAGAAATCAAGCCAACAATGTTCAGTCATATATTTTTAAGTTGACGAAAAAAAAAAAAACCAAACCAAAAAACAAAAACAAACACAAAACAAAGAGAAAAAAAAAAAAAAGAAGAAAAAAAAAACTTAAAACAAAAAACAAAACCCCGAAGAATCAAAAACCATAGACACACAAAAATATATCCCCCCCCCCCAATAAAACAAACAAAATAACCTAAACCCCCCCCCCCCCCCCCCCCAAAAAAAAAAGAAAGAAAGAAAAACCTGAAACTATTTTATATTTAAGTTCTCTGCATTCAAGAACTATATATATATATATATATTATAAACCAGTAATCCAATCAAAATCAAAGAATCTTTTTTTAGTTTACAGATCTATTTTATAATAAAAGAAATAACACAAACACTCTTTGCCGCAAATTTTCGGCCTCCTGGCCTTTATCAATCAATAGTTAGAAAAGTACAGTAGATCTACGTAACATCCATCTTGTGAAGCTTATTTATATTAGACATGTAAAAATGGATGTTGTGTAGATCTACTGTATTATTCTAACTATTGCTTGATAAAGGCCAAGAGGCCGAAAATTTGCGGCAAAGAGTGTTTGTGTTATTTCTTTTAGTATAGCTCTGTCCTTAGATAGATTCTTTGGTTCACTTTTCGGTCATTTTGGCTTCAACACTGCTCTTCATATTTTTATATATTTTGAGAATTCCAATCATTCGGCCACGAGCATCACTGAAGAGACATAACTTGTCGAAATGCGCATATGGTGCACAAAATTAAAAGGTATATATGTTCTATATTTATTATTTATTACTTCCCTTTGGGGGACTACTTGTTATATTTTATAATAATTTAATCTGAAAACTAATATGTTCAATGGAACACCGAGACGTTTTTATATTAGAACTGAATATATAAAATTTTTGGTTTTTATTTCAACATTTTCTGTTTTCCCGCAAAGTTAACAGTGCGCCTTTTTCGGACCAATCAGAAGCTTCATAATCAACCAATAGAATTTCAGAATGCCATCCAATCATAAGAGGGGTTACTTTTCGTAAACCAATGACTGCCTATATTACATTAACCAATGAGAACAGCCCGAGGGAAACACAAAGTTGTATAAATAAGTATGCTGATTTTTGCAGCACATTCGTTATTTCTACAATTACTTCAAATACGACGATATAATGTCTGGTAGAGGAAAAGGAGGAAAGGCAAAGTCCAAGGCGAAGTCTAGGTCATCCAGGGCCGGACTGCAATTTCCTGTCGGAAGAATTCATCGTTTGCTAAGAAAAGGAAATTATGCAGAACGAGTAGGAGCCGGTGCACCAGTGTATCTGGCCGCAGTTTTGGAGTACCTGGCTGCAGAAGTCTTAGAATTAGCAGGTAATGCAGCTAGAGACAACAAGAAAAGTAGAATCATCCCCCGCCATCTGCAGCTCGCAATCCGAAACGATGAAGAATTGAACAAGCTGCTAAGTGGAGTGACGATTGCACAGGGCGGTGTACTGCCAAACATACAAGCTGTCCTTCTGCCCAAGAAGTCCGGAGTCGCCAAGGGAAAGTCCAGCCAGAGCCAAGAGTATTAGATCTAATGATCTAATTCTAAACACAAAACGGCCCTTTTAAGGGCCACCTATATTTTACGAAAAGTAGTCAATTCTGATAGCCAAACGATAAAATTACTTTCAAGTTTCATGCTACTGACCTGTAGCTAGTAATCATGGTAAAGTATGGCAGATCTATACAGTAGAGGTAAGAAATCAACTAGATTTATGAGTAAGGTGTTGAAATGTTTTATACGCTCTTGACGATACTAAATGAATACCAGAAGAAAAGAAGTGGGGATGCCTCTTAAATACCAATCTCATGATTTCGTAACAAGTTTAATTACATGTAGACCTATAACTTATAAGCCATACCAGTATACGAAATGAATCTTATTTGGTACCCTACTAAAGGGTTAATTGGCATGTAGGGTCTAGGTGTATACAGTCGGCTAGTCTTTTGAATGCATCGCCCATTTTAAATTAATTGGTTTTGTAGGATGGGCATTTATGTGAAATTTTCTTGTTCATATTTCCTCCTAAAATTGGCATATTTATGTGTGCATGTGGATCTACATTAACAGATTTCTCATCAAATTGTGTTTCCCTTAATGCAAACAAGCTTTTGTAGCTTTGAGAAGGATTAAAAAAAGATATGTGGACCTTATTGATGTTTTAAATATACAAATGATTTAACTACACTAGCTACTAATAGTAAAATCCAAAAGTTTGAAAGATATGCCTATCCATCTGAGATTCATTCTTACTTTGCACAAAATGCTCTTTAACTATGTTGGCATAGTTGAGTAATAGTTTGACCCATTTACTCCCCTACAAGGGATAAATAAAAATTGATCCTTTAAATAGTGGTAAAGCCCACTGATGTAGTATTTGTCGCTGAGAAAGCAGTGCTAACTAACAAAGAATCCTATAGCAGAAATTACCAACTTTTCCACATTGCAGACAGACAAGAAACAAATCAAAACTACATGCATAGCTAATGACAATGAGAAAGTTACATCAAAGATGCTGAGTTGCAATAAGTTTTCATACTCTAAATTTCATACCTTTTTACAATGTGACCTAGACTTTTGACATATGATTCCGAAATCAATAGGGCACATTCTCAGCTCATGGGTAGTATGTGTCATAACAATAGGTGCAATGTATATACAGTTATAGCCCAGAAACCATTTTCAATCATCAAGGCTGTATGACCTTGACCTTTGACTTTTTGATCATGAATCAATAGGGCACATCCTCATTTCATGGGAAGTATGTGTATGAAGTTTCATTACTATATCTAAATAGTTGTCGGAGTAAGTGTCTAGAAACCCATTATTGACGCCCACATCAAATAAGAGCCAAGTTTTGCAACTCGGCTAAAAATAGGGCACTACATCACAGGTGCATAATACAGCTGCATATACACATGATTCTCTACCTCTATGGCCAGACCAAAGTTTAAAACCCAATTGTGCAACTTCAAATTAGACCCCTTTATATACCAGTACCATCACCAAAGCATCTGCTGAAGTTATATACCTTTTCACTCATAAAGAAAAGAAGCACAGACTAGATTTTTTAATCCTGTCTATTTTGTTTTACCCCAGGAGTTGGATCATATCTAATTGGGACTAAATGTCCAGAAACCAATTGTTGATGCCTACCACCCACATCAAAGTCAAGTTTTGCAACTCAGCTAAAAATAGGGCACCACATCACAGGTGCATGATACAGCCGCCTGTACACATGATTCTCTACCACAGGAGGCAGACCAAAGTTTAAAACCCAGGTACACAATTTCAAATTATACCCTTTCATATACCACCATCAACTCATCAACTAAATTATACCCTTTCACTCATAAAGAAAAGAAGCACAGACAAGATTGTTTACCCGTCTATTTTGTCTTACCCCAGTTTAAAACCTTTGTGCACAATTTCAAGTCAGACCATTTTATATATCATAACAAATTATCTGCATCTTGCTTTGTTAAGATAAAAGCATGGACAAGTTTTTGAAATTTATCATGCCCATATTTTTCCAACCAAAGGGCCAGGCTCCAGTTAAAAATCCAGGTTTGGAACTTAAAGTCAGACCTTTCATATACCACCACCACCAAGTCATCTGCATATGTTTTGGTTAAGGAGAAGTGCAGACAAGTATTTTTTACCCTAACCCTGGGCAAGACCCCAGTTTAAAACTCAGGTGCACACCTTTCAAAGGTAAGACCCTTTGATACAGCACCACCGAATCATCTGCATTTGTCTTGGTTAAGGAGAAGAAACATGTTTTTTTTTTGCCCCGCCCATTTCCCCTACTCCAGGGGCCAAACCCAAATGTGAAATGCAGGTGCACAAATTTAAACCAGACGCTTTCATATACCACCACAATAACATTTGTACTTTCACGATTAAGGTTGAGAAGCACAGACAAGATTGTGGTGACAGACAGGCATAGGAACCACAGCAGTGTAGTATAATCCAACTATATATGCAGAAATAACATTTAATCTACTGGTATTCAAAATAAATTTGTAACAACCTCCTGCAAGAATTGAGGTCAACATGACCTTTTAAAATCCCCTTTCCCAGTTCAATCTCCAAGAGCTTGAAGGTAAAAATCGGTCTTTTCTTTAAAGATAGTCATACTATATTATATATATATATATATATATATATATATATATATATATATATATATATATATATATATATATATATATATAGTAAATTCATGAAGTGACCAAAAAGTCATACTGGCATTAGCCTTTATGGAATGTCGTTAAATCTTGGAACTAGAGTGCATCTTGGGGCAGTAAAATATCAAATTTTCAATTAAAGTTAAACTGAAAAATTTATGTTTTGTCTATGCCATGGTTCAGGGGTGGGATACTACAAGAACTTAATCAACAAACACTTGAGAGACAAATGATGATTTTCAATACTATCACATGACAAATGTTTGGTTAGTACATCACTCAAAGATTGTTGCACTTAAATGACGAAGGCATCTGCCTGATACAATGCACAGAAATATACCTATATTATATGAGATCCATTTGAAGTACAGAGTACAGAGTCTACCGTGATACAAGACCTCCGTTTTCAACATCTCATTCAAAAGACAGGACACTGCTGACTAGCACCCAGGACCTTGGTTGTAAGCCAAGGACAGGCCACCAACAAAAATTAAACCAAAGACAAGTCATAAACAAGACTTGAACCTAGAACCCTCAGTTGTGAGTCAAGCACAGGCCACCAACAAGACTTGAACCGAAGATAGGACACCAACTAGACTTGAACCCACGACCTCTCAATCATGAGTCAAGCACAGAACACTGACAAGACTTAAATCAAAGACAGGACATCGACAAGACCCAGGACCTTTCGGTTGTAAGCCAAGCCCCTAAATATAACAGCTATGCCAGCTCCATATGAAAAAAGAAATATCAAACTATAAGTGTTGATTCATAGCATTTATTCTAGTACATGTTATGCTTATAGAGGTCAATACGCACTTTAAGATAACTGATGCACCTTTTGTGGATATTCCACTCAGATTGTGAACAATTTCATCACTTGTGTTTTATACAATTCTTATGTAATTGTCATTTTGCATAAATTTGTAGGCATCTACGTTCTTTGTGAAGTATATGTTGATTGTCTATCCAGGGACAAAGCTATTCTTGAATCATCTCAGTATTCCAGACCTTTACTGTAAATGACAACATCTAGACATTCTTAATTAGCACCACTCCATGACGAGATTGCACAAATACTGCTTTCTATGTTGACACAAAACTTTGCTTCTTTACTTTCAATCTATTTCATAACCTAGAGGATCTTTATTCTGGTCTAGAACAGCTAGAGATGACTCCCTGATAAGTCCTAGTAGATCCTGTAGCTCATCCTTTCTGAATACCTGAAACAATCAACAGAAAATAAAACTTAAGTTACACAGCACTTTAAACCTAAACAAGATAAGTTTGTGATGAAAAATGAATGCCCCGCCCCCCGGCGGCAACAAATTCAAAATAAGGCAAATTTTGAAAAGCCGAGGTGTAATTTGAAAGAGCTTAATTAGTGGAGTATGCATGTTGAATATGAAGTCTCTCTCAGTTCAAAACAAAAGTTATGGCAAATAAGATAAATTTTTAAATGTAGGTCAATGAAATGAAAGGTCTTGCCACAAAGAATATGCATGTGAAATATGGAAGCAGTTGAAAAGTTATGTGGAATGTTAAAGTTTTTTTTTTTTTGCCCAGCCAAACAAGGCAGAAACTAGTCGATTCACATTTTTGTTGGCAAAATCATTACTGTTCCCACAAAATGACAAAAGAGACCATCAATTCTTTAATACGTCCGTCATTAGACGGGACGTATTATGTTATGGCGCTGTCCGTCCATCTGGGGTCATGTTTTCTGGACTTTTTTTTGCCATCTTTCAAGATATTGAGTTGTAATTTGGTATATAGCTTTATTTCAAGCGGCGTCAGGACCAGTTCGAGTTTTGTTACGATTGACCTACTTTTGACGGATTTATGGCCCTTGGACTTATAAATTTCAAATTTTTTTTTTTAAAAATTCATTAAAAATCTATTTTTTGTCAAAACAATATGAAATTTCTCATGAAACAAGTTAAGTGTATTAACTATCACATAAGTTACGGTTTTTAATATCTTTTTCTTCATTTTTGAGAAATTTATAATTTTAGGGGGGGGGGGGGTTTGACCATATGTCCTAGGTCATGTTTTCCGGATTTTTTTTTGCTGTCTTTCAAGATTAATAGAGTTGCAAATGTTAGTATATAGCTTTATATCAAAGCAGCGTCAGTATCAGTTTGATGTTTTGTTATGATTGACCAAAAACCTTTTTTGGAAAATACGGGATTTATGGCCCTTGGACTTATAAATTTCAAGACTTTGTTTTGAAAATTAATTCAAAAATCTAATTTTTGTTAAAAGCATTATGAAAATTTACCATGAAACAAGTAATTAATCGTACCAACTTCCCACATATTTTACATCCACGTATTGGATACCTTTTTTTCAATTTTTGAGAAATTTATAATTTTAGGAAGGGGGGGGCTAGCTCTAAAAATTTAAAGTTTTTTTTTGCAGGTCAAGTTCCAAGATGGGATGGATAGGACCATTTCTGCAGGAGTTATTGCCCTTGGACTTATTCCTATAATAAAATGCTATGAATCGCAATTAACTTCAGTAAACGTCAGATGTTTTTCATGAAAATCATGCCAAATGCGAATTGATCCTGTCCGAATTAAGCGACGGGCGTATTATGCCACGCTAGGCGTTGTTCTTGTTATTCTTTATATTGGTAAGACAGTTTTCAAAAGTGAAATAAAAAGTTGTGATGTAAAACATAAACTCAATGATAAATAAGATTGTTAAATATATAACACTTGGAATATGTAAATTCATTTATTTCATTCTTTAGACTGTAGTCACTCAAGGACTGACCATGTAACATAGATGCCTCAGTAATGATTATGATGTAAGTCATAGCAATCAGACCCATATCCACACATCATTGGCATCAATCATGTATATCATCATACCGGTGGGCATTTACTCAGGAGTATGAACAATAAATTAAGAAAAACAAGAGGCCCAAGTGGGCCTATATCGCTCACCTGAGTACCTAGATGATCAGTCATGCATGAAGGAAGAATTCATTTATTTTTGCATTAATGTGACTAAGTCAACACAGATGTTGAAAATATGTCAAATTTTATTTCAGGCTAGAATAAAAAAACAAACACTTTCCTTCCCCTCCCCTCGCCCCCCCCACCCCCCCCCATCTCAATTCACCCGCTGATTTTGATTATTAAAGCATATCCCCTTTGTCTCAGCAAAGGAAGTCCATTCCAGGGCAACAAAGATAGTCATTATCTCTTTAGGCCTCCGGGGGTCCTTTTGCTTGACTGTATTTTCATGATACTAACATAACTTTATCATGCTTCATGTTGATTTCCATGATTCATACCATATTTTCCGTGGCTACACAGACAGATGGCTGACCATGAAAAGGTTGCTCAAATTTAACAGTTGTACTATTCAAGTACAGATATATAATTGACTACACAAGATTAATACTCACTATACATCATATATTAATGAAAAGTTAAAAGCTGACTGAAAATAATTGGATGCAGTGAAATTCCATGACATGATATTAAACTCCACAATTTGATATGACTGTTTCCCACTTGCTTACCTGGGCCTTTGACTTGGGTAAAATAAAACAAGAGGCCCAAGTGGGCCTATATCGCTCACCTGAGTACCTAGATGATCAGTCATGCATGAAGGAAGAATTCATTTATTTTTGCATTAATGTGACTAAGTCAACACAGATGTGGAAAATATGTCAAATTTTATTTCAAGCTAGAATAAAAAACAACACTTTTTTGCACATCCATTCAGGTGATTTTGATATTAAGCATTTCCTTTGTCTCTGCAAGAAGTCATTCAGGGCAACAAGTTAGTCATTTTCTTTAGGTGGGGCCTTTTGTTGACTGATTTCAAGTCTGGGTCATGAACAACAATTGTTTCAAATATTGTCCAGATCTAACTTAAAAAAATTGCCTAAATTTCATAGGTTGAGGCGTGTGAGAAAACATCTAAAAAACTTATTTAGATGTGTAAAGAAATGAAAAAAAAAAATTTCTCCAGATTTTCAATTTACCAAGTGGTATATGTACCATTGTGAGATACACTGCTTTTTAGAACATGGTGGCAGTTATGGTTAACCAATTTGGAAGAAAATTTTCACCAAATTGATAGAAGACCTTTCGGACTTCATGTATTCCATGTTTCATTATAATCGTCATGTGGTATAACAGCAGACGTGAAAAAATGTGATGAATTGTTCCTACACACCCCTCATTTTGGAAGTCTTAAAAAAATTTCATATGAATATCCAAAAATTGAGATATTGACCAATAATTCTTTCATAAGTAAACAATCCTTACCATAATTATGAGCACAATAGTCCATAAAGAAATCATCATTATCAATTTAATTAGGAAATATGACACTCTGAATTGAATCACATGTCCAAAGAAATGTCGAAAACAAATTCTAACAATTTGATTTTGGAAGCGGGAACCAAAATGGACAATAGGTCTTCACTCATCCCTCTTAGATCGATTTCCTATCATTAATTCGTTTGTCTCTGATATCACTGCCCGTATGAAAATGAATATTGTTAAAGGAGGGAACTCTTTTGTGACCTACTTTTGGACTATGGTTGGCGCCACTGGTAACGGAGGGTCTGGGACGAAATAAACACAGAATTTGACAGAGGCATCATAAGTGACTTATTTCTACCAAGATTTATTAAATATCCTTCAAACAGTTTTGGTAGAAAAAAGTTGAAAATGTGAAAAATGGCCAATCCCCCACCCCCCCTTTTTTTTTTTTGGAAGTCTTAAAACGTAAATATCCTACGATTTCATATGTTGAGTGTTGAGAAAACATCTAAAAACTTATTTCGTTGTGTAAAAAAAAAAAAAATTTTTTGACCCACAGCTGGATTTTGAACCGCTACTTCTCCATATTTCAATTACCAAGTGGTATATGTACCATTGTGGAGACCTTACTTTTTTAGACATGGTGGCATTGTCTGTTAACCAATTTGGATGGAAAATTTACCAAATTGAGAGAGGGGAAAACCTTTTTTTTTTTTTAGTTAACTTTTTTTTTTTTCCATGTATTCCCATTGTTTCATTAAAATCTTTCATGTGGTGTTGTAGAAAAAAGTTTTGAAAATGTGGAAAAATGTGCCTAAACCCCCCCCCCCCCCCCCTTTTTTTTGGAAGTCTTAAAAAATTCATAAAAAATCCAAAAATTGAGATAATGTCAAAATTCTTTCACAATAATATTCCTTACCACAATTATGATCAAAATAGTCATTAAGAAATCATCAATATCAATTAACTGAAAAACATGACACTTTTCTTCATTGAAATGACTAAGTCCAGAAACACGTCAAAAAAGCCTAAATTTCTATTTGACGGATCTTAACCCCGAACACAATTTTTAATAACCCATCTTTATAGATTGTTGAAATGCAATTAGTTTCCCCATTTATGTACTGGTTCTGGAGAAGAAGATGTTTGAAGAGGGGTGCCCTTTTGGGCACTTTTGGTCCCGCCCTGGATCCACCCCTGAGGGAATCTGGATCCCGAACACAATTTTAGTAGAGGACCTTGAGTACATCATTTACACAAAGTTTGATCCAAATCTGCAATGTAGTTCCAGAGAAGAAGTTGAAAATGTGAAAAAGTTAACGACGGACGACGACGACGACGGACGGCGCACTATGACTATAGCTCACTTGAGCCTTTGGCTCAGGTGAGCTAAAAATAGGGTACCGCTAACAGGTGCATGATACGCCCGCATCATGTTTTAATGTGGTCTACAAGCCACATCCTTTCATGTGACACCATCAAAAGTTTTGTTCCCCCTTTAGTTATGGAGTAGAAGCTCGGACAAGCTTTTCCGACTCCGCCCATTTTCCCCCACCCCAGGGGCCTGACCCCAACTTTAAAACCCACATGCACAACTACAAGCCACATCCTTTCATATGAAACCATCAAAAGTTTTGTTCCCCCTTTTGTTAAGAAGGAGAAGCCCTGACAAGGATGGATGGACGGACGGACAGACGACAGCAGTATAGCATAATACGCTCACATTTTTAAATGCGGTCGTATAAAAATGATGGATGCTTCTTGACATGCATCAAACCAATGGATGATTCTATCAAATAGGAAACCTTTAAAATTAACAAGAGGCCCAAGTGGGCCTATATCACTCACCTGAATTCCTAGATGATTAGTCATGCTTGAAGGAAGAATTCATTTATTTTTGCATTACTGTGACTAAGCACTATGTTGAAAATATATCAAATTTTATTTCAGACTAGAATAAAAAACAGTTTTAAAAAATTCATAAAAAATCTAAAACATGAAATATTGAAAAAATTTCTTCGCAGTAGTATTTCTTACCATCAAAATGATCAAATTAAACCAAATTATTACATCAATATTTACTAAAAGAAAAAAATTACAAAGTCCAAAAAAAACGTCAAAACAACATTAAAATTTGATTTCGGAATGGAACCAAAAATAACAACACTTCTTAACACATCCCTCCAGATCAAACCTATGCATACGGTTTGTCTCTGTATGCCCCCAGTCTGAAGAAGAAGTTTGTCAAAGAAGGGGCCCCTCTTTGACCTACTTTTGCCTGTGGTGGCGCCGCCTGTGGACGGATCCTGACAAAGATCCTTGAGTACTTGATGCATACCAAGTTTCATCAAATTCCTTTCTGCGGTTCTGAAGAATAAGTTCAAAATGTGAAATGTTTACACTAATTGTCCCCCCCCCCCCCTTTTTTCTTGAAAGTATTAAAAAATTCATAAAAAATCAAAAACATGAAATATTGAAAAAATTTCTGCACAGTAGTATTTCTTACCCTAAAAAAGATCAAATTAAACCAAATTAATGCATCAATGTTTACTAAAAGAAAAAAAATACCTCTTTTTTGCATTAAAATTACAAAGTCCAAAAAAACGTCAAAAATTATTTATCGGATTTCAACGATATGAAGAAACTTGAGACATACATCCTTCTAGATCACTCAGATGCCATTACTTTTATAGTCCATACACTGGTTCTGGAGAAGAAGATTTTCAAAGAGGGTTACCCTCTGAGACCTATTTTTAGCAATGGTGGCGCCATCTGTTGAGGGATTTATACGAAATGAATAAACTTGGTAGAGGACCCATAGTACTTCATCCATACCAAGTTTCATGAAAATCCTTTCAGCGGTTCTGAAGAAGAAGTTGAAAATGTGAAAAGTTTACGGACAGACGAAGAGTGATGACAATAACTCACTTGAGCCTAGGTGAGCTAAAAAGCCTTGAGCTCTACTGATCTTTTCTTGTATGAGATTTTGCTTTTCCCACTATAATCAAATCAAAATGAAAGTTTTCTGGGATGAAATCGCATTTGTACTTTTTAGTTTTAATATCCAGAATAAATCATTTTCATTCAATTTCATCAAAATTAAATGTAAATAAGAATGAAAATCTACTTCTGAGATTTCAAGATGGTTGACATAATGGTCATACTGGATTATATAGCACAACTGTTTTCTATTTTGGTCAGGTACCCCAAGTAGAACATTCTTGTGAAATGTCAATACAAATTTGAGGAAGAAAATCCAGGTAATGGATGTTTAAGATGAAGTGATGGCAGTCATATAGGATTATGAAATAATATTTTTCATACGTCATATATCTTTTATGAAACCTTTCTTTTCTGTAAGTTGTAGTAAGATTGCTACGAAAAACTGAGAGAAATTCCAGTTCTAAGAATTAAGATGACAAACATGCTGGTCATATTGGATTATGTATTCTAATGCACATCATACAAAATCCGGTATTTTGATCGGTTGTTGACATGCAGGTATTCCACAATACCCATAGGCAATACCCGTAGGTTGTAAAATTACATCATAAACATATTCACGATACCCTGCAGTTTAAAATTTGTGACGTCACGATAGCCTACATTTTTTATATGACTGTGATTAGCGACTTGGCTTAGAAAAACTCTGTGCCTCTAGTTGTAATTATTTGCAACTGCATTACAACAGGGTTACCACGTTGGTGTTTTACACAATTTGACAAGGTATCTGTGAATACCCTGTCAGGAATATCTGTTTCACCACTCGGATAACGCCTCACAGTGAAATTGCATTCCTGACAGGGTATTTACAGATACTCTGTCAAATAATGTAAAACACTAACATGGTAAAGCCTAAATGTAATAGTATCCTGTTACAACAGGACTACATGGGAAGAAGAGGAGCTCATATACGACCAAAGAGTCAAGGACAAAAAAGAAAATCCAATGCACAGCCGGATCGCACACCAACATATCTTAAACAATTACAGCTAATACAATAAAAAAAAAAAATTCCATCTTTTAACACATTCTAATAAATTCTCATGAGGTTTTGGGAAGTTTGATATTTTAGTTTTTATTTTTAGCCCTCATTTGCATTGGTCTTCTTTTACTGAATAATGACAACCATTATTATTCAAACCACATTTACAGCAACTTGTCAATGCCATTTGAATAAAAGCAGCAAGTATTACAAAACTGATCATTTGTGCTGATGAACTCTATCTGAAATTGCTTTACAAATTTCAAATCATTTAAAACCAAATATATGTTCAAGTAAAGTTTCTTCTCATAGGTAGTTACAATATGATTTAATCTAGCAGTGTAAATAACATATCCTCAAACACACAGTATGAGGCGGAACTGACAGAATAACTTTGAAGATAATTTTACCTCATACAAGCACTGCTTTTCTGATGAAACCATATCGGCTAGTTGGATACATTCTGCATATTCTTTCAGGCTGTGAAGTATATTATGTAAAAGGAAGAAGAGTCCAGGCAGGACAAGTCGTCGAAGCTGTGCCATCTGGTGCTGACGACTTTCATCAACTTCTAGCTCCTAAAGAGTACATGAAATTCAGTCATTAATTATATATAGGGAATCAACACAAAAGGAAATTAAAAATACTAAATGCATAATTTTAGCATTATTATGCAACATATACCTACACAAAAGGTGAAAAGTATACATATCTTTTATTTTTATTTAGCTATTTCAGTATCTGCAGTTTTTTACTGATTACCGAATGAACATGTCACTATAACATGCTTTTTAGGTTTTGACAAGAGGAATACAAACATTTTTATTGTTCTCTTTTTATAATGGAGAATAATTCTGTATGTCATGACTGAAAATGTAATATATTTTTACTCAGGTTATAAGGTACTAACAGTAGTCTACCATGGATTTTCCTCAATTCCTTGGGAATGAGGCTTGGGCCTTTTGCATTGGGAATATCAGTGACATTTTGCCTAAAGTTGGAATATTTTTTTATTTATTCATAAATAATACAAGTACATTCATTGAAAGTTTTATTCAAAATATTTATAAGATATAACTGAAAATCTTTATTAGATATCTTTATTTAATAATTCATACTTAAAATCATTTTATTTTCACCTTGCCATCAAAAAAAGTAATTTCTGTTATTGTCCACAAGAACTGGGAATTTTTGATGAACAAATTGGTAAAAAGGTTGCCATTTTGGATTGGGAATGGACTGAATTTCAGCCCCCTACAACAGGGTGGAAAATTTCATATCTAATGCTCTATATCCCATGTCTACAATTCTATATCACTGTAAGTATTTACTACAATCCCATGTCTAATGTTCTATATCACTGTAAGTATTTCCAGTTTACTACAATCCCATGTCTACAACTCTATATCACTCCAAGTATTTACTACAATCCCATGTCTACAACTCTATATCACTCCAAGTATTTTCTACAATCCCATGTCTAATGTTCTATATCACTAAGTATTTACTACAATCCCATGTCTAATGTTCTATATCACTGTAAGTATTTACAGTTTACTACAATCCAATGTCTACAACTCTATATCACTCCAAGTATTTACTACAATCCCATGTCTAATGTTCTATATCACTAAGTATTTACTACAATCCCATGTCTAATGTTCTATATCACTGTAAGTATTTACAGTTTACTACAATCCCATGTCTACAACTCTATATCACTCCAAGTATTTTCTACAATCCCATGTCTAATGTTCTATATCACTAAGTATTTACTACAATCCCATGTCTAATGTTCTATATCACTGTAAGTATTTACAGTTTACTACAATCCCATGTCTACAACTCTATATCACTCCAAGTATTTACTACAATCCCATGTCTAATGTTCTATATCACTAAGTATTTACTACAATCCCATGTCTAATGTTCTATATCACTGTAAGTATTTACAGTTTACTACAATCCCATGTCTACAACTCTATATCACTCTAAGTATTTTCTACAATCCCATGTCTACCATTCTATAACACTAAGTATTTACTACAATCCCACGTCTACTGTTCTGTATCACTCTAAGTATTAACTACAATCTCATGTCTACTGTTCTATATCACTCAAGTATTAACTACAATCCCATGTCCAAACTCTATATCACTTTAAGTATTTACTACAATCTCATGTCTACTGTTCTATATCACTAAGTAGTTACTACTATCCCATGTCTACCGCTCTGTATCACTGTAAGTATTTACTACAATCCTATGTCTACTGCTCTATATCACTATAAGTATTTACAAGTATTTACTACAATTCCAAGTCTACTGTTCTATATCACTTTAAGTATTTACTACAATCCCATGTCTACAGTTCTATATCACTAAGTATTTACCACAAGTACATGTTAATAATTAGAATTATTTTTTGTTGAAGAAGTGCAATGAAGTGCCATATATCACATATGGCATGAACACTGAAATTGAATCCTGCAATAAAATACTATCCTATTTGTTTCCACAAGCTATGTTTCAAAAGTTGAAATTGGGTCTTTTTGATAATTTGAAATGTTAAGATTATGTACAAGTCTTTGATTTACCTCTCTCTGGTCTACCATCCAACCTCCATCTGTAAACAGCAATACATTGTATAGTTTGCCTTTGGTTACCTAAAAAAATAAATATCCACATTATATTTTCAACTGTGAATAAGACAAGATGGAAGTAATTAGAACTATTTGGGAGAAATTTCAATATAATGTTAGATATATAAAAGTCATGAACCTGTGTTTGTGCCATAAGGGAATGATTCCACCTCTCCAGTTCCTGTTCATACTGTTTCATGCGATGTTCATGTGCCACTTTCTCTGTAAATGTAGCCCTCGAATGAAGAACTGGCTGGTTAGGTTTACAGTGGTGGAATTTTTTAAACCAGTCATTGAAACTTGACATGGCTTCCTGTTTAAAAGACACACAAGTCATTATCAAATAAATGTATTTTTACAAAACATATCATTTTAATATCTGAGAAAAACCTGACCCAATCTTTTTTGTGGCTAGTCTTAATATTTAAATACTGCATTCTAACTGATGACAGTTCTGTGATACCATAATATAACATAATAAATGACATTTTATTGCTATATTGATCTGTATTTTAAACAAGAGGCCCAAGTGGGCCTATATCGCTCACCGGAGTACCTAGATTATCAGTCATGCAGGAAGGAAAAAGTTATTTATTTTTGCATTACTGTGACTAAGTCAACATAAATGTTGAAAATATGTCAAATTTTATTTCGTACCAGAATAAAAAACAACAGCAGTTTTTTGCAAATCCATTCAGGTGATTTTGATATTAAGCATTTGCTTTGTCTCTGCAAGATGTTATTCAGGGCAACAAGTTAGTCATTTCCTTTAGGTGGGGCTTATTGTTGATTGATTTCAAGTCTCATTTGGAAGTCTTGAAAAAGAAGAAAATAAAAAAATTGAAATATTGTCAAATTCTTTCAAAATAACATTCCTTACCATAATTATGATAAAATAGTCCATAAGAAATCCTCATTATCAATTAACTAGGAAATATGACACTTTTCTGCATTTAAATCACCAAGTCCAAAAAAAATGTCAAAAAAATTTCTGAAATTTGATTTTGGAAGGGAACCAAAACGACAAGACTTCTTCACTCATCCGTCTAGATCATTTCTATGCATTCTGTTTGTCTCTGTATACAGCAAGCATGAAGAAGAAGATTGTCAAAGGAGGGTACTCTTTTGTGACCTACTTTTGACGGTGGTGATGCCACCTGTTGAAGAGGTCTGGATGAAAACGACAGAATTTGAAGAGCATCATGTGATTTATTTCTACCAAGATTTATTAAAATCCTTCGAACAATTTTGCAGAAAAAGTTAAAAATGTGAAAAATGGCCAACCCCTCCACCCCCGTTTTGTTTAGAAGTCTTAATAAATTCATTAAAAATTTTAAAAAATTGAGATACTGACAAAATTCTTTCACAGTAATATTCCTTACCATGATTTTGATCAAAATAGTCCATAAGAAATTATCATTATCAATTAACTGAAAAACATGACACTTTTCAGCATTGAAATTACCAAGTGCAAAAGAAATTTCGAAAAAACGGCAAAAATTTGATTTCGGAACAGAACCAAAAATAACAACAGTTCTTCACACATCTGTCTAGATCATTCCTATGCATTTGGTTTGTCTCTGTATGCCCCCGGTCTGAAGAAATTTGTTAACGGAGGGTACCCTCTGTGACCTACTTTTACCTGTGGTGGCGCCACCTGTTGACGGATTGGGACTAAAACAACAACACTTGTAGGGGACCATGAGTACTTCATGCATACAAAGTTTCATCAAATTCTATTCAGCTGTTCTGAAGAAGAAGTCAAAAATGTGAAAAGTTAATGACTGACACAGACAGACGACTGATAACGATTGATCACAATAGTTCACTTAAGCCTTCGGTTCAGGTGAGCTAAAAAGCTACTTGAAACCATACATATCACACATTGGGCTATATCCAGTGTCTTATGTACTCATATGCAAGTTGGGCTGTATTTAGTGTCTCTACAGATTTGTTCACATGTTAGGCTGTACTCATGTATTTACTCAAACAATGGACTATATCTAGTGTTTCTATGTATTTACTCAAACAATGGACTATATCTAGTGTCTTTAATTACCTATTCACACAGTGAGCTATACCCAGTGTTACTCACAAGCTTGGCTATACTTAATATCTTAACAATCTCATTCACACATTGGGTTATAACTTGTGTCTCCCTGTACTCACTCATACATTGGGTTTTTCACACAGTCAAGTATACCAAGTGTCTCTATGTACTCACACACTGGGCTATACCTGGTGTCTCTATATATGTACCTGCATATGTTGGGGTGTATATGGTGACACAAAAGGCTAGAACCAGTATCTCTTTGTACCGAGTGACATATTAGGCTATAACTAGCATCTCTCCACAATCATTCATATATTGGACTAGACCTTTTATTTCGGTCTGTAATTACTCATATGTAGGGCAAGACCTAGGGTCTCTATTTACTCACATGATAGGCTTACCTAGTGTCTTAGTGTACTCACTCACAAACAAAGCTTTACCTTGTTTCTCTATTAGTCATTAACGAAGAGTAAACCTTGTATCTCTAAGTATATCGAGTATTCACTCACAAATTCGACTATACCTACACATTGGGCTACATCTACAATCTCTACATAACCACTCGCAAGTAGGGTTGGACCTAGTACCTCTATTTAATCACTCATTTGAGGTGCTAGATTTAGCGTCTCTAGGTACTCATTGACATGATGGGCTATACCTAGTGTCTTTGTGTACTCACAAATAAAGATACCCTTACAGGTAGTCTCTATGTCACTAACATGGACTAAACCTGATGTCTGAAAGTATTCAAATCACACCTTGGACTATACCTAGTGTCACAGGCTTTCAATCGATTAAGAATCGGAAACAGTTGAAATTTAACAAAATAATAATAAAAAAAAAGAGAAAGAAATAATAATAAAATTTGGCTTTTCCATTCTTCATGCAATTTTTTTCAGGTTTCTGTGCATTTACAAAATACTTAAAATTGGTTTTAACCACTATGTAGCGTATGTAACATTTGTTTCCTTGTCAGAATGCCTATGATGAGTTTCAATATGAAACTTGGAAGTTTGTTGTGTTTCTTTGAAATAAAATGAAATATTCCACTTGAATGGATTTTATAACATATATGACCCAAGTTGAAAACACTGTAGAACTAATAATTGTGACTTATAACTGAAAAATCAGCATTCATTTCCAATTCTATAACACGGATGATCACATGCTCGACTGTTGTTAAAATTTTCAAAGTAAAGTTTACATTTTCCTTATTTGTTTTAACCTTTATGGCATATGATTTCAAATAAAATTGGCATATGATACAACCTGGCTCATATCTAGGTTTTCATTCCTAAGGAAGCCAGCGTGGCCTAGTGGTATCGCGTCGGACTCCTGATCAGAAGGCCGGGGTTCGAGTCCCGCTCTGGTCATGCCGGTATCATGTCTTTCGGATGAGACAGTAAAAACCGAGGCCCCGTGTCGTGGTATGCATGGCACGTTAAAGATCCCTCACTGCTTCGGGTGGGTCCGTTGCAAAGGTCAAAATTTGTATGCCCCGCATCAGGCAGATGCCGTCACCATATACGTGAAATATTCGTGGTGTGACGTTAAACAAAAATCATCAATCAAGCAATCAATTATTCCTAAGGGATCCTTCCTAAAATGCCAAAATCTTGTAGAAGCCTCAGTATTTTCAAACTTGCAATTGAACTGCTCCTGGGTATGGATATATGGTTTATTGATGATCATTGTTTTACATCACTCCATGATAATTTCACAAATATGGTGACAGCATCTGTCTGATGCATTGTATAGAAGCAGGAGACGAACCCAGGATCTTTTGGCCACGAGTCAAGCACCTCATCTACTGGGTCACACCGGCTATGGATATATGGTCTTGTTATGATTGTTGTCAAGTTGGGTATCTTCTACAGTAGCCAGTTTGATTTTTTATGCTTACTGCGTATCTGGCATTTAAAACTTTTTAATCCAAGTTGTTTCTTAAGTAAACGTAACGACTATCGATAGCATAGTTTACTATTGATTAATGATTTTTGAAAGGCTTCAGCAATCGACGATCAAAAGTCGCCGACTATCGTCCAATCACTACTACAAGCACACATTGTGTTCCTATTGATGACTATAATGGACTAAACTTAGTGTCTACGAGTACACATTGTGTTCCTATTGATCACTATAATGGACTAAGCCTAGTGTCTACAAGTACACATTGTGTTTCTATTGATCACTATAATGGACTAAACTTAGTGTCTACGAGTACACATCGTGTTTCTATTGATCACTATAATGGACTAAACTTAGTGTCTACGAGTACACATTGTGTTCCTATTGATCACTACCATGGACTAAGCCTAGTGTCTACAAGCACACATTGTGTTCCTATTGATCACTATAATGGACTAAACCTAGTGTCTACAAGTACACACTGTGTTTCTAGTGATCACTATAATGGACTAAGCCTAGTGTCTACAAGCACACATTGTGTTCCTATTGATCACTATAATGGACTAAACCTAGTGTCTACAAGTACACACTGTGTTTCTAGTGATCACAACCATGGACTAAGCCTAGTGTCTACAAGTACACATTGTGTTTCTATTGATCACTATAATGGACTAAACCTAGTGTCTACAAGTACACACTATGTTTCTAGTGATCACTACCATATACTAAGCCTAGTGTCTACAAGTACACATTGTGTTCCTATTGATCACTATAATGGACTAAACCTAGTGTCTACAAGTACACACTGTGTTTTTAGTGATCAATACCATGGACTAAGCCTAGTGTCTACAAGTACACATTGTGTTTCTATTCATTATTAACATGAACTAAACCTAGTGTCTCAAAGTTACTACTCACATTTGACTACTTACTCACACACTGGGCTGTACTTAGTGTCTCTTAGAGCATGTACGGATTTACCTAGTGTCTAAATAATAAAACTGTTTCTTTTTACCAAGTCACATGCTAGGTTGAGTCTTGCACTGCTATATAATCACTCATATTTTGAACTATACCTAGTGTCTCTATGTACTCACTCACAAATTAGGCTATAACTAACATGGGCTAAACCTAGTGTCTCTAAGTATTCAAGTTAAACAGTGAACTATACCTAGAGTCCATAAGGACTCACATACACACTGAACTATATCTAGTGTATGTAAGAAATCATTCATATATTGGGCTTAACCTAGTGTCTGTAAGGACTCACCAACACACTGGGCTATACTTAGTGTCTGTAAGGACTCACTCACACATTGAACTATACTTAGTGTTTGCAAGTTTTCACTCGCACATAAGGCTATACATAGTGTCTGTGAGCACTCACTTACACAATGGGCTACAGCCTAGCATCTCTAAGCACTTACCCGGTACTCCCATCTTAGGCTATACTAGGTGTCTTTACAGACTCACTCACTCTATGGACTATACTTTTGGTCTCTATGTATTCACTCAAATGTTGGATATACCCAGTACCTCTATGCATTCACTTACATATTTACATACTCCATCTAGTGCCTTTAAGTATTAACTAACAAATTAAGCTATACGTTGTGTCTCTATGTATCCTCTACCAAACTGGAATACACCTAAGTTTCTTAAGTATTTGCTCACATGTTTGGCTATACCTAGTGTCTCTGACACACTCATACGTAGGGCTATATTTAGTATCTCTACATACTCACCAAGTAGGCCTTGATGCAAATATATTCCCTGATAGCATTCTCATCCTCTGCTGCTAATTCTGTGGTACCAGTCTATTAAATAAGGGAATTATATCAAACTTCCATCATTAATATATTAATTTTAATGTGCTTTGTTTACCACAGCATCCTAATGAAAGTAGAATCATTTAGTATCAACATCATAGATAATCATTTGATTTATCAAATATAACAAGAGTAGGTATTTTCATGATACTAACATAACTTTATCATGCTTCATGTTGATTTCCATGATTCATACCATATTTTCCGTGGCTACACAGACAGATGGCTGACCATGAAAAGGTTGCTCAAATTTAACAGTTGTACTATTCAAGTACAGATATATAATTGACTACACAAGATTAATACTCACTATACATCATATATTAATGAAAAGTTAAAAGCTGACTGAAAATAATTGGATGCAGTGAAATTCCATGACATGATATTAAACTCCACAATTTGATATGACAGTTTCCCACTTGCTTACCTGGGCCTTTGACTTGAGTAAAATAAAATTTTTTTTTTTGGAAGTCTTAAACGTAAAATTCCTAATTTCATATGTTGAGTGTTGAGAAACATCTAAAAACTTATTTAGATGTGTAAAAAAAAAAAAAAAAAAATATTTTACCCACGCTGGATTTGAACCGCTACTCTCCATATTTCAATTACCAAGTGGTATATGTACCATTGTGAGACCTACTTTTTAGACATGGTGGCATTATCTGTTAACCAATTTGGATGAAATTTACCAAATTGATAGAGGACTTTTAGTACTTCATGTATTCCATGTTTCATTAAAATCTTTCATGTGGTTTTGTAGAAAAAGTTGAAAATGTGAAAAATGGCCAACCCCCCAACCCCCCCCCCCCTCTTTTTTTTTTGGAAGTCTTAAAAAATTCATAAAAAATCCAAAAATTGAGATAATGACAAAATTAAGAAATCATCAATATCAATTAACTGAAAAACATGACACTTTTCTTCATTGAAATGACTAAGTCCAGAAACACGTCAAAAAAGCCTAAATTTCTATTTGACGGATGTTAACCCCGAACACAATTTTTAAAAACCCATCTTTATAGATTGTTCTTTTTTTTTTTGGAAGTTTTAAACGTAAAATTCCTAATTTCATATGTTGAGTGTTAAGAAACATCTAAAAACTTATTTAGATGTGTAAAAAAAAAAATTTTTTTTGACCACAGCTGGATTTGATCCGCTACTCTACATATTTCAATTACCAAGTATTATATGTACCATTGTGAGACCTACTTTTTAGACATGGTGGCATTATCTGTTTACCAATTTGGATGAAATTTACCAAATTGATAGAGGACTTTTAGAACTTCATGTATTCCATGTTTCATTAAAATCTTTCATGTGGTTTCGTAGAAAAAGTTGAAAATGTGAAAAATGGCCAACTCCCCCCCCCCCCCCCCTTTTTTTTGGAAGTCTTAAAAAATTCATAAAAAATCCAAAAATTGAGATAATGACAAAATTCTTTCACAATAATATTCCTTACCACAATTATGATCAAAATAGTCATTAAGAAATCATCAATATCAATTAACTGAAAAACATGACACTTTTCTTCATTAAATTGACTAAGTCCAGAAACACGTAAAAAAAGCGTAAATTTCTATTTGACGAATCTTAACCCCGAACACAATTTTTAATAACCCATCTTTATAGATTGTTGAAATGCAATTAGTTTCCCCATTTATGTACTGGTTCTGGAGAAGAAGATGTTTGAAGAGGGGTACCCTTTTGGGCACTTTTGGTCCCGCCCTGGATCCACCCCTGAGGGAATCTGGATCCCGAACACAATTTTCGTAGGGGACCTTGAGTACATCATTTACACAAAGTTTGATCCAAATCTGCAATGTAGTTCCAGAGAAGAAGTTGAAAATGTGAAAAAGTTAACGACGGACGACGACGACGACGACGGACGGCGCACTATGACTATAGCTCACTTGAGCCTTTGGCTCAGGTGAGCTAAAAATGAGATTCATAGACCTTTATGAATAACAACAAAATGTTGTTAGTAAGGACAGATAGATCAAAATAACTTTTTCAATTTCTGTGATGAAATACGAATGAAACTCTCAAAACTAATGGTAGTATTCCTTTGTTTTTATGCTGCAAGAACACTTAATAGAATCTGATATATATTAGTGTGACATGTATTCATTTGCTAACAGACCTGATTTTGCCATGTTCTGTATATAACATCAATGGAATCTGGAGGAAGCTTATCAAACACTTTGTTGGCAGCTGTCAGTTTTTTCACCGCTGAAAGGGAAGTATTTAATGAGTGACTTAATTGCTGATAATATATATGCAGAATGCAAAACATAGTGTACTCAAAGATTACTACGCTCACCTCGATACAGTATGTGTCAAACAAAAACAAAAAAGAACAGTAGAAAGTTCAATAGAACATTGTAATCTTAAACCCAGTCACTCGAGAGTAAAATGTGGGTCAGATACATCATCTACATGTGCTTAAGTCAGCATACCAAGATGAATCAAAGGTGCAAGTTTGGTAAGTGTAGCACCTATACTTTCTCCCATACTGAGTAACCCCAAACAACTGGTCATGGATGCCTGGAGTATAGCATAAGCTCCTCAACTTCATCAAGGTAACAAAAACTATCATCCTCTTTAAATAAGAAATGAATGAAATTTATTCTCACAAACATCTATAATGGCACTGTAATTAATTAGGGTTACAAAAGACAAGTTCACTAACCCACTAAATTGGCCCAAGATGGAAAACTTTTCAGAATTGATTATTTGCTCATTAGACAATATTTCTATCACATATATATCTAAAGGGATCTGCAGCTACCCCCTGTCCTACTATAGCCTCCATCTATAAGTGTTGTAAAGCTGCACATGCACATAAAGACTACCATATTTGATTTAATCCATGCCTGAGAAAGTTACCTGCATAGTAAAATATTTCAAGTGCATTTTGTAAACTTAAATAAGGATGAGTATAATGTATATTATTGTATCAGTTTGATAAAAATTCAAATAAGCTTATATAAGCGTCCAACGTAACTCTTTGTCAGCCTCTTGTGGCTTACTACCAAAAAGAAGTATCCTACCTTCAGTTAAAAACAAGTGATCTAGACCATTACAAAAGGGAACGTGAAAACAAAATAGTGAAAATGAAGGTTGTTGGACTCTGAAAACTGCTTTTTCACTTGTTTACGCTGCATATTTTTAATATAAGGATGATACAGAACAAAGGTAAGAGTCTATTTGATTTCATTGGTGTACCAATAGTCCAACTTTATCATGGAATTCCTCCTTAATACGTTGATAAAGATTTTTTTCAAATGCTTGTTGAATTTATATGATCATACCAAATACCAATCGGGTCGTGGTTTTCTGATTTATACTATCATAACATGGATTAAGGGACATGTATATAATGTCCCTGATGGATTTATTCATGGTTTCATCTTCACGTACAGAAGAGGATGGAACAAACTGAAGCCCAGTAACATTAAACAAGAGGCTCATGGGCCACATCGCTCTCCTGAGCATTTAACTGCACAAACAGAAAAGCAGAAGGGTATCTATGAACTTGTATCTGTCATTGAACTTGTCTTGACTTCAGGAACAAGAATATATAGCCTCCCCCTATGGTTTTAGAGAGGGGACCTCAATACTTTTAAAGATATTAGACCATTTATCAAATATATTAGACATTTATTAAAGGGTGGGGTTTGACATATGACATCTGCATATGTGTCAATGAAATTTTTCTTAACAAAAGGTACAACTAGAGCAACGCCTAGCGTGGCTTAACACGCCTGTCGCTTACTTTGGACAGAATCAATGTGAACGTATGGTTT
Source organism: Pteria penguin (assembly GCA_035048485.1). NCBI lineage: Eukaryota > Metazoa > Mollusca > Bivalvia > Pterioida > Pteriidae > Pteria > Pteria penguin. Next base: position 33,445,964 of record CM068583.1, read on the forward strand.
TATTACCCCCAAACATGCATCTTTTTGGTAATACTTTTATGAAATATTGAAATCCAAAAAGAGGGATCCAAGTCCCATAACTCTGTAACAACAAATTGGGAATTTGCTCAAAACTGAAAAGTGGCTTCCCCTACACTATTTAAGAATTCTGTATAAGTTTCATAAAAACAACCGAGGTTTACTTAGGTTATTGCATTACATAGCATCTCCATAGCATCTCATCATAGTAACAAGGTTTTACTCACTTTGCATGTTGTAACCTTGACCTATGACCTATGACCTTGGGTCAAGGTTATGACGTACCCTTGGGTCCTAAGTAACAATTCTGTGAAATATTATTGAAATCCATGCACAGGGGACAAGTTATGGCCTGAACAAGGTTTTATTCAACTTTGCATGTTGTGACCTTAACCTTTGACCTATGACCTTGGCTTAAGGTCATGACACACCCTTGGATCCTAAACAACAATTCTGTGAAATATTAATGAAATCGGTGCACAGGGAAAGAAGTAATAGCCCGGACAAGCTGATGCCGGACGGACAACGCCATATCATAACATGACCTGTCTTTAGACAGGCATATAAAAAAATACCTGGTTTGAAGGTGGATACTCAAGTTATTTCTACATAACTGTTCATATTTTACAGAAACTTCTAATATTTTTCAGGGTATTTTACTTTGGGTCCAGGCAAATTGGGAAAATTCATGGTATTTTAATACAAGAAACCGAGAAAGGTCATGGTATCAATTGAAAGCACTTGTCGTAAAGAACCTATGTGTGGAGTATCAAAGCCCTAACCCTATTGATTCAAAAGATATAGCTAAAGTTAAAACTTATTAGAAGTAGGTCAGAGTCCAAGGTCCAGGTCACCAAGTCAAAAGTCATAGCAAAAATTGAAAGCTCTGGACATAAGAAAGCTATGTGTGAAGTACTTTGTTTACACACCTCTTAGTTGCTGAGATTTTGCAAAAATCAGAAACTATAACCAAAATGTTGATGGACAGACAGACAGACAGACATTGCCAATCTATAGACCAGAATTGCTTTGTAATCCAGCCAAAAATAAGGAATTTTCAGGGAATATTTTTCCTTAAAACAATGTTATTTAGACAGTTAAATCTGCTACATATGAAGTATGAAATAAGCGGTATTTGTGAAACACTTATGCCCCTGGCGGCAACAAAGTCCAAAAAGTTATTTTTAGCATGAAGGTCATTGTCAAGGTCCAAAAAACACCTTGAAATTAGATGTGTCGCCACAACTGCATCTGCTTGCAACAAAATTTTTAAAGTATGTGTTTGAAAAGGATTTTATTCTTAAAATTAGGTGAAATACAAGTCCAAGGGCCATAATTCCTGTAAAATTTTTAAGACAGAAGTCCCTTTACAATATGTACATCTACATATTGTGATCTTTGTGCCAGTTTTGCTGAATCCTCCCAAGGGTAAGGAGGAGTTGCCAAGACAATTTAGTTTATATGCATAAAAATCTAAGTTAAAGGGCCACAACTCCTGTAAAACATTTTGGACAGCATTCTTATTCTAAAATGCATATCTTCATATTATGAATTTTCTTTGTGTCAAGCTTCATCAAAATGCTTCTAAGGGTGTAGGAGGAGTTGTGAAGACAAAATGCATGATGGAATGACAGTGAGTTGCTATACTATATGCCCTGGCCATATAAAGCAGGGACAAAACTATACTATATGCCCTGGCCATACATGGCAGAGGAAAAAAAGAAAAACCTCCATATTTCACAAAGTTAAGAAACTTCAATAAGATTCGAACAGATTGTAATCCAATTTCTCTTCAAATGAAGATTTTGTGTATTTGTTTTCTCAATGTGGAATTTTCTCAACTTTAGCCCCCTATTGTGGCCCGAATTTTGCCCCGAGTGTAAATTATGATTTGAACCAACCTGAATCTTTACTCTACCATGAATATGTTGCTAAAGTTTTGTAATTTATGGACCAGTGGTTCTGGAACATTTTGAATGTGTATGCACAACTTTTACATCACTATTAGATCTAAGTTAAACACTATGTCAAGGCAGGAAGGTAGTTGCATATTTCTTTGGATATATATGTCCCTAGTTTTACTGATGTCCAATCTGATTGTATCATATACATCTCTGTTGATTACTTTATTTTGCATTTCACTTCAAATTCAATCCAGACAATTTTCACAAGAAACACCATTACATAATCACTGATTTTATTTTATAATGTTTTATACCGGCAATTGAACGATCAGGTCATGGGAGTGCTATTGTCCTGAACAGTTCAATGTCTCACTGAGTTATACATGCATAGCTAACTGTTATGCAAAATTAAGATATCTCAAAATTACATTGTTATATTCTTACTCATAAACACATTTTATTGGATCTTACCTATGAATGACCTCATGATAGCATTAGCTTGCTTAACTGCCTCTGCCCTCTGTGATGTATCAAACACTAGCCAATCTATAGCTTGAATTTTCTTTCTGTCTTCCTGTAAAAGACATATTCAATAATTTATTAATAAGAACATTATATCATTTCATTTTGAAATGATTTAGATATTTTGGTGCTTTTTTCAAGTATATAACAAGAGCAATGCCTAGCGTGGCTTAATACACCCGTCGCTTACACTGAACGGCATCAATGTGAACGTATGGTTTTATCACCCCCAAACTTGGGTCTCTTTGGTAATACTCTTATGAAATATTGAAATCCAAAAGGTGGCTTCCCCTACACTAATTAAGCATTCTATATCAGTTTCATGAAAAACAACTGACGTTTACTTAAGATATCGCGTTACATAGCATCTCCATAGCATCTTATCATAGTAACAAGAAAATGTCAAAGACGGTATGACCGGATTGCAAATGCTAAACGCAAGATGTTGAAGACAGATGGACGGACAGACAGATGGATGGACCGATTTTGCCAATTTATAGACCAGAATTGCTTTGCATTAACATTAACAATACATGTATGCAAGTGGTCACCCTAAAGGCAAAAAACAGTGTGTGTTCACTGAAGCGTAAAGTCAAGGTCAAGGTCGCTAAATTTTTGTATTGGTTGGTTAGAACATTCAAGTATCCACAATCCTACCAACTTTGACACAAGTACCCTTTAGGGTATGAAAGAAACCAAGCTAAACACAAATGCTAAACGCAAAATGTTGACGTCATGCGGACAGACGGATGGACTGACTGATGGATGGACAGACGGTTTTCGCCAATTCATAGAGGACAGACGGTTTTCGCCAATTCATAGACCATAATTTCTTTGTAATCCGGTCAAAAATCCAAGTTCCATAACTCCATAACAGAATGTGCTCAAAATCAAAAGGCCGCTTCCCCTACCCTAATTAAGCATTCTGTACTAGTTTCATGAAAAAAAGCTGACGTTTACTTAAGTTATTGAGTTCCATAGCATCTTTCCACAGTAAAAATAAAATCCAAGTCTCATAACTCCGGAACGAATCTAAAGGCGGCTTCCTCTACATTATCTAAGCATTCTGTATGAGTTTCATGAAAAACAACTGACGTTTATTTAAGTTATCACGTTCCATAGCATCTTTTCATAGTAAAATTTAAATCCAAGTCCCATAACTCCGGAACGACACAACAGAATTTGCTCAAAATCGAAAGGCGGCTTCCCCTACATTTTTTAAGCATTCTGTATGAGTTTCATGAAAAACATCTGACGTTTATTTAAATTATCACATTCCATAGCATCTTTTCGATATGAGTTTCATGAAATACAGATGACGTTTAATAAAGTTATTGCGTTCCATAACGGACGGACATTGCTATACCATAATACCGTACCTCCTGTCTTTTGACGGGCATATAAAAACACCAGGTTAAAGAGAAAACATAAACATATTATGTTTCCATATAAAATAATTTCACATAAAAAATCTTTAGCAAGTGAATGAATTTAGTCTATAGTCTACTGCAGCAGTATATCTTTTTCTACGAAGTCAATGACATCCCTTCATCAATGACTATTGTTTGATTCTCATTATATAGATACACAATATATATAAGTATTAATAAGGAAGAAATATTCAGAAAGAAACCATAGCCTGCTGTTCAGAATTAACACTTTAATATCTTACTTGACATAGATAAAATATTCTGTGATTTTTTATCACTTTTTAACAGCACTTTGAGGAATTTCCAATATGTATTGTATAACGTCATGTTTTATAGCTAGGTCTGCAGCCAAACACCTGCTGTGCATTATTAGTGTGTCATGTTTATCAATAATACGTGCTTTACTTTTTTATTTCACTAATTTGGTGAGATTCAGTTTTGTAACCTTTAGGTTATAGACCTGATTTACTAACTGTTAAACTCTAACCAGATTACTAGGTACCTTTGGCTTGTTTGTTTCATTCTTTTCTTACTTAAAATTTATCTAGTGATGACATCTGCATTATCTATTACACAGTATTAAGATTTACAGGATAAATTGAAGTTGTGAGGAATCCTTTATATGCCACCTTTACCATAACATGGAACTTCAGAATTTTCACTTTCTTATCCAATACAGGACACATATAGGTGAAACTAAAGTAGTGAGAAATCTTTCATGTACCACGTTTACCATGACAATGGAATCTCAGAGTTTTCACTTTCTTATCCAATACAAAACACAGACGAACCATTGATAGAACTTGAACCTGAGACCTTTCTGAGTCAGGCACCTTTCCTATTTAGTATCGGCAGCTCTAGCTCTGGCTGAATTAAGCATACAGGTACATAGACAGCATAGAATAAACATATTGATAGAGATACCAACCTGAGATACTGTGGTATCTACACTATCCACACTAGCTGACAGGTTTATACTCTCCTTGCTACGAATGTTTTCTACAACTGTTTTTGTGATTTGATGGATATCGAGGGAAGCCTCTTCAGCAAGCTGTCGACACCACTGTCGTTCTTCCTTATTTTCTATGCCTAAAACACAATACCTAGATGTCACACAAACAACATGAATTGGCCTTAAATTTGTTGCGAAGCAGCCTTTCCTAATGAAGATATACATTGAGAAAGGGGTTGAAAAATAAATGAGTCACAGAATATTGTTAAGTTCTTTTCCTGTTTTTTTTTCTGTAATTATTACTACCAACTTTCTAAATTTTTCAAGAAGTATGTATAACCCAACAACATGTATATAAATGAGTTCCACATGTATGCTTAAGTTAAAACAAGAGTTGTCAGAAGACAACAGAGCTCGCTGGTGGCAACTAAATTGAAATAGCAGAAGTTTTTTATAAGTAGGTCAAATGGTTCCAAAGTCATGACCCAGGTTAAAGTTTTGTCTCCGGATGATGATGAAGCCAGGGTATGACAATAGGTCTCTGAACATTTGTCTGGACGAGCTAAAAAATCACAACATAATTATTGGACTTTGAAAATTATTATTCTGACAGAAATGTGTGCCAGTAATGACATATACTCTAATACAGTTTACAGTAGTTTTATCATCAGTGACACTAATGTGTAACAAGTACAGAATATGATTTCTTATAAGGTTAGTTCTCACTTCTAACTTATATGTCAAGTTTCAATCCAATACCTTAAAAAACTGCAAAAAAAAAAGTCCAGAAAACATGAACTCGGATATACGTATGCACAGACCGACAGACGACGCCATAACATAGTACGTCCCGTCTATAACAGGCGTATAACAATAATAATGACAAAAGCCATGATATTACCTTCCAGGAACCTGGCATACCAAAGAACCTGTCTATCTGATGGTAGTTTAGAAACATAGTGAGAAACCAAAGCTTTCTGCTTATTCTCTATTAGATATTTCACATAAGCCTCCAAAATCTCATTACAGGAATCAACCTGCAATAAACAAAGAAAAATCATATATACCTGATTGACCTGTTATAGTGTGAGATGAGAATATATGTATTCTTACGGAGGATAGAAGAAAGACAGTGTTTTACAATATCATCTAAAACATTACCAATTCAAAATACAATACTGAAACATATTGCTCTTAGATGTTTGTAGAAATTCAAAAAGAGAATATGTGTTTGTGAAGCACTATGCCCCTACTCCAGGCAAATCTGAGTACATGTAATTGTAAGACATAGACAAAATATGCCTGAATAATGGCTAGTTTTAAAATACAAAGTACCTTAACTCAGGAAAGATGAGAATTTCATGAAAAACCAAAGGGGTCTTCTTTAAGTCCTGACACTGAATGCTTTATTATGTCATTACAATATCTCCTGGTAAATTTGAGTCGTTTTGAGATATAGACAGTAAATGCTTGAACAAAAGCTGTTTTTCACAGACAAAATACCATAACTCCTTCATGACAATACAAAATCTTATTAAAAAACAAGAAACCATCAAAGATGGTATGATCAGATTGCAAATCAAAAACCAGTAAGAGCTCGATCAGATTGCAAATCAAAAACCAGTAAGAGCTCACCTGCAAAACTCTTGTCCAGGTACATGTCTAATTTGAAGATGATTCCGGAAAGATGTGGGAGTTAAAAAGATTTTGGGAGAGACAGATAGTTTTACTGAATAGTGACACCAATGTCAAGGTCACCAAATTTCACATCAGTTGGGAAGAACTTGTCAATGTCTACACTGAATGTCTTATAATATCATTTAAATCTCTCAAGGCAATCTTGAGATATTCCAAGAAGTAGAAAGTGTTGTCAGAAAATTTATCTTAAATATTAAGTCATTTTTCTTTTATGGTTAAAAAATCATAGCAAGTTTACAGTTACTGACAGACATATAGACACACAGACAGGACAAAAACAACATTACTCTGATATTTCGAACTCCATAACATTCAAGCCAACCATTGAAGTGTGTGTTATTAACCATTTGAGTTATTACTGAGTTAGTTTACTCCTTAATGGATGTTACTCACATTATAGTTAGCCTGGGTACTCCTCAGAAACAACACTAGATGAGCCATGAAGCGGATCAGATGAGGTGATACATGATACTCTGGTCGACGTAACCACATACACATAACTTCAAACAATTCTGTAAATATACAATCAGTTCATTACTATACAGATTATGTGACATGGGAGTTGAGGCTATACAATGATTTAGCTACACCTTTATATAAAATTTTACCAAGGACACATCTCAAGATTTTTATTACAAGATAATTCAAAGACAATTAGATAATAGGGTTCTCTGAGAAATCGAGTATATTTGTACATGTCAGTATTCAATTTGATATATTTCTAATATATTTATTGCACTGACTTGAATAATCACCTAATTAATATATCTACATATCTTACTGTCTGTTTTTCCTAGAATGACATGTAAAAACAAGTTATTGAAAGGTATCAACTTTATTAGTATGGCTGAAAAAAACAAACAACCACTACCACCCCCCAAAAGCCCCAATTGAACCTATAATAATGGTTCAGATATTAGTTCAAATATCCCATTTGGATATTAATAATTCATCTGTATCCGTGCTAGTTTCAATTTAAATTTTATCTGATAAACTTCTTACTTTCTGTTTCTCCTAGAATGATATATTTCTGTATTATAAGGTAATAATCTTGGGATTCAGCTCTAACATTCTGAAATACAGATAAACATCTCTTGCACATAGCAACAGCAGACTATAGGCAACAAAGAATCTAAGACTTAAAATTTATGCCAGTGTGCTCAATATATATGTATCCATAAATGAACTTGCCACATTAAACAATGAATATCATCATTACAATTATATAAGTAGTGAGCAATTGATAAGATGAAAGTGAGTAAATGACAGAAAGTGCATGTCTGCTAGTACATGTTGATGAATACAATGATAACATCAGGCTTAATAGTTGTTCTGAAAATGACTTAAGGCTGTGTAGTAAGGACAAAAACACATTCTGATCTACATACCTCGCATGCCTCTATCTTATGGAAAATATATTCTAGGTCTGACCTGTTGAAGTATACAGAAATTATTGATGAGCATAATGTTTATTCAAACACTCTCATCAGAATAACTTTACCAATGATTATAATATATTATTCTTTTTACACAGTTTCCTCTAAATTACATATTTATACTTATAGAGGCTAAGAGGTGATGATAAAGTGACACTTGTAGTGTCAAAAATTCAAAGTGTTAATGGACCATCTTCAATTTTCACAGAAAACAACATTCAATTGTTACATAGATTTAGAAATTGACAAAAATGGCAATAAATAGGACAGACGAATGTGGTAAATGAGATACAAGATGCTTTAGCTACTAAGCCTTAGTATACTTCGCTATAAATGGTGACCATCTTTGGGTAGGTGGGAAGTTTTCACGTTTGGAACAAGAGTCCTATCTAAGGAAATCCAACTTAAATCTGCTTCATAACCAAGAAAACAAAGTTACTGCCTCTGGTCTTGCATGCCTTTATGGCATGGAGAACAAGTGAACTAATTTTAACAAAAAAGGTGCAAACTTACGGCTGATCCCAGTACTCCGTCGGTAAGGCATCAAAGTTTTTCTCCACAGTATACTGTGTCCTTATCTCTGTTTCAGCCATTATATCCACCATGACTTTACAATGTGCCCATAAAAAATCTGACCAAGAAACGCATACTGGCAGAATGGCATGCAAGTTTCCACTTAATACCCCATATACAGCTCTCTCAAACTGGTTGTACTTGGGCTGTCAAAAAGGGAAAAATCAAAAATATGGTATGAAAACACATGGAATCTTAAAAACTATTAATATATAACTATTAACTGTAAATTATGTTTAAATGATTATTTCATTGCAAAAGCTTTTTCTACAACTTTAAGATTAATTTAAAACACAACGTAGGACCCACTTATGTACAGACACAAAAAAAGTCTCCCAAAAGTATGTTACAGTTTGCTACTGAACTTTGCTTCTAAAACAGGAAGGAACATCATTAACAAGACAAAAAGTGACAAGACAGGATAAAAAATCCCATATTTATAGAAGATTTCTACACTTCTCCAAATCTAGAAAAATTTCACTCTGTTGATGCAAAAACAAATTTTAAAGCTCAGCATTCCTTTTCTGGACAATCAATGGTGTTTAAATTGAAATTATGATAATAGAATCTTTCTTTTTGTTTCATGAATAAACAGAAAAACTTCAGGCTATATTTATAAATCATATAACAGGTGGCATTTCAGTGAATATGAAACTGTAAAACATTTTACAAGACATTCGGTCTGGTAAACTAAGACAATTCACCATATCAAAGCAACTTGTACCAGACCGAAAACAAAAGGTATATCTTTAGAAAGATGGTCACAAAAATCATATGACTCCACACTTGAATTTTCATTGGTTTATTGCGAATCTCTGGCAAGTAAAAACACATCTCCCCAGTTGGTTTCTTCAACAAAAGCAATACAATAATCATCAATGTCAGCCTCTTTTCCCCATATAAATGAAAGGGCCTTTAAACCTTTACGGAAATGATGGTATCATTACCAGACTTGTCCATCAGTTGGTGATATATCATTTTCACTGCACTTACTTAACACTGCTGAATCAACAGTTCAGTCACGGAGTTGTATTTTTACATGAGCTGTTTTCAAATATGGATAAAATGGTAATGGTATTTTCAAAGAGAAACCACTATAATGATATGCATAGATTTAAACAATGCATTATTTACCTCTTTGGCTAGGTTCCAACAAACACTTTTCCACAGGACTCTGTTTGGGTTACCCACCACAGGCTGTAGATGACCTTCTGGTCCTTCAAAGTTGGGATCATGATAAAGCCTCCATCCTTCCATTGTTGCAGCCCGCCAGGATTGCCCATGGGCTTTACATTCTTTCTGGGCCTCTTCTAACTGTCCAGCCCTCAGGCATATGAAGAGATACTTGAGTAAACGATTCTCATCCTCCTGATCTAGATCATCTAAGATCTTGTTTTGTCTTACTGGTGCATCAGGATCCTGAAAACAGTAAACAGATCCATAGTAATTCTTAAATCTAGTTAAAGGTTGCAAATGAATCATCTTCAAATATCTAATAGATACATAGTATGTTACAAATGATCCCTCTGCATTGAATAATAAAAATACAATCAATTACATTTACATTTTATAAATAATTATTACCAATTCTGTCACCAGTAGTCTGTTCCCAGGATGTCCAGTATTGGTATCTTTCCTCTGCAGTTTATTCAATGTATTTTCCCTATTTAAACAGTATAAAAGTATTACGAATTACATATATTATAATTTCTTTGTTGAACAAAGTAAAGGGAACCCTGAGCATATAAATTCTTGTTTAATAAATAACTCATCTAATTGATAGTATCCATTACCAGACTATATGAACGTATACAAAATATGCTGCAATTAATAGAAGTAATGAATCTAACCATCCAAGAGCCCGATCTGAAAAGAAGTTGATATTCTCTCCAAAGCTTCCTACATATTCCATGGCACACTCCTCTAACCAGTCTAGGACAATCTGAAGTAAGACATTCATGACAGTAAATCTATATCTTAGGTGACAAAATTTTTCTTATCTAAAATTAATTACTAATTATTAACATCATTATCTGTGTATTTCATTTAAAATTTATAGATTTTTGTTTCTTGCATAATGTCAAAATAAGATTATTTCTCTGACATGGTGAAGTCAACTTTCTCTGATGTATTTCACAGAAACGCACACAACACATTTGAGAAATTGTATAAATTTGTAAGATAATTTTGCAAAATTCTTACTAAAGTGTAACAATGGCTTGGAAATATTGTTGCTAACAACTATTCTGATTTAAGAGCTTAATATTCATGAAAAAATTTCAGTATCAAACTTACTAGTAACATTCGCAACTTGCCATGTTCCATAATGTTTCATGTAAACGTTACATTTATATTCAATTCAAATTCCTATTAATTTTTCAATCATAATTTGACTATGATTATTATAATAAAGCACTGGCTTTCTATACCATTACACAAGTCCTGGCGTACATGCAGACACCATCAATTTACCTCACTAGTCTGCAGTCAAACTAGCAGAGGAAAACACCCATAAAAAAGTATATAAAAGACAAACTTTAAGATCAACCAGGTGAATTAAGAGTTCTGAATTTGAAAATATATTCATATATAAGCATACACAGGACACCAGGCTGTTTGAAACACCTGAGGTATATTTGATAATGTTATTGAGGAAAAAATTCAGGACTGGTGTTTGATTCTAAGATACCCTGGGATATGAAATACTGAAGTTTGATTGTAAATATCTACCTGAGTTTGCCTCATGTTGGCATCCTTTTCATATAAGTCTTTAATAATTTGTTGTTCACTTCGTCTTAGAGGCTAGAACATAATAATACATGATGAAAGATATTAAGATACAAGCTTTGCTTAAAATGAATGATAAAACATAAGACAAATGTGTAATTCAATGGTTTTTTTTATAAAGAGGGACTCTTGATTTTATTTCATATTCAAAGTGTCTGTAGCCTGTTACAATAAAATATCTAATGAGAAAAAGAAACTAACATTAGAGGAGGCAAAGATATTTCCTTATATACATCTTTTAAATGGTCAATGAATTTATTGTTGAAAAAACTTTGTAAAGTTTTGAATTGGTCTGATTTAAGAAATACTGTAGCACAGAATCACTGAAATAAAGTTAAATAAATACAGAAAACCATACTTTATTTCTTGGCCTAAGGGTTTTTTTATCACTTCGCTATATTCATTAGGAGAAAAATACTTTTTCAACCACTTTTTCAACCTCTTGGAATAAAATTTCAAACTGAAGCTTCATACCTTGATATGAAAAATATTTGAATTTAATTAGACAACAAAAATCAACTGGCGTAACATGTACCTTTAAATCGTCTACTGCCATACTAATGTCTTTTTCTATCTCAGTTTCCAGTCGATCTTGGTAAAGATTCCTGACAAGGTTCCAAGTGTTGCACTCTTGGCTGAGACGTAGTAACATAGAATTTGTCTTTTGGAATCTAAAAACATTACGCTTTTGAGAAACAAACTAAATCTATAATGCTCCTATGGCAACTTGCCAATATACAACATACATCAAAATTTCTGAAGATGAGAAAATGCACAGACTTAAAGAGAGATAAAATCTTACATGCTCCTGGATCATTTTGATCAGTGACAAACAAACAAAAACAAAATCAGATGTGTTTGTGAAACACTGATGTCCCTAGAGGGTCAGCCATTGTGAAATTTTTGGAAAAGGTCAAAACCACCGTGAAAGATTTTGGCGTGAACAAAATTGTATTTTCATAAGGAAAATATATGTGAAATAACAAATATATATACAGAGTAAACTGTCCAAAGCGGACACTGGAATCTTGTGAAAAGCGGACACATTTTGTGGAACGTAATTTTGTCCTATTATTTTCATTGAATGTAAACTCTCTGAATAACAGACACTGTCTACTCTGTACATCGGATGCAATCTCTAGCCTATATTTATGTAATCCTATGTTATTTAACTAAAAATATCGGACACTTTTCCATCAAGAGTTAACACACTTGACCACTCCCATTGTTTACGTAAGCTGTACTACCGTTAAAAGTGACACCTGCTTATCATTGTTAATTGGTCGTTTGGGTGTATCTTTGATTGGTACATTAACCGCGTATGGCTTCACTATGACTATGTATGCAGTTTTCATACCGTTTAATTAATTTGAGAGCCGTTTACTGATATTATTGAATTAGGCAAATAAAGCTTTTAAAATCAAGCAGATATGTCAGAGCTGGCTACTAAACGGAGACGCATGGAATTAACGCTAAGAGACAAGATTGGACCAAGGCAAAATCGGTGCATTTAAGGCTCGCTATAGAAAATTTTTACTCAGATCACTTGTGTCAAATTGATTCGTAATCAAACTTTGCAGAAATGTAACACTATTCAATGCAGGTCTACTGAATTCCAGTTGCATGGGGTGATACAGAACTATCAATAATAATCAAGTGTTTCCAAACATGTGAGTAGATTCGCTTAACATGAACAAAGATGATATTGTGCCAGCCCGATTAGCGTGTGAGTTGAGGTCAGACATCGACACTGAATGCTTATCAGATTTTGACAACCTTTTGCCTATAGCGGGCATATCCGATGACTGGAAAAATGAACTTAATAACAAGTACTCATGCGGATCTTAAGTCACCAACATTGATGATTGCGATGAATAGTCAGTGCCAAAGTCCCATATACCGGTACCAGAGTTCGACATGACTCATACTGACGTGATGGACATTGCTAAACACTGAAGAACTAGATTAAAGACGATCGGTATCTCACCCTATTAATGGAAATACATGCAACTAAAGGTCCACTTCGAACCCAAACACCACTAGCACACTGGTCATGTATATATGGTCCGTACCAGGTTACAGACAGTACTCTTTCCCACTCCCCGTTCATTCTTCGAAAACCGAACACCTGTCAAAAGCGGACAAAATGACGGTCCCGATGACTGTTCGGTCTGGACAGTTTTAACTGTATATATATATATACACATTTTCTGTTGATTGGGGTTTAATGGACCTTTGAACAATTTTTCTGACATACCCTAACAAAAGATAACAGTGGCAGAATTTGGAAACTAAATCCAAGACAGACATATATAATGCTCTTCTTTATGTATTGACAGTATATACAGAAATAGTAACTTCTATGAAGTTGTCATCAGTATTATGGTCACCTGATATCATCCATGCAATAATCGAGATATTGAAAAAATTCCTTCACACCAGCATTCCTTACCATAGAAATGATTAAATGAAACCAAATGAATGCATCAATGTTTACTAAAAGAAAATAATAACTCTTTAATGCATTAAAATAACAAAGTCCAAAATAAAAATGAAAAAACGTCAAAAATTTGATTTCGGAATGGAACCAAAAATATCAACACTTCTTCCCATATGCCTCTATCTCATTCCTATGCAGTCGGTTTGTCGCTGTATGCACCCGATCTGAATAAGAAGTTTGTCAAAGGAGGGTACCCTCTGTGACCTACTTTTGTCTGTGGTGGTGCCACCTGTTCATGGATCCTGACAAAGATGACCACATTTGTCGGGGACCTTGAGTATTTGATGCATGCCAAGTTTCATTGAATTCCAGCAAGTGGTTCCGAAGAAAAAGTTCAAACTGTGAAATGTTTACACCAATTATCCCACCCCCCCTTTTTCTTGAAAGTCTTAAAAAATTCATAAAAAATCCAAAACATAAAATATTGAAAAATTTTCTTCGCAGTAGTATTTCTTACCATCAAAATGATCAAATTAAACCAAATTAATGCATCAATGTTTACTAAAAGAAAAAAATACCTCTTTTCTGCATTAAAATTACCAAGTACAAAAAAACGTCAAAAAAACGTCAAAAATTTGATTTCGGAATGGAACCAAAAATAACAACACTTCTTCACACATCCCTCTAGATCATTCCTATGCATTTGGTTTGTCTCTGTATGCCCCCGGTCTGAAGAAGAAGTTTGTCAAAGGAGGGTACCCTCTTTGACCTACTTTTGCCTGTGGTGGCGCCACCTGTTGATGAATCTGGACGAAAAACAACAACACTTGTAGGGGACCATGAGTACTACATGCTTATCAAGTTTCATCAAATTCTGTTCAGTGGTTCTGGAGAAGAAGTCGAAAATGTGAAAAGTTAACGACGGACGACGGACGACGGACGGACGACGGACGACGGACGACGGACGGTGATTGATCACAATAGCTCACTTGAGCCTTTGGCTCAGGTGAGCTAAAAAGCCACATAAAAATTTTGTCCTTCCTTTTTTTCTTGTTTTTGGTGCAACTTGAATTCCCTAAACAATCAACTTGAAGGTCAAAATGATATTCTAAATGAAATGCTTAGCAATACATCATCATTGTTGACCTGCTCATTGTAATATCTCACTATTTACCAAGTACGTTAATCTAGATGGCTGTCATATATACCAGAGCCAACATCGCTATGTTGGTTGCAATGCTGGTGTGGCAGATGGCTGTGTTTCAGTTCAGTCTGAAACTTTGAAAATTTTTTATGCATTGTGTACAATATTACATTGTATTTATATTGGTGGAATGCAAAGTAGTGGACACAGAAAACTGCGAAAACCACACAATTGTATCCCCATGAGTGAACAGGAATTCACAGCATACATGTTAACAGTCTGGAGAGCTATTGTTCTACAGTTTACTTCTTTATTTGTTCCTGTGTTTTGCATCACAAAGAGTATTTCACTCATATGGTTATAGCATCTGTCTGATGGAATTCATTTTAAATATGCAACAGACCCACCTGAAGGGGCAAGAGATCTTTTGTGTTCCAACCTCTACAAGATCTCTGTGTTTCATCCAAAGGACATGACACTAAACACATAAAAAGTCAGGTTTGAGTCCCACCAGCATCTGTTTGAACTTAAACACAGCCATCTGCCACAAATTAATCTGATTACATATCACCAAAGCAGGTGAATAACTGACCAGGTGTGTTTGAAAGGAATATTCAACACAAGTAACATTTGTCGAATAAACCAAAACAATAATAAAAAAGGTAGTTAAGTAGTAAGGACTCAACTCTTGTAACCTGCTACATGTATAGCCTTTGTATACAACTCCTACATATTTCACTTACATGGGTTCATTTCTTATACCTTTATGTACTATTTTGTATACAACTCCTACAGGTTTTACTCAGCTGGATTAACTTCTTCAGTTTTTGTTTACATATCAATTAATAAGTAACTTCCACACCTATCTCACTTACTTCGGTTCATTTCTTGTACCTCTATGTACCAATTTACGAAGGATGGTTAGGTATTCTTTACAGACATTCTCATAGTCAGCAATAAGGTGGAAAGCCTGTGCACTTGATGGATGTGTCTTCATTGACTGTAAGAAGTCATCATACATTCCCTGGCATGCTGTTAAAATATATCAATTTTAAGGCATGATTCAACTTTTCACGAAAACACTGAAGTATTTTCTTTGAATCAAAATAAAAATTTTCAGCTTGACAATAATCCTCCATCCTTTCGAAATAAGATTTATTTTCAAAACTCCAACACTAAATTAAAGAATCAATCTTTCTCTCATCCTAGTAGGCACTAGGTTATATATGTGTATGTCCAATGTCTGGGATAAAAAACCAATATGCAACAATTTTATGAGAAGTATTTACCGGTGAGCTCTCTTCCAAAGGTTTTAAAAAGCTTGAGTCCATTCAGACACATGTTCTTCATTACTTTATGAACTATTCAAGAAATGTTATGTGAAGTGGAATACACCAGAGTAGGTGGTAATACACCAGATTAGGTGTTAATACACCAGAGTAGGTGGTAATACACCAGAATAGGTGGTAATACACCAGAGTAGGCATAATCACAACCATTATCTCAGAAGACAAAATCACTAGCTAGCAGTCAAAGTAAATTTGAAGTGCTTTCAAAATAAAATCAAACAATTACCAATAATTGCAAACACTTTTTCATTTTCGAGCACCTTTTCTCAGACTCTTAAATTCAAATACTTCTTGAGGTGTGGACCATACTCTTTTTCTAAGTCATCAAATCATGGCTGTCATCATGTACTGTACATAAATCATGGCTGTCATCATGTACTTCACATAAATCATGGCTGTCATCATGTACTGCACATAAATCATGGCTGTCATCATGTACTGTACATAAATCATGGCTGTCATCATGTACTGCACATAAATCATGGCTGTCATCATGTACTTCACATAAATCATGGCTGTCATCATGTACTTCACATAAATCATGGCTGTCATCATGTACTTCACATAAATCATGGCTGTCATCATGTACTTCACATAAATCTAATCAATATTAGGAGCGTAAAAACTGGCATTATTTGATTTTTAGTTGTATAGTATTGCATAAATACATTAAGAGTAATATTCTTGCTCTTACCAGACAAGCCTGGGTCTTCTTCAAGTAATAATGCTACATTTGTTGTTGTTACTTCATCCATCATTGTGTCTTCCTAAAAAGACAAGAACTCACAACAATATAATCTTATTATTACTTGAATATTACAAAAAGAAAATGTTATTGATTCTTCATTCTGTACACTTGACAAAGTTTTACTTACAATTTGATCTGCATGTTCATGGAATGAGCTTGATGAATTAAAAGTTCTCGCTCTACTCTCTGGAACAGACTGAAAGAAATATATCCATTATTGTTATATAAAATGAGAGTAACAAATTTCTGATTTTTACAACAAGTAAAAAGTTCTTAAAAAAAAGAAAGTAATCATCAACTAAACATTATATGTCAGAAAGGCTTAAATTCACTCTTGGACAGGCAACGTCAACTACTTTGTGATCAGTTGGGATGTAGATGAGATTAGGAACTCGTTTAACAATCAGATGAAATCTAAGGACTACTACTGTCCCTCTAGCACTCAAGGTCTTCACAACTAGACCCTATTCTACTAATACATAGATAGGCTTTTCATAATTGCTAGGATCTTGAGATGAGACAAAAAAGACATGGTTATTCTCAGCACATCTCCTTACTTTCAATTCTCTACAGCATTATAAGTTTCTCTTTAATGTGGCATCTTACTTGCTTATTTATAAAAACAATTGGTCTTAACCTGGCTTGTTGATGCTAGTGGAGTCTTTCCAGGTGTAAACATAACAGACATATCATACTTGGACTTCAAGGGCTTAGGGGTATCTGAAAAGAAAAATATGATATCTGTTTTATAATTAGGGTAGTGTTTTTACTAAGTAAGAACTAAATATGGTCACAAATAAACTTACAAAAGCATATACATTAACATGTGTATAATTTCAATAAAGAAACAAAATCTTCTTGCTAATCGCTATTTACCATAATTACCCATGTATGATGCACACTTTTTTCTAAATAACAAATGTCGATGTTGTGGGTGTGCATTATACATGGGAACTAAAATATAACAAGCTTTTCCCTAAGTACTGGAACATAATGTTGATCTGAATATGACTGCCAAAATGTCAGCATATACATGTACTAAAATCACACCAGGAAATTTACCATGGAATGGATTCACGGTCCTTCATTCTTGAATGTCTGATAATTCTGACGGTCTATGAATTGATATTTTTACTGGAGTTTTCGTGTTTAATTATAAGTTACACTGAACATAAGTTTGATGTTTAATAATATGGTCATAAAATTAATAGTAATAGGACTTTTCATGTAAGACACCTGCTGTGCTGGAGTTAGATGTCACCTTTTAACAATACCTGGACAACCGACTGTTAAGAGTTGTACACACATCAATCAGACAAAAAGTGTTAATTCTATAAGTAACAAGAACACCTAGTATAATGACCAAGAAGATATATAGTGAATATCAGTAACTTTAACTGAGATAAGTTTAAATTCTTACCAACCTGCCATAACCATAATACTTTAATCATGAATACCGGCATAATTAATCCAATAACTAATATATCTAAAAGGGCAAATTTTGTTAGGGATGTATAAAGATATATATGGCCCGGAATTTTGTCCAGTTTGTATGAACTGATGAGTGCAAAATGTAAAATGCCATATAAATCACACTACTGTACACTTACAGCAAGAATGTTAGCTCCACACCCACTCACTATTTATCGATTTTTTACCTATTCATTATGCACAGAAAGTAGGCTTTTTCTGGTATTTTTTTACACAATGTTATTTACAGTATGCAAAAGCATTATTTCTGGACATTCATCAAATTTGTACACATGGTCAAGATAGTTTTTCAAAAATCATTTTCATGGAAAGTGAAGTGTCAATCCAGTCATATCAACTCTATATTTGTAACTTCCTAATCCTTTCATATACGATAAAAAAGACTGTGAATTCTCTTGAAAGAGATACAAAAATAGTTGGTCATTGTTCTAGGCCAATGATATATGTACTTCATGACCATGTTAAGTATGCGCTCAAACAAGTTATAAACAATACAACAGATCTGCCTGAAAAACAATTATTTCATATGACACCATGTGCTCTAGGGGTGATATATACTGCTCCCCCGTTGCAATTTACTGTAGAGTAAATTAAGAACATGGTATTCTAAAGAAAGTCAACTGTGTCTGTGAAAAGAGATATATATAAATAAAGGATAATAACAAGAGGCCCAAATGGGCCTATATTGCTCACCTGAGCACAAATTGCTTATTTACAATAAAATGACAGCTCATTTCTGTAGAAAATTTTGCTTTTTTTCTACAAGACTTTCTAAAAGGTTTGGTGAAATTCTGTGCAGCCGTTCTGGAGAAGAAGTTGAAAATGTGTCAACCAATCAGAGCCAATGGTGGCCATCTTGGATAACGGATCGGCACGAAAAAACACAAACTTTGTAGAAGACCTTGAGTAGTAACTTCCTATGAGTTTTGGTGAAATTCTGTGCAGCCGTTCTGGAGAAGAAGTCAAAAATGTGTCAACCAATCAGAGCCAATGGCAGCCATCTTGGATTACGGATTGGCAGGAAAAAACACAAACTTGGTAGAGGACCTCGAGTACTTACTTCCTATGAGGTTTGGTGAAATTCTGTGCAGCAGTTCTGGAGAAGAAGTCAAAAATGTGTAAACCAATCAGAGCCAATGGCGGCCATCTTGGATCAAAGATGGGCACGAAAAAACACAAACTTGGTAGAGGACCTTAGGTACTTATTTCCTATGAGGTTTGGTGGAATTCTGTGCAGCCGTTCTGGAGAAGAAGTTGAAAATGTGTAAACCAATCAGAGCCAATGGCAGCAATCTTGGATTGCGGATGGGCACAAAAAACACAAACTTGGTAGAGGACCTTGAGGTTTGGTGAAATTCTGTGCAGTGGTTCTGGAGAAGAAGTCGAAAATGTAGAAAAGTTAACAACGGACGACGATTGATCACAAAAGCTCACTTGAGCCTTTGGCTCAGGTGAGCTAAATAAAAAAGTAAGTTTTCCTTCAAAATTTAATACAAGGGGATATCTTGCCAGATTTATTTAATGCATAACAAACATACACGCCAAATCCCTACTTTTACATCAGTGTCATGCAAAACACTGCATCAAGTGAAATACTTGTGATTTTTGCAGGCACAAGTAAAGTACAGGAACCGAAGAATTCTAATGGTCTCAGTTTACATACTCTCACTTAAAGATTACAATAAACCAAAACCCTTGATATAAACCTGACACTAACACCTAGAAAAGTTACCTGTTCATGTTCTACATGTACAATTTGTAACCTCAGTATTATCGTACAAGTAACTTCAGAGTATTCTGAGCAGTTTAGAAGTAAATTAGTCATATTTACATGATGAGTGCCTAAGTCCTGCACTTCTTCCTCTGGTCCCTGGAGAGGCTACACTCTCATCCAACATCTGGATAGCTTTACATAGAGTTAAGGACTTGACTAAAATTTGTTGTTTGCTCTTGAGAAAATCCATTTGGAACAGATCAGGGTCCGGCATAAACTGAGAAAATACTTAAGTCAACATTTCAAATTCCTCTTTTCAACAATGAATTAGTAACTGGGATTTGGATTTTATTGAGTTTATTCTATCAATAAATAGAATTAAACCACTCTGCATGACAATTCATTTGAACATTTGATATGGGAATAAATTAAAATGAAATAACTGACTTAAGTATATTGTCAGTTTATGGCACCGGACCCAGGTAAAAAAAAAAGAAAAGAAAAAGAATTATAAATAAATAAAACAGAATATTAGGATAATTTAAATAGCTAAAAGTTTTTGTAAGTCAATCTTCAAGGTCAAGGTCAAAACAAAAATTTTTGATACATAATGAAAGGCTTGTAGCAAGGAATCCACACATGAAATATTTAAACCTTATCTCTTACTGTTCAAAAGTTATGACCAAGGTTAAAGCTTTAGAAGTACATGTACATGTAGAAGATAGAAAAAGAAAGTTGTCTAATAAAACCAACCTTTCAATTTGATTTCAATCTTATTATTTTAACATTTCATTATATACTGGAGTGGCTAATGAATGTATTTGATTGTCATCAAAAATGAGAAAATAAATTCATGCATTATTACACTGTTCAGTACCTAGTTTGTAGAGCAAGTATAATCACCCAGATGAAATGAAGACTAAATACACATTAAACTCCAGAAGTACTAATGGACTCTATTGACTCCAACAGTATCTTTTTTCTGAAAAATGATTATAATTCATACAGTAAATTGAGAAAATCAGGACATCATTTCCTCTAAAACATATTTCACAAAGACACTTACACTAAAACAATTATTCTGTTATTTCAAGCAAAATTTTGCAAGACTTCAAACTTTTATTAAAGCAAACACTTTATGATGAATACAGGAGTATGAAAGGCAAAGGAAAGTGTGGGGCGAAAGAAGATATATGGGGCTTAGGATGGATTAGGTGAGTGGGAAGGGGGACAATAATAAACCTTTGAAACAGTTAAACATGAAAATGATGTTATTTAAAACTGTATACCCGCTAGTACTGTGCATATTATAGGTTAATTTAATCTAAATTGGTTTGATTATGTGTATATAAGCCTAAAACATATTAAAAAGGACCCTTGCAAATGTTGTGATCAAATTTGTCGCTTTAAGTAAGATATGGCTGTCTAAAATGCGATGTTTTTAAACAGAATGTTTACAACCAAATTATCACATGATCTAATTCGGAAGTCGCCACATCATGGACACTGATGGAGGGTGAGGTAAATAAACTTGATGAGTAACTTTAAAATCTGCATTCAAGTCTGTTAAAATTAGTATTTACTGAAATCGTTTTCTTTTGGGGTCTCCCTTCATCGTATTTGTTTTGATTAAACTGCGCATGTGTGAAGTCAGGTTGTGGTTGTATTTATGGAATACCCACTTTATTTACGAAGTGTTTTCTTTTTATTTTGATATCTCCGAGGGTTTTAAGCAACAAAAAATGTTATTAATGCAAAGTAAATAACTTTAGCCATACAAGAAAAATACAGTTTTTGTTTTACATGCCCTTATTTTTGAAATGTAACCGAATTGTAGGGTATACAACTTTAATCAACATGCCTTAAACACTACCAGCACTCCATCCATATTTTTTCTCATTAGCATTTTGAAATAATTTCCCCTTTATCATGAATATGTCACAATATTCCCCTAACTCAGGGGTTGGGTAATAGTTCCCTAACACAGAGAGAATGCCCTGATAATACTATATCTAATAATAATTGTCTGTAGGAATGTGTTTCAAAAATGTGTACCTGGGATAACAAAAAACTTTTAAAGAAAAGTTATACATTTACTAACTATGAGTACTTAAAAATTTAAAAAGGGTGTCTTTCCACTTTCAATGAAAATTTTGATAAAGATTCTCCTGTTTATAATTGATATAGAAAGGAATGAAATTCGAATTTTGTATTTTTTTTTTTTATCACAGTACACAGTATGTAACTTCTTGTGAGGTGAGTGTATCATTTCAGCCCTAGTACATGTAGTTAAGTGATGGGCTTGTGTGCAGGTGGATTCAATTCGTAGATCATGCTCTGTCTCACTATGAAAAATTGTTGAAAACGAAGTAATCTGCTATCAATCTGCCTGCCATATCATATCTCAAGAATGTCTCAAATAACTTTCGAAATGAGATTGATAAACATGAAACTCCTAAATAGGATACATTTTTGAACATTTGCACTTCTTCTTTTGAATGTTTTACTCCTGCACTCTTCTCTATCTACAATACTATCTCCCTCCAATATACCCTGAAGCTTGAACTCTCTTGGCCTGAAAATGTAAAAGAAACAAAAATGTGACAGCGTACAATCAAGGAAATTCCTGGAAAACCCTGTCTACATAATCCTGGAATGGTTAAAGTGAAGAGAATCAGACTTAGCCTACACATCATAATGATCATACTTTGTAATTTAGGAATAGTAATTGTAATGGACTGAAAGATGGCCACACAAATGGATGACTGCACTGACATGTCAATAACTATATACCAGTGGAAATGAAATATCATCGGACTGACGGACAAAACTGGTAATAATGCCACCGCTCCCATAAATAACCTTATATGTCTGGACCACCTTTCCAGTGAAGATGAACAAAAACTGAAAGAGAAACAAAAGATTTAAAGGCCCTTTTATTTATATGGGGAAAAGATGTTGACGATGATGATCCTCATATCAATTTTGTTGAAGAAGAAAACTGGAGAGATGTGTTTTTACTTACCAGAGATTCACAATAAACCAATGAAAATTAAAGTGAGCAGTCATACAATTTTTGTGACCATCTTTCTAAAAATGTACATTTTGTTTTGTTTTCGGTCTGGTTAAAGTTGCTTCGATCTGGTGAATTCTCCTAGTTTACCAGACCAAATGTCGTGTAAAATGTTTTACGATTTCATATCCACTGATATAACCCCCCCCCCTCCCCCCATCTGTAAAGCTAGGGAATAAAAATCATGACCAAGGTTAAAGTCATGTACATGTATGTGTTATTTTTTTCTTAAATCATACAAGAATATCAGATCCCATTACAATTAATCACCAGCCCTACCTTTCACCACATATAATTAGCAATATCTGGTGAAAAAAACCTGCAATTTTTGGTCATAATTTGCAAAATTCAACCTTTAGTATTCCTCCCTTTTAAAAAAGGACATTGAATCAGTCACTAATATGGATAGCAGTAAACAGAAACTCGATATTGCCTTCCTCATAAACACTTACAGGGTATTAAAGAAATCCTACCTAAATGTCATGGAAATATCGCCTGTGTCATTCAGAGATTCATCTCCGACAAAACTCTGTAAAATAAGTAAAAACTCAATGATCAAGTGCATGTATCACAAATATCAGTATCTTCCATGTATCTATTAAGTTACAACAAATGCAACTGCTATGTTATTGATATGACTGCATGTACCTGGTACAAAGACAGTGTTCTAGAAATCCCATTACCTGTTACCTGTGGTAAGTGAAAAACAAGCTCGGGTTACTGAAAAGCTTTAAACCTCTTACCCGGTGGTAGGTAAATTCTGAGTAATATCAATCCCATCAAACTTAATGCACAACTGGAAATAATGGAACCAAAAAGAATTACCGATATCAGTTCTGATATAATTACATGAATATTATTTTTACAATCGTAAGTTTCCCTTTTCGATCTCGGCTGGGGACCGATCGACCTGTCTAGAAAGATTTAGTTTTAAAATACGAAGAAGCATTGGACCACGCCACGTGAGTGAATATCTGTAATTTTATGGCTGTTAAGACTGTTAGAGCGATCCCCTGTATTAAACGACTCCCTGCCCTATACAACCATACTTTTGACCCTCCGATGTTTTTTACTATTAAACCAGTCGTTCCCCAAAAACAATACAAAGAATAATACCGTAAATTAAGGCCCCCGATAATCTAAATGAATACCTTACTGTCAATTGGAGCGCAAGGTAGTTTTGAAAAGCGGGTGAATACTACACCACAGCAGTAGAAATGGTCAGTTCTTGTAAAATTTGAATTTAATCTTTATGCCATCGTCGCCGCAAACCCGAATATGCATCTTATCGGTATTATGAATTATGTCTTGATGATATATCAAAGAAAATTTACGATAGTTTCACATGTTTAAAACAGGTATTAGACATATAACTTCCCGGTATCAAAATGCTTGCTAAAAGTTCAGCTATCACATTTCAATGGACAGTCATTACAAAGGCGCTGTTTGAACTTTGTATTCATTTAATTGCAATATAAACATTTAATTCGCTGACTTTCATTCGTAATCTCGTTCAAAGTCCTGAAATGTAACAATCAAATGTGAACAGGATATTCTGATACATGTACATGATACTTTCATTATATAAGTATTGCAGTTTTCCTGATTAAGACCAACATCTACATTCTGAATTTAATTCTTAACTTTGAAAACATTTCAGTACTCAAACGGAAAGTCATTAAGAAAAGGTCAAATTCTTTTAAAAATTTAAGAAGTTAGCAAATCTGTGGTAGTAAATATGGGGATTTGGTATTCAATTTATGAAAAATTCCATGTTTGATAGACTAGTACTCTGTTAAACGACTCTCTGTGCTATGTGACTTTTTTATCTAGGTCCCTTGGAAAGTCACGTAAAACTGATTTTATGCATTTCTCAGTATTAAGCCTGGAATAACCCTTTAACTTTGGGAAAGTACATTTTTACCCTATGTAAGTGGATTTCAGTTAGTCACTTGCCCATTGGTAAGTGGTTTTTTTTTAAAATTTCTAGAACACTGAAAGAATGTTAAGAAATGAAACATGCTCTCTTTGAGCTAAAGGGTTCAATGTGAGAGCTGGTAAAACTACATGATGTCATTCCTCCCTAAACAATATCAAAAACGACAACCTAGACACATCACTGAACTTCTTTAGGGACTAAGACCGTAATAATAAATATGTGAAAGAGAAAACAGAAAACATCTGACAAAGCTGTATGACACAAACCACCAAGGAGAGCACACAAACTGAATAATAATCATAATTAAATATATCATAAAAGCTGGACGGATTAGGAATATGGTAGAATTTATTGTAGAATCTACCGATACATGTACATGAATATGTGAAAGAGAAAACAGAAAATATCTGACAAAGCTGTATGACACAAACCACCAAGGAGAGCACACAAACTGAATAATAATCATAATTAAATATATCATAAAAGCTGGACGGATTAGGAATATGGTAGAATTTATTGTAGAATCTACCGATACATGTACATGAACTGTTATGGGTAGTATATGAAATTAATTCCATTAAAATACATGCTAGTTTTACATAAACATCTTGTCCCTATAACACTAAAAGCATCTAATATATCCTCATCAAATGACTGTCAAATTTGATTTTAATCTTCACCAACTTGTGGCTTTGATTTATACATACACATAAAAAGAATGAAGGTTCAGCGTTTGTGACAGAAACTTTAACTATTTAGACTATACATTACCTGATTTAAAAAAATGCAGGACTCAACATTAATGACTATCAGACACAGAGACAGGCAGATTTGGTTATCGAAAGGTAAAGACTGTATCTGACCTGTGTTTTAAAGTATTCCTTCAGTTCAATGGAACTGATTCCCACACAGAATTGTCTCTCTGCGGAATACTGAGCACTTCAAGACTGCAGTGAGATACATGCATGTTCACCATTTAAAACCAGAGATTAAAACATGCTTTTAACTTTTAAGGTCCACAGTTCTGAACTTTTATCCTATACTCACTTGGATCTGAATGTGGATATGTACGTAGCCTGGAATATTCATCATATGAACAATGAGAGAGAGAGAGCATGAGAAGATGTTGGTGACTTAGTCTCGCTGTTGGAGAAATCCTATTTCCTTTTCATTCCTTGCAAATTATTGTTTTCTTTTTATACTTACCATTTTTATCTAGCTGAATACCCTAAACAAAGTACTAGGAAGCAAAGGTGTTTTAGTAAAGAAAGAAAGAAAGAAAGATAGACAGATAGATAGAGAGATAGAGAACAGGCAGAACAAAGAACTACTCCAGAAGTGCTGTGCACAGGTGTTTGACAGATTCCCTCAATATTCCAGTACACTATAAAAACAACAAGGTATCCCACAAAAAACACACACTAAAATCAACCAAGTTCACACTACAATTTCATCACTAAAAATAATTGCTTTGTAGAAACTGTGCTAAATATCTCAAGTACAATATCTCATACAGTACCTTACGCATTGCAATTCACCAATCGAGTCGAAGAAGACATATTTCCAAGCACTTTTTTCACAGCTACTTCCCGGGTGTTGTTGGAGACTCTATTACATTTGAGGCATGCATAGTAGATCAACTCCGCAGTAAATATTATCTTAACATTTTGAAATAAATCCATTAAACCTTGATTTTTGTGTTTTTATGCATTGTATGAAATCAAAATAAAGAAAGATTTTTGTGACTACTAAGGTAATTTCTTTTCCTTTTTTATTTTCTTGATGTATGGTGCTATTGATGATGCAATGTAAGTATAGTAATGGGAGAAGGTGTTCTGGATGAGTTCCAAACTGTTCGTTTAAATGCATTTAACTGCAATTTTGAATTTTACATGTGATTTTTTTCATCGATCCTTAAAAAAAAAAAAAAGAAAATACAAAGAAGAATAGAATGTCATCATTTCTATTACTGTGGAGTTGATCTACTGTGCATGCCTCATATGTAATGGAGTCTCCAACAACACAAGCGAAGTAGCTGTGAAAAAAGTGCTTCGAAATATGTCTTCTTCAATTCAAATGGTGAATTGCAAGGTGTAAGGTACCGTATGACTATGAGATATTAAACTTAGTACAATTTCAACAAAAACAATTATTTTAAGTGATGAAATTGTAGCATGAGCTTGGTTGATTTTAGCATGTGTTTTCATCGGTTACCTTGATGTTTTTAAACTGTACTGGACTACAGAGTGTCAGAGGGAATGTGTCAAACACCTGTGGAAATGGGTGTCTTCTTTTCTTAGGAATAGAATGCAACAGGTGGTGCTTGATGGTGAGGTGTCCAGTCAAATGCCTGTGGTCAGTGGGGTACCCCACGGGTTAGTGTTGGGGCCCCTTCTATTTCTTATATATAATGACCTTCCAGCATCTGTATCTTCAAAAACACGTCTTTTTGCTGATGACTGCATACTGTATAGGCACATCACAAATGAAACTGATTGTAAAATATTACAAAGCGACCTTAACTATTTGGCACATTGAGAAACTACTTGGGGTATGCAGTTTCACCCACAAAAATGCAACTCACTCTGCATCACCAAATCCCGCTCACCCTTCAAACATACATACTCACTAAAAGGCCATGCTCTGGAATCAGTAGAAACAGCAAAATACTTGGGCATTACTCTATCTAATAACATGTCTTGGGAACACCATATAAATAATGTTGCAACAAAAGCTAATAAAATTTTGGAATTTTTGAAGAAGAACCTACAAGTTAAGCAGGAAAACGCTAAATCTTTGGCATATAAATCAATGGTCAGGTCAAATTTGGAATACTGTTCTACTGTTTGGACACCACATACAAAAAAACTCAAAAACAAATCAGAAAATGTACAGCGCAGGGCCACACACTATATAACTCACAGATTTCACAATACCAGTAGTGTTTCAGACATGTTGCATGATTTAAACTGGCCATCCCTAAAACAATGTCGAAATTTAAGCAGGCTTTCAATGTTTTATAAAGTCACACACAATCTTGTAACCATAAACCCAAATCTATACCTTGTTCCACAAACTTCTGTTCACACCCATCATGCAGGCCCACTACACTTCCAAGCCTTCAGTACATGCACAGATTATTACAAATATAGCTTCTTTCCATATACAGTTACTCTTTGGAACGCCCTCCCCCATTCAGTCATAGCAGCTACCACTTTGGACCAGTTCAAAATTCTGGTCCAAAGCACCAATCCTTAAAGTTCTCATCAGGTTGTAAATAATCATTTTTATCAGCAATTTTTTTTTCATTTATTACCACTTAATTTTTCAAAGCGATCGGTTCACGCTGCGCTGACGTGTAATCATTAATCGGTACATAGAATCACTCGAATTACCGCTATTCACTGGAATTACCACATAAACCAGAATTACTGTTGTGTAAGTAAATAATAACTTAATGTACCTAGAAAGTATAACTTTATACTATATTATATAATTAAAAGTTTATTTCAGCAAAGAACGAGATATTGTCATTTTTCGCTCCATGTTTACATGTATGTACAAACAGAACGGGTTCGGAGTTTGAAGTGTGAACTACTTCCCGAGATTTATAACTCTGTTAAACTTCATTCACCTTTAGATTGATCTGTTGGTAAATTTAGATTCCAGTTTATGATTTTCTGAAAGAACAGATGAAATTTAATGTTAAAGTTTATATATAAGAATTAGATTTTATCAGTGGTCAGTTAGACGAGATCGATATGGCTTTAACCCAAACCCGACCCCAAACTGAAATTGCCAAAATGCAGAGGAAGCACAATTATTGTCATTTTTCATCAGAAACAGATTTTATGTGGTATAAAGTTATACTTTCTAGGTATATTGGGTTATTATCTACTCACACAACGGTAATTCCGGTTCCTTTAATGGTAATTCTGGTCATTTATGTGGTAATTCCGGTGAATAGCGGTAATTCCGGAGATTCTATGTACCCATCAATTGAGATGGAACGTCTTACGATGTAGATGTGGTACCGTGATGCATACATTAAAACTTCGAGTATAACATGGGAGTTTTTGGGAAAAATGGGTTCATATGAATAGTTATGTATATAATTAGCCTAACAGGTGAGTTATTTGTGCCTGTCATTCCATGAATTGGATGTAATGATTCTACCGGCAAATTTTCCCCATACAAATATGAACGTTTGATTAGAACCGCTGGTAGTGAAGTATGAGCCCGATCGTTCCAATAGATATTAGCGTGCCACTGGCTTAAAATGATCCGTTGGCTAAAAGTAGTCTGGCCCGCCCATATGTCCCCTAAAGTCTCAAACTTTAAGCACAACCTTGGAAGACTGCGGATATCTCCCGTGATTTACACACCCGAATTTCCTCTGACCATGGTGAATTTATACAAAGAAAGTTACCCCTGAATATATCATAGATTTAATGCATATATACATACTCTTCTGGTAAGTCTGTCCATGCCCTAAATTCGCTTTTGTTGTCTAGTTTGACTTTCTTTTTTTCCGTATGAACTATCAGTCCCGCGGTTTCAACACATCATTTTTGAATATGCCAAAACGAATATTTACAACAAAAAGAAATCGGGAGACCCAAACTGTTCCAAGAAAATCCTTCTTTATACATTATTGCGCGTAGCTAAGATACGTATTATTTAGTTTTTCAATTTACGCAGCCGATCTGTACGTGCTTTTTAAAGACAGGTAATGAGGCAGATCTGACCTTCTGACCCGAGACACCTTTCTGGATACACCCTGGCCCCAACCGATATATCACTGAGGTGGCAAACACTTCTAGTGGGCATGAGACCAGAAGTACTTTCAATCCTTACATTTTTATATCCTAGATTATATATATACAAAGACACACTATTTTGAAGCTATTGATATCAGGGACGTATATAGATATATACGTTCCTGTTAATATGTTGATCAAATAAAATCAAGGACGTATACGTCTATGATAAAATGAAAGGCAGTATGCATTTTCACATGTTTTGAAATTCCTCAGTCAAGTTGACATGACAACTTTAATTTTTTTCTATAATGTACATAGATTTTGCTTTCATAGAATTAATATCATACATGAAAATTTGTCAAAAGAAAATGCTTATCGTTGTTTTCTTGTTCTTTGGTTGGTCTTCTGTCTAAATGTCTTTACGAAAAGCAAAAGGAAAAACCTCAAAAGATCTTAAGTAGAAAAAGAAACGTCAAAATAAAAAATAAACAAAAACCCATACTGAAAACAAAATACACAAGAAAAGCTTTGAACATTAGCATAGCATTAGAAGTAGTCGTAAAAATGATAATGATAATGATGAAAAAATAATAATAGGTACAACCAAACTCGATATATCGATCGGTTGACAGTTAAAAAATGGATGTGCAAATGAATACGTCGTAGATATTTCTTCCTTGTTCGCTTTGTATTGAAAAAAATATTATTTGGTTGTGAAATTTAATTTTCAACTTCTATAATGACTAAAGAGACATTTGCGATTTACATCCCGTGAAGTGTTATTTAGTACTGTATAGAATTTTGAAGAAAAAAAGATTTCCTGGACGCTGATTTAAGCTTCAAATTAAACCTCCAAACTCCCGGAATTCTCCATGACAACTGAGTCCCTGACCTGTAACATACAGGTACTTGTAACTAAATTAATAGTTACAACAGTATCCGTACGCATCATCTTATGGGTCATCTGAACAATCTCGACTAAAAACAGAGACATATATACACATATATGTCTATGTAAAAACGACCAATTATTTGTACGACCATTAACATCGACCCAGCAATTTTTCAAAAGGGTTAGTGTTAACAAAACAATAGAAATATGTTAATACGTCAAAATAGACAAAAACATACAACATATTTTTTATGTCTCCGGTTATATGCGGATACAAAAGAATTGTGAAATGTGATATATCTTGACTGAGCACACAACGATCATATAACTAACTGTTCTCTCTTTCCCTGCTAACATATCTTTAAGAAATTACTTTACAGACGGCAGCGACATAGACTACTAGAAAGTAGTCTATGTCTCTGACAGACGGGTCGTGAGCCCGCGTTAATAATACGGGGTTGTACAGATCCCGCCCATCGAGTGCCACGAACAAGCAGGGAAAGGGGACCTCAAACTAAATACAATGTATATGCTCAGGCTATAAGTAATCCAGATCAATCATATCGAGCATATGCATACTATGACCATAATTTGGAGAGAGAGAGAGAGAGAGAGAGAGAGGGAAGCATCGACCAGATCGTTTCAGTTTGGCTAGCGAAAATGACCGACTCAAAGTCAAACCAAACATGAATTTTGTTTAAGTTCTTTTTTTGCAGTCAACAATAACCAACACGTTGTACTTCATAATGTTTGAAGTTTCATATTCTGGATGGACATAAATAGACCTTTAGACAAATACAGTCCACCAGAAATGTGCTTAAATATTGATTCTTCCCGTGAACCATTGTAGGCCTACAGTGTACGTTGTCTCACTCATTGATATTGACCAGATCAAATTAGCAGTGAGTAAAGTACGGTCCATAGAATTACAGAAATCACCGAAATCCCCGTGTATTTACAGAAATCCCCGCAAAAAACCCCACAGAAATCCCCATTACTTTATCAAAAATCATCGATATGTAAATAGATAGGACCATCATTCACCCTTATAGCAAGTTTCAGATATATTAAACAACAATTGGTAGACTTATAACCATTTTCCTTTATTTTTCATGACAGTTAAGTACAACTTTATCTTAGTCATTTCAAAGTACACCATATAAAACCGTAAGTAAAATTTACGCTTTTATCCTTTTATTGTATATATTTGCTTCTTATATTATCCCATAGCCATTAGAATCACTATCCCTTTTCAGTGGCGGATCCAGGATTTCCGAAAAGGGGAAGACACATGTATATTGGCCAAACTACTCAGCCATTTGCTGGGGTCTGACGGTAGGGCATAACGACAAATGAAAAAATGCCCATTGTCAGATTTGTCGGACTTGTCTATTTCAAATTCCTCTTTCTACTTTTTGTTGAAACTTTTTAACGGCATCGCACACCTACTCAGAGTACTCCACCGGGATGGCGAGCAGTATCGATAGATAGATAATTTTTGTAATTCTAAATGCGCTTTTTTCGTTTTGTTTAATAAAATCTGTAAAATTTTGATAAACATGGCATCGAAAAAGAAACGTGTTGACGAAGAAATTAGTGTTCCCGATGAAGGAGGTTCAAATGACAATTCCGAAGAAAGCGATATGGAAGATGAGGATGAAGCTTATGGAACGGAGATGAATCAGGTATCAGGAAATGACACTTATAAAGAAGTCGAATTTCCTCTGACTTATTTTGTTGCTCAGCGATTAGTTAGGACTGCAACGGAAGAGCTATTTTGTCGCTCTTCCGTTGCAGTCGTAACTACTCAGCGATCAACTTTCGCCAGTGGCAGAGTAGATCAGTGGATAAGATGCTTGGCTCGTGATAGCTTCAATATTTCGCCACACCAAACATTATTTATTATCGGCTGTTTATTAAATAGCCGATAATAAATAACGTTTGGTGTGGCGAAATATTGAAGCTAGGCTTGTGACAGAGAGGTCCTATATTCGACTCCCGCTGTGGGCACAACAGTGTCCTGTCTTTCAGATGAGATAGTGAAAACCAAGGTCCAATGTAACAGATCACATTAGCTTGATTTAGCAACCACCACGGGTTTTAATAAAATGGGAATTTCAACTATTGAGAAGTGTAATATACATAAACAGAGCATGCTAAATTCAGAATTGAAGTCCATTTTACTCTATCTCTTCAGATACAGGTGTTATAGGGGTATATAAGACGCCCCTGTGGGTTGACGCGAAAAGAGAAAAAAGTGTTATTTGAAAAAAAAAAGCGTCAGCATTATAATGTGAGAAGGGTAAACAAGAAATATCCAATGTAACC
The DNA here is from genome assembly GCA_035048485.1 of Pteria penguin. Lineage (NCBI taxonomy): Eukaryota > Metazoa > Mollusca > Bivalvia > Pterioida > Pteriidae > Pteria > Pteria penguin. The sequence continues at coordinate 33,479,165 of CM068583.1, forward strand.
TGCTATATCACATGAAAAAAGCATGCTGAATTCAAATTTGCAAACCATTTATCTGTATCTTGTAAGGTTATGGAGCTATAGTGCTATAAATGTACCCAGGGTAGGGCTTCCGCGGATAAAAAACATCAAAACTCAATAGAAAAAAAACTGTAGGCAACAGAAAAACAGTGTAAACAAGATGTTTTTGTGAAACACTGATGCTTCCCGAGGCAACAAAGTCCAAAATGGGTATTTTTTCAATAAAGGTCAGGTTCATGGTCACAAAGTCATCGACCTTGGTGTCATCTGAAAGGGTTTCATTAGTGAGTATACATGCCAAATATAAAGTTATGGTAAAGGTTAAAGTTTTGCAACAAAGTCGGACAGACAGACAGATCAAAATCAAAATGCCCCCCTAATTTCATTCCGGGGCATCACAACAATTAAACCTAAAGGTAGGAATAATTATTCTTGGATCGTAAAACAGTTATTTAATCCTTCATTTCCTTGTACAAAACTACACAGTTGCATGCATACTTCAGCACTTCTTGAAAAAAGTTAAGAGTGCAATTGCTACAAGTACTAATTCAATATGGTTCATTTACTAAAATGGGTAGGTGCATGAGTGTGATTCAACTGTTTGGGGAAAGGGGAGGGGGTTCTGTATCACATATGACAAGTACAAGTATGATATATATATATACAATATCTACAACTCAGTTTCTCAATTAATGGCACTGTTTTACTATGCAGCATGCTGTCTTGCTATTTTATGTCTACATTCATGCCCAACAGAATACAGGATTTTTTTTTTATTATTATTTGGGGAGGGGGGGGGGGGGTTCTGAATCTCACACACTTAATCATGACAGAATATCTGTATCTTTCATCACATAGTTATATTAAATTTGAAACTCAACTTCAGTGTTTGTAAATAAATGAATAAATGGCATAATTCTGAATCACTCAATCAGTCATCAGTCAGTGACAGAAATCAGCTGATTCGTTCTCTAAGTTCTGAATTTCCTCAATGACCTCAGTCTCATCTCTTGTCTAAACCACTTTCACTTTCAGATTTTTGCATTATTACCTACTAATTTTGCTGATAGTCTATTATTAATATGAATATATTATTAGGAAGGGGATTACCATCGGTCAATACTCGTTAATTTCTTACATTCTGGGCAGGTTACTGAAACATGTGTATTTGGCGCTCGTAAGAGTTATCGTTCTTTCGCGCAAAGACAGCTCACAAAACTGCAAAATGTAGTATGAATACGGAGATATTATTTGCATTTCAACATCAATTACTCTAGATCAGTGCCTATTCTACTAATTTCTTTCATCTAAAAGTAGGTATATGATAATTAACTTTGGTTAAATGGCGAACATTCACTTCGGACGAGCTATTTATACTGAAAAACACGCGGGGAATCCCTATGAACGTCATATACCAAAAATATAACATTCCATGCCTCGATTTCAACTGCCGTTCGGAACATAATTCCCATGGTTTATCCATACTGACACGTACAAATAACGAGGGTAATCCCTGACGACATTTCCAGCGAAGCCATAATACGTCACACAGCGCCGCCTGGTGAGCGCGGTGGATGCTACTTGATTAGGTGTGGCACGTAAAACCACAGTGTTCAGGTATCATTGTTTGTTGACACGCATCATACTTCCTCATAATAAAAACTCAAAGGGAGATCACTTTCTTTTGAATCGCCTACGGTACAAAAGAGAAAATCGGCACATAGTGCCCTAATTTCTATTGAAACAGTTTGGCTCACACTTCACCACCGTTAAGGTGGGAATCAGGACGTTTCGGTACCAGGATGTTTCGGCACCTATACACAGGATGATTCGGTACCAGATAAAGGATGTTTCGGTACCAGGTGCAGGATGTTTTGGCACCCATTATAAAAAATATATATTACATTATGATATATGTATTCTTAAAAATATTACAATGTGTATTAATACATATATTGCTTTTTAAATGCTATAAGAAACAAATTTTGTTATTATCAATAAATATTTACACAACATACAACACTTATTAATGTTTCTTATTGATGTTGTATGATCAAAGGCTAATTACTTAATTACACGATGCATATTTTTCTGGCCATCAGAAGATTTCAGTAAAGGTTTCGGTGACATTGTATGCAAATTGGCCAAGCCAGATTTATGCGTGGTATACTATACTAGATCTATACTGGTAAGTATACAATCATAGTAGAATAGCAAAAATAGATGAAATAACAACATAATAAAGTGTTTTGGACTCCCCTAATCTTTTCAACATAAGTGTAATTAATTCTAAATTTTAGGGACATAGACATGTTTTTGACTGCTTATATTTATTAATTTATCTAATTGAAGAAACAAGAAAATACTTGATTTACTTGGGACCCCCTCCTTCATACAATCACTAGTCACTATAATGAATTTATTATGGGTGCCGAAACGTCCTAAATGAGTGCTGAATCGTCTCGATTACGGTGCCGAAACATCTTAATCGGTGCCGAAACATCCAGGTGCCGAAACATCCAGGTACCGAAACGTCCATGATTTGTCAAGAAGTGCGATGCCATTAAAAAGTAATGGATTTTTTTACAGGGAAATGGATTGATATGAATAGATAGGGATTTATTTAGCCAAAAAAGATAAGTGATTTGTGCCTTTCTCTTCATTCTTTGGATGCATTGACCCAGTTTCTATCGGCAAAGTTTTCCCCCACAAAATATGAATGGTGAAATAGAAATGGTGGTAAAGTATATGGGAGCGAAAGTACGATATTAAAGAAAGCGAGATATGCTTTGATGTCCAAGGGAAATGGGCAGCATGTGCTGATTTTCCCTTTGTAATTAGTGGTGTTTTTTTTGGGCTTCAAATTAGGTTCGTTATAAGGACCCTTTCCAATGGAAATTTCATTGATTTTTCCCCAAAATTTGACTAAAGTAAATAAAACATTGATCTTTTAGCATTATACAAATGGGACAAAAAATTCCCAAATGCAAAGGTACATGCACCTTTGAAAAAATAAAAAAAAACCACTGGTAATGTAGGCGACTTGAAATAAAGTGTCCTCCTTTGGGGTTTTTATTATGAGGTAGTACGATCATGTCAACAAACATCAATACCTGAACCGTGTGCATAAAACTGAAAGATTCCTCACTGCTTTGGGTGTGTCCATTGTAAAGGCACAGATTTCTATGCAATTCATCCAGCAGATGTATCATAATATATGTAAAATAAATGTGGAGTGACATAAAACAATTATCAATCATACAAGAAAGTAAATGTACCTGAGTGAAACGCTTTTAAAAAGGCATAGATTTTTTTTATTAGAAACTTGTAGTTAAAAATCATTCTTTTTTTACTTTATGGCAACAAAACAAATTCTTTTGTTCGCAGTTCAAGACCTTTAGAATTTTTGACAAATTGGGAAAAATGGTTCCTATTTTCAATATGGAATGGGGCCAAACTTTGGTCGTATACAACAGGGTGTAATATCATTGTTAAGAACAAAGACATTTTTCATTAGTGGTTGAGGAGTAAATATACATGTAGAATATTGTGCATTGAAATACTCAAAACAGCAACTCATACTGGTCAATATCTATTGTTAACATTAATGATTATGTCAGTTCAGATGTGTACTTTTGAGTTGCAGATAAATTTAGAACTGGAAATATTTGAGTACTTTGAATATTATCTGTAAGAAAAGATAATGTCTCATGTTTCATCCTGCAAATGAAAGGATGTGACTATCATTTAAATAAAACAGTAAAAATAACAATTCTTATCAATGTTCAGGTGTACATTGAGAGATTTGAAAGGCTCAGATTTGACATGTTGAAGTCCTACTGGTGAATTGTTGGTTTTTTATCTTTCAAAGAATCAAAATTCTAATGTCTAGTTGTCCTGGTATATTTTTAAAAGATATTTCAATACCTCAGGTATTAATTTCCTTGTGTAGGTGTAAGTTTAAACTTGCATATTTTATATTGACAGAAAATGTGATAAATTAGAAAATCATTTCTACTCACAGGAGGTTCAAGTTGAATTTGAAGCACGTATGCCAAATGATAGTGACTTCCATGGAATAAAGACATTGTTACAGCAGGTAATGATATTCATGTTCAGGATCTCTCTATGTATAACATTTGATTCAAACAATTGGAAAGGGTATTATTATTACTAAACTGTCCTGAGAATTCAAAATCTGTACCTCGTTCTATCTAAAAGAATTCTGACTTGATTTTATCCTCAGGTAAAATCACACCTCACATGAATACCTCTGAAGATTTTTCTAAAGCTACTGGAATATTTTGTCACAAATTCACATGAATTTGAAGTGTTTCATGTATACATATGAAACAAATTAATAGGATCTAACGCCATGTTGTGGGAGGGACAAAGAAATCTCAATCTGAGTGCCGATGCCTATTGATATCCATGACCCGGCAACCCACGTCATGGATTTCAATGGGCATGGGCACGAGGATTGAGATTTCTTTGTCCCTCCTGGAACATGGTGTTTTGATCCTTTTTTTTAGCTCAAGTGAGCTATTGTCATAGTACAGCGTCCGTCGTTAACTTTTCTACATTTTCGACTTCTCCTCCAGAACCGCTGCACAGAATTTCATCAAACTCCATAGGAAGTAAGTACTCAAGGTCCTCTACAAAGTTTGTGTTTTTTATGCCGATCAGTGATCCAAGATGGCCGCCATTGGCTCTGATTGGTTGACACATTTTCGACTTCTCCTCCAGAACTGCTGCACAGAATTTCACCAAACTTCTTAGGAAGTAAGTACTCAAGGTCCTCTACAAAGTTTGTGTTTTTTTTGCCGATCCGTAGTCCAAGATGGCCGCCATTGGCTCTGATTGGTTGACACATTTTCGACTTCTCCTCCAGAACTGCTGCACAGAATTTCACCAAATTTCACCAAACTTCATAGGAAGTAAGTACTCAAGGTCCTCTACAAAGTTTGTGTTTTTTTTGCCGATCCGTAATCCAAGATGGCCGCCATTGGCTCTGATTGGTTGACACATTTTCGACTTCTCCTCCAGAACTGCTACACAGAATTTCACCAAACTCCATAGGAAGTAAGTACTCAAGGTCCTCTACCAAGTTTGTGTTTTTTTTGCCGATCCGTAATCCAAGATGGCCGCCATTGGCTCTGATTGGTTGACACATTTTCGACTTCTCCTCCAGAACCGCTGCACAGAATTTCACCAAACTCCATAGGAAGTAAGTACTCAAGTTCCTCTACAAAGTTTGTGTTTTTTATGCCGATCCGTGATCCAAGATGGCCGCCATTGGCTCTGATTGGTTGACACATTTTGGACTTCTCCTCCAGAACTGCTGCACAGAATTTCACCAAACTTCATAGGAAGTAAGTACTCAAGGTCCTCTACCAAGTTTGTGTTTTTTTTGCCGATCCGTAATCCAAGATGGCCGCCATTGGCTCTGATTGGTTGACACATTTTGGACTTCTTCTCCAGAATTGCTGCACAGAATTTCACCAAACTTCATAGGAAGTAAGTACTCAAGGTCCTCTACAAAGTTTGTGTTTTTTATGCCGATCCGTGATCCAAGATGGCCGCCATTGGCTCTGATTGGTTGACACATTTTGGACTTCTCCTCCAGAACTGCTGCACAGAATTTCACCAAACTTTATAGGAAGTAAGTACTCAAGGTCCTCTACCAAGTTTGTGTTTTTTTTGCCGATCCGTAATCCAAGATGGCCGCCATTGGCTCTGATTGGTTGACACATTTTGGACTTCTTCTCCAGAACTGCTGCACAGAATTTCACCAAACTTCATAGGAAGTAAGTACTCAAAGTCCTCTACAAAGTTTGTGTTTTTTATGCCGATCCGTGATCCAAGATGGCCGCCATTGGCTCTGATTGGTTGACACATTTTCGACTTCCCCTCCAGAACCGCTGCACAGAATTTCACCAAACTTCATAGGAAGTAAGTACTCAAGGTCCTCTACCAAGTTTGTGTTTTTTATGCCTATCCGTGATCCAAGATGGCCGCCATTGGCTCTGATTGGTTGACACATTTTCAACTTCTTCTCCAGATTGGCTGCACAGAATTTCATCAAACCTCATAGGAAGTAAGTACTCAAGGTCCTCTACCAAGTTTGTGTTCGGGATCCAGATTCCCTCAGGGGTGGATCCAGGACGGGACCAAAAGTGCCCAAAAGGGTACCCCTCTTCAAACATCTTCTTCTCCAGAACCATTACATAAATGGGGAAACTAATTGCATTTCAACAATCTATAAAGATGGGTTATTTAAAATTGTGTTCGGGGTTAAGATCCGTCAAATAGAAATTTACGCTTTTTTGACGTGTTTCTGGACTTAGTCATTTCAATGAAGAAAAGTGTCATGTTTTTCAGTTAATTGATATTGATGATTTCTTAATGACTATTTTGATCACAATTGTGGTAAGGAATATTATAGTGAAAGAATTTTGTCGTTATCTCAATTTTTGGATTTTTTATGAATTTTTTAAGACTTCCAGAAAGATTTTAATGAAAAATTTTTTTTTTTTTTACACATCTAAATAAGTTTTTAGATGTTTCTCAACACTCAACATATGAAATTAGGAATTTACGTTTAAGACATCCAAAAAAAAAGGGGGGGGGGAGGCCATTTTTCACATTTTCAACTTTTTCTACAAAACTGTGTGAAGGATTTTAATAAATCTTGGTAGAAATAAGTCACTTATGATCCTCTTCAAATTCTGTTGTTTTTGTCCAGACCTCTTTACAGGTGGCGCCACCATAGTCAAAAGTAGGTCACAAAAGGGTTCCTTCCTTTAACAATATTCTTTTTCATACGGGCTGTATACAGAGACAAACAGAATGCATAGAAATGATCTAGAGGGATGAGTGAAGACATATTGTCATTTTGGTTCCCTTCCAAAATCAAATTTTAGAATTTTTTTTCGACATTTCTTTGGACTTGGTGATTCAATGCAGAAAAAAAGTGTCATATTTCCTAGTTAATTGATAATGATGATTTCTTATGGACTATTGTGATCATAATTATGGTAAGGATTGTTACTTTGAAAGAATTTTGTCAATATCTCGATTTTTGGATTTTCTATGAATTTTTTAAGACTTCCAAATGATGGTGTATAGGAACAATTCAATCACATTTTTCACTTCTGCTGTTATACCGCATGAAAGATTTTAATGAAACATGGAATACATGAAGTACTAAAGGTCCTCTATCAATATGGTAAATTTCATCCAAATTGGTTAACAGATAATGTCACCATGTCTAAAAAGCAGTTCTCACAATGGTACATATACTACTTGGTAATTGAAATATGGAGAGTAGCGGTTCAAATCCAGCTGTGGTCAAAATTTTTTTTTTCATTTCTTTACACATCTAAATAAGTTTTTAGATGTTTCTCAACACTCAACATATGAAATTAGGCAATTTTAAGTTAGATCTGGACAATATTTGAAACAATTGTTGTTCATGACCCAGACTTGAAATCAGTCAACAAAAGGCCCCACCTAAAGAAAATGACTAACTTGTTGCCCTGAATGACATCTTGCAGAGACAAAGGAAATGCTTAATATCAAAATCACCTGAGTGGAAGTGCAAAAAAGTGTTGTTTTTTATTCTAGCCTGAAATAAAATTTGACATATTTTCAACATCTGTGTTGACTTAGTCACATTAATGCAAAAATAAATGAATTCTTCCTTCATGCATGACTGATCATCTAGGTACTCAGGTGAGCGATATAGGCCCACTTGGGCCTCTTGTTTCACATTTCCCCCTTTTCACTGTTTATAATTTGTGGGCAGTCAAAGAAAGACAACTCCAATAATTACAGATAAACTCGGCCCAATACCTTACGCAAGAAGAAGAAGTACCTATTCAAGTTAATTTTAATTGACAGATATAAACAGCATAAAGAAGATTTTCCTTAATAGTTAGCTTATTAAACAAGAATTCAAAGAGTATATTTTTATAATTATGGTCATGGTGCACACACAAAGATTTTAGACTATTCGGCTGACAGAAGTACACAACCCGCACTTATTTGAACATGTAAATGCACAGGTATCAATGCACACCGCATGTTAACACTTGTTACTTGGTGATCATTCTTCAGTGATCTTCACCGCTATCTTGAGATTTTTTACACTTGTGTTGATTGTGATAATTTATGATGATATTGAAACTGCCTCCATGAATTGATGTGTTATCTATGATATTGTGTATTGGATTTCTAGTATTAATTCTTTGGGAAAATTCATATTGATATGTACTGTCCAAGACTGACGACGAGGAACATGAAGCTGACGAGGTAAGAACATTTGAAGAACTTTTTGCATTCAATGACAATGACCTAGATAATAGAGATGACATGCTGTGTTGCTGATGATTGCTGAGGGCCCTGTAGTTGTTTAATGAAGCAGGATTTTTGTGCCCAGTGACATGTACTGCCTGTGTGTCCGGTATATTATTGTCTAGAAGTTTTTGGCATAGGTACTTCCTAGTGGAAGTTGATGAACTTCTTCTAAAATCTTTGTGTGTGCAACATGACCATAGTTATAAAAACATACATTTTGAATTCTTGCTGAATGAGCTAACTAAGACCAAAGTGTGTGACTGACGTTCTAAGAAGTAGTTCGTCAACTTCTGGTTTAAGCCACGCCCACAGGGTGAGATAACAAAATCTTTTCCAGGATAAAATGAGGATTTTCCTGTCTGAAGTGTGAGAGATGGCTATTCTGGACATGACTCAATTATTTTTCATATATAATGATAGAACTGAAGTGAAACATCGGTTTTTGTCATATTTTTAATATCACATAGTATTTTACATATAAGATCATCTGTTGAGCGTCCACATCTTTGAATGACATAAGCATGACTCTAAACATGCCATATCAAGATTAGATTGAAAATTGCTGAACTTTGGTGTACACTTTAATGCTGCAGACTTGGTCATTGACTGTCCATTTTTTTTGGTCGGAATTGCATAGCAATTCCAGATCCTAGTCGTTACAATAAGCTGTGGAGAATGCGTGGAACGCAGAAAATACCTCCTCTTGTATAAATAGTGCGTCGATATTTAGAAAAAGCGTGATTAGATTTACTTTCAGTACTTATAATTCATATTGTATGAGTCAATAAAAGATAAGTTTGATCAGATGAGAAAATAGATGTGCCATTATTCCATCGATTTAGACGAGTTATATTCATGCGCTGGAGGACATGCAGTCTTTCCGAATACTCGACGGAAAGTCCCAAAAAAGTACGATTGACATTATTGTGTAGCTGTGCCGTAATTTAAGAAGTACACTACTAGTCCGTACTAGTATCCGTTGTATTATAATTAATAAAACTATCGCTTCTTTTTATAGCAGTGGAATTCGAAGTACTCTACAATCTTCTCGTCACAACGATAAACAAACGTCTCGGTAGTTGTTGATATGTAATGCTACTAAAAATAGCCAGTTATTTATAGATCTCCACGTGTAAACGTGGTTTTCCCCAAATGTACATGTCCAGCGGGAGACTGTCCAGATTGTTAATTTCACACTACTGTCAATATCAAAAGTGATGAGAGAATGAGATAACTATATAGTACGAGACGGAGACGTACAGGGGCGGAGCCGTTATTTATATGAAAACGAGCACCTGTGCGCAGACCGTGTTTTTGTCAATACTGATCCTAAACACTGCACGCTTGGTGTGTGATCTCTTGGTGGATCACGACTTTATTACCTTTGATGTACTTGACCATGCAATTCCGACCTTGAGGACTTTTCAAGTCCTTTCATTTTTTACTTTACAGCTGTTTTTGAAGGATAACATTAATCTATCAGAGTTAACAGATTTGATCCTGTTACAGAACTATGTTGGTAGTGTCATTAAGGTGAGTATAAAGGTTGGCAATAGAAGTCATATTCCTTCAGTTGGACCATTTGCTTTAGATGACATTTCCTTTCCAGTTAGTTTTAATCCACGAAATATATACACTCTCTTTGAAATAATGTTGTAATCATACACTTTATCAAGTAAATTGTAATTGATAACATACATTTTCAAGCAGATTTTAACGCAATACACTTCTTTAGAATAGATTCACATAATTCATACAGATATACAGATTAGATGTTTGAAACATTTTGTATGAGAATAATGAGGTCATTTTTGAAAATTGTATTCTTTTATTTCTATTGATATATATTTGCTATTAATAGTTAGGATTTAGATAAAGTCATGCAATAGAGTAATCTGAGATAGGTATATTACAGATATTTCTTATAATACAGAATTATCTGAGTATTTTATGTGCTTAATTTCTGGTAACTAATTTCATTTAAAAGCAAATGGTTATTAGAAATTCAGTTGACAGTAAGAACATGTACTTATTTTTCTTCTCTTAGAACATTTTATGGCATTCTTTTCAGCAAACTTATGTAGAAGAAGATGATGATGATGACATGGACGATGATGATGCTGTTTTAGGCATTACATCTGTCATAAACTTGACGGATAAGCAGGTATAAAGAAAGGGTCATGATTAAATTTGTATTTGTATTTTAAGTGACTACAAGTATATGTAGAATTTTGCTGAAATATGAAGGTGGTTATTTAATGATTCTAATGAGTCTTGTTTATATGAACTCTTGCTGTACCAGTGGCGTAGCTCCCTTTATGCAAAAGTGCAAATGGATACACAAAACATTGTAGAACATAGGTCAGTTATAATTAATTTTTACATATATATGAATGTATACAGTACAGTTCTTTTAAAATTCTATAGTTCGCATTGTTTATATGGAATTTATTTATATCAAAATGCTATATTGCCGAGGTTTCAAGGAGGTCTCCCTCACTCTGACCTCCCTTACAAGGAATTCACCATGGATCTATTTAGGGTTTTATTGCATCCACAGAACCCCTGCCGATATTTGTTCTTTTTTTCGTGGGGGAGGGGAGGGGGTTGAATACACAAAATTTTAACCTAACTATACCACTGTTTCCCAACGCAAGAAAAAAGATAAGGAGGAAGTATGCAAAAGGAGAAAGTATGCAAGAATCACTTTGTTTATTTGTTTGTAGATTTGCAACATATCTCTTAAATCCCAGAATGAATTTTAACCTTATATGAAATAAGATCATGCAGATGTTTATGTGAGGAGATTACTCTGGTTGTATCAATTGCATGGAGTTATTGCTCTTGATGCTTAGAAGTTAGAATTTTCAAGATCTTGTCATTCCAGTCTTTTCACAAACAAAAATCAGTAGGTGTGGATTTGGTTAAAGGGAGATTACTGTGATTACTTAATTTTTTTTCAAGAATTGCAGCCCCTGACGCCTAGAACTTGTCAGATTTATAAATATCAATCTTGTTTAGTACCACAACTGGATCAAACCTTTGTATGGATTTTATCAAAGTAGATATGAAATGCGGTAGAATTGTAGGGGTTATACTACAAACTGTGCCTTCTCAGAACTTCTGAGTCAGTGACTTTTAAACACACACATTATTATTTAATCTTAGGCAGAGAACTAGAAACATCTGACTGTGTAAGAGAGATCTTTTTATATTAGAGTATTTTGTAATACATGCATCAGTATTCTAATTTGATAGTGAAGATAAGACCTGTTGATTTAGAGGGTGATATGTGTTCCTCTGAATACTCTCCTTACACATTGTATATTATGAATATCTTTTTTCCTTTATACAGGATACTGATTCTGTGAAGCAGATAAGATCCTTGTTAACAGACCGCTGCGAAAAATGTGCTGCAGGACAACTGGAAAAATTGAAAATGGTGATGAATGACCCAGAAAATCATGTAGGCTTGATTATAAGTGAAAGATTCATCAATATTCCTCCACAGATTTCTGTCCCTATGTTTGAGCAACTTTTGTAAGTAATTAAGATGAATAGACAGGTTTTTTTAGGGTCTTTAGAGGGCCAAAATTCCATTCCCCAGGGCCCCATTTCCAGTGCAAAAATGTGCCACTTTTTAGGCATCGAGAATGCGAAGCATGATCGAGAGCCTATAGGGATCGTAAAAATTTTACCTCTTCGCCGCATTTCCTGGCCAAATCTCATTCGTGAAAGAAAATAGTACTTTCTTTTGAATGATCATATTAGATTCTAGAAATACAATTATACTTCCTGATTGTCTTCTATTGCCTTGAAACATTTATTCGTAGAAATGTTTAATATGCAATGTGACGTAAATGACATACGTAAACATTGTGATTCATGATTAAATTATGCAAAGGTATACACAAGATTTGACCTTAACCAAGGGTCAAATTCGACGTTTATGCTTTCGGATATCCTCAACCTTTTTCATGTAATAGGCGAGATTGTTCCGAATGTTGTTTATAAACTTAGATATTGGGGCGTAAGGATACATGATGTCATGTTTTCATTAAAGATCGATTTGTGAACTGTGCGCGTAGTTATGAGTATGCAACTGTAGATACAGCAGTGTATTGAATTTTGAAAGTGTGAACTGCATTTGCATTATTTGTTGTTAATAAACCTCAATGGTATATACAGTCCACTCTCGTTAATCACTCGAAATAACTGCATATTCCGAAATAAAAGTACATGCTCTTATTTGTGTTCTTTATATTGGCATATTCGCCTTCTGGCATCGGCAGCAAGGAACAAATGTACATTTTCATACCAATTAAAATTCTATACACCGGCAGACTACCTTAACTGCCGATCTAGGAACTATCAACAAGGGATTTCACGGCTGACCGCACCAAATATCCGGCGCGCGGTTTAGTCTGTTATTTGCTTTTTTACAACGCACATGCGTTTACCTGTACATATGGCCAAGGATGTACAGTTTAAGAACTAAACTATACTTCCCTGATATGGCTTCATTTGAAATAATAAAACACTAATTATGCAGGAACTGGAATATGTTTATTCTACACTCAGTATTTCTACGTAAATATTTTATACATTACATACACTGTACATATAAGTACATATAAATTAAACAGAACACAATAGAGTTCGGTAATGACCGTAATTATAGTTGTCTCCAAGTTTATTAACTCAAAAATTTTGATTTATATAATTTTGTATGAAATAGCAGCAATTCGTATATATGTATCAGCAGTTTTAAATTCGTTTAAACAGCAAAATTCAGAAATACAGACATAGCCGTTGTAACGAGAGTTACTGCACCAGAGTCATTGATGTACTCAGAGACATATGTCTCTGATGTACTCTATAGACTTGGAAATATTTACCATGATACCCCCGCCAAGGAAGTTTGGCGGGGTTCCTATATAGGAATCACCATGTCCGTCTGTCCGTGCGTCCCGATTCGTGTCTGCTTGATAACTTATGTACCTTAGGACTCAGGATGATCAAACTCGGTATGTGAATGTCTCATGGGAACGGGATGTGTCATGTACCAGAATTTGGTCACTGTGACCTTGACCTTGGCTTAAGACCTCTTTGATAGTAAATCCTGGGCCACTTTGTGTCCGGAGCATAACTTTTTATTTGGTCAATAGATTTGGATAATATTTCACAGGATTGTTGCCCATGACCTAAGGATGTATCATGACCTTAACCCAAGGTCGAGGTCAATGTGGACTTGGTTGTAAAATCCTGTCCAGACCATATCTTTTTACTGGACAGATGGATTTAGTGTGGCCCTTTGCCTAAGGATGTGTCATGACCTTGACCCAAGGTCATAGGTCAAAGGTGGATGTTACTGTGGACTTGGTCGTTAAAATGCTATCCGGGCCATATCTTTATATGGGGTTGATGGATTTAGATATTTCACAGGATTTTTGCCCATTGCCCAAGGGTGTGTCATGGCCTTGACCCAAGTTTAAAGGTCAAGTTGAATGTGGACATGGTTATTAAAATCGTGTCCCGGACGTATGTTTTTATTTGGTCAATAGATTTGGATAATATCTCACAGGATTATTGCCCATGACCCAAGGGTGTGTCATGACCTTGAGCTAAGGTCAACCATCAAGGTCACGGTGTACTTGGTGTTAAAGATCCTGTCCAGGCAATATCTTGTTACTGGGTCAATAGATTTGGATAATATTTCACAGGATTGTTGTCCATGACCTAAGGGTGAGGCATAGTTCAAGGTCACTGTTTCTTTGGTGACTAAACTCATGTCTGATTGGATTTTGGCAAGACTAAATGTTCAGCTTCTGAATTATTGCATGTTCAACTTTTTTGCTGCGTGGGGTATTTGTCCCGTTAGGACAGCTCTAGTGTTAAGCTTGCCAGGACAAATGTCCGGAGACCTACTATCATACCCTTGTTGTCACATGCATCCAGTCATAGTTAATTTAAAGAAATTAATCAACATAGTTGCTCATTGTCCCACTTGCACTTTAAACGGCTGGATAATCAGTCCTGCTCGATGCTTTTATGGCCTTTCAGGCCTTTGATTCTTAATATCAGACTGGAAAATTTCCAATTGATTATTCCCTACCTCAACTCAAAGAATTTACATGAATGTTTAATAAAAATTGAATTCATAGGATATTACAAATCGACAATCTACACACTGACACTCAATCAAAATTAGATCACAGGTGATCAAATGAAACTTAATGTCATAGAGACTTAAGTTTCATCCTTCTCCCAATAGTTGATAGAAGCCAAATTTTTGAATGATCACTAGTGGTTTACTTCGTTTGAAACAGTAAAAACGTCAAATTTCATTTGTGTGTCAGAAAATAAAGACTTATGAAAATGACATCTCTGTCTCTGAACCATCAACTTCAAAATTAGAGTAAAGATATGATAATGATAACAAAACTATGATATATATAAAGAAAAAAAAAAGATGAAATGTTACATATAATGGTGGAAGAGATTTGCCCAATTTTGGAAAAATATCACCATATTCCCAATTTGAACAGCCCCAGGTTTCAGAAGCTAAAAAAACTTTGATAGAATCTCTTGATGAAATCTGGTAGCGGTAGAAAACAACTAACCGGAATGTCAAGTTAACTTTGTCTGTCATAGCTTTTGGAAACGTGGATAATAATCAATCAGTCTGTTTATGTGAATACTAGTACATAGACACTGTTCAAAGCATTATCCTGTCAGTTCATGAGTTCATTAGTTTACTTATTATCATCTTTTCAGTAGAAATGAAATCAGTCCCTATCATATTTCTGTAAATGAGAGAAATCAGTATCTTTTCATGTACTGATTATATGTGCTCTTTGTATTACTCATTTTCACAAGTCTGAACTTAAAGGCTCATCTGAGGTATAGACCCTTTTATATATACATGTATCATATTTGGTTATCATGTCACATATCTGGCCCCAGTACTGAAAGCAAACTTATATATATATATATATATATATATATATATATATATATATATACACATGTATATAGTCATGGTCAGAATTTTGAATGCATTTGAAAATGAAGTCTTTTAAGGTTTTATAAAAAGTTTTTCATACATACAAATATTTTTATAACCATGTCTTTAGATATAATATACCAGTACATTCAGCCCTAGATTGTTGTATTTGTATGAATGAATCGTACCTGTGGTTTTAAATATTTATTTTTATGCAGGAAAGAAGTGGAAAAATCGAAGAAGAAAAAGATGAAATTTAATTTTGCTTACTACTTACTGATATGCAAAACATATCAGGCTAAGCAAAAAAGCAGCAAAGAAGCAGTCCAAGTGTTCTACACAAATGCAGAGGAAGAACTTTTGGAAGAGGTATGATATACTGGTCATTTCTTATAATATTTAGTTTGACTTGCATAACTTTCTGATAAGGATGCAAATATGCTTTAAATTTTATCAGAAAAAGAAAACTTGAGTGATTCATGCTAATTATGTACATTTTGGGGTTATTTTCAGCTAAGTGATTGCACCTTCCAGTTTTCTGTAGAGGCAGATCGAGACACTGTTGTAGGAGGACCTTGGGATGCTGACGAACAATTTGAGGCTTCTAGAACCGTGATGTTAATACCGGCTGAGAAGTTCAAGATGGGCGTTGAGAAAATTAAAGCCGAGCTGGCAAAAACTTAATCTGTACCTTATATTAAATGGTTTTAAAGTACATCTTTGAAGTTGACTATTTACTCATAGCATTAAATTTTTTGTCAGACTTAAGGTCTTAAGTAATAAATATAGCTTACATGCTAGTCTGAAATGTCCATCTCAAACTCTCATTTTGCTTTGCCATTTGCCTGAAACATGCAATTTATAATCTTCCCATTAAATGCTTTAAAAACAGGTCTGAGACAAGTAGCTGAACAATTTTCTCCCAAGTTTCCTCTTTTTCTTTGTTGCTCAAACTGAATTTACCTTGATCTGAATCTAGAAATCATCCAATCTCATTGCATGATTGTTTTTGAAATGGAAAATTTTGAAAAAAAAATGTCAAAAATCATGTGCTTCGGGTCTTTTATCAAAGTTTTTGATATAGAAGCATGACAGTTTGGTTATGAAAGAGTAAGTGACCAAATGAAGTCGGAGTAATGTTTTGAATTTTTTTTAAATTCCTGTTGATTTTCTGTGCAAGATCTAAAATCTAAGTTCTATGCCTTGGCCTGGTACATGTATTTTTTAATATATACTATAGAAACTGGTACTATGATATTTTCGCACTCATGCCAGTTTCTCCATTGTTCTTCACATCAGTGACCTGTCCACAACTCTAACCACATTATTTGCAAGCAAACTAAGTATGTAGGATGTACGTCTGTAGTATTAGTACACTTGCTACACAGGATTATTATAGTTCTTGAAGAGATACAGCTCTTGAACAAATAAATAAGAGTTGTCAAAAGACAACAGAGCTTGCCGGTGGCTACTAAATTTAAATAGCAAAAGTTTTTTGTAAGTGGGTCAATCTTCGAGGTCAATGTCAAAACATAAAATTTTTTAATATGTAATGAAAGGTCTTGTCACAAGGAGTACACACATGAAATATTTAAGCCAATTCCATGTTCATAAGTTATGACCAAGGTTAAAAGTTTTTTAAAAGTAGGTGAAACGTTAAGGTCACAAAGTAAAACATTTTGGAACCCAATGAAAGGTCTTGGCACAAGGAATACATGCAAAATATTAAAGACCTGTCTTTAATGGTTCTAAAGTTATGATCCAGGTTAAGTTTTTGTCTATGGACAGTGACGATGCCGGGGCTATGACAATAGCTCTCTAGACATTTGTCCAGGGGAACTAAACACTTTTGCAGAAATTGGTGTATATATCAATTCTCTTTATCCCTTTTAAATTTCATAGTGAAAGGATAGTTTTGATAGAACCAATTCAACGAATTCAATATTGTGTTTCTGGGTTCCTAAACAAAGGACATTTGGATTTTTTTATGATTAGAAGCATTATAGTTCATGTACATGTAGTTATTTTATCAAACAATTCAAACCCAAAAGCAATTATTAAAACTTCACCTCCTGCATAATGTAGGTTATGGCCCATCTGTGGCAAAAATATTTTTCTTATGATGATACTTTTCTGTTGATGCATAACTTTCTGACCTTGGCATTTTATCTCACCTTTAACCAACTTTTATAGAATTAAAAAATTAGCTGCCATCTAGCCTTAAGTTTTCTTAATTATTAATCAGCTATTTCAGATAATTTGTGATAAATAGATTTTTATTCAGTAGTTCAAAGGATCTTTATATCTATGATACTGAACAAACATGCATCTACTAGGAGGTATGTATTAAACATGTTAAACACTTAAGCTAAACATGGGTCTCATAGAAGCATGTAAAAGGTTAAACATACGGAAATGGAAAATGAAGTGCCGAATGTGGTATAGCTGGAATGTGAAGCATATTGACCCTATCACTATTACTGTGGGACTGACGTTTTGGTTGGCAAATCATTACTTATCCCATAAAAATTTTGATGTCAATAAACAAGAGCAACGTCTAGCGTGGCATAATATGCCCGTCACTTAATTTGAAGGGATGAAATTTGAAAGTATGGAAACATTCTCCCTTTCCCAATAATTTTGTGAAACATTATTCAAATCTGTGCAATGGATAAAAAGTTATGGACTGGACAAAGATTTACCCACCATATATAGTGTGACCTTGACCTTGCAGATATACCCTCGGTTCAAGTTCAAGAGACAGCCTTGGGTTCTGGCCAATAATTCTGTGAAATATTCAAATTTATGCATGGTGTAAAATGTTATGGCCTGGACAACAAGAGTATCAGTAACACTGATGTATGCTCCCCGAATGGCAGTTATGATGACTCAATTCATATACAAAAAATTCAGTAAAACCAATGGGTGCTCCTAGAAGCACAGCAATAATGAATGAAATGAATGACTCGGTATATAGAAAATTATTGTATTAAATGATGACGATTTCAAATCTCGATGTATCATATGGATATCCAATTTAGTCAACTGTAGAACAAGAAGTGATCACAGTATCTTAAACTAAAACAAGAAACCGTCAAGGACGGTATGACTGGATTGCAAATGCTAAAGGCAAAATGTTGACTTCAGACGGATGGACAGACAGACGGACGGACCGATTTTGCCAATTCATAGACCAGAATTGCTTTGCATTAACATTAACAATACATGTATGCAAGTGGTCATCCTAAAGGCAAAAAACAGTGTGTTCACTGATGCGTAAAGTCAAGGTCGAGGTCACTAAATTTTTGTATTGGTTGGAAAGAACATTCAAGTATCTACAAACCTACCAACTTGACATGAGTACCCTTTAGGGTATGAAAGAAACCAAGCTAAACGCAACTAAAAAACAAAATGTTGACACCGTACGGGCGGACGGACAGACAGATTTTGCCAATTCATAGACCGGCATTGCTTTGCAATAACATTAACAATACATGTATGCAAGTGGTCACCCTAAAGGCAAAAAACAGTGTGTTCACTGAAGCATAAAGTCAAGGTCAATAAATTTTTGTATTGGTTGGATAGAACATTCAAGTATCTACAAACCTACCAACTTTGACATAAGTACCCTTTAGGAAATGAAAGAAACCAAGCTAAATGCAAAATGTTGACGCCGTGCGGACAGATGGTTTTCGCCAATTCATAGACCGGAGTTGCTTTGCAATCTGGTCAATGAGTAAACTTGACCTTGATTAGGACCTTTCAGAAATGACCTTTGTGCAAAAGCTGTTAACCTAAATAACATTTTTGGTGAAATATGATCAAATTCTGATGAAAGGTGCAGGAGATATAAGTACTTTTAGTCATAGTTAATAGGTGACCTTGACCTTTCAGAAATGACCATGAGAGATCTTTGTTCAAAAGCCCTTAACCTAAATAATATTTTGGTGAATTATGATCAAATTCCGATGAGTGGTGTAGGAGATACACGTACTTCATGGTATTTTAAGTCATAGTTAATAAGTGACCTTGACCTTTCAGAAATGACCTTGAGTGACCTTTGTCCAAAAGCCCCTAACCTAAATAATATTTTAGTGAAGTATGATCAAATTCTGATGAAAGGTATAGGATATATGAGCTCGGACGGACGGACAGACACGACGGCCACTCTATGCTCCCCTGAAAGTTTTCGGGGAGCATAAAAATCTGTCATAAGACTATACATCAACAATGCCTTTCTATTACTGAACTTACAAGTAGTCAAAGCAAATTTCCCATGCACTAAAATTACATATATTTGAGAAAATCTTAAGGAAACCTTTACTTAAACTTCTTCGATATCGGTTTCTTCCTATCTAGCAATTTTTATAAATAGTTGAATAAATGATACAGGGGATGCGAAAGCCTATTGACAATAGAATCCTGCCCTGTTTTCCATATCAGTTTCTCCGGAAGAACTTAGCCATAAAACCATGTCTTTCAAAGAACATTTGAAAAAAGGACTTAACTATTTTATGAAGTGAAGCAATCAATTTGATCCCACTCATCTCATCAGCTGTCCGAAACTCAGCGGAGAATGTATAACCAGATTGATCACAGTAATTTTACGAACGAATGCATATATAAATTTGATATCGTTAACATGGCAAATGAATGTTATATTTACGTCAGATTTGAAATGAAGGATTGAGTAAGAATTGCCCTGGTGAAGAGGAGTTCTTTCCCGTATAATTTGTCGCGTCGTGACCTTGACCTTGCAAATCAGTAGGGTTCATCCTCTAGACATAAGAAATAAGTGTGCAAAGTTTAAAAGTTCTAGCATAAACAGTTTGGTCTGTATGTTGTTTACAAATTGTATTCTAAAGCATTTGCTATTTTTGCCCCAAAAATGACCTTGATACTGAAAATCAACAGGGTTTGTCCTCATGCTATATGGAATAAGTGTAGCAAGTTTTTAGTCTTGGCCTAAATGGTATGGTCTGTATCGTCTTAACAAGGTGCAGACAGACCCATGGATCCACAGACCCAGACCCACATAAAAACCGATCGCCTCTGATGTCATTATGCGGGAACAGTGACGATTTTGTCAACAAAAACATCAGTCCCACAGTAATGGTGAAAGGTCTATAGCTTTTGAATTAAAGTGGTATAGATGAGACTTTGCAACGGTGACCATCCCAGGCAAAACAAAACAAGAACACAGTCTAATAACAATAATCTTCATTAGAACTAAAATTCCAATTTCAAGGACAATTTCAAGAAATTGTATAAAAGATCTCCATAAAGTTTTACTTAAGTGTAACATTACAAAATAATTCTTTGAACAGTTTTTTGTTTGATCAGTTTTTCCACAACACAGCTAAACAACTGATTACCAAATAAACAGTATTTATTACTGATTTTACATGTAAATGACATACGAAATTTTGTGGATTCAACAAGATGTTAAATGTATCTCTAAGTAATACTTGGCAAGATCACAATAAATTCATCTGATTTTATCACTAGTGCCAGTGGTACAACATGTTCCAAACAAATTAATGAAAATTTATTAAATGATACAATAACAATAGCTGGTAAGCTATGTTGATAGAATGTTTGGCTCATGCTGTGGGATCCTTGGTATGTGTCCCACCAGCAGCTTGTCCATTTCCTGTTTTTCGTGGTAGATCAGTGTAAAATTTTGTTGGAAATACAAACAAGGAACCCCCCTCCAAAAAAAATAGATAACATTTGGCATGCCTTTCAAGCTAAAGATATTCCTATACATCCTTAACTAATATTGCACTCTTCAATGAAGGGTTTTACGGTAACAGCTGCTATATATCAATCTCTTATTTCTTCCTTTTCTTTTTACTACTTCCAAGTCCTGCAAATTCAAAACTTTTCAATGGATCTGCTTTCCTTTTCTGAAAATTTAAATATAAGAGTAAGTGTATTCAGTAATAGTATAAAGGTTATCTTGTGAAGCATTAAATCTTAAATAGAAGCTTATTCATTTCTTAAAAATCAATGCTTTATACAAGAAGCTGAAATAAGACTATGTCGCTCACATGAGCACCTTGGGCACATGAGGAACTTGGACAGTATCAGGATGTTCTCTGACAAAAGTATCCTTTTCAGAAATTTTACTTTACTTCACAATTTAACCAAAAATGACATCACATTATTCTAAAATAGGTGGGCTTAATTCATAACAGTGATAAACTTCCCTAAATTATAAGTTTCATAGGCCAGTAGTGTAGTATTGCCTTTTGACATATTGATACTCAAATCTACAGGCATCCTTCCCTTTTAATAAGATTTTAAATTACCTCTGTTTAAAAGAACTTGACCTGTAAAATATGTGAAATATGATAAAATTCTGATAAGTATTTAATAATACATGTATATGAGAATAACCTGGAAACCAATAATTTCAGCCTTTTCTATCAGCTGTGACCTTGACCTTTGACCTTATGACCCCAAAATCAATAGGATTCTTCCTCTCTTGATAAGTAAACATATATTCAAATTTGGTTTGAATATGATACAATGTACTTGAGTAATCATCGACAAAACAATAATGGACTATTTTTATCAGCTGTGCCCTTCAACCCTAAGATCCATACGGTTCTTCATCTCCTGATAAGTAAGTATAGATCTAAATTTAGTTTGAATATGATGAAAGATACTTGAGTTATCTTTCCAAAACCAATAACTACAGTCTATTTTGTGACCTTGAACTTTGAACTTGACTTTTTAATCCCAAGATCAATAGGATTCTTCCTCTCTTGATAAGTAAGTACATAAATTTGGTTTGAATATGTTGAAAGGTACCCGAGTTACCAGCCGAAAATCAATAATTACAGTCTGTTTCCATCAGCTGTGACTTTGACCTTTGACCTTTTGACCCCAAGATCAATAGAGTTCTTTCTCTCTTGATAAGTAAGTGTATATCCAAATTTGGTTTGAATATGTTGAAAGGAATTTGAATTATAATCCGGAAAACAATGTGTAGCGGAAGGACAGAAGGACGGACAAAGCAAACACTTAAACACTGCCAGGTATGGCAACGGCATATCAATAGAGTTCAAAAAATGCCATAAATTAGTTCAGGAATGGAACCCAAAACCACAATGCTTCTTTGGACACTGAGATCTCTGGTGCTGAAGTATGAAAAGACTATACTGGATGGATGCTTTTGATTCAAGTGAGCTAAAAACATATGTATCAATGACATGAAACTAAGTAAACATTACCTTAAATCTTTGTTGTCCTTTGCTGGGTTGTTTGAAATTTTTATTCTGTCCTTGTTTAGACTTTTGTTTTGGTCCTTTACTTAATTTTTTCAATGTTTTGGGTACTGAAAAAAATTGATGAAAAAACCTTATTAAAAATCCTTAATATATTTTAGAATAGCAGATTTTTGTTAAAAGTTTCTACCATTTGTTTTGTCATTACATACAATGTGAGAGAAGTTACACTGCCTTCCATAAACACGTACATATGTTAAAACATTAAATGAGTATGTAAATTAAGTACTTTATATGTAGTAAAATGAAAGTAATGCATCCCCCTCTGTTTATTGAATGTAAATCAAGAAGTCAAAATCTGTTAAATAATGGTTGCATTCTATAGATAGATAATTTCATAAGCACATCATAGTTAAGAAATATTTTGATCTCTTGGTCAAAACTTGCTGAGATTTATATATTTCTAGATTTTAAACAACAAATCAAGAATGAAGTTGGGTGCACGGTTATTATTTACAGATTAAATAAGAAATCAAATGTGCAAGCTGCTACAAATTTATTTCCCATTTAGTACACAAATAATTTTTTAAGTAGTGAAAACAAAGAAACATACTTTTAGTTCAGTCCCTAAGAAATTCCATCATATAGCTTAAAGCCTTATGTAATATATATTTTGAGTCCCTTATCTTTTACAATGTTTGTAGAATATTTTTATGTATAATTCACTATAAAGCCTGAAAAATTACACTTTTTATGATAAGCTCACAGTCAGTGAATTGTAAATCGTAGATTTTGAGTGGTATTCTCACCAAACTATTGATGATTTTAGGTTTATATGTACTAGTAAAAATGTTTAATGTCCACTCCATTCAAAGACATTCCTGCAGTACTAAAAATCCCTCATTAGTGCTGGGAATTTGGAGTCAAAAGGGGGTACATTCAGAATTTCAAGAAATTTTAAAGTGGTGTATACTGAATAGCTTTTTTAACAGACTTCATATACATGTATATATATATATATATATATATATATATATATATATCTGTATGTATACAGAATATATACACACACACACATATATATATATATATCTTAATCTTGAAATACCCAGGTAATTGCGCATGTTCTTCACGTGTACAAATTGTTCTTTTCACTTATTTATTTATCTACAACACAGTTAATCTATGACACAGTTAATTATGACATACCCAGATAATCGGGAACATTTTTCATGTGACTCTGTGCCTTGACAGTATGTAGACTTTTATCATGCCTTAGGAGCTGGAGATCTCTTGGGTTTTCACTGAAGTAGGTCTGTAAAGTAAACATTATGAAGAATATAGGCAGTAAAGAAATGTAACAGACAATATCAACATGTGTAACACATACAAAATATCTTTCTTCTTTTAATAAACATACGTATGTGGCATAAAAGGACTAAGAATTATAATGCCTTTAAACAACTGTAATTTTTTCAATTTTGAGTTTTTTTCTATTTTGAAAAAATACAAAAGCTTAAAAAATTTCAGCTCACATTAGCCATCCTTGTCAACATTTCTTTGTTTACAATGGTGGGCTTCTAGGTCTTAAAAAATTAAGTTTCTAATAAGGAAGACTTAAGATATTGTTATTGAAAATTCAGCATACTTGACAGAAAGCACAGTGTAAATTCACACTGTAAATTTCACTGAGCAAAGTATTACTGATATGTCTTGATACATACATGTGTGCACATGTATGTTTGGATATAAATACCTTGAGCTTTTCAGAAGAGAGTAATTCTGCCTTGATTTCCTTCAACCGTGCTTCTTTGATGGCTGTTTTAGTGACCATTCTCATGGCATCCTATCAAATAACAAAGGTGCAATCAGACCTTATTCCTATTGTACATAATGTAAGGTGGCAAAGGCTAGACATACTGTATATTGCCAGGATTTTAATTATTTAGTTGAATGCCTGGATTATGACATACATAACACATATTTATGTGGCAAAACATCATATGTCTGGAATGTGATGACAAATTAGAGTGTGAAAAGATTATTCTACGAATTATACTAGATAAAAAATAAGAGGTGTATTGATAAACATTACCATAAATGTTTCCTTTAGATTGATGAATGGCACTGATTGAATTGCTTTGCTAAATTGTTTTTAAGAACCAAATTTGGTAATTTATCGAGGACAAGTGGCATTACTTTGGCATTTATAATGTTAAAAACACGAAATCATTACTTTTGCACGGTATTTAAATCCATCTATTTCTTCCATTTTGAAGTTGTAAGGCTTAAAGACTTCTTCAGCTGAAATAGCAGAGTAATCACTAAGACACTGTACATGTACTTATTTTAACACAACAAAAACTTAGCACAAAAATGTTGAAAACAGAGGTTTGTGATAAGTATGATAAGCATGTCATTGTGGCCGCTCTTTATCTCAACTTCCAATATATTTCTTTATGTGTAGTCATAAATTAAAGCACAAAAGACAGCTAGACCTTCACTAATATAGGAATCCCACTTCAACAGGTTTAATTTTTAAGTAGACATACATCGCACAACAAAGCGTAAATACTGCTGTACATAAAATGGAAGCCATAAGTGATAGGTACTGGCTGAATATGGGATAAATCTTACATGGAACAAAGTATAGAGATTTTACTCACACGTTGATTCAGCTAATGCTTCCTCCACAGCTTTTAATAATTTCATTTCATGTACATTGACAAATGACAAAGCTGTACCATGGTTGTCTCCCCTAGCAGTTCTGTAATAAACAATGACTGTACATGTTAATGACTTCACATAATTATTTATTATTTGCCTGGTGTTTTATTCTATATTTAATGATTTTCCAACTATGGGTCTTATTATCAGCTGAATCTTAAATCTTGTACTAGTTGCTGAGCAATTTTGCTCTTTACTTCAGGATTCCAGACATTGATTACAGTGTATATCAGCAAAGTTAGAAGTCGTAAAGCTTGTTTTCAACTACATTAGATTTTAATTTTAAGAATTAAATATTTCTTTTACCCATGTAGATATTTTTCCTACCTGCCTACTCTATGAATATATGCATCAACATTTAGTGGAAAATCAAAGTTGATGACATTGGATACATTTTGAAAATCTATACCACGAGATACTCCATATTCTTTATCTTTCTTCTTCCGTCTGTGAAAATAACGATTTATTATAAGTATGCCATACAGAAATATTATAACTGTATTATGAGACTCTGGGTAACGGAGATTATTAAGAAAGATAATTAAAAGAGAAATATGCTTGTTTAGCAAAACGTCTGCAGTTAATTAGGCATACCTTAGTAACAAAAGAATGGTTAATTGAATCTAGAATATATTTAAAAGCTATCTTTGGAAATAAGCACTAAAAGAAAACAACTTTTTGTACAAAATAACTGCAATATTCACATGAACTACAACAAACAGGAAGTTTAGTCCCTGATGACAATGCCCTTCCTAAATAAGGTCATATTTCATACAACCAATTCATTTAGTATTTTTCAGATATACAATACAAAATGAGAAACACTGTCACATTTAAAGGTTCCACTAAATACTGAACTATAGTTCCACTAAACACTGAACAATTACTGATCTTACAAAAATTCCTTACTCATTGAAATTTCTTAGAAATGAAGACAGTGGACAAGGGAATTCCTATCTTTTGTGTCATGTTCTTTAAGATACACATTTTCTTAAGAGACACAGACACACGCTCAGAGTAAAACTGAAGCTATTTCAGGACAACTCAAATAATTTTAATGAAATTCAAGCACTTTTTACAGACTTTTTTCATTTCTGAATTCAATTACTTTTCAAAGTCTGTGTGAACCATGAAGGCTAAATTCCCAACAGCTTGACAAAAACAAGGATGAGACAAAGAACTTTATGCTCCTAACTCTGTCTGATCTGGTGTATAATAGTACCAAATGAAAACTTATCTTATTTCTAGCTGTCTTTTCTTATTCTAACTACATGTATTTTTGTTCAATTTCAGGAATGACTAAATCAGCATAGTTCTTACCTATTTCGAACAACTACATGTGCTGATGAAAATTTTTTAAAAATCTCAAGAAATATAATCCTAGACCTCTTCTAAACATATATCAATTTCAGCAAAATAAGAGAAAATACTCAAAATAATATTATGTATTCAGTAGGGAATGTACATTATCACATCTTAATTCTCTTCAGAGTTACATTTTAATTTATCCAATCATTAAGAAGGAGCTGTAGTTACCCGACTCAAAACAAAAACATAGCTAACTCATTACAAAGCACTTTAAAGATGTGTATAATTGATCGATTGATTGATTACTGTTTTACATCACTCCATGGTTATTTCACGTATATGGTGACGGCATCTGTCTGATGCATTGCATAGAAATTTCTATCTTTGCAACGGAACCACCCGAAGCAGTAAGGGATCTTTTACCTGCCACAGGACCTCAGTTTTTACGGTCTCATCTGAAAGACAGAGCACCAGTAAGCCCAGGGCTGGGATCGAACCCGGGACCACTAGACCACGAACCAAGCACCTCATCCACAAGGCAACACCGCCTTAAAGACATGTATAAGCCACAAATATATGCAAAAGTAATTTAATAGAAATTGATACATGTATGAACATTTCAAATCTGGAAGTCTAAACTGGATGAGTGTTAAGCGTTTCTTGGCAAATGGGAAGAGTTGGATTAGCACTTGCCCAGTCACATTTGTGACTGAATTTAGCAATGGGCGACCATCAAATCCCATAGTACTCACTCATTTGGCGACTAAATAAAATTTTGTCCCATGTTCTTTCTCTGTTATTTAATTTGAATCTATGGTAATCATAATACGTGCACTTACTAAGATTCAAGTGTACTATGCTAATACAAGTATCAAACACTTCTAATGAGAAGACCAATATGTGTTTACATTTCACTGGGAGGATGACAGACAGGGTGACAGGATGAGAGTCAGGATGGAACAGAGGATGAGGGACAGGGTGATAGGATGAGGGTCAGGATGGAACAGAGGATGAGTGACAGGGTTATGGATAGGATGAGGGACGGTGATAGGATGAGGGTCAGGATGGAACACAGTATGAGTGACAGGGTTATGGAGAGGATGAGGGACGGGGTGATAGGATGAGGGTCAGGATGGAACAGAGGATGCGAGGCAGGTTTATGGAGAGGATGAGGGACAGTGTGATAAGATGAGGGTCAGGATGGAACAGAGGATGTGAGGCAGGTTGATAGAAAGGATGAGGGACAGTGTGATAGGATGAAGGTCAGGATGGAACAGAGGATGTGAGGAAGGTTGATGGAGAGGATGAGGGACAGGGTGATAGGATGAGGGTCAGGATGAAACAGAGGATGTGAGGCAGGTTTATGGAGAGGATAAGGGACAGTGTGATAGGATGAGGGTCAGGATGGAACAGAGGATGTGAGGCAGGTTGATGGAGAGGATGAGGGACAGGGTGATAGGATGAGGGTCAGGATGGAACAGAGGATGTGAGGCAGGTTGATAGAAAGGATGAGGGACAGTGTGATAGGATGAGGGTCAGGATGGAACAGAGGATGAGTAACAGGGTTATGGAGAGGATGAGGGACGGTGATAGGATGAGGGTCAGGATGGAATAGAGGATGTGAGGCAGGTTGATGGAGAGGATGAGGGACAGGGTGATAGGATGAGGGTAAGGATGGAACAGAGGATGAGAGGCAGGTTAATGGAAAGAATGAGAGGCATAACGAGAGAGAGAGGATGACTGTGAGAATGAAAGTGACTCTGATTCAAAAAATGTAGAAGGTGATGTTGAAATGGTGAATGAAATTAATGGAAACCTGATGAAGTTAGACTTGGGGATGGAATTTTAACTTTTAAATAAGTAACTAATTTTTCTTCAGATATGTTTACTGTTTTTATGTTCATCATCATAAAATGATGAATTTCAAACCTTGTATCCTTTTCTGTCATTGTGATAATTGAATGCAGAGAAAAAGGTGGTCCCCTACAAATTAGGCTGGACTCCTAACTTTTCTATTACTAGCAGCCAAGTTGGCTACCAAGGCTTTCTAGTTAAAGCTGTATACCCTATGTTCGCATATTATAGGTAAATTTATTCTAAATTGTTTTGATTATATATATAAGCATAAAACATATGTAAAAAAGGCCCTTGCAAACGTTGTGATCAAATTCATTGTATTAAGTGAGATATGGCTGTCTAAAACGCGATGTTTGTAAACAGAATGTTTACAACCAGCTTATCACGTGATCTAATTCGGAAGCCGCGTCAAGGAGAGCGAGGTAAGGAAACTTGACGAGTAACTTTTAAAATCATCATTCAAGTATGCTATAGTTAGTATTTACTGAAATTGTTTTCTTTTTGAGTCTCCCTTCATTGTATTTGTTTTGATTAAACTGCACATGTGCGAAGTCAGGTTATGGTTGTATTTATGGAATACCCTCTTTATTTACGAAGTATTTTCTTTTTATTTTGATATTTCCAAAGGTTTGAGGCAACAAAAAATGTTATTAACGCAAAGCCATACAAGAAAAATACAGTATTTGTTTAACATGCCCTAATTTTTGAAATTATACCGAATTGTAGGGTATACAACTTTAAACCAATTCCCTGATGACTATGTCAAAACCGTAAATTACATGTATTGACACTTACTTTTTGTTAATTGGTTCTTGAGGTTTTGTCTTGGGGTCAGTTAACATACTTTCGTCTGATGCTATGATGTAATCATATAGTCCGTCATTAAACTGGCTCACTATGTGACACCTACAGTGAACAAATTAGTTCTTACAACATAAAATTATCTGATAATAATCTATTTAAAGGGATATCAGTTCTTCACATATTCTACATTATAATTTAGATAATACTATAGCTGCCAGAATGTAATGACAATTCTACCTAGAATATTTGATTTATAATTGATACACATTTACTTGTTCTAAGGATCACGCCTTCACTTAATGCCAGGCATCCCATATAAAGGAATCTTTAACCAATGTCTGGTCTTCTCCATACATGGAGTTATTCAACTGTGGCACTCAAAACAAAGTACCACAGAGCCAGAGGACAATCATGGTTCCAGATTTGTATCCCAAACATAAGCAGTACATCCAATATAACCATAAGTTTGATAAGACCCTTGACTGTGATGAGTCAAAATTCACTCACCACTTGACAACATTAAATTCTTGCTATATAAAATAGGAAACAAGTTCCAAGTTACCGTTGGGCATACTCTTCTTCCATAAATGTAGAGAATAAATATCCTATGTGTTGTATTATTATTTGCACAAGGAAAAATTATGCTAAATTACCTTTTATTTTACTAACCTTGAATTAACTGGTAACTCTGAATTTAGGACACATGATGAAATACCAAACTGTTCAAGGAATAATTTTAATCTGAATATAAACACATAATCATTAGTAAGAATGGTTGAATAAGTCTAATGAAAATAAATAGTTGTGGGTTTATATAAACTATGAAGAAAAATTCATTTGCTACATGAAAATAAATAAACTGAGAATTTTCATAAAGTAAAGCTTTATATCACTGAAACATGGACAAGCACATCTACAGTCAAACCAGTCGTAGATGTCACCAAAATTATTCCTTATGTTGTCCTTAATTATATTATACACTCAAGTCTTTTTTCATTTTCCAAAATAGCTTTTAGTTTTAATTTTCTTTTCGTAAGAAAAGTGTTTACATCTATATCAAATCCATAGTGTAAGATAATGATTTGAATTTCACTATTTTACTTATATATACATATGATGTTCAAACAATCGGTTACTATAATTTACCTTTTAGGGCTATAAAAATTGTCCTTTACTTAGTAATATTCCACATACATACACCACTTCTCTGTCTTTGTTGTTACATTGTAGTATTTTACACAAATTTTCATAGACTCATGAAATCTCTGAGGCCATGAAGGGAGAATTACTAGATTTGACGAAAATCTTTGAAGTTCAAATTCATGTAAAATCTATCTCTATCATTAGGCCTATTTTCTAAAGATGCCACTTCTCGTTTTCTTGTCACTTAAACAGGTTATACTGAAACTGTATCTTACTTAACATTCTGTGTAATACTTACTTATAACATCTATTGACTTCATTGACAAATATTATAGATTTTCCTCTAATAAGTCGTAGCTTAAACAATGCACATATTAATGTGAATTTATCAATTTCATCACACCTGAAATAAAATTGAACACAGTGAAAAGTTGCTATAGCAAAACAAACATGCATGGGCATTTAAGGTTTTGAGTTATGTTTTGTATTTAAATTTTTAGATAAGCTTTCATAATTAAAAAGAGTTTCTACAATACATGTATTTATATTCATTCAAAAGGCCATGTAAAATTAATTCTATGTTTCTGAGACACGGCCAAATTTGCCGACATGGGGTCGTATTTATTGCAACTTCGGAAAAAGTAGCCACCGTGTCTCCTTTAATTAATACATGTACATAGTTAAATATAAAATGTCAATTTATAGAACACGTTTTTCCCCTAGGAGAAAGAGAAAGTACTTTGTCAGTGTTAATAAGATGCTTAAAATAAATGCTTTTACCTAAAAAACGTCTTTATGAACTTACCTGAAAGTATCCCATAACAAATGGCGGTCAGGGGGGAGAAAGATAGGTTTCTTCTAAGCGTTAAAGTTAACTTTAAGAAAGAAACAGTTGTGCATTGAAAAGGAACTGCATATCAATATTTGCTTTGCTGAGAGGAAGATTTCATTCATTTCAGCTGAATTTCCTTTAAAATAGTACTCAAAGGCGGATCTAGAAATTTTTGAAAGTGGGGTTTGCAGTCTCCCATGACTAATGTTTTCCACTATTCAGTCTGAAAAAAGCCAGTGTGGCCTAGTGGATAAGGTCTTGGCTCGTGACCGAGAGGTCCCAGGTTCGACTGCCGCCCTGGGCACACCGGGGTTCTGTTTTTGGGATGAGACAGTAAAAACTGAGGTCCCGTGCCACAGTAGGCGTGGCATGTAAAAGATCCCTCACTGCTTCAGGTGGGTTCGTTGCAAAAGTTCAAATTTGTATGCAATGCATCATGCAGATGCCGTCACCATGTACATGAAATAATCGTGGAGTAACGTAAAAACAATAATCAATCAATAATCAGTCTGGAAAAGGGGGATTGCAGCCCTAAAAATGGTAGAAAATGACCTTGTTTTGGTAAAATTTTTCAACCAAAGAGGGGTTGCAACCCCCTTCCTCTATATCCCCCAATGGAACTGTTTGGGGAAAAATTACAAAAAATAAATACCCTACCTACTTTGCCACATTTTTGTGACCCAGTTACCTGAGAAACATAGAATTAATTTTACATGGCCTTACATTTAATCTAAAAATAAAACAAGAGGCCCAAGTGGGCCTATATCGCTCACCTGAGTACCTAGATTATCAGTCATGCATGAAGGAAGAATTCTTTATTTTTGCATTAATGTGACTAAGTCAACACAGATGTTGAAAATATGTCAAATTTTATTTCAGGCTAGAATAAGAAACAACACTTTTTTGCACATCCATTCAGGTGATTTTGATATTAAGCATTTCCTTTGTCTCTGCAAGAAGTCATTCAGGGCAACAAGTTAGTCATTTTCTTTAGGTGGGGCCTTTTGTTGACTGATTTCAAGTCTGGGTCATGAACAACAATTGTTTCAAATATTGTCCAGATCTAACTTAAAATTGCCTAATTTCATATGTTGAGTGTTGAGAAACATCTAAAAACTTATTTAGATGTGTAAAGAAATGAAAAAAAAATTTTGACTACAGCTGGATTTGAACCGCTACTCTCCATATTTCAATTACCAAGTGGTATATGTACTATTGTGAGAACTGCTTTTTAGACATGGTGGCATTATCTGTTAACCAATTTGGATGAAATTTACCAAATTGATAGAGGACTTTTAGTACTTTATGTATTCCATGTTTCATTAAAATCTTTCATGTGGTATAACAGCAGAAGTGAAAAATGTGATTGAATTGTTCCTATACACCCTCATTTGGAAGTCTTAAAAAATTCATAGAAAATCCAAAAATTGAGATATTGACAAAATTCTTTCAAAGTAACAATCCTTACCATAATTATGATCACAATAGTCCATAAGAAATCATCATTATCAATTAACTAGGAAATATGACACTTTTTTCTGCATTGAATCACCAAGTCCAAAGAAATGTCGAAAAAAATTCTAAAATTTGATTTTGGAAGGGAACCAAAATGACAATACATCTTCACTCATCCCTCTAGATCATTTCTATGCATTCTGTTTGTCTCTGTATACAGCCCGAATGAAAAAGAATATTGTTAAACGAGGGAACTCTTTTAAGACCTACTCTTGACTATGGTGGCGCCACCTGTAAAGAGATCTGGACGAAAACAACAGAATTTGAAGAGGATCAAAAGTGACTTATTTCTACCAAGATTTATTAAAATCCTTCAAACAGTTTTGTAGAAAAAGTTGAAAATGTGAAAAATGGCCACACCCCCCCCCCCCCCCCCCCTTTTTTTTTTGGAAGTCTTAAACATAAAATTCCTAATTTCATATGTTGAGTGTTGAGAAACATCTAAAAACTTATTAAGATGTGTAAAAAAAAAAAAAAAATTTTTGACCACAGCTGGATTTGAACCGCTACTCTCCATATTTCAATTACCAAGTGGTATATGTACCATTGTGAGACCTACTTTTAGACATGGTGGCATTATCTGTTAACCAATTTGGATGATCCGCACAAAAAACAAAACCTTTGAAAAGGACTATGAGTACTTGCATCCTACCCAGTTTTATCACAATCCTTCAAGTTGTTCTGTAGATCAAGTTGAAGATATGAAAAATTGTCCCCCCCCCCCCTTTTCTTGGAAGTCTTAAAAAATTCATAAAAAATTCAAAAATCGAGATATTGAAAAAATTCCTTCGCACCAGCATTCCTTACCATAGAAATGATTAAATGAAACCAAATGAATGCATCAATGTTTTCTAAAAGAAAATAATAACTCTTTAATGCATTAAAATAACAAAGTCCAAAATAAAAATGAAAAAACGTCAAAAATTTGATTTCGGAATGGAACCAAAAATATCAACACTTCTTCCCATATGCCTCTAAATCATTCCTATGCAGTCGGTTTGTCGCTGTATGCACCCGATCTGAATAAGAAGTTTGTCAAAGGAGGGTACCCTCTGTGACCTACTTTTGTCTGTGGTGGTGCCACCTGTTCATGGATCCTGACAAAGATGACCACATTTGTCGGGGACCTTGAGTATTTGATGCATGCCAAGTTTCATTGAATTCCAGCAAGTGGTTCCGAAGAAAAAGTTCAAACTGTGAAATGTTTACACCAATTATCCCACCCCCCTTTTTCTTGAAAGTCTTAAAAAATTCATAAAAAATCCAAAAGATGAAATATTGAAAAATTTTCTTCGCAGTAGTATTTCTTACCATCAAAATGATCAAATTAAACCAAATTAATGCATCAATGTTTACTAAAAGAAAAAAATACCTCTTTTCTGCATTAAAACTACCAAGTACAAAAAAACGTCAAAAATTTGATTTCGGAACGGAACCAAAAATAACAACACTTCTTCACACATCCCTCTAGATCATTCCTATGCATTCGGTTTGTCTCTGTATGCCCCCGGTCTGAAGAAGAAGTTTGTCAAAGGAGGGTACCCTCTTTGACCTACTTTTGCCTGTGGTGGCGCCACCTGTTGATGAATCCGGACGAAAAACAACAACACTTGTAGGGGACCATGAGTACTACATGCTTATCAAGTTTCATCAAATTCTGTTCAGTGGTTCTGGAGAAGAAGTCGAAAATGTGAAAAGTTAACGACGGACCACGGACGACAGACGACGGACGGTGATTGATCACAATAGCTCACTTGAGCCTTTGGCTCAGGTGAGCTAAAAAGACCATTTACTTCTTTAAATTTTGTATGTCAAAACATTTTAATATATTAAGGAAATGCAACTGACTTGATATGGTATTGAGCTAATCTTGAAGCCTCTGGCAACTGTGATTCTTCAAGCTTTAATATTACCTAAAATAATTATGTAGGTGTCTATGCATTCTCAAACATTAGCAATACTGGTGACAATAAATGTAAAGCATTTGATGTATGATAAAATTCTTAAAGTTAAACCTAAAAAATTTTCAGCTTTTGGCACAATGGAGTATTAAACAATTCCATACATGAGAGTTTTTTTCCAGGTATATACGAATTAATTTGCCTCCACGAAAACATACCTTTTTCACAATGATTTAAAAACTGTGAAACAAATGAATAAAATAAGAGGTGATTCTATAATTAAGTGAATGGCTGTTCACTTCTTTCCACCAACTTACAGCATTATGAAGTACCATTTTCTTCAAAACTTTGACATCTTCACTGAGTGTAGCTGACATGAGGAAAGCCTGGTAAATCTTTGGTAAATGACTGAAAGTAGAGGACAAGTTTATTAACCAAGAAAAAGAAACAAATGAATCTCATATTTCATACATTATCATTCATTCGTTTGATTGCAAAATATTATCTTATGTGAAATATCTTCGTTTAATTTTGAACTTGCAGACAAAATAAAAGAATGTGGATGAAAAAACACCTCTGGTATATTTGGGATGAAACAAGCAATGATGCAAGTGCACAGGTACAATTGAAAGCTTTACATTTTATGTATTTCAACATCAGACACAGATGATTACAAATCAATAAGTAAACAAATGTGGCTTAGTTAAGTTCCTTAGAAGAGTATAACTCTTATAGACAAATAGATAAATTAATTCAAAAAATCGAAATTTTACAACTAAAGTCTGGTGATGTGCTTATTTCCTTCATTAAGTGTCTAACGTTAATAGACATAACACATTTACAAATCCATTGTGACATTATCTTTTAATCTATAATATAAGATTAGTAAGGTTTATCGTTTGTTTTTAACACAAAGCTTACTGTAGACATTGATAATGACATTAATAGTTTAATTTGTAAGACAACATAGCTATAGGCATCTTTGGAAATACACAGTCGATTGTTCTTCTCTTACTGTGGGTTTCTGAGAATAAACTATAAGACAGGTATGGGGAAACACAAACCCAGACATGACAAAATGAGAGGATACAGAACATTCTAAATTAGTAGTGCAGAACACTAAATCATCGAAAGATCCACAAACTTTCAGAAAAAGTCATATTGGATGTAAGAGATAATAATAAAAATAATAATATACCTAAGAATTCCTTTGACATCATCTTCATAGCCAAAGGAGAATATGAGATCTGCTTCATCTATAATCAGTAATTCCAGAGAGTCTGCAATATTCAGGTTCCCACCTCTTATATGTGCTAGTATCCTGGTAGGAGTTCCTATCACAATGTCTGGCTTTTCCATCAGCATAGGCCTATAGTGAGGAAATAAGTTTGACGGCAAGCCTATTATATCAATTATCACTGTATAACACACTTTATTATTTTCAAAAGCATTAAGATTTTATTGACTGATCATGAAATGCCTGACATCATTATGACCACGTAAATAAATGGTCCTTCGAACATGAACAGTGACGTCATAATGCACCTATGTAATGGGCGTGGATAAAGTTGGATCTGGCTATCCTTTCATTATTTGAGAAAGTACATTTCCCCTTCCACAAAAAAATGTAGACACTTTCCCAATGGTCTCCTAACAAGGTTAATTTTATTAATCAGTCTTTAATTAAAACCATTAAACCATTCAATTTAAACCACAACTTCTACGAGATACATTCAAGGCATTCTTTACATCTTAAGTTTTGGTTGACGTGATATAAGTAGACTGTCATCAAATTTCCATACTGATAATATTTTCATCATATATTTTCATGTAAAAATATAAGTTTTGTTTTTGTATCATGATGTTAAAATAAATTTTATACATTTAATATTTGTTTTCTTTGATTCATCAGGTCAAAAGAAAACATACTTATAAATTTTATTTTATTATCATTTTACATCTTACACCTGGTGATATAAAAGCAGTCGGTAATGAATATTAAAACATAAGTATCTTTTTTTACCATCCATGTTTGGGTAACTACACATACCCTAATTCCTAAAGAGTCAGAATATAAGACAAATCTTGACAGCTTAAAGGTAAATATGATAAATAAGCAAAGTAATGAATAATAAGTGAATAAATTTCTAAAAATGTTGACTCACTTCTGAGTTGGCAAGGGCAACTGTGGTGAGATATCCAACACCTTCACTTCTCTGGAGCAGGAAGATGTCAAAATCTGTTAATAAAGAACATAACTGAAACTTCTGTACAGAAATCAGAGTCATTCTGATCCATGTATTTTCTTAATTTTACTGGAATAGAATATAGTAAACAACATATATTTGAAGCTCTGATGCTAAGTCAAAGGCCAATATCACTAGCTAAAAAATCTAGGTTTAACTGAAAGGTCTTGTCACTCTGATTACAAACCAATAGATGACTGGACCAAGTATAGCTAACTGAATACAAAGACCAGTAGCACATAAAGTGAACAAGAAGGTCCTCACTTGCAAGTTTTTGTAAGCTTGACTACATAATTCCTTTGTTGGTGTTAGAATCACTGCTTTTACACATTGCTCTTTCATAGTCTGAAATGAAATATACCTTTTTAGCACAACAAATAACTAAAATTGACACTTTGAAATACAAACTATCTCTAGAAGGATTAGAGAAATATATAAATACAATGTATTCAAATACTTTATTTTTCTTATTCATGTATATACTGTACTAATAAAATCAGGAATAAATGATCTACTGTCATTTCGCAGTTCATTGACATCAAATGAATTTTTTCAGAATAATCATGTTCTTGCCTACCGTATATACTCGCATATAAGTCGACCCGCATATAAGTCGGGGGGGGGGGGGTACGTTTTAGAGCTCAAATTCTGGGATTTGCCGTTGACCCGCATATAAGTCGGTTGGAATTTTTGAGTGAACAAAGTCTGTACATGTTACATCAACATTCATTCATAGAAATGTATACAAAGGTTTGGGAGAATTTTTCCGCTCTGATGATCGTACATAATCACACTACGGGAATTTGATTGGCATATTCAATAGAGGGGCATTTAAAACGTGACATATAAAAGATGTATTTATTTAAGACAAAACGATCTATCTGATGTTACTTCATAGCTTAAGTGACTACTTTTCGAATAATTTGGTAGCCGTGAAAACGGCTGTATTTTTTTGTGGCCGTGAAAACGATCGTCTCTTCATTGCTTGTTTATTTAACTATTAAGTAATTAATTCATTAACGCAGTGAAACCCTACTATGAATCGGTGAATGATACCCGACAAAGACAAAGGCGTACTTCTAGTGTCGGGCTGTTATTTAATCAATGGCCATCACGTCATGGCTCACTAAACCTGTTGATGCACTGTAGCGGATTTGTTTTACCTTTTTTTAATGGATATTTCAACAACAAATAAGCGATATATTACAACATTTTAGTATAGAATCTGTTTGTCACAAAATATACATTTTATTGTCATAGAATCGTATTTTAAAGTAGTATGGACCGGGAATTTTACCTACATTATCTATCATGTCTAATGTCTTCATTATCTGATAATAAACGGGAAAGTTTGCCTTCAGTCCAAGGTCGGATTTTTTTCCTCCGTCAGTATCTCGCATATAAGTCGGTAGTGTTTTTCGACCACGATTTTTTACTCCCAAAAAACCGACTTATATGTGAGTATATACGGTATATCATATCAGTACAAAGATACATGTATATATTTTCTATGTCATGCAAGTTTCATAAAGAAACACAAAACATTCTACCCCTCACTTTGACAGCTCTATGGAAGTGATTATTTGTCAAAATACTAAAAAACACCCTCTCAAATCTATTACATTGTTAATAATTCGCACCTGTTTAGCCATAAGTACTTTCTGTACCAAAGGTATACAGAATGCAGCTGTTTTTCCTGACCCTGTCCTTGCACGAGCTAATATATCTTTTCCCTCCAAAGCCAAAGGAATGGCTGCCTCTTGTATAGGAGTTGGAGTTGACCATCCTTGCTTAGCAATAGCCTAGTTTAAAATCAACTTTACAAAATCATACAAAATACAAGTATGTCATTTATATATTCACATCTATTGGACTCTGGCACCATATCCAATGACTGGCGTACAGTCTCGCTTGTTCCAGTGTACATTTGCGAGAACATCACTCAAATGCAGCACAACTTTTGTTTTAATTAATCAGATTTTAAGTATTAATCAGATACTACAAATAAATTATGGAAATTCTGTTAAAAATTGGCTCATCTTTATAACATATAGTTTTCAGCGGTAAGCTGAACATATTTACATTCCAATTTAGATTAGAGTTTACAGCTGTAACATTTGTGCAGAAAAGAACAAAGAGGAAGAGCAGAAGCGAGGAGGAGGAGAAGAAGAAGCTATGGTCACATTATGCAATTAATCTGTTAATGGTGCACATGTTCTATTAAAGATCAGAGGAAATTCTAAAATTCAGCTAATTAAAAAACCATTTTAGACCTTAAGAATTCTATCATCTAGGCCCATATCATGAAAATTGCATGTTGTTTCGTCCTCTGTGCTTGACATTGCACCGACGTTTGTGATAAAACTTTGTTTACGTTCAGAAAGAGAAAACGGAAGTCAAAGTAACATGCTTTCATCCGGGTCTTTCAAGTTTTCAAGATGTCGAAGAGACACCGCATAGACGTAGGGGATTCGCATTCACAGAGTAAAAAGAACAAGTAAACACTTGACTTGCGGTTTTTATAAAAATTACAGTGTGTTAAATTAAAACATACCGCTGTCATATCTTTTGTTTCATGTTTTAGATCGAATATACTCTGATCATTTTAAAAACGATACTGATTTAGATTAATAATTTTTTTAAATGGGTTAGAGCAACCTCTTGTTTGAGAGATAACCACACAAATACGTAACAATCTCTGTTTTCAGTAATCGTTTTCAAGGACTGAACAGAAGCAAACTAGAACTAGATCTATAAATAATTTTTTGACTCCTAGTCAGACAAATCTGACGAAGAGCATTTTTATCATGTGTTGTTATGTGGTAGGGCATAACGACAAATGATAAAAATGCCCTTCATCAGATTTTTTCGGACTATTTTACTCCAAAACAAAGGCAAAAAAAAAAAAAAAATTGTTGTGTTTCAATTATAATTTATAGACTGAATAATTCTGTCTCTGTTTGTTCCCTGTTTGTGTTATGTCGCGAAAAGCAGAGACGGAATTCAAGTAAGACAACTAATCAGATATGTAGTATTTTGTTTCCTGTCATTTGATCGGTTGTCTTACTTTTCATGTGGTCAACGACTTAATATATTTAGCTGGGAAAAAGGATGAAAATAACTATTTTGGTGTTAACATGACTTGAAGTAGGTAGAAATGTATGAAATACAGTTGCATGTGTAAGCTGAATTATTGTAAAAATTGCATGGAAATCTACTAAATTCACTACATTCAAATCGACTGCCATCGACACGGAATAAGCCTAAATGGATTCTGTCTCTGTTTCAGCAACAAAACAAAAAGGGTGTAAACAGAGACGGAATTATTCAGTCTAGTTCTGCTAAAGATGGGTTTCATTAACAGTAATTTAGTGGAGTTCTCTCCTGTTGTCTGCGATGTTTGTGGTCAAGCATGATAATTTGCTACATATTCATACTACGTTTAATTAACTGTTTTAGAAAGTTGTTAATATCTACACTTCTTTAGAAATTATATTTACGTTATCTAATACCTCAAAATTTGCATGAATTCATGAATTACTGTACACAATACATTGTGCATTTTACAAATTTGTAAATGAGCACAGGTAAATTTCCACCAGGACACCCCCACTGATTTCACATATTTTTCTCACTGTGTTTTATACAGTTCTCCAAAACACTTGGACTGTACTGTAATCAATATAAAAAGTATTCAAAACAGTTCACACATACATATACGAGAATCTAAATCAAATCAAATCAGTTATTCTTGAATTTACATATCACAGAAGAACTACCATGTGAGGAGAGTTGACCAAATACTAGGTTACCATACATGTACAAGTGATTGGGAAAGCAAACTAGATCAATGGGACTATGGCCCCCCTTGCTCAGACTTCAATGGGCCATTTTTACTTTCAGTGACCCATCTTTCACTACGAGAGAGCCATTTAGAAAATTCACTTTTGCAAAGTTGTATTTTGTATCATATTTATTAGATGTAAATATTGAGTAATTCAAGGGACAGAACAACAATAACAAATCTGTTCAACAATGAAGGGAAATTCAGTTTGATTTAATTACATGTATACGTTTTTATTATGAATTTCTGCAGTGAGTTAAAGCTGTATAACCTATGTTTGCTAGTACAATGCATATTATAGGTTAATTTATTTTAGATTGTTTTGATTGTACATATAAGCCCAATTGAACAGAATATACATGTATATATTGACATGAGAGGTTCATTCAGCAAAATGATAAAGTTCCCACTTGATACTATTTGGTCTTTGCATTGTGTTAATTATATTATCAAGAAAAGTAAAAATGTCATTCTATAGTATAACAGAAATGGTTGTCTCTTCCATCTTACTCCTTCAGTCATTGGTAGATGTAAAAAATTATCATTCTTATAGAAAAATGGCTGATTCTAAAAATTCAGTGTTGTTATGCCTGGGTCCGTCAGTGGCATGTTTGTGTCGTGACTAAGAGGTTCTATGTTTGAGATCAGTAGCTTGGTATATATCTTGTCTTCTCTTCCTGTGAGGCGGTAAAATTAGATGATCCATAGTCACAGTAGACAAGGCAAGAAAATTATTGTGTGTGTGATCAGTCCATTATATAAGCCTTAATTTCTTTGCGAGGCGTCAGGAAGATGTAGTCATCATGTACGTGTAATAATCTTTGCGAGGTGTCGGGAAGATGTAGTCATCGTGAACGTGTAATAATCTTTGCAAGGTGTCAGGAAGATGTAGTCATTATGAATGTGTAATAATCTTGATGTGACGAAAAATAGAGACAAACTCTCCGGTCTTACACACTATGAATCTTGGTGTGACAAAAATCAGAAGCAAATAAACTCTACATTCTTAGTCCACACTCTTTTAACTTGAAGGTTTACAGATTCATTCCTCTGAAAATTAGGTCAATTAGTGTGTATTTACAGTTCATTTGAAACAATTTTACAGCAATTGTTCAGTGCTTTAAATCTTGCGTTAAAATTACAAAAGTTCAGGAGGCATCTTTAGTTCAGAAGCATTTCTAAAGTAACATGATTTGAGTGATTTAGGCGGAAAAAAAAGTGTTTCCTAACATGCTTAAAAATTTAAGGGTCAGTAGGTTAATTATTTATTCTCTCCCCCCACCTCCAATTAAAACAAGTGTACACATGTAAAACATATTAAAAAAGGAACCTTGCAAATGTTGTGATCAAATTTGTCATATTAAGTGAGATATGGCTGTCTAAAACGTGATGTTTGTAAACACAGTGTTTACATCCAACTTATCACAAGATCTAATTCGGAAGCTGTCGCATCATGGACACTGATGGAGGGCAAGGTAAATAAACTTGACGAGTAACTTTAAAAATCTGCATTCAAGTCTGCTAAAGTTAGTATTTACTGAAATCGTTTTCTTTTTGAGTCTCCCTTCATCGTATTTGTTTTGATTAAACTGCGCATGCGCAAAGTCAGGCTG
Source organism: Pteria penguin (assembly GCA_035048485.1). Lineage (NCBI taxonomy): Eukaryota > Metazoa > Mollusca > Bivalvia > Pterioida > Pteriidae > Pteria > Pteria penguin. The sequence goes on from CM068583.1 coordinate 33,521,572, forward strand.
TGGTTGTATTTATGGAATACCTACTTTATTTACGAAGTATTTTCTTTTTATTTTGATATCTCCGAGGGTTTGAAGCAACAAAAAATGTTATTAATGCAAAGTTAAGAACTTTAGCCATAAAATACAGTTTTTAAACGCCCGCATTTAAAAATGTGGGCGTATTATGCTAAACCACTGTCGTTCGTCCGTCCTTGTCCGGGTTTCTCCTCCTTAACTAAAGGGGGAACAAAACTTTTGATGGTGTCATATGAAAGGGTGTGGCTTGTAGTTGTGCATTGTGGGTTTCAAAGTTGGGGTCAGGCCCCTGGGGTGTGGGAAAATGGGCAGTGTCGGAAAAGTTTCTCCTTCTTAATTAAAGGGGTAACAAAAGTTTTGATGTTGTCATATGAAAGGATGTGGCTTGTAGTTGTGCATGTGGGTTTTAAAGTTGGGGTCAGGCCCCTGGGGTGGGGGAAAATGGGCGGGGTCGGAAAAGCTTGTCCGTACTTCTCCTCCTTAACTAAAGGGGGAACAAAACTTTTGATGGTGTCATATGAAAGGATGTGGTTTGTATTTGTGCATGTGGGTTTCAAAGTTGGGGTCAGGCCCCTGGGGTGGGGGAAAATGGTCAGGGTCAGAAAGGTTTTGTGGGCTTCTCCTCCTTATCTAAAGGGGGAACAAAACTTTTGATGGTGTCATATGAAAAGATGTGGCTTGTAGACCACATTAAAACATGATGCGGGCGTATCATGCACCTGTTAGCGGTGCCCTAGTTTTGTTTTACATGTCGAAATTATACCGAATTGTAGGGTATACAGCTTTAAGAAAGTTGTGGTTGAGAAGTCCTTAATTTGCCTTCAATTCTGACTCTGAAGAATTTGTCATAATTTGTAGGACTTAGTCTATTGTGAATTTTGGTAACAATGATATTCTAAAGACCCAGCACTTTTATTTAAACCAGAACCATGATCTTTCGGTGCCTGTAGCCTGTTTCACTAACAATCTTTGGTAAACTCATACTGTAAACGTAGTTGAACCCAAAGAAAATGTGTTTCACTGATGATCATAAGAGTGAACCCATGTTATTTGGCTTTCACTCTAACAAGTTAGAAATGTGTATGCCTGCGCATGGTGACATTTTGGCACTCGCTGTCATACGCTGGGGTACGTAGTCGGGAGAACGTTACACGAGCGTTTAGTACAAGCGATAGTGTGAAAAGGTGTTTACGTGAAGTAATTGTGATTTATTACTCCCCCTTAACAGCAGAATCTATGAAAACAACCAGCAAAGAGAGAAAAACCCAAAACTGAATACCCCCCTTTCATTTGTACTTGTTGATAATGAAGAATTGTATGATTGTATGAATATGTACAAATATCTACCAGTATTAATCAATTGTGTATTTCATTGTAATCCCATGTAAAATATTTCAAAATCTGAATATGTTTATCAGAGCAATTAATAATGAGTATCATATCACATGTAATTTGAATTTATTTGATTTTAAAGTGGGCTTTACTGTACTGAACCCATAAGTAGTAATTGCACTCTTCAATTCGGATTGTTACTTTCTTTAATTAAGAGACAGAAATAGGTATTACACAGAAACTCTGCACACTCTTGGAATAATGATTTTCCTTTAAATTACACTTATACACGTTTTTGTATAATGAACAATCACCTTGTCTTTACTGGTTTTCATTCTAATACCA